>OZ043913.1:22560196-23760196 GCA_964056405.1 Acronicta alni | reverse complement strand
TAGGTAAGATTCATTCGCATTAAATTTGTTTGGCGGCATGCGACAGAGCGGGCTGGCGGCACATGACAAAGGATCAAAAAGCGGCAAATTGCTCGGGCGGTTTCTTTGACACTAGTGTAGATCGAATTCAATAAACTTTATTTCGTGGATTGAGTGTTGACATGTAAAAGGTTTAGTATTTTTTTAAATTATATTTAAATTAATGGGGAAAAAAAAATATCTCGTATCTAATTATGGTTTACGTGTTTGTGTACGTAATACGACACCTTATACGACCCTTAAAGATCGGACAGGGTTTTTGATACATACTGTATAAGAGCTATGTTTGGTATTAAAACTACGGACAGTTGCGTTTTTACCTTCAAATCAAAAACATATTAACATTCCCATGCTTGTATATACTGGAGTTAACTATTTTTGTCAAAACAAATAAAGATTTATTTCCTTCTTTGAACGATACAAGAGTCAAAACTACAGCTCGAGAGATCTCAACTAAAGAGATCTCAGTAGCAAAATTTGTTAAGTACGGGAGCATATAAAACTGCACAAAAAAATTAAAGAGAAGCCACTAAGAGAATTTAAAAAAGATCTCACTAATGTACTAATAGAAAAATGTTATTATTGTATTACAGACTTTATAGTTGATAAGTACTCATGATTTTTTGTTATAATTATTAAGTAAGTACTTATTATAAATTTTTTGCATGCTTTTATGGCAGAATGTACAGAGGCCAGCACATTAAGCTACCACAATCTATCAAATTTCTTTGATGGATTTTCAAAATTAATGCAACGTAAGAAGGTCCATTTTCTATTAGGAAAATTTGACAGTTTTGGATAGCTTGACCTGCTGGGCTATGTACATGGATTCCTAAAAAACTTTGCAACATCTTATTGTATTAAATAAAACATATATTGTCCAAGAACATTAATTTATTTATTCTATTCTATTTTAAAAACGCACCGTAGTACGTCCATCCATATGACGCATGTCACTTACATTACACGAGGTGGCAGTGGTATTATTCAATATACAATCACATCGTCAAGGTTGTCTGCTGTGGAAGGGGATAGGAAAACATGTCCACAAAACGCCTCATTAGGTAAAATATATTCAGAGCTGAATTTTAATTGTGTTCAAGTATAGGTGCTTCGTTAGGCTTCCCAGCTAATCAAAATCTGCCATTTTGTAGCGTTATCTGCTAGGTGGTTAAGTGTCCAACGCTAGCAAGCGAATTCGTCTGTCAAAAGTGCCACTTGGCCAGGATTTCTAGTTCGTATTTTAAGTGTCAAACGCCAGCAAGCGAATTCGTATGTCAAAGCTGTCACTTGGTTAGGATTTCTGGTTCATTTTTCAAGTATCGAACGCTTGCAAGCGAATTCGACTTTCAAAAGTTGAAACTTTCGAGTCTATTCGTTTGAAACGCTAGAGTGGACTCTAGCGTTTCAAACGAATAGACTAAATGGACATTTGGCTACCAATTTTTAATTCTATTCTTTGGCTGAAATTACATGTCGTAAGGTAGTGTTATTCCCATACATCGAGAATTATATTCTATCCGATTAGCGTTCACGCCTCTTGTCTAAGCCCACAGGCAAGCCAGACGCATTCAGAAGTATATAAAGTTAGGTAGTGCCTCTAAATTGCGTAGGAAGAAAATCGTAGGCGTTGGATTAAGTTACAACCCTAATGCAGCTTTTGTAATATTGCTGATATCTGTTGCGAATCTGACAGTGTTATGTTAACAACGGAAACTTGTTTACAAACTAAAAATGAAAACATGTGAAAAACATGTCTGGAAAATTTACTAATGCATACCTACTGGCGCGAGTGAGGCGAGACAGTACAGACCTATTGCTACTATAATTATTATCTATTCTGTTGTAAGTATACTTGCATTCCCGTTTAGAGTATTAAAGTCGAAGCTTCGGATCTAACGAAACAATTGTCATTCTCCGAACGTCATTTTCCCAAAAATGTTGGGGTCGGCTTTCAGGCACCAGATGCGGCTGAATATCAATATCTTTAAAATCTGGTAATACTGATATCCTGAGGATAGACTGCCTATCTCCAGCCTGTTTGGGTCTCTGACTTCCACTAACGATTGTCGTAGGTGTTCGTATGACATCCGGGACCGACGGCTTTACGTGCTCTCCGAGGCACGAAGTATCTCATTGTGTTAATGGTCACCCCTCTACAGACTAACCGTGGCTAGTGCAGCTTAAACTTCCTGATGGGTCATTACTTAGCTACGCAAATTTAATGCCTGGCTTTCTTTAAAAACGCTTTTACAATAATCGTAGGTATACTTTAAAATTATAGATATTCATGTTTTTCTATTTTTATTATTGTAGAGACTTTTGTTTTTATTGTAAAAAGATGGCAACGGGCCACCTGATGATAAGCCGATGATAATCTGATGTTAAGATATTGAAACCTCAGTTATTAGTTAAATACAAGTACTCTCAATGCTTCTATAACTAGACGACATAGGTTTTAAAACCTTTTTGTAACAAAACTCTTTAATAAAATCTTAAAAAAGATTAAAATGGTGTCGTATTGTATTAAAGTCTGTATGAAGTTGTAGTTTGAGTTGTAGTAGCAACGAAATTAGTAATCTGTGGTCACTTAATGTCTATAGATTGAGTGTGAGTGATTGAGTCACAACGTATACATATTGTTATTGTTTGCGTATTGATCTCGTAATACTTGTTTCTCTATCCTAAATAAGTTTGGTTGGAATTTCATGAAAACGTAGTGTCATTTAGTATTAGGGATAAAAGTTTCGCTTCAAAATGTCATGATTGTATAAAACTGGTATGATCTGCTTATCTTGAATTTCCTAAAAACAGTGTGCTAAAACAAGAAATTATATTTATTCCTGTAAATAGGTAGGTAATTATTTTAAAGACAAGGCCGAATGTTTTAATTTTTATTTAAGTAGACGGCCGTCATTTAGGTACTAGCGGACGACCTCTGAGAACAAATACCGTAATAAACTAATGGACGCGTCTTTCAAAGTCTAGACATGTTTACTAGTATCGAATATCATCAATACCTGGCTACGCATTCGGGGCTACCTACAGATCGTGGATTATTAAACACACAGATAATGTTTTGTACCTATATGTATTTCGACGAGATTTAAAAACAATTACCTACAGTCTGTAGCTGATAATTTGCACAACATATTTGAACACAGGTGTTGTATATTAAACAAAATGTTGGAACAACTGGAAATAGGGAAATGAATTTGTAGTATTTCAATTTATCAGGTCCGCCCGTCGTCTGCCTCATTGTTTTAGTGGTCGTAATCACGATTGCTATGCTTGAGGTCGTTTTCTTCCCACGTCGAGCAGTGTTATAATGGGTGATTCATTAGAAGGAAGTTTTTTTTCAAAACTAAAAAAAAATTCTAAATAAAAACAATTTAGTGGGTTAAAAATGTGTCATAAGGTGTAAAGAAAAGCGCACAAACGGCAGGGCAGCTTGTGGCGAGCTGATGGTGAGTGGCGACACTGCGGTCCTTATTGCCCCAGAGAGTCGGTCAGGGCCTCGTCTCCAGTTTGCCCATACTGGGTAGCTGGAGTGGAACCCGAAGAGCGCCCGCAGGACTCTCAACTCTGTCTTGCCTTAATTGGCTGGCCAGAGGGGGGCCGCCAGAGCTATATGCTCGGGGGTGGAAGTGTCTAATGGCGTAATAGCGGGGAAACCCAATCCGGGTCTCGTGGAGACTCGCGACGGTGAAACCGGGGCCGCACCTCTCTACACCCGTAGCCGCTCACACCGCTGTTGCCGCCTTCTGCCTGTACTGGCAGCTTTTCGGGGGGCCCAGCTAGTGAGGTGGCGAGTCACCGTCTGCCATCCCTAAGGATATTTATTCGAGGTTGTAAGGCAGACGCCGTTTTCTTCCGGCGATAGAAGTTATCGGTTCACCAATCATCTACATCCATAAACCAAGTAGTTTTTATTTACCATATTTTACAATAGTCCTGCATCCACCCGGGATACTCCATGGCTGTATTCTCATAGTGCAGTCTTGGAGTGTCCCGGGTTGGTGCCCCATCCCATATTTAGAACAAAGCTCTCCAAGGGGCCTCTACGCGTTGGACCTATGTCCCCGCGCAAGCCTGCCAAAGGACCGGATGTCTTCCTTACGGGAGATATGCCGTGATATCCGAAATGGAGATACAAATAATAATAATAATAATTTCTTTATTACAAGTACCAAGACTCAGGCATAAACAAATAGTTAAAATATAGTCACATTACATATTAAAATCAATTATACATAGGAAAAAATAAAATAAAATGACATATTCCTACATTAAATTCCATTATCTAATACAATTCAATTTTTGAAGGGGGTCACACACCGCACAGCCAGTATGTATTGTTACTTTACTGCCTGTGCCCAATGTATAATGTGTTCCAATTGCTCAATCAAGCGCGGCTTATGGATATAGACTTTGGACTTTACATAGCCCCAAGGGAAAAGTCCAGGTGTTTGATTTCACAGAATCTAGGCTGCCAACTGACCGATGTGAAGCGTGAAATTATTTTCGCAATAAAGCAATCACGAGCTGTGTGGCAAGTGTTGCCATCTTGTTGGTACCAAATGTCCTGGAGATCACGGGCTTCAACATTATCTTGCCATGATAACGGATTATTTTGATTCCTGAAATTGAAGACCGATCAATTTCTTTTTTTAATATTTTTATTTGTTTTGAAAAAAGTATCTCCAAACGAATCATCCATATATTGTTTTTTTATTATTAAATTCTCAATTCTCAGCAGCTCCAAATTTGGATTTGTGCTTGCTTAATAGGCTCCCGACTCGTCCCCCTATTACATGCATACTGACGAAGCGGTGGGAACACATGCATGGTATGTTAATGTTGTGTCAACTTAATTTTGTCATATTATATTATAATAATAATTTAGTGTCTACGTAATCACCGGTGATGACTACAGCAAGTGGCGGTTCTAGCAGCCAACCATTTTTATCAGTCATAGACCCTTAGTTTTTTTTATAACAAATTCAGGAATAGAGATGTTTAAAGTAACAAATTACCACTAATTCCTGGCAAACTTACGTACTCCTTAGTACTCCTTATGTACTCCTTATGTACTCCTTATGTACTCCTTATGTACTCCTTATGTACTCCTTATGTACTCCTTATGTACTCCTTATGTACTCCTTATGTACTCCTTATGTACTCCTTATGTACTCCTTATGTACTCCTTATGTACTCCTTATGTACTCCTTATGTACTCCTTATGTACTCCTTATGTACTCCTTATGTACTCCTTATGTACTCCTTATGTACTCCTTATGTACTCCTTATGTACTCCTTATGTACTCCTTATGTACTCCTTATGTACTCCTTATGTACTCCTTATGTACTCCTTATGTACTCCTTATGTACTCCTTATGTACTCCTTATGTACTCCTTATGTACTCCTTATGTACTCCTTATGTACTCCTTATGTACTCCTTATGTACTCCTTATGTACTCCTTATGTACTCCTTATGTACTCCTTATGTACTCCTTATGTACTCCTTATGTACTCCTTATGTACTCCTTATGTACTCCTTATGTACTCCTTATGTACTCCTTATGTACTCCTTATGTACTCCTTATGTACTCCTTATGTACTCCTTATGTACTCCTTATGTACTCCTTATGTACTCCTTATGTACTCCTTATGTACTCCTTATGTACTCCTTATGTACTCCGAGCAATGGGGATTTGAGAACTTTTTTCCACAAATCCCCATTATAACCTTGGAGAGGCGGAAATGGGGATTTGTGGAATAAAAGTTCACAAATCCCGATTGATGGGGATTGTGAATAGGGAAAAGTGAAATAACCCTTATTATGATAGTTAAAAACGTGATTGAAAGCAGTCTATAGTCAGGATATCAGTATTACCCAAAAACTGGGTTGCGGAGCCAGCCATGCGGTTCAGCCGCCTCCAAAATTTGTACAAAATTTTGTAATGTTTAAGGAAATGATTCTCTCGTAGGATGACCTCCTGCAACCTCCTGCAAACTGCTACCTTCTGCAACGTAAGGTGACCTCAGTAACATCTATGGATGACATTACTAAGTCCTCAGTCAGGTATCTTTTTACTAGTTAGTTTTTAAACACCAAATACAATAAAAAATAACTAGGAAGATTTTTTATAAGAATAAATACTTATACAAATAGTTTTTATCAAACCTTCGCAGTTTGTTAACAATGGAATTACATTAGTTAGTATTGTAACTGCTGTAGGAGTGTGCGCCGCTCACTACGCTTAGCTTAGTAGCTAATACGCTTGACTAATATAGCAGTTAGCGGCTCACAGTTAGCGCGCAGACAATTAACGATGTTTCCGATCAACAAAAGTTGTTGCCACAGTTGTTAATGTTGTCGTTTGTTTTAGGTACCCACATTACTCGAATAACCCTGAATACCGTCACGCCGATATGATTATTGGGCTGCCAAGTCAAAAGTTTTAAGTTCGAATTTAAGGACGCACCTCTGACTTCGTAATTACGTGCCCTCGTTGACCTTTTGAACGCCAAAGCATAAATGCACGCGCGTAGGTACCTTTCAACCCTAGTCACAAATTCACAGCAAATATTATTAATGATATCTTTATTATCATGAAGTTTCTCAGGTGTCGGTATTTTTATTTGTTTCATGCAATCAAATACGAACGGGCCTTAAATTTTTAACATGTAGACATAAACACTGCTTTTATAACACTGCTTTGAGCTGTGTTGTGTTTCTTACGGTGAGCAAGGTTGCCAGTGGTCCACGAGGAAACGTTATAACTGCTGTATTGATTCTGCAAACGATACATAAACCTTCAGATTGTATACGCTTCAAATCAAGTGTATTTTGATATAGAATCTTAATAGGCTTAAATCTATTAAGAGGTAGGGCATAGTGGGAGTAATTCCACTCAAATTGGAGCTGCCCGACTGGGGAAGAAAATAACACTGCTTTGAGCTGTGTTGTGTTTTTTACGGTGAGTAATGTTGCCAGTGCTCCACGAGGAAACGTTGTGTTGGCAGTGGGGGGACTTTGACCCTTATCCTGCCAACCCAACTATTCCTCTTTCAATACAGGGTCGGCAACGCGCAAGTGATACTCCTGCTTTTGCAAGCGTCTGTAGGCTACGGTAACCGCTTACCGGTGGGCCGTATGCTTGTTTGCCACCTTAGTAGAATAAAAATTAAAACAAAATAATGTAATGATTTAATTGTTTGTTTCATGTTACTTATATTTCACCGCATTTTTTGACACATATTTATGTCATTGGCATACACAGCACGCGCTCGCTTGTCACGTATATATGACAGTGGCATTCAAAAGGCGGTGAAGGAAAACGTGAAGAAACCTGCATGCCGTATAGATTTTCTCGATAGCGTGTGAAGTCTGGCAACCCGCATTAGGCCAGCGTAGTGGACATTTTTTTAAGAGGAGACCCGTGCAGTACTTGTATGGTTTGATGATGATGATGTAACAAAAAGTATGTATAGGTCCTTAAACCATTAAACAGTAACAGTAATCCCAAGCTGTTGTTGAGAATTTTATAGAAAAACCTAATAATATTTTACTTGACCTGGATTAGAATCCAGGACACACAGTGTACCACTACACTAGTTGGGCAGTTATATAACCTTGAATAATGACTGATAAACTGTGCACTTGGGTCTTAAGTAACACTGATAACAATTATTTTATCGCTTATCACCGTTGGATTGTGATCAGTTGTTTCTTTAGTTCGGAATAAACAAGTCTTCCATAATGCCATGTCTTAAAATTTTAACCAATTTACCCAGAAGCAAAATTCCAGGTGATTTCGTCAACAAAATTTTACCATTGTTGTCCAGAGTTTTAAATAAGCCTGTAGAGGTAAGTGGCTACTGGTTTTTTTTATTTACTTATCTATACTAAGTAATATTACTTATAAAGAATTAATACTTATTTTGTTAGTTTGTATGTAGGCGGTAATCTCTGGTAAATAATAATATTTTTGGGACATTTTACACAACACCATCTAGTCCCAAACTAAGCAGAGCTTGTACTATGGGTACTAGACAATGGTTATAATACATATATACTTTTTTTTTGTAAATACATACTTATAATACACAGGACACACCCAGAAAAACACAAATACTCATGTTTTATCCACACAAATATTTGTGTCCTGTGGGAATCGAACCCACGACCCCATGATCAGCAGTCCCGGCACTCGAACCGCTAGACCACAGACGTCATCAAATTAATAATGATCCGATTCTGAAAATTCTTTCACTGATAGACATTATCCCCAAGTAATATAGGGTACGTTTAATTTTATTTTTTCATATCGACGCAACTGAAGTTGCGGGTGAATGCTAGTGAAATATAATATTTATTGATACATTTCACTAACTTGCGCCCGCTTTGAGTCGGCATGTGGGAGAAATAAGTGTTTTTTTTGGGTTCAGTCGCTCTCCCAGAAGTTTAGTGCACAATAGTTCCAGTTTAGCACACAATGGTGCCAGTTTAGTGCACAATGGTGCCAGTTTAGTGCACAGTGGTGCCTGTTTAGCGCCAGTGTTGATTTTTTTTAATGGAACTCTCTTTTAATGGTGACCAATGGTCAATGGTCTGGTCTCAATCTGTATAAGCTATCTGTGCAGTTAAATCTGTCTTTGTTCAATTGAGAACGCTCAAGTTATGCGGGAATTTGTTTTTATTTAAATACCTATATTGATTCTAGTTAAATCCGACTACTACGCTCCACTGCAGCTCAGTCTCATCTTTATTATACCGGTGCCACAGACCGAGTGTTCCAAAGGAAAACGCGTAGATCCTATTTACCTATTCAATAATAAGTATAGGTAATAATGGGCTATCTTCAATGGTATAGATATTGTCACCGTTTAAAAAAGTAGTAAAGGTATTTTTTACATTCATGTGCACAAGCCCGCCAATATTTTTTTTACCGCGCTGGTCAGCATACAGACAAGAAAAAATCTTTAATATTAAGATACTAAGTCATAGATAAGAGTCTTCACACACTGATGGTAAATAACTTTTATATCCTGATATTACACTATCTAAGATTTATCAAGATACATTTTTATCGCATTTTGTTGAACAATCTCGTCATAATATTCAAGTAAAAACGTAACATTTCATACTTTAACACACAAAAAATACAAATTCAATAAAATATTTAGTTTAACATGCAAGAAATTTAGACGCCAACGAATTATGTTCACGACTTGTTATAGCTGCAATCATTACATTATAAAAATTATATAAATATTTACAACATTGCAATTTTGCACGGCTTAAATCAAATTAACGTAAAAGCCGCTTTATATTTTCACTTATGTATAAATTCCATTAACCGTGCTTCATTTTTAATCGCCTCGGTAATCCGAGCATTTTCCGAGAACAATCATAGTTTGATTTTACTGTATTTTTTTTTAATCAATGGGTTGTTGATGAACAGAGGCCTGCACATCAAGCTACCCCAATCTGTCAAATTTCTTTGAAAGATTTTCAACTTAATTAAAAAAGAGTACTTAACGTTCATTTTCAATTGAAAAAATTTGACAGTTTTAGTTAGCTTCACCTCTTGGCGTCTGTACATTTTTTGTATCTTGCGCTTACCATTTTAAAAGAGAAAACTCACTATGTATTTTGGGTTTTATCTTAAAATCTACTTTATCCCATAGAAAGAAGATCACCTTGTAAATATACAACAATATTATGATTAAACATACATACTGTATAGTATAATTATATACTCTCACGACTTTCTGGTAGACAGAAACTAAAAATACGATTGTAGCATATTAAGGTACCTAATTATTTTGCTTCGCCCACGTTCTTACATCTTATTTTACATTTGAAATATTATGTACCCTTTATAGAAATTACGGAACGTTTGAGAACTTTATCATTCGAAGTCTTTAAAATGTTAGTCTACCATAAATGAGTATTTTTTTTCTGAGCACTATTCGCAAGTATGTCCTGCAATTAATTAATATCAATTTATGTGTTTAAATAGAAATTCATCTGTGTGATATCAACCGACTGTGCGCTCTCCTTTGGCGGTGAATCGTCGTCGCCCGGTGCCGTGGCAACCCTAGAGTCCATAGGTAACTTAGGACTGAAAGAAAACAAAATAATTATTAAAGAGGTATCCACGTTTGTTGAAAAGGAACTTGGAATTGACGAGAAACGGTAAATATACTTACTTTTTTCAATTATGTATTTGTTCTTCTCATATTACATGGGACTGCTTAAAATATACCGGCAAGCTGTGGTTTAGGGTGGTGCAGTGCCTTATAAGCCTTAATATTATTATATTGCTGCAATTCAGACATATAAATTGTGTAAGGCTGTATGAGGGTATTAATATGCAAAGAATATTATACTTAAGTACATTAATTTGAAGGTACAAATTCGTATACGGCGGAATGCACTAATGCAAAGCGCGAAATGGAGGCACATTAAAATACCCGTTCCATTATAAGTGTACTCATGAAAACTGTTTCGTACCAGCCCTGTTTTCCAACCGCTCATTATATCGAACATTCTTTGTGTGAATTGTAATTCAGCCTTTCAATGAAACCTTTCGAAAATTCCTGAACACAATGAACCACGCAATTTCCAAATACTCATGTTACGGATTAATGCGTTGAAAATGCATTTAATGAATTTCACCCAAACAACAGCAGCGCTATTGATACTCGCCTACGTTTCAGGTACAAATTCAATGCAACGAAAACGAATTCATTGTTGGTTGTTATTGGAATGGTATTTAATATAAAGGAACGCCAATTTACAATACTAATACCAAATCGATACTGGAAATTTCAGCATTTACGCAACATTTAGGCGCAAATTAGTCATTATTGTACTTACCTCGTTGTTTGAGCACTATCCATTCAATTCATTTCTAAATTATTGGAAAATTGTGTTTACAGTATAAGCAATGTAGACACTGCGTTAATGGTAATAGGATATTTTACACCATGTAAGATATAAATATAAAAATGCATGTTTATGATAGATTTCGCAAAAAGTACACGACAAACGCCTTTTTATGAGGGAGGCCTTTCTTCACCAGTGGACCTCCTGTGGCTGATATGCTATGATGATGATACACATACGAATACTGATAGCTGACTGTAGCTGTTACTGATAGCACACACGAATACTATCTGTCAGGGTGATGTTCGAAACTATACTGGACATGGGCTGAACGAATTAAATGTTATATACAAAAAAAAAATTGTGCCTTTTTGCTTGATGTTCGTCTATTGCCAGTCTAATATTGAAATGTCCCAAATCAGAACCTTCTCTTGTAAAAATCTTACAAACCAAGCTAGACATGCTAGTAGTCCCGTTACAATACCCAATTATGTTATACTTTGTCTATTTCAGCTTCTTCCTAACATTCTACGACCTAAGTGCTCAAGACGTCGGTATAGGAGGATTTACTATAGCAAAAGAACAGTAACCAACATATGTGTATTCAATAGATATAATGTTACACCATAACGTATGGTGTATACCTACTTTTACAATAATTTTGTATTCTAATATTATGATGAATAAAAACTAATTTCATGAATCCTACTCTAATAAAGGAGTCGTCTTAACAAATACTTATTGTATTTTTAACACGTTAATCGCCATGGTGGGTCAAAATGACCGGCACCTCATCTACCCGTTGGAGCCGTGGTGGGTCAAAATGACCGCCACGGCAGACCCTAATTTGCGAAGTCCACTCACGCCGCAGATTGCAAATTCTACGTAATAAACCATATAATATGACCGGCGCGGCCCTAATGAACACCTGTAACCACTTGGTTTTTAGAATTTTTGATGCTATACCAACTTTTTGGACTTAGAGAAAAAAAAACAAGATTTCAAATCAATTTTATTTTTATTTTCTTTTCAGGTTGAATTAAAATAAACAAAAAGTATGATAATAAACATAAGTGTTATTCTTTATTAAAATTTAAATCAAACGCCTCATTTTTACATATAAAAGTAATAAATTGTCATATGGACTGGTAGTGAAAAAATCGTTTTCTAACGTAAATTATAAGAGATATTGAAACATTTTAGTGGTATATTTTAGGGTTATTCTTGTGTAAACTCAAAATCAAAACTGTTTTATAGTCCATTTTGACAATAAAACGATATTTTTCTATCGAACGAAATCACAATTTGCAACTAAACCAAAACAAGTGCGAACTGGCGTAAACAAATCCGTATTGGTCAACATAGGGAGAGGTGAAAGGGGTGAAGGGCGGCGGGAACAACAACCGCGCGCGCGGTGTACTCCCGCGCTGTACATTTTATTACGGCACGCGGTGCCCGTGCGAAATAGATGTGTTTAGTTTTTAGAGAAACAACGATGAAACATTACGCGTACGTAAGTACGCTGACCGGCATTTTGACCGGCGCGGCCTAAATGTAATAATTATTACGTTTAGGCCGCGCCGGGTCAAAATGTCCGGCACTTAAAAAAAACCTAAAATATAATCAAAACAATAAAATATCGCAATAAAATTTGTACATATAAACAAATAAAACTAAAAACAATCATATAAAGCAATGTCATTTTTTGATAATTTTAGAAAAAAATAGTCGGCGATGAACGTGTTAAAATATTTCTAGTTAACTAAATGTGTTTATTTATAAATTAATGTAATGATTATGACTTATTATCACTACTGTTGATGTCAGCATTGATTCACAGCGTACATTGTCATCGATATCGTGCAATAGCCTTACTAAGCTTACCTACTCTAGACAGAAAATGTAAATGTGAGTACTATGCAGGCTATATAAACAAACAGCACAGGTTTTACTGTCTGTCTGGAGCTTTGAGATTTTTTTATGAAGCTAACTAATGTTCCGCCGATATGATATCATTGTGCAACGGGTTGTTGAGCTCCTTCTAATATAGTCGAGTTACAAAATGACTGATACATGCGTGCCATCGGCTGGTCTACTCAAAGCTACTGTAGCTCTTTCTTGAAAAGGCCATTTCAGACATTACCCTGCATTGTGACACACATATTTGATACTATTATGTCTGGATTTAAAAAGCGACCATGATTCTCTGAGTTTGTTTCACTGTTTCTTCTTAGAGGTCAGTTAGTAAATGCCAGCGCCATCTAGCATTAAAAATTCTAAACATTGACTTGCAAAAGTGTCTATAAAATATATATTTATAGAAATAAATATCATTTAATCCCTCTAGACAAGTTGCAATCGAATCGATGAAGAAATAGAAACAAAATGAATTTACTCTTTCTCTGCTCATGCGCTACAGAGTTTGTTTGGGGTACCAAATCATTGCCAAATATTCTGAAAATAATTATGTTACCGTTCCGGTTATGCAACTACTAGGATTATGAGACTTAACAACTAAGGTTTCAAGATGACAACGTGCGAATGATAACATTGGTGTCGCTGGCGTCTATTACACGTAATTTTGAGCTGCAGTTGCCGCGGAGATTGTTGATGTTACTAAAAAATTCCGGTATGCACTGACCTCGCATTGCTTTGCGTACAATGAGAGGTTATAAGTTTATACTGGATTTATAACTTTTTCATGATATTTTATTATTGGTTCTCACTGACTGTGCAGGCTATGCCTTAGCTGTTATCATGATGTCTCCAAATACAGTAATCCAGTCGACGGAGACTAAAACATTATAATTTCATACTATTTTATTATATAAATTAAATTTGCCATAAATTTGTAAAACATTAATTAAACTGTATCCTATTTAATATTTCTCCTTTCGCGTTTCATTATTTACCACCACTTTCAGTATTAACAACAGCTTTTATACCACTCCCACTGACAACCACTCCTTCTTCATCAATCCAGGTAGCTCCATCTATGTCCTTCCAGATTTCACTTCTTGTCATCTTATTCTCTTTTATCTCATCCTCGTCTTCGTTCCAAGACAGTGAGTCATGTACGACATCAACGACAGGAGCTGGTTCATCTTTAATGTCTAACTTAGGCATTTCGTCTTCCAAATCCTCAATAAAACTAGTTTCTGAATCTTTATCAGAACTTTTACCAAGTTCGTTATCGGTTTTAGATAGTTTTCTCTTGATTTTATCGGCCCTACCCTTCCATCGCTCTAAATTCTTTAAAGCCATGGCATACATAGGCCTAGTGTTTGGCAGTATTCGGTACAACATACTGTAGCATGCTATGCAAATCTGACTGAGGAATCCAACCTGAAACATAATAACAAATAATACCTCAGATAGTTAACTGCATTTACCATAGATAGTAATTGCAATTTCGAAGGATTACTTTGAGAACCAAAAATTGTACCTACTCTCAACGTCATCATCAACCCATATACTGTCCCACTGCTGGGCACGGTTCTCCTCTCAGATTGAGAGGGATTAGGCTATAGTCCACCACGCTGGCCTAGTGCGGGTTGGCAGACTTCACAAACCGTCGAGAAAAATCTCTAAGGTATGCAGGTTTCCTCACGATGTTTTCCTTCACCGTTTAAGCGAGTGATAATTAATTATTAATACGCACATCAATTCGAAAACTCAGAGGTGCGTGCCTTGGATACGAACTTGAGACCTTCGACTTGGCAGTCCAATGGTCATACCACTAGGCTATCACTGCTTACTCTCACACTCAATTTGTCATTTTGAGTAAAATTTAATACAAAGTAATAATTGGAACCCTAATATGTAGGTACCTACTAATACAGAACCGACAGTTTAGATAAAAAAGGGGAAATTTCTGAAATCGTCTTGCTATTATAATGATCATTTGACTTATGGGACCGTCCCACAACATGTTAAAGCGAACATTTCAGGTAGTGAGAAAGGGATAGCGCTATTTAATGTGTGCCTCTCTCCCTTCCAATCACAATAACACGCTATGGTGCGTCTGATAAGCAAATGCAACGTTCATCTTAGTGTAATTATTCACCCGGAAATTGTATATTTCGCATCAACGCTTTCAGTACATTGAGGCGTGAATAAGCTGAGCTCGTAGCTCAGCTTGACCAGATTCCAATGGTTGTAGCTTCCAATTATTGGAATGTGGTTATTACAATTCGATTTCCAGACAGACGCGATATTGTGGTGTAAATACAGAATATTCAAGTTGAGATCCAATAATTTTGACGAATATAAGCGATGTTTGTTATATTATGCTGCGTCTAGAGAGATTTTAAAAGATTATAATTAATAAAGTAATAGAAGAATTTTGATCCAAATAGGTTTTTTTTTGTCTTTCTCAGGCTGATATATGACGGAGACAAAGCGACTTAGACAACGATTTGCTTCCAATCGGAATAAAGTAATTTTAGATAATAATTTCGTTCGTGTTATCCCGTCTATCGCTTGAGTGTCATTGGGTGTGGGATAGTCGTCACGTTGATTTTGATAATATTATTATCTATCAAATTTGTCAGTTATGCATTTATTGTCATATGAGGCCCGTAAGCCTCAAGGCGGATTTATATTTTTATGACGTGACGTTTAGCTTTATTAGCATTCAAATTTTTATGTCGCGTTCTGATGCCTTCGGACAGAAACACTGACAGACTACCATCTAAGCAGTGCTTTCGTAACTCTTTGAATTTACACATTCGCAATGTTGTTCCATGAATTATCAGATTTTTATTCGGATCATCAAAAAGATATTCAGTTTTTATATAGAAATTCAGTTTTTTACTATTTTGATCAGGTCGCCCATTCATCATCAACCCACATACAGTCCCACAGCTGGGCACGGATCCTCAAAGATTGAGAGGGATGAGGCTCTAGTCCACCACGCTGTCCTAGTGCGGGTTGGCAGATTTCACACACCCTCGAGAAAAATCTCTAAGGCATGCAGCTTTCCCCACGATGTTTTCCTTCACCGTTAAAGCGACTGATAATTAATTAGGTATTAATTAATACGCACATAAATTCGAAAAGGTGCGTGCGTTGGATTTGAACTCGAGAGTCTTGGCAGTTGGCAGTCCAATGGTCCAAATTAATTTTAATATTTTTTTAGAAAAAATAGAAAAAAAAATGTACCTATGCCTTGCAAAAAAAAAGGAATGAGACAATCACTAACACATACAAAAAAGAAGTATAATAAATACAGATATTCTGACGCGTCACAACACAATTCAGGCGCGTTCATAGGTACTTGTCTGACGCGGCTTCTCCTCCGCCCCCCGCCCCTTTACCCCGACAATCTGACGCAGATCGGGGTCGCTTCTAATGCGACACAACATTATATTATTGCGTCAAACAAATATAAATCTCACCATAATGTATAAACCTTACCGTTACCGTTCTGACATTTATTATTATAGCATATTTTTCGGTAACTCATAGAATGAACCTTCCTAGTTTTGATAGTTTATGTTGAAATCAAACTACTACTTACGGATTTTATCGCGTGATATTAATATTATTATTAATCCCGACATTGCTTACCACCTGCTTGGAATCCTATTAAAGATCAAAATCCAGGCCGACAACTGCAAGACCAAAGAATACGGTGAGTGCGTTCTGCGTGAATCGGATTGCCAATAATTAACAAAAATGTAAAGTAGCTGTCAGCAATTATAACTTTAAGATATTAATGTGTAAATGTTAAATGTTTACCTTGTTGGAGACCCAATTATTAAATAAATAAATAACATGAACTCACCACCTCATTCTCCCCGTGAACATGGACGCTGTAACGGGTCTAAACGTCGTCGGGATCAATAATATCAATATAACGCGATAAAACCCATAAAAAGTAGTTTTATATCAATGTCTAATATTCGTGTAAGTTTCAGAAATCGATATTTATGTTACCTAATTATGCCTTAGAATAATTCCCTCTTGTCACTCAGTACATACGGATGCACCAACAAATAATTTTCTCTTGTAATTAGAAATATTCTGCAATTTGCTGGCCCTTTTTTATAGTACGGAAAGTCCTCATGGACCATTCGTCACCCTCATGGACCATGTCCACCCTCATGGACCATCCGCCACCTGGGGAGGTGGCAAAGATATCTCTCCTACCGACTAAAATCCGCACTTGCCCTATAGTCATGGCCATGGGATCCGTGAAATTCGCCCCCTCAACGAAGGCACACGTGTGGAAAACACACGTGCCGCCTAATGAGGCCATTTTCCGCTCGAACGGCGGCAGAACAATTTCCTGGCCCTAGCGATAATTAATATCATACATATACAAAAATAAAACTATTCTTGTCTTCTCACGTTTCAATAACAACGGAAAATAAGTAGATAAACTTGTTAACAAAACAATTTCACAATCTGATCATAATATAATGAACATTTTCTTCATAAGGTAACTAATTGGATCGCTTATTAGTGGACTTCTCGTGCTACAGAAAGAACATTAATTAAGATGTTATTGTTTGTCTATGATATTACTGAGAATAGTTTTTCTGTTTACTTATCTGATTTGGCAAAGTCAAGTAATGTTTGCGTGTATTTGGATTTAATTATGCATCTGATTCTTTACTGCTTTTCATTAATTATGAGGTTTTATTACTACTAGAAGACTTGATAAGTCTGAATTTGATGAAATTAATTTGGTTGGAAAGATGATTTATTCGTGATGGATAATGGATATAGGTTAGTCGGGAGTTATAATATATTGAGTGAGGCATTTTAGCAAGCTAGCTCGGTCGATTAGTGGTCATAGCGTCTGGTGTACCTAACCAGAAGACGCGGGTTCGAATCCTGCCCGCCGTCGATTTTTTCCTTTGCTAAATAACTTTAAAAATCTTAGCACAGAAAATGCCAAAAAATACAAAAAGATAGTACGTAAGGTGGCATCGTTCGATATTGAACGAACTGTAAAGTAAGTCGTGTCGGTTGAGAAGCAAAAACTTGCTTTTTAATAATGTGGTACTGACGTCACCATAAAGACGTAAATTCATAACGTGAAGGCAAAATTCGACATGACGGGTAGGAAATCGTCTTGGCTTAGTGGTCATAGCGTCTGGTGTACCCAACCAGAAGACACAGGTTCGAATCCTGCCCGCGGTCAAATTTTTCCTTTGCTAAATAACTTTAAAAACCTAGCTCAAAATAAAATTCGTATTGGTAGTATTTTAAAAATTACTTAGAATATAAAAAATACTACATTTTTTATATTCTAAGTAATTTTTAGATGATAGGTTACCTGGCTAGAAGGTTGTTCATCAGGCTTGCTTCTATCCATCATCGGGATAGGTTCTCTCCCCGCGGCCCTTTCCTTGTCCCCCTGGTCGTAGAACTCTTCAAAGATCACTTTCACGGTCTTAATCTGAATGTCCCAGGGTTTGGCGGATGCCGACAGGTCTGCGGCGGTCATGGAAACGGCCATCGCTAATTCTCTGTGACAATAATTCAGCTGTTATAGGTACATTTATCATCAACCCATATACTGTCCTGGGCACGGGTCTCCTCTCACAGAATCAGAGGGATTAGGCTATAGTTCACTACGTTGGCCTAGTGCGGGTTGGCAGACTTCACACGTCGCGGAGAAAATCTCTAAGTCATGCCGGTTTCTCACCGTTTAAGCGAGTGATAATTATAATTATTAATTATTGGATTCGAACTCGAAACCTTCGAGTTGGTAGTCCAATGGTCATACCATAAAGCTATCATTGCTTATTAAATAAGTTAAATACATTATTTCTTACTAATTAGTTGTGCCCCACCATGCTACTACCATTGATTTTATATTCGCAACGCCGTGGGCAAAGTTTTCTTTCATATAAACATTTCCCTGACAATTCACCACACGTTTGGCGCCGCGGCTGAGCAATCGACTTCTGTACAACGGGTTGTGGGTTCGATACCCGAATTACTACAGGTAGTTGTTGTGTGGGTGTTTGTGTATGTGAAAATTTGTTATTGAAACGCAGTCACGTTACAGGAGAAAATTCTAGTGGGGCAACGTTGTTTAAAAAAAAATACGCTCAACAATAAAAAAAAACAATTTGGTAGACCCATTTGCAAGTGATGGTCTTACATACATGCACAGCCACTGATTTTTTATTATTATAGAATAAAACAACCTCATAAGTTAGAAAAGATAAAGATCGCGAGGGGGTTCGCTGCTGATGTAAAATTGTAAATTGTTTCAAAGATTCAATTTCCTGCAAGAGGAACTTGCACCGTAACAATAAAATTATTTGGGGACGCGCATAATATTACACGTGAAACCAGTGATAGTGATGTCACCGTTGGACTGCCAAGTTAAAAGTCCCGAGGTGGATTCCAAAGGAACGCACCTCTGACTTATCGAATCCATGTGTATTAATAATTAATTATCACTCGTTTAAAACGATGAAGGAAAACAACGTGAGAAAACTTACTTTATAGATTTTTATACGAGAAAAATCTCTAAGGTATACCTTAGAGATTTTTCTCGACGGTGTGTGAAGTTTGCCAACCCGCACTAGGCCAGCGTGGTGGACTGTAGCCTAATGCCTCTCAATCTGATAAGAGACCCGTGCCCAGCAGTGGGACAGTATATGGATTGATTATGATGGCAGTGTTATAGGTTTTCCTTTTATAAGGAAATCTCAATAGCAGATTGTCTTTGGGTTTTAGGTATACACGAGCTAACTGTATCTAAGTTTACAGCGGTAATGCTTCACCTTTCGGAGACACTTGCACAGTTTACTCTGAATCGAGAAAATTGATGGTTAACCAACTTTCACCCCTATTAAAGAAAGAAAGAACAATCTAAGTGTAGCCTTTTATATGGTTGAAATAATGCTGAAGCAATAAAACACGCGATTTCGACATCATATTCAGACAGTTGCAAAAACGCGATGCAGCAACGATGCAGGCGCTAGATTCAGAACATTGGGGTACTTTAGTCCTTAAGGCCGATTCACACGGCGCCAACATAAGCTTCGCGCAAATAAAGTTTGAGCTAAACGCTAAAATGGAATCATTTCAAATTTGACGTCCGTCCCGCAAGCTTATGTTAGTGTCGTGTGGATCGGCATTAAAATATCACGTATTGGCACAATCGCAGAGCAATTTTCCTGTTCTATTCACACACGGAACAACTGTATCGTACCTTAGAGAAATAATTTATAGATTTCTTGAGTATGGGATTTGTGTAACCAAAGGGGTACCCAAATATTATCTGAAACGTACCATAAGGTATCTTAAAACTAGTGCCGATATTTTTTTTGGATGCGGTCGGTAATAGACTGCATTTTCATTATTTGTTCTGTATTTATATCTCATAACCAAGAAAATTTGAAATGGTCGCAATCGTGTAGGTACTTGTGTCAGTCATTGCATCGTGTAGAGCCCACGACGACTGGCAAATGTGTTTCAAATGAATCATCTTTGATTGTTATTTTTTTATATAATACTAGCTTCTGCACGCGACTTCGTCTGCGTGGACTTTACCTAGATAAAAAGTATCTAGTCGTTAGTCCAATTTCCTGCGCAATTTTTCCTTCCGTAAGAACCGTCTACAAAGTAGAAATCGGTAAAGTCGTTCTCAAGTTATGTCGTGACCAAGGGAAACAAGGATCCATTTTTATATAAAAAGACACTAAAATTTTCGCACTGGTTAAAAAAAATCCGTATAAAGACATTTCGCAATGCAAACCAATGATCATAGGAATTGGCAATGCACATAGTAAGCACAATAAGGGCACACATTTTATCATGCTGTTTACCTAATCAGCAACAATAAGGGTGCGATCATACCCACCACTATAACACAATGACAAGACGTGGATAGACGCTAATTTGGCAGTTAAAATCAACCATGTGGGCAGTACCGACTACTCTCTGCCACGCACGGCGCAAACACCAGTGACAATGCGGACTAGCAACCGACCACATCGAAGACAACGCACCTAATTCCGAGGGGTTCTAAAAATGGCACTTTATTCCGATGTATTTAGAATAACGGCATTTTCGAGCAATTTACGAGTTATTTTTATCTACAAAGTACACTTTTAAATTAATCATTCATATATTCGTCCTTCTTTTACCATTATAGGGTCTTCACGATGGGCTAGGTTTTTTTAATATACCTGTGGCTATGTAGATCCCAGTTGAACTCGGGAACATCGCCTTCATGGAGCTGCTTTATCTTCGCCAAGTTGGGGAAGAACGCTGCCAGGTCTGTTGCGAGAATACAGTGCTTGATGTACCCCAGAATCTCTTTGTAATCCTCACTTGAAATGTGGGAGAATATATTATGGCCATCCTGAAAAATATAGCATTAATTTCTGTGATAATTATAGATTTTCACTCAGAATTTCATTAGTTTCTTCGGAGTAAAAGACTACCAGCAAAGATTAGTAGATTACTCAGTCACTCAGTATGGGTGACTTATTAAAATGATAGTTACCTGCTGCAGTATGGTGACGGTGATATTAAAATGATGGTGTTCCAGGGTCGAGGTGGTGTACATAGCGGCGAGGGGGGAGGCGATCTCGCTCATGTACTTGTTAGTATAGCCGCGATGGTCCAAATCGTGGCAGAGACATGCCACGAAGAGAGCTAAGCGCTGAAATATGGGATATAGTATAATCATACTTTGCTCACAGTTATCCGACTCAGAGCCGTATAATAAATATAAATAAATATTTTGGGACATTTTTACACAACACCATCTAGTCCCAAACTAAGCAGAGCTTGTACTATGGGTACTAGACAATGGATATAATACTTATATACATACTTATAATACATAAGAAACACCCAGACAAACACAAATACTCATGTTTTACCCACACAAATATTTGTGTCCTGTGGGAATCGAACCCACGACCCCATGATCAGCACTCGAACCACTAGACCACAGACGTCGTCAATATAATACAACGTGTTAGAAAATACCCCGTAAAAATATAATTAATTATGAAAGTCAAAAATTTTGTCAGCTGTCATGTCAGGGAACCTGATTATTTAACAGAAACGCCTACGTACCTATTTTACCTAATAATTGTCAACTTTAATCGTTATTCTATTTTTCTTTCAAAATGTTGTTGTTTTCCTTTTTTGGGGTAAGTTATACAGCGTTAGTACGGTTCTTAAATATTGTGAATGGACTCGTTATAGCACATATAGAAATATCGCCAGACTTTCAAACAGACACAGTACTACAATTTTTTATATTTTATATGTTCGCAAAAATCAGCAGAATTATAGTATTAGGAGTGATATCCACAGCTTAAACACACGTTACAAGTATAAATTAGTAATACCAAAATATAGGTTGTCTAAAACAAGTAAGTCATTTTTGGGTAATGGAATAAGATTTTATAACAAGTTGCCCAAATCTGTATTAGAACTTACCGATGGAAAGTTTAAGGCACATGTTAAACGCATCCTAATTAAGAAAGCTTATTATAAAGTACAAGACTATGTCGATGATAGGGACGTTTGGGGATAGTTGGACTGATACATCTGCACATGTGGCTTCCCTGGAACCTCTGTAACGACGTATGAGTATATCTATTAACTAATCCCAATTTAGTCATTTGTATTTTATATTAAATATCATTGTTTTTGACTTGATACTTACATATATAATTCGTAAATCTTGGTGACAAGTTTTGTCAGTTGCTTTATATATATAATTTATTAGTTTCTACCGTTTGTAAATGGGAGAACTGTTTAGAACTTTCTTTTAAGCCTAGCTGTATTTTATATAATTGTAATCTTCGAAACATTCCTAAATTGTTCTCTCATGTAAGTATCCAATCCAATTTATAATCCATCATTGTACAATACAAAACAATATTTTAAAAGAGTAACCATGGAGTTTCTTGCCGGTTCTTCTCCATAGGAAACGACTACTTTGGAACCGTGCACCTAGACTCGACATTTCATAAGTGCCTGTATATGGTTTATATGAAAATAAAACTATTTTGATTTGATTGATTTGATTACAACAGCAAGCCATTTAGAATACCTTTTACTTAAAGTAATGCTTTTCTAAAGCGACAATACCATCATAGTACGTTATAAGTCGTCATTTAACCTCCTTTCGGCTTTACGGATAGTTTTGTAACACTATGTATAATATCTGTAATTAATTAACGAGCGCTTCCTGAGAAAATACTCTCAGTTCAGTAAAAAACGCCCATTATAAATTGCAGACACTTTTAGGGATTCTAAATATGAATTGATGTAGAGGAATTGCTCAATATTGCCGTTAACTGATAGGTAGCTTGTCCACTAAAAGACTCACCATTTTATAATTAAAGCGCCCTCGACAGTCATTCTTCAGTATAACGTACATTGAATGAGCGACTGTCCATCCATGATCGAAATTATGGTACGGAACTGTTCTGTAGTTTTTCTTCACCGTCAGAACAAATCTTGTCAGTGTGCTGATATCAAAACTGGCTAAATCAAAAAGATGGCTAAACATCTTAATGACGGATTTACATTTCTCGAATTCATTGAATTTGAAAGGATCAAGGTAGAAATCATTGAGGTCTATATCAATAGGGTTGTTGTCACTCAACATGGCCATAACTTCGTTTTCCTTGCAGGTGTTATGGTAGCTCAAGACTTCTAAAGCTACTCTATATTTCTGTTCTTTCCTCATGATCCTGTCGTAAAGCCTGGCGTGGTGAAGGGCTAGGCCGAAAAATGTGGAGAATATTTCGAAGGCCACTTCATCTTCGTGCCCGAAATTATCATCGTTTCGCTTGTTCACCATCTGGACTACTCCGATAACTCTGCCTTCAACTTTGATTGGCATACAGAGAATACTTACGGTTTTGTAACCTGTGGCCTCATCGACCTCCCTGAAATGAATAAAATACTCAGTCATAATTTATTATATTCCAACGACGGCGAAACATCAAAATAGAAACATTGTGAACTGGTCAGCAAAACTAGTCCTATAATTAAAACGGAACATTGCATCATTAGCTGGCCAAAAATAATGCTAAA
Source organism: Acronicta alni (assembly GCA_964056405.1). Taxonomy (NCBI): domain Eukaryota; kingdom Metazoa; phylum Arthropoda; class Insecta; order Lepidoptera; family Noctuidae; genus Acronicta; species Acronicta alni. The sequence goes on along the minus strand of OZ043913.1, from coordinate 23,736,212 downwards.
ATGGCCAGAAAATTTTCTACAAAGTCGCCTGATGAAAATATATGTTCAGAATAAGGATAAATCAAGTTGAACGTATTTACAAAACAGCTGAATCAGTTCAATTCAAACAATCAAGGAAAAAAAATGTACCTGTTAAACCGATAATCAGAATAGGCATCAGGGATATTCATCGTCTCTCCTGACAGAGCCACATGACCAGCAATGCCTCTATTAATCGGCATCCTAATCTCTTTCTTCTCCATATCTCTGTCATGTCCTGGTTCGAACTTTAGGTCAAAGACTGTAGAAACCAGCTCGAAGTTTCTGTAATCCACTAGAAAGAGGGAGGCGCGATCTGCATTGACAAGACGCTGGGCGAACTCAAGAATCCTCTTGATGAGCTGGTCCAAGGATACCATTTCTTCAAATATAGCTCTGAAAGTAGAAGGTCAACTATTATTGTGGTGCGGCACAATTAATTTATATACCATCTTTGTTTGTTCCTAACATTAAAAAAACGTTAAGAATGTTGTTGTGTGACAGTGTGATTATACATAATTATACATGGTTTCTTTAATAACGAGAATGATGTAATAAATAATAGTGTCCCAACAGAAATGGAAACAGAATAGGGCTGCTATGATCAGGATCTCCACAATATATCTGCAAGAGTACGATTTGTCCCATTTATTAAGTAAATAATGAATTATCTGTGAACTAACTTAAACTTACTTAACAACATCTAGAAGAAAATCTGACATATTTCTCTCCCGCTTCTTATCCAGGTATAGGTTGCAGTAATGCAGCGCCAGGCTACCAAGCACCAGGAAGTTTGAGCTGATCTCTTCATCAATATCCTTGAATCTTTCTTTAACGCGCCACATCTCTATTACGTACGCTGTCCTCCCGTTCTTCGTCAGTATAGGTTGATACATTATGTGATTTGCTTGTTTCTGAAATCGACAGCTTTTGATGAAGTAATATTTATATTAGTAAATAAAGTTTTATTTATTTAAATCCTACAGTGTGTCACTGCAGGACAAAGTCTCCCCACTCTTCTTCCATATTTCTCAATCTGTTGCTATTAACGACCACTCTTTTTGGACCGAATTCAGCTTTGAGTCTTTAATTTAGTCCGTTAAGATTTGATATCCAGCAAATGTGTTCAGCCGGTATTTTCATTGTAAAACATTTCTTTTATAAATCGTGAAATCCTACCACGTTCTTCCCCAAAGATCTAAACAGCGTGACAGGCGTCTCTGGAAACCGCGTTAAGTCATCAGTTCTTGATATGCGCCGACATCTTCCTCTCTTTGCCACTTCGAGCACCAAACTCACTTGGTCGGCATATGCGCGGACTAGAGTCCTGATCCCGTTACGAGGTGGCTGGGGAACAAAACAGTTTGAGGTTTATTTACCAGTGAAGACACGGCTGAGGTAAGTTTTTACTGCGATTCATGACCAAGAAGATTTCCTCGGGGGTAAAAAAACATCCCGTCACTTAATTACTAGGCTAGCTTCGGGTTGGCAGAAGTCACACATATGTAAGAAATATAGACGTCCTCTTTAATGTGTGTGTGTCAATCATACAAGATTTTATCCGAATTTAATACACGCAGGACAGCGTTTGGTATTGATAGTAACTAACAAGGCAATAAAATAATGATTAGAAGAGTATAATTTTCAGAAAATAACGATGTTAATGCAAATCACAATATTTATGAATAAACGACAAAGTCAGTTCTCAAACCCACGCACTTACCCACCTTCAAATCCACTGTAAAATACTGCACAAAACTAGGATGATCTGGATACAGCTTGTAGACTCGATATGCGTCGACGCCAACGGAGCTAGTGATGTAGTTCGCCAGCTCCCACAGCACAGAATGCTCGTTAGAATCATCCTTGAGTACCCTCAAGAGGTCCTGGTAACGTGGAATAGAAAGGTTTTAAAGAATAAATACTTTAATTTATAATAGACAGCTGATCAGCTAATGCCAAGTGTTTGGTGAAATCGTTGAAAATGTCAGATTGTATCGAACTTTCAGCAATGATATTACCTATTTCATTTACACCTCGAATGTTAAGCCAAGGTGTATTATGATTATAGCTCTTTATATTACTTTGCGCCTGTTGACAAATAAAATGAAATAATTTTAATGGGTTACCGTAAAAATCTCCTTTTTACACAATTCATCAGCCTTCTTACAAAACATTATTTGCCGGGACGTCGAAGAGACAACCTACAAAAAATATTGGAACGTAATGGTTAACATCTTCATCAATTATCTCATCATTTCATCCCAATGTACGTGGGGTCAGCAGTAGGTACGTTCACACTTTTCCCGCTTCTATAAGCCATCATCGCATCAGTCAGTTTCTCATTCAGAATTAATTATTCTTTCCTTTGCTTTCGTTTCCTTCTTCTTTTATATCCATTCACACTCACACTTAACAACTTTCTGAACATCACTTAAAACGAAAACATAGTTATATGGTTCCTAATATAGAGTTGCTTACATAGTTTTTATGTACTTTCTTCATCAGCCATTTCTCAAGTAACTCCGCAGGCACTCGCTCGGATATGTAACAGTCAAGAAACTCCTTGTTGTTCTCCAAAAACACCGCCACTTCGCGTTCTTGTGCGTCTGTTTTATAACAGAATAGAGTAATCTTTATAGCACACCATCAACAAATAAATAAATATTATGGGTGATTTTTTACACAGCACGATCTAGTACCAAACTAAGCAGAGCTTGTACTATATGTACTAGACAATGGATATAATACTAATATACTTTCTTTTTGTAAATACATACTTACAAGACATAAGAAACACCCAGACAAACACATACACTTAATGTTCATCAGATAAATATTAAAAATATAAAAAATATTAAATGCTAAGTAGATGTTGATAAATCACTGAATGATATAATTAGTGATGTTGATAATCGATTATGGATTGAAACAGGTAAAATTATCTTAATTATCTCAAAGGTATATCTCACTCAAATAATCAATAATCATGAATGAATGAAGCTAAAGCGTTATTTACATTTGCTTCTTGTCATTTCAATGCTGTGATAGTAATGTTGATAATCGATTATGGATAATTGATTATCAACATCACTAGATACAATAGGCAGTCTTATCGCTAAAAGCGATCGTACTTTTATTCCAATCCTAACAAAAATCTCTAAGGCACATGTAGGTTTTTTCTATTTCTAAATAGACTGAAGAAATTCCTTTAATTAATAGACTGAAGAAGTTCCTCTAATTAATAGAATAGTAGTATTAGGGGCCTAATACTACAATTGATTGTGACATTTGTGTATTAGATTGTTAGATTAGGCTCTCATTGGGCCTCTTACGTCACAGACCGTTATCCGTACCTAGAAATGTATGGGGATCTGATTATAGGAGAGCCAATTATATTAGCGAGTGCATTAGGGGAAGATAGGATACGACAACTTGGTAACGCAAACAGGAAACAGTAATGTGGCACTATCGGATACATAGTGAAGCAGTGATAGCCTAGTGGTATGTACATTGGACTGCCAAGTCGAAGGTCTCGCGATCGAACCCAAGGCACGCACCTCTGACTTTTCGAATTCATGTGCGTATTAATAATTTATTATCACTCGCTCATACGGTGAAGGAATACATCGTGAAGAAACCAGCATACTTTAGAGATTTGTCTGCCAACCCGCACTAGGCCAGCGTGGTGGTCTGGTGCGGGTGAACGGGTGGTGGCTATAGCCTAATACTTCTCAATATGAGAGGAGACTCATGCCCAGCAGTGGAACAGTATATAGGTTGATGATGATCGGATACATTAACTAAAAAAATTATACATATAATACAACGAAAAAATATAACTGTATAAAGCGACTAGCGACCCGCCCCGGCTTCGCACAGGCAATGTATAGAGGCCAGCACATCAAACTACCCCAAACTGTCAAATTTCTTTGATAGATTTTCAACTTTAATATAAAACAATAAGATTTATATTCATTTGGGAAAATTTGACAGTTTCGGATAGCTTGACCTGCTGGCAATCCATGAATGAATGATATTTATTTCTATAAATTAAGGGGATTTTTTAATTGCACCTCTATTTACAATTTCAGCAAGCAAACTAGTGTCTCAACTAATAGTATAACAAATATACTGACTTGCACTCTAAATTATATAGTCTTTCAATGGAATTTCTAAATATTTTTGGGATGAATATAAGTGTTTGTGTTTGACTGGGTGTTTCTAAAGAATTTATAAAAATAATTATATAGGTATTATACCTATCCATTATCTATTACCCATAGTACAATCTCTACTTAGTTTGGGACTGGTGTTATGTAGAATATCCCAAATTATTAAATAGGTAACTACTCTTCGAAACAGATCTCTAAATTATACCTTTAAATGACGTCATGAGGCGTGCCTTGCCTCGCTTCGGAATACTTCCTGAAAAAAAAAAACACAAAATTTTTTGTGTATGTTTGTACTTATCACTGCTCACATTTTTAACATAATTATCACAAATAAACAGGGCGCCGGTATGTTTAGGTCCCATTAAGGGCACAATTCCGAACTTCAACAAACCCAATTACACTGCTCGACCTGGGAATTGAACAGAGAAGCTCAGAGCAAGCTTCAAGCGAACAGCTGCTCGTATCAACAGCTCCCTCAACGAAGCCCGGGCCTGAAAAGGCATCGAAGCGGGCGGATGATGATGGTTTCGTGGTGGTGCAAAGGAGGAAGCGCCGTCAACGAACCAACAAGAACCGCTACGGCACGGCTCCTGCTAAGCCGAAGGTAACGTTCCGCGAAGCCGAACTCTCCGGTATACATCTCCCGTCTACACTAAACACCACTAAGGCGGAGGATATTGCGGAGTACGTGTGTCAAAGACTCAAGTACACGCCGAGAGTGCAGCTATTGAAATCGCAGCGCAAAGTCAACTTCAAGGAGTGCGAGTACCAAATTGTTTTCTGCACCTCGTCATGGAAGAGGACTTCTGGCCGCAGGACGTGGTGTTCCGTCGGTTCCGCGGACAAGTGCCACAAGAACGCACAGAGACTAGTGCTCAGTGAAGTGTTTTACTAACATAGGCTTAAGTTTCGGTATATACTAACACATTTTGTAATATTATAATATATATGTTAGTCTGTAAGGTATGTATGTATCTATGAGCCAAAGCAGCCTGATAATAAAGAGATATTATTAGAGCATAGCAGGCGCTTGCGACTTCTAGGCAAATGAGGCAGGCAAGTGAACACCTGTTTTGAGGAAGTTAATAAAATTCCCACATTAGTATCCACCGTTATTATTTAAGGAAATCTTTTGTAAAATAAAACTACTTTTTATGGATTTTATATTGATATTATTAATCCCGACGTTTCCGACCCTTTACAGCGTCCATGGTCTCGGGTAAACTGGACGCTGTAAAGGGACTGATACAAAACAAAAGTAGTTTTATTTCAAGTCAATATAATATTCGCGTAAATGTCAGAAATCAATATCTTTTGTAAAATTTCAAAAGATAAAGTTAAAGATTTGCATGATTTAATTGAGTTTGTCTACACGTACTGATATGCAAAGTTTTGGTAATGGTAGGTATAGGTATATAATTATGTAACAAAAAACTCTTCAACTTTAAAGATGTCCAAGAAATTAGAAAACTTTTTAATGTATAAAGTTAACTTACTTTAATTTTTTTTATATCCTATCTTTTTTAGAGTATATAGTAGAGGCAGGGCATAAAAAATGCATTTTTCTCAGGGAATTTATTTACACACTAGCTTTTACCCGCGACTTCGTACGCTTAGACTTAGTGACACAATTGTTGTCGGATTGTATTCATGGGATAAGAAGTACTCATCAATGTTAGGGAAATTCCCGCTTTGTTCCGAGAAAAAGCCAGCGCCAATCACAAACTATTAGTGTACCAACATTTCATTTAAATCCCGTAAGTAGGTCTCCTACATAAGTTTTCTGGGAATTCCCAGATACTGGGAATTCCCAGATAATTTTGGGGTAAAATGTATCCTATTTGTTATTCCCGGTCACTTACTAAATGTGTATGAAATTTCATTCAACTCCCGTAAGCTATTCGTTTTTCGGGATTTCCGGGATAATCCCACATTTTTCTGGGGTAAAATATATCCTATTTGTTATTCCCGGTCACATACTATGTGTGTATGAAATTTCATTCGAATCCCGTAAGATATTAGTTTTTCGGGATTTCCGGGATATTTCCACATTTTTCTGGGGTATAATATATCCTATGTGTTATTCCCGGTCACATACTATGTGTGTATGAAATTTCATTCGAATCCCGTAAGATATTCGTTTTTCGGGAATACTGGGATATTCCCACATTTTTCTTGTGTAAAATACATCTTGTGTTATTCCCGGTCACATATTATGTGTGTATGAAATTTCATTCAAATCCCGTAAGTAGTTCTCCTATATCCGTTTATCGGGATTTCCGGGATATTCCTACATTTTTTTGGGATAAAAAGTAAGCCTATACTTTATTCCCGGTCACATACTATTAGGGTACCAAATTTCATGCAAATCGGTTCAGCCGTTTTTGCGTGATTGAGTAACAAATAAACAAACAAACAAACATCCAAACTTTCACATTTATAATATTAGTATGATATGACAGTGACAACATGGCAAACGTCAGACTGTCGATGACGTCACTGCGTACCAATCACGTGACCCAGCTGTCATGGGAAGAGATTACCTGTTATTGTTCTACCATGGGCATAATATTTTTTTTCCGATCTCTTTGGCTGAACAAACTATTTTCACATAACAATCGGTTATGTGAATGTGTGTGTGTGTTTCCTTACAAAAAGTCGCAATTTCATGCTTCTACCATGTCAGTTCAATTTACCTACGTTTAAAATTGCCTCTTTTGTCCCCACGTACCAAAGACAAAGCATGTCTCCTAAATTCATTTTTTAATAACATCGTTTGTACACGTTTGAACGGTAGACCACCTGGCGGGCTTACTTATGACTTTATAGAGTACCAGGGCGACCGGACATATAACTAGGTAATTGCTCAGCAAGACAACTTCGTTACTTTGTGCGTTTAAACGGGCAGGAAATTAGTTTTTCCCATAAAGGACCTAGCTAGCTGGTAAATGATGTTCGTAAATGCATCACTTGAGCACGGCTGGGCTGGATTGAACATTTTTAATTATCGTAACTGTCTAAATAAGTTTTTTAGTGAAAATACATTGGAAAAAAATACCCGACAATTTTGAGAAAATCGGGAAAACTGAACTATGTTTTGTTTTCTTTGGGAATTATTGAAATTGTCAGGACAACAAAACGTTTGCCGGGGTTACTAGTTTACTAAATAAAAAATCTATACTATCATAAAACTGAAAAAGCTGTGCCTGTGCATTGAAGATTGTGGTCGAATTCCCTTTTCAGCGCACGATGCGACATACTTCATCTTTTCTCATTCGCACTGCAAAAGAGCGAATGCAAGCCCATCAACCATAAAAAAAAAGTTAAAAAAACTGAGGCACGGAGGGGTCTCCATGGTTAAGAATTGTCACCTATCCATGACCGTGGCTCGCGCAGCTTATCCTTACAGATCGGTTGATCAGCGTGCTTATAACTTAGCCACGAGCCCCTCACCTTCGTGGTTCACTAAAAATTAAATATATTTATTTTCTATTCCACTAAGTGCATGAACGGTTATAGTATGCGGGGATGGAAAGGAGATATCAGCTAATAAAAAATATTGATAGCAATTTAGTTGGCAGGAAGGTTATTAACTATGTCTGTCCTGAAGGGTGGGCGCCTTTGCGATGAAAATGTAATAGCTTTCTGGTCTCTTGCAGATCCTGGCGCACAAATAAATCGTTTTAAATTTTATTGGATATCAGGAGTTGACAAGTGAAACGCTCGCTAGTTAATTAAGCTTTCGTAAACAACAACCCTTCCTTTGTTCATTTTTTATTATTTATTAAGGACAAAAACAGTTACATGTTGAGATTTAAGAATTATTCCATTATGCCCCACCAAGCTGCCCCACCGATGAGGTAAAGTGAGCCTTAAAGTTCGCAGTGGAATCTGCCCTTCTAAATAGGTTTATTCCGCTGGTTCGCTCATATTTAAAAAAGAAACTAACAACCTAAGATTAGGTTTAGTCTAAGTAGAAATTAGAGTAGGTAAGGTTGTTACGAACCTACCTACACAAACTCTAAAGTGCCGACCCTGATGGAGCAGAATCCACCAAATGTTAAGCTAGGGGAAACTGCCCCACTAAAATCTGTTTAGGTGGGCAAATTTTACTGGCATTTGCCCCACCAGGTTGGCAGGCTTGGTATAAGAATAAAAAAGTATTAATATTATGTAAACACGTAACCCACACTATTATCCACGTGCATGCTTAAAAATTGAAAGAAACCAAACATAGTTTATGCATTAGGGTTGAATTTAGCAGTATTTTGCGTTCACAAATCCAATAAATTACCATGCCATGCTTTTAAATGTTTGCCTGGAAGGTGAAAATGTATCTAATTCCATGAAATGAGCATTGTAAATCTCAACAAGTCGACGAAGAGGTGCTCGAGCGCGGGGATTTGTGTTGTTAGTGGAACAACCGCGGTACTCACAACCCTCGCCAGACATATTTAAGGTATTACATAACATTTATCTGTAATATGTATGCAATCAAACAGTAAATCTGTGTACTACCACAAAGTTGTTTTCGATCTTTAAGCGTAACATATTCACAAGAACGTAGGTATCTATCTATCTATTAGCCACGGACGTCCACTGCTGAACATAGGCCACCCATAATGACCGCCACAAAAATCGGTCATGCGCAGACCGTCTCCACCGACTCCCTGTAACCCTCAAGAGGTCATCCGTCCACCCAGTTGAAGTCCTACGCTGCGCTTTCCTATGCGTGGAAAGGTGGAACAAGAAGGTTAAACGTTGATAATAATCCTATTATGAAAATACACACATGTATTTTCTTAATAGTATTATTAATTTGCATACAATATGGAAGCCACGTAAAATAAATACATTATTTTGAATACAAAGCCTGCCGAATGCTTTTCAATTATTATTTCATATAAAATTACTTGTTGATGTAAAACAAAATTTAATACATCCACACCTGTTAAGCATAACGTGGTAACTCAATTTAATGGAGTTACAATCTTAATTTTATTCTTGTTGAAATAACATGCTATTTTTTTTGCACTCGCTGTGTCTAAGCTCTTTCACACAAAGATCTTGAAAAGAACATTATTCAGTCAACTGCAGTAGCAGTATCAGTAGTAACTGATTTTTAGATACACACACTTCATTTTTGAGCTCGGTACAAAAATAACACATTGTAAAACAAGATATACTCGTGTTATTTCTAACCGTCTCGTAGGTGACAGTGAGAGAGCAGTGTTATTGAGTTTTTCTATAAAATTCTCAGTACTTAGTAGCTCGGAGTTTGGATTTGAGCCCCGTTAATGGCTCACCTCCTATTACACGGGACCTAAATATACCGGTGAACTGTAGGTATACCTACATCATTGCTACACCTCTACCTAACCCTTCGGAGAAAAGGCGTGATGGTATGCTCGAATGTATGGTTTATACTTACTTAACTTTCAATGTAACTATAAGTAAAATTGTGTGTCTGACTCAAAATATGTTCAACAGAAATCGTTCAGATTTTTTTAAATCTTTGACGCATCAGGAAATTAGATTTAAGAAATTAGTCGTCGACGTCGAAGATTTAAAAAATAAAATTAGTAACAGGTACATCGTTATACCTGGCAGCAGATGTCGGCTTAAAATCATTCGTATTTTTTAAACAAAATACATTTCCCAAATACTGTTTTCCAAGTAAAATCGTGCATATGAGGTTTTTTAAATAAAACCTCATTCGAGATTTATGTTTAACTGTAAACTTTAATGTATTTATTTTTAATCTTTTTTTTTACAACCTTATTGGTAGTTTATTTGTGTTTATTTTGCAAATAAAAATGGATGGAGATTCAAGCATTAGTGCTGGGTTTCGGGGGTAACAGAGCCATGTGTATATTTTATCACTTACCATCAGGTGGGCCGTACGCTTGTTTGCTACTTTGTGGTATAAAAAAAATGATTTTTCACCAAGGCGAAAAAAGTAACAGAATACTAAGATGTACTTACGAATGAAACATACGATACTACTGGGGGAGAAAGTAATTCTTTACAACCCTAGAGCCGTAAAATGATTTGATAATTATATGTATAATTATATTATTAATATTGAATTTAGATATAGAAATGTAAAATGTTTCCGAGAAATTCCCGCTTTTTCCGGGATCGGAGAATGACAGTACTAGTCACAAACTATAAGTGTACCAAAATTTCATTGAAATCCCGTAAATAATTCTCCTATAACAGTTTTCCGCAAATTCCCTCATTGTTTTGGGATAAAATGTATCCTCTTTGTTATTCCCAGGCACATTCACCTATTCATCTTCCTCCTCGGACCGCTGTAGCGAGTGGACGTGCACACTTTAAAAAACAAAAAATAAACGTTAACAATTTGCACGAAGTAGTAAAATTGCATTCATAATTAAGGCAATGAAATTTAGTCACATACATTTACGAGTGACAAACTTTATCATGTGGTGAAACCCAGTCAAAAGAGTGAAATAAAAAGTGTTAAACTGTTGTTATTGAAAAGCAAATATATCAAGATCCTTTCTACAGTAAGATTAACCCGCACTCGGAGCTCAAGGTACTTTGGTCACTCATTTCTAACTACATAAACTTCGAACTTAAGAAAAAAAAAAAATATATAATGAGCAGAATACCAAGAAGTCCTCCTTCTGGTAGTGGTTTACCACATACGGTATCAGATTCTGATGTCTCCAATTTGGCCGAGCGTGAAGCGATTAAACCATATGTCACCCAGAGGGTTAAGCGACCTAGGGAAACTTGTTGTGAAGAACAATTGCAAAAATTTAAAGAAGAAATAAAATCAATGATTCAAGAGATGAGTTCCAATCAAAACATTAGCTTAAACAAGCTTATTAAAGATGTGGCCGAAATAAAGGTTCAAAACTCTGCCATTCAACAATCTAACCTGGATATTGAAAAATCGTTGCAGTTTCTCTCTGACCAGTACGATAGTGTGTCCGCACGAGTGGCAATTCTAGAGAAAGAACGCAAGGATCATCTGTTGTATATTTCGTCCCTGGAAACTAAAGTCGATGAAATTCAAAGAACACTTAAGTCTACTACAGTGGAACTTAGGAACGTTCCATGTCAATCTAAGAATGAGAATAAACTGGAACTGACGAACATCGTGCAGAATACCTGCAAAGTTCTTGCCGTTAACCTGCTGCCAAATGACGTAAAGGATGTGTTCCGTATTAAAAGCAAAACAGGATCTTCTACTATTGTGGTCGACTTTGCTCGTGCTACGACAAAGCAGGAAGTTGTAACAAGTGCCAAAAACTACAACAAACAACATCCAAATGACAGGTTACATTCGCGTCATCTTGGTTTGCCCGGGAATTCTGTCCCCATATACATTTCCGAAGGCCTTACCAGTAAGGGACGTCGATTGTTGTATATGGCCCGTGATTTTGCTTCATCCGCAAACTATAAATTCTGCTGGACCAAAAATGGTAAAGTATTTGTCAGGAAAACTGAAGACTCGCTGCACATTGAGATCAATAGTGAGGCCGATTTAGTAAAACTTAAAAACTCAATGTGACTATTTTACCAAAACCATTTAGTCAAAACACTTGTATTATATAACTGCATGTTCTTTTCTTTAGTATCTAATCGTTATATCTCCTATAAATACATAGTAAATTCCTGCTCAGTAATATTAGTAACTTCGACATATAAAATCCTGTTAAGTATCCAAACTGTAATAAATTTCCAATATCCATTTAAAAACTCAATAGTCGCAACAAAACAGCCTATAGTAGTGTCATTGTTTCCCAATAATAAAATTCGGACCTAATAATTCAGAAATCTTAGACGACATAGACAACTTAAATACAGTGACATCGTATCAATGTGATCCTGAGTCTTGCAAAGCAATTATAACTTCCACCCTAAGTACTAACACCTTTAAAGCATTGACCCAAAACATTAGAAGCATTAACCGCAACATAAACGAATTTAGAGTTTTACTGTCTAGAATAAATATTGATTGTGAACTTTATATATTGACTGAAACCTGGAATTCCAAAATCATGAACATTCCCCCAATTCTCAACTATGATTTTCATTACACAAAGGATAACCTTAATCAAAACGATGGTCTTGTTGTTTATATCAGGAACGGACTAGCGTATACTGTTGAGGAACCCAATTTTACTGACGCCAGCTGTCTAATTATAAAAATTAATTCCGACACTCTAATAATTGCCCTTTACCGGTCCCCATCTAAGAGAAATATTGTCCCTTTTATTGACTCCTTAGATCAATTGTTATCAATTCACAAGTCTTATCCGAATATAATTATTATGGGTGACATCAATATAGATATTAAGTCTTCCAATGGGGATACAAATTGTCAAGTATATCTTAATTTGTTAGCATGTCATGGATTACAAATTGGTCATACTTTCCCCACTAGAGTCGAAAATTGTCTTGACCATGCAATGATTAAAACAAGAAATGCAGTTACTACAATCGTTTTAAATGCTCCTCTAACGGACCATTCAGGGGTTATCTCGTGCTTAGATTTAGCGACTCAAAAAAAATGTGAAATTCGAACTTTTGTTATGAACAAAGTCAACTACTCTGGAATTCTTGCAGACTTAGAAGCAACTAGCTTCGCAGACATTTTCAATTCTAGTGATGTTGAATGGGCCTCTGAGCGTCTTGTTAATATACTCTCAACTTACCTCATAAAGCACTCCATGAAAATCTTAATACCCCGTAGAGCTCGCTGTCTCAAGCCCTGGATCACTCCAGGACTGATAAGATGCATTCGGAATCGTGACAGAATGCACATTAAGTGTAAAGCAGAGCCCAGTAATGAAATAATCAATATTACTTATAAAAGGTACAAAAACTACTGCAATGACTTACTCAAGCGACTTAAAAGGATATATGAGCAAAATGAGTTAAAAAAGCACTCGGATAATTCTAAAAAAACATGGGCTACAATAAAATCGATTGTCAACACAAACAAACAAAAAATAATACCAAATGACCTCTTGAGAATTGGTGACACTCCCCAAAAGTCCGTAGAACTCGTCAACACTTTTTTTGCCAATGTGGGAAAATCATTCGCAGACAAAATACCACGTAATCGCAGAACCACCAGGCAAAGCGAAATTGCAAAAAATAATACAAATTCTCCTAAAAATTCCATGGTTATGCTCGAGACCGACAATACAGAGATTGAATCAATTATTATGAGTCTTAAAAGGGACAGCGCTGTTGGCTGGGATGGCTTACCTAACAAATTACTGAAAACTTGCAAAAACTATATAATACCGGTCATAACTCACATTGTCAACTTATCTATTAATACGGGTATTTTCCCGAAAATATTTAAAATATCAGTTATCCATCCTATCCATAAGTCTGGGGCGAGAGATTGTGTCACCAACTATCGCCCAATTTCGGTTCTCCCTGCCCTTTCTAAAGTTTTGGAAAAGGTTATTAATAAGCGATTGCTTAGTTTCTTAGAAAAAGAAAACCTTATATCAAACAACCAATATGGGTTTAGGGCTGGCATTTCCACTTCTGACGCTGTTACCGGTTTAACCAATTACATTGCTAATCATCTAGACAAGAAAAATAAATGCTTAGGTATATTTTTAGATCTGGCGAAGGCTTTTGACACGGTCTCTGGCCCTCTGCTTCTGGAAAGGATGGAAAACATGGGCGTTCGTGGAAAATGTCTTCATCTTTTTAAAAGTTACATTTCCCATAGAACACAGAGGGTTAAAATCGGAAATCTAAGTAGCGTAGACTGTCCTATTACTTTTGGTGTACCACAGGGGAGCGTTCTCGGTCCTAGCCTCTTCCTTATTTACATTAATGACTTATGCAATCTTAACATTAACAACTGTAAAATATTTACTTTTGCAGATGATACTGCACTAGTAATTCATGGTAAAACCTGGGAGGAGGCTAGGCTCGAAGCTGAAAGAGGTCTTCAGGTAGCGATGCAATGGGTTAGGAAAAATGTCCTGACCCTGAACACGTCCAAAACTAAATATATAACTTTTGGCACAACAAATAGTTACCTTCCCGATAACGTTTTCAATATAGCAGCGCACACATGTAATGACGCCCAAATAATGAATCCTCTGTGCCGGTATGATGTCCTTGAGAGAGCTACTACCATTAAGTATCTTGGTGTACTGATTGATCAAACTCTAACATGGATACCACACATCCAGATGACCGCGGAAAGGACCCGTAAAATGATTTATATTTTTAAAACATTACGCCATGTTGCAGATATAAAATTATTAAAAACAGTTTATTACGCTCTGGCTCAGTCAATATTATCCTACTGTATAAGGGTGTGGGGTGGTGCTAAGAAATCGCATATTATCCGAGTCGAAAGAGCACAGCGTGCCCTGCTTAAAGTTATGACCTTTAAGTCCTTCAGATTTCCAACCGTTCAACTTTATACGCTGTGCGATGTTCTGTCAGTGAGACAATTATTTCTTACTGATACTATTTTAGCTCAGCACGCAAGACTGCATTATGATACTAATGCGCCACATACACGAAGAAATGAAAAATTGTGTCCAAAAGTTCCCACCAGAACATTCTTCGTCAATAAATTCCAATCATTTCTTGGTCCATTTCTATATAATAAAGTAAATAAAATGCTCAATTTATACCCCCTTAATAAACATGACTGTAAAGCAAAATTAACAGTGTGGCTAAAAACGCAATGTTACGAGGATATTGAAAATCTTTTCATAATAATTAAACAAGCAGTGATTTAAATAAACTAAAATTAAAATTATACAATAATTATAATAATACAAATAATGGTAAATTAATACTGAAAAAATAAATAAAAAAGAACTACTCCTAATCATCATCAATATTAAACTAAACACATAAATAAAACAACAAAGTGTGTACCCCGTAAGTTTTTTGGAAGAGACTAGTATCTAAGATACAGGCTCGGCCTAGTTTAGATACTAGCAATAACATTGTATAATGTACACTTAAAACAATACTTTGCAAAACATGTTAAATGTATTAAGTTTACAAATATTTTGTAGAAAAATGTTCTTAGTTTTAGTGGTCGTACTTTACCATTCTGTTTGCTACGTAGATTTAATTCTTGTTCTACCCACAAGTTTTTATATTTTTATTTATTAAGTGTAACAAACCATTATGTATTGTTTTTGTGTATTTGTAGATCAATAAACGTTATTATTATTATTATTACATTATTCGTGTAAGAAATTTAATTCAAATCACGTAAGTAGTTCTCGTATCTTTTTGTATTTTTGGAATTTTCCATTTAATTTTTATGGAATTTTTCCTTTGCTAAATAACTTTAGTTCTTCATATCAATTTATCGGGATTTTCAGGATATTCCTGCATTTTGCTGGAATAAAAAGTAGCCTTTAAGTTGTTCCCGGTCACATACTATTTGGGTACCAAATTTCATGTAAATCGGTTCAGCCATTCTTAAGTTATAAATGGTGTAGCTAACTAACGACGAAGTCTTGTGACGGAAGTTATTTAGTTTTTCTGTTACCTTTTTTTAACACAAGTCTAACGAACCTTACTTTAAGTTCATCCGGGTAAGTAATTTATGGGAATGTTAAGTTTTTTACATAAACTTGTAAAAGCACGGTGGAATTGACATCGTCACATTTATATACAAAAATCCCCAAAAATAAATGAGATTTAAAAAAAAGTAACTTATTTGTAGGTACTCAGATAGATTTTTCAAGACCCACCTGTCCCCTTCTTTTCTGTCTTCACTGACGTCCAGTCTAGGTACATGGAGTGTTTCTGCCTGCATCCACTGTGGAACCGCGACCAGCTCTTCTCCTCTCTAGGAGATCGGAATACCGATATGTGGTTGCCTATGAGAATAAAGAAAAAAGGAAGGAGTTTAGAATATACTAATAATTATAATACCCTTGATAGCCTTGTGAAAATTTGACAGTTTTGGATAGCTTGACCTGCTGGCGTCTATACCAACTAAAAAAGTTGTGATGTCAACCTCTGGATATACTTTCACAGGAACAGGCGTGATATTAATGTATGTTATGTTATATTTCTGCTTACCGGAACAGCTGGCGGTGTCCCCATAGATGGGTGGCAGCAGGTGGGTCGAACAGAGATCTGGAGTTCTTGCCTTGATTGATGCACCGTATCTAGATGAAGTTGACTGTTGAAAAATAGACTTTATTTTAACCCGTAAATGCAGATAACATTGAGAAGTAACCTAAGCCAAGAGCTTAGTGAACGTTTGTTTCAAATACTAAAAGGGAGTGTACCAGCCATTGCCCGCGGTTTCACCCATATTCCATAGAGCTTTTTGAGACAAAAGGTAGCCCTAGGTTCTCCAACGTCCCAACGTCCCGGGTCTGCGGACGAATGCTACAGAGCTCCCGTCCCGGCAATAAAGTGGTGACGCGTAACGCCAGGGTTGGTTTTAGTCGCCAGATCGCTCTTTTCAGAGCGGAGTCCGACACACTCCACCGCTCTCCCCGGAGTGGTGGGTAGTGCATAAAGCATTTCCAACCCCGTCAACAAAAAAAAATAGATTCTCCAACGTCTAATCTATCACTGTACCCAAATTCATCAAAATTTCTTCGTGGTCCAACGGTCGCCGGACCCCTTCAATTGGCGAGGCGTTGATTACCATCCTTATCGATGATACGTGTGTGACAAACACGTGTGCCGCCTACTGGGGTCATAGTTTTATCGGGCGGCCCCAATTCAACCGCCCGCAGGCTTCTTCCAGCGCCCCGTGGAATCAGGTAGATTCTTCCCTAATCATTTGTTATACAAATGTTTCTGTTCCGTGCGGGGATTAATTTCGCAACACAGTTAGTCATGTTTTTTCCAAAAATAATTACCCCACACTATGATCTCCTGTATCGTGAGCGCGTTTACGAAAACACCCACTTACTATATACATAATATTATACTTCACTCAGATCCTTTAGTCAAACAATTATATATTTTGTAAAATGAATATTTGACCAAAGGCTGGATTAAAACTTACCTATGTGCTCCGGTTTGTTTGTTTTTTACTTAACGCTTTACGAGGTCAGAGGTGCGTGCCTTGGGTTCGAACTCGAGACCTTCGACTTGGCAGTCCAATGGCCATACCACTAGGCTATCACTAGGCTTTGTGGGACTGTATATGGGTTGAGGATGGCTTTACAAGGTCATTAGTAGTACTTATATTCGTGACCGGAAGAAGGAATGCTCCCCTGAAGTGCAATTTTGAACTTTAATAAATAAGCCCGGTTCATATTTCGATGTCAATTTACTTTTTATTCACAACAAAAATGTTAGACTATAAAATTACAGTACGGACCAAAAATATCGACCCGTCTTCCGTATACTATAAAGACAATACAAACAGCTATTAGCCATTATAACTCTTTTGTTTTACAAGACATAATTATTTTGATGGCCAAAACATAGTGATCAATTTGGTTTGAGTAATTAAGTCGAAGCATGGCCGCCACTGTAATGTAATCAAATAATGCATGTGCGGTTAACATAGCTATCCGAGTACGAGCTATCTATACTATAAAGTAAGTATCTGTTTGTTGCGTTTTCATGCCTAAACCGCTGAATCAATATTGATGAATTTGAATAAGTATAAAGATTTAATATAGACTTTGGAGAAGGCTACCTTTGACATGCAAAGGAAGCCTCGGGCAGTAGCTAGTGCTATGAAATTTTAATTGATTCAGTTATTGATTATTAACTTAGTATAGGTATTGCCTCATTGGATTTGTGGTTGCAAGCGCGGCTGCTAAGCTAGAGGTACTGGGGTTCCATCAGATTTGAGTTTGGATATATGCCCACTAAATGGCAATTGGCTCGCTCCTTATAACATGGGATTTAAACAATCCAGGGAACTATGTAGGTATTGATTTACTCTGCGGTTTAGAAGTAATAAATAATCTTCAGATCCAACAATATTATTTATAGCTTAGCATGCAGTAGGTTTATACCTTAATGCCAATATTGACGTAGTAATTACACTGGCGTTCAGTATGATAGAAGGGATGTAATTCTAGATAGGAGTTCTAAGCAATATTAGCTTCAAAGTAAATTGACCAATCATATATGATCAGGTAACCATGCGTGCCTCGGAGTGCACGTATATAATAATAATAAAGTATATTATATGGTAAGAATAATTTAGGACATCCTAGTTAGGGTAGGTGATGTTGTTAGGATTTTGTTTTTAAATGAATATAAAAACTCGATGCCAGTTTAAATTGAAACAAAGCTTAGCTGCTACTTCTACTATCTAATCTCATTCTAAGTTCCCACTTTTTTTTGAAAAATAGCAATGCTATATTTGAAATGATTTTAGTACGCGCGTTTTCATTAATTAAAACATCGAAATAGGTAGGTTAGGATAGAACTGTGACCACACAACGTCAAAAACATAATATTTTGAATGTAAAATCAGAAACTACTACCAGATATAAATATTATTATAGAAGAGTTAATATTATTATTACCTGTTTAGAATTTGTCCCAAGAGGAAAAAACACCCTTGTAATAAAGTGTCTTCAAAGCGAACTTTGAAAACGTTTTATTGCTAGGGTAAAATCTTATGCTTGAAATGGCTGCCTTTTCGAAATCTAATATGCAGACTTTTGGCGTCATGTCAAAGCAATATTGACTGAATAGAAATTGAAAACTGACGATACCTACTATATATTTGGCTGAAATTATTTTGCGTAAACTATGTTAAACCAATTGAAATATCTGACTACATTAAAATTGTTAACAGTACTAGTTTGTAAGCAAGTTAATATTGTTTAAACGTTCACGTTCATTAGATTTCCGCGAAATAGTCAAAATCAGTTATTTAAAATAAGTCATTTAAATTAATAATATGAATAAGGTTTTATTAATCAAAGGTAACATCTGCAGTACACATTAGCATTGAGCCACAAACTAGAGCATTGCTTGTATCTTGTGGCTCTAAAATTGAAAAATTGTAAATTGAGAATCCACATGATTAAAAATTAAAAGCGTGTTAAAAAAATCTAACAGGATTGCAGGTTTAAGATCCTTGCAGGGAGTATTCGCCTGGAACGTAATGATTCAGATTCTAGCATTGAATCAGTGAGGGAGGAGAATGGAGGAATCAGGAGGAATATTACATGCGAATGCTCCTAATTCAGTGATGCGATACATTACAAGCGAATGAAAACGGTGAAGGAAAACATCGTGATGAAACCTGCATACCTTAGAATTTTTTCTGGACGGTGTGTGAAGTCTGCCAACCCGCACTAGGCCAGTATGGTGGACTTTATCCTAATCTCTCACAATCTGAAAGCAGACCCGTGCCCAGCAGTGGGACATGACGTATGGGTTGATTATTAGGCGAATACTCCCGGGGAGAGAGGGCGATTGATCAACCAATCAAATTAAATATTTCCCGGAGTAGGTACATACCTTCGTTTCTTTCGGTACACCGTCTTCGCTTTTTGCGTCCATATTGAACTTACACTTAATAGAGTAGTATGTATTAAAAAAATATACGCGTGCACTATGGGACGTCCTCGAAGCACAATGGTTGGCTAGCCGAAACGATAGCACCATTTGTTTGCGGTGTTCCGGGTACTTATTTAAAACTAGAGGTTTCGAGAAGTTACTAGAAAGGTATATTGTGAGGAGCGAGGTGTGTACGAATATTGTAGAAGTAAGGTAAGGTAACAAACTCTCAGCTGTGAGTAATATAGAAATACGAAATCTGTATTAGCACCTGCCCCTACGTCATTAATGTTGCCAGTAATCATTTATTGAAAATAATAGGTAACATAACATACCATCACGCTTGTGTTTTCCGAAGAAATCTACAGAGGTGTACCAATATACACCCACAGTTCGACGGTATGTTTAGGTTCCATGTAATAGGGGGTGAGCCTATTTCCATTAACCGGGCATAATTCATAACTCCCAGATCCTACTGAGAATTTCATAGGAAAACTCAATAACACTGCTCGACCGGGGAATGGAACCCAAGACCTCTAGCGTAGTAGTCACAATAGACTGATGATGTCCTTGCGGAGCCAAATTTAGTTTTAAAGACACGGTTACATTCAGTTCAGTGAAGCTATCCTTGCGCATTATATGTGTAGAAACGAGGCAGATATAGGATAATAACTAGATTTATTTCAAAACATCTGAATACTTTAAGTGACTGCAACACAATAATGGTCGCCATAAGTGGTGGGTTGACGTTGATAAATTAATAACTATCGTAATACTAACTAAATTAAATTTCCAGTCTATCAGTAAATAGTGCTACGGTCCTGGGTTTGATTCCCAAGTAAAGCAAAGTGATATTGAGTTTTTTTAATAGACAATTTTAAAGTTTATTTGTGTGCAGTACTCTAGCTCGGAATTTCGGTTTTTATATTAATAAAATTATTTTTATATTAATAATTCCTTTATTTATACTAACACATATTGCTTTATTTATTTTTAAATATTTTATTAATATCTATAAAAACATATAAAAAATAGTACCTAACCCACCGGCATCGGGAGCAGGGTCCAAGTTACCGCTGGTGGTCGGGTCGGGCCGTATCCAAGAGTACTGTTTTCTGTATCAAGCCCTTAATCCAGCCATCCCACGAAAGCATTCTTAAATGTTGGTTGAGGCTACTAGACCATTGGTTGACACAACAATTGGTATAACGATGGCTGAATTCACCTCCCACATGTCGACAACCTCATTTGCCAAGTCAAGATACTTTATTTCTTTCTTTTTCCCGGCTATACTAGTAATTTTATTATTATAATATAATTAATCGGCCAAAAATCCGAACTTCAAGGTGCTACGTAGCGAGGTACGCATTATTTTTAAGCACGGTTAGAGATCAACCCTTTGAATACCTTATTTCAAAATATTTATTCAATTTGAGTTGAGGCTGATTTTAAATATAATAACAAATACTATATTTGTTTTTTGACCCAACATTTTCATAATATTTTCCTGCGTTAACAATAAACTTGATAACGTTATCACAAAAACAAATCTCACTCATTGATAACTTATCACACATTTAAGTTGAATTCGGTGAAATTTCATACTTATTAATTATTTTTTCCGATCAATGGTCAATGATTGAAATCACTACGACTGTATACATTGTATACAGTGGTAGTGATTTCAATGAGGATTCACGTGACCATTGGACTTGAAGCCGTTCGTCTGGAAAACACCGTGAGGACATCATAGGCCTAGTCTGATATTTCAATAGGCTGATGACCGTTTTTTTTATCCCTTGAAAATCTTCCCAATTTAAAGAGCCAATAATCATCAACCCATATACTGTCCCACTACTGGGCATGGGTCTCCTCTCACGGAATGAGAGGGCTTAGGCTGTAGTCCACCACGCTGGCCTAATGCGGGTTGGCAGACTTCACACACCGTTGAGAAAATCTCTAAGGCACCGCGAGTGATCATTAATTATTAATACGCATATGATTTCGAAAAATCAGATATGCGCGCCCTGGGTTTGAGAGCCTGAGAGACTTTCTCGACGGAGTGCGATTGTCAGCCAAACCGTGGTAAGCCAGCGTGGTGGACTATAATAACCTAAAGTCTCTATTATAAATGTAAAAGTGGCAGTAAATGCGCTGATAATGTGCTCAGTATTACCCGCGTTGTTTCTCTTTTCCTTGTATCCATTCTAAGTATACAATACGTTACCAGAGAAGGAAACTAGTGTTGGTAACACAACATACTATACCATCACGCCTGAGTTAGGCCCACCCACAGTTTGACGGTATGTTTAGGCCCCATTTAATAGGGAGCGAGCCTATTGCAAAAAACCGGGGCAGTTGCAAACTCCGAGCTGCTACACAGAATTTCATAGAAAAACCCAATGACACGACTCAATTTGAGAATCGAACTCAGGACCTCAAGCGCGCTTACGATTTCTAGGCTCACTAGGCTAACCTATGATGTTGACAATAAAAAAGTTGCCAATTTACATTAGGTGGTGACTTAGCTTTGTAGAAACTTAGTCACCAACATGTGTTTACAACACAAAATAGTCAATTTTCCTTTCGAGATCCAGCTGAAGGTGACCTGGTTCTGCCCTAATTGCCTTCAAACTAGAAACAGCCGACCATAGATACCAAAGAGAAAGAGGTTATCTCGTTAAAAAGTACCGTTTTAAAACTTCAAATTAATAGAAGAAAATAAACCGACTCGAGTTATGATCCTGTCAAATATTAATCAAGTGTCAAACTATAACTAACCAAACTTGTGAAATTATGATGTAAATATCAAGAAATAACAAAATGAATTAAGGAAACGGGATTGAGTGGACACATCACATCACCATGTTCAGCAGAACATCAACAGAACATGGTGGGGTACAAGAAAAATGACTCGCTGAGTCAATCGGAAAAATTGATAGCAGGCTGTATGTCAGGAGTTCTCACAAGGTTCTTCACTCAGCCAATGGACGTTATCAAAATCAGGTCACAGCTCGTCAAAAAGCCTAAGAGAAGTAGCGTGGTGTATAGGATCGCGAAGAGGATCTTCTGGGAAGAGGGCGTCACTGCTTTTTGGCATGGTCACTGCCTGGGACAGGTGTGTATATTATGTAATTAGTTTTGCGTACATGTATGTTAAAGGAGGCGACGGCGGCGGAAAGGGAGAGAGAATTGTCCATCTCTCTCCCGATCCGTAGTAGACGCACCGGACGCCGGAGGCAGACAGACCTCCAGCCTCCAGGAGCTGTGGCCTGCGGGTGGTTGAATTGGGGGACTCTGTCGCCAGACTAAACAATGGCCTCAGTAGACGGCACGCTTGTAACGAAGCGTACCTCAAAAACAGTATGCAAGAAAAGGCCTCGCTTATCGACGGGGTCCAGCAACTGCCGGACCACAGCCTGTCATGGTCGTGGTGAATTTCGCGGATCCCATGGCCATAACAATAGGGCAGATGAAGGCAAGTGTGGTTTTAAGTCAGTATGAGTCCCCAGGTGGCGGAGGATTTTCCGTACTATAAAAATAAAGTACATGTATTTTTCTTGAAACAAATAGAAGATGACAATCGATTTGGATTGGTCCCTATCTGTTCCAGATGCATTCAATATTAGCAGTGAGCAGTCAATTCTATATTTACGAGCTTGCTACTGGATATGCAGAGACTAGCTTCAACACGCCAGAAGAATTGCAGTAAGTAGTCTGGAATAGTCGAATTCAAATGTTTTATTTGAATTAGACCATTCAAATAGGCACTTTTGAAAAGTCAAAACTAATTGCACGGTTCCAAAAAGTGGATCTTATGAAGAAGAACCGGTAAGAAACTCCATTGACACTCGTTTAAAAAACATAATTATAATATTTTTCCTAGTTTGCAATTTTATTCCGAATAATTGAGAATAATGCAGTTTGATATGTATATAATAATAAACAGATTGCTATTGACAATAAGAGCTGACCAGCCCTGACTGACGGCACCCGTTCACGAGCACCACGTGTGTATCGGCGCCGTTCGAATCAACCATAGCCCAACACACAACGCCATCATCAGCATGAAATTTAAGTGAGCATGACAAACTCAGACCGCTAGGCAATCGCTCAATATAGTTATTTAAAAGCTACTAGAAAAGACAATGCTAATACTGTACAATTTTCCGAAAGATTATTAATTACAGTGGTCATAACTATTAAGGTAGTAATTTTATGGAAGCGCCTGTGAAAACATGGAAGCAACAGAACTGCAACAAGTGATACCCAAGCTGTGTTTCAGTGTCGCTTGTTGCATTTTTGTTGCTTTCATAGTTTTTACAGGCGCATTCATAACCTTACTACCTACTACCCTAGTAGTTATGGAGAACGAAGATTACAAAGACGAAAACAAAGCGCATTTGGTTTCGTCTTTGTAATCTTCGTTCTCCTAAATTTTAAGAGCTTACTGTGACGTTATTTATGAATTTGTAGAAATACACCTATTAAAACTTTGTAGCTACTTTCAATATTCAAACGTGTTTCGTGAATATCCTGTAAGGCGGCACGGATCTAATGGTTGGATACTATATATATATCAAAATAAAAATATATACGAAACCGTAACCGTATCTGATGTAAAACTTTCGAATAATTTCGGTTAAGGCCAGTCTAAATGAGACAAATTATGTCAGGTAGACGTATTACGAGTACGTTACTACGCTTAATTTGTAGGCACTTCCTTTTCAAAACCCTAAAAATTCTAATATCCATAATTAAATTTACAAAACCGGTATAATACTAATAATTATGGTATAATAGCTCGGATAAGGATATATTATGAAAAGCCATTTATGTATTCGTATCTGTATCCCGATCCGGGACTCCTCTAAGCACTCTAATGCGAGTTAGCAGACTTAACGCAGCGTCGAGAAACCATGCAGGTTTCCTCACGATGTTTGTTTAAGCGAGTGATAATGAAGTATTAATACGCACTAGATTTGTGAAAGGCTGCTGGTAGAAGCTGGATGCTAAAAGCCGAGGACAGGGTGAAATGGCGCACTTTAGGGGAGGCTTACGACCAGCAGGGGACGCTGATGATGATGATCATGATGACGCACTAGATTTCGAAAAGTCAGGGATGCGTCTTAGATTCGAACTCGAGACCTTTGACTTGGCAGTCCAATGGTCATATTACTAGGCAATTTGTTTGATCCTAGTCTATAAATAGATGAGAAAAAAATTGTAAACCGAAAGAAAAACATTGTTAACTTTATTATTTAAAGGAGTATATAATATCTTTACAGGAACTGTGTACCTAGTTTTTGTCAAATTAAAGTACATGTAATAATGGTTTAAGTACATAAAATTGAAGAAAAATATTTGACTTTAACTTTGATATTTCAGGCACATAGAACACTTCGCGTGTGGAGTTATAGCTGGTTGTGTGTGCACCGCCTTGGTGATACCGCTGGAGGTGATCCGTGTACGTCAGATGATGGTGAAGGATCAGTACAGGAGCATCGTTGGAGGCGCCAGGATGGTGTACAAGTACGGAGGCATCGCCGCGTTTTACGAAGGCCTGACTGCTTCATTGTTACAAGTACAAGATCAAATTCAAATTTTCTTTTTTCAAACTAGCTTTTTTTATAGCGGGCCCTGTGGTAGGGGATTACAAATAGGTTTAAGAGAGGTAGGGCATAGTGGGAGTAATTCCACTCAAATTGAAGCTGCCCAACTGGGGAAGTACCTCCGCCTTGCAGAAAATCGAAGTAAAATAATACTGCTTTGAGCTGTGTTGTGTTTCTTACGATGAGCAAGGTTGCCATTGCTCCACGAGGAAACGTTGTGTTGGCAGTGGGGGGACTTTGACCCTTATACTGCCAACCCAACTATTCCTCTTTCAATACAGGGTCGGTAACGCGCAAGTGATACTCCTGGTGTTGCAAGCGTCTATACGCTACGGTAACCGCTTACCATCAGGTGGGCCGTATGCTTGTTTGCCACCTTAGTAGAATAAAAAAAAACATACAGTTAACGGATACAAACTACTCACCAACAAATATCTCTGTTTATCACACAAAGATTTGTCTGTAGTGGGAATTATTATTATTTATAATTTGCAAAGAAACTTCTGGGAATATGCTTTTCCATTATTAAAATCAACTTTGTTTCAAAACTTTCTTCAATTAATTGTCTATATATTTCTCTATTTTCAGATGGGTCCACAAGTGGGGATTTCTTTCACTGTTTTCAATCTTGTCCAGCCGTTTCTTTTGAGTTTCTTGCCCAAATGTGTAACCGGCGATTGTGTGAAAGGCAACACTCACAAGCCCACGAGCCTCGTGGTTGCCAGTAGCATCGCAGGTTCCACGGCTGGATTCGTCAGCAAGTCATTAACATATCCCTTTGATTTGGCCAAACGGAGACTTCAAGTTGGGGTGAGTATTTTAAATTGTCAAATGACTATATTAACTACTATTCCAGGGTGAGTTTCCAAAAATGCTTAAAAAATGAAAGTTTTAATACATCGATCGATTCAATGCAATGTCAAAAACAAATTAGAAATCTCAATAATTTACTATAACTTCATACATACTCACACATGTTTCCTATTGGGGTAGACAGACCCTATAGGTTTCCACCTCGATCCAGTTTCTTTCTCCTCATACAGAATCATCAGTTTATCGGACATTTTCCACAGCACGATTTAACCAGAGCTTGTACTGGATACTAGACAATGGATATAATACTTTTTTCCATTATTTACAAGTAAAACTGCAATCAGTCGCTAGACTTTTATCAGCTATGTTGTTGTGTTGTGTTTTTGTGGTTAATTTTCGTCTCCTAACAACATTGGCATTGTCAAGAAGTAAGAATCTTGTCCATATGCAAGTAGATTGGAATGATTTCTGAGATGTTCAATGTGATGTTTCTTATAACTTACCCTCTATTTCTGAGACCACTGTTGCCATGTTCCTGTACCTACTCAGATTCCTCAAAATGTTGTTTTGCACCCTTTGTAGGGATGTGACATTACTCTTACTAGCTTCTCCTCAAATTTGAATACCGTATGTCCTGGGTTTCAAAATAGAGTTGTATATTATCAAAAGATTATTTTCATTGACAATAAACTTCCACAATAATCGTCTATACTGGATATTAGGCAGGAGCCTAATGTCTGTAAATGTATGTAATGAATTTCTTAGAAAAAACCGTAATTTATAAAACATACACACGGACAAATAACTTTTTGCTTATTAGTCTACGCTACATAGTACAAGTAATGCTTAAACGTTTTTTCACAAAAAGGAAAGCGTAGTGATGTAACGAGGTGTGGTGTAAAGGCGTAGACCCACCGCTGCGCATTCTGTGCACGTGCACGCGAAATATTGTAGCTGCGTGGGTTCATTTGTTTGACAACGTGGGTCTACATTTCTACTGCTGCACACGCTATACACGTATATAAACACAACTTTAGCGCAGCACAGTTTTGAATCATCGTCGCTTCCCCGCCCGTTTCCACCCCCCGTAGTGAAGATGCGCACGTTTGCGTGTACCGCGTACACAGCGTGCATAGCGGTGACAGCGTTGAGCTACGTGAGCACCATATTCGAGCAAGCCACGGGTGTACCAATGACGTCAAATCATGCGTGCCGTGTCCGTGGGTTGCAGTGGACACAATTACATACATTTTCTTGCAAAGTGAATCTTGACGCACGTGCGTAACTTTCCGTACGCTGCGGTGGGCTTGCACCTTTAATAGTTTGGTTTGTACCTATCTGAAATTAACGGAGACTACGACTAGAATTTAACGGATCCCATCCATGTCTTCCTTTTTTCTTTCTTACTTTATTCTTTCTTTCTCTCGAAAGAAGGGTTAGGCAGAAGTGTACTATTGTACACTGATTGTTCGCCGGTGTGTTTAGGTTTTAAGTTACAGGCGGGGTACCAATCACCATTAACGTACAAATTAATAGAAAAACCAATAACATTTTGCTCGTCCTGGGAATCGAACCCAGGTTTAATAAGGCAGACCATATAAAGGTCCGACCCAAAAAAACGTGTTTTGCGCAAGTCGTTTCAAGTAGTTTCTCTCATATTATATATCTCTGCATTAGAATTTTCATCTAAGTGTTGCTCTGCTGGTAGACACATAAACATTATATTTATTCGCCGACTGTACTTAGATGACTTCCGCGCTTCCCGGTGCATTGTACATTGCATTACTTTCTATGTTATAAACTAAAGCATTTACTTGTAACACAACATCGAGCATTCCCTGTTTTTTTATTTACTCGAACCACATTTCGAACATGACGCTTGATGTTTTGTTAGAATGTAGTGTGTAGATGTAGTGTTTAGGTGTAACACTTGGGAGTAAATAATATTTTTTAAGATATATTACAGATACATGTTCACTCGCCGTGAGCATTACGTCGACCATTCGCAAGAACGTTACTTGACGACCTCTGTGGTCTAGCGGTTCGAGTGCCGGACTGCTGATCATGGGGTTGTGGGTTCGATTCCCACAGGACACAAATATTTGTGTGGATAAAACATGAGTATTTGTGTTTGTCTGGGTGTTTCTTATGTATTATAAGTATGTATTTACAAAAAAAAAAAGTATATAAGTATTATATCCATTGTCTAGTACCCATAGTACAAGCTCTGCTTAGTTTGGGACTAGATGGTGTTGTGTAAAATGTCCCAAAAATATTATTATTATTATTATATTATTATTACATGGAAGTGTTTTTGAAAAACAACACTTTTGCCTGTATTCTATATATCATTCATAAAAACGTTACATTACAATGTAATTCTCTGCAAATGCTCTAGTCTATACTCACCGCTTAACGCTATCATAGTTCATCGTAAATAGTCTAGATATCCAGAAGAATCAACATCAATAACGTCATTCCCAGCTTTTATTGAACTACTGCAGGGTATAAGCCTCTCTCCTCTCCTCTTTTACGCCATTCATCCCTATTTTGCGCCAATCTTATCCAGGTCTTTCCAACACACTTCACTATATCATCCACTCACCTTTTATTTTCTTTCGATGCGCCTTATGCATGCTGCCCCACTTAGGGATGCGGGACGATTATGTCAGGCTCTCCGGCCAGGTGGCCAGCATACCGATTAAAACCACCACCACTTCTACCTTCCGCATAGTGGTGGGATTACGGTAAACGCTCTCGCATGATCCGGGATACCACCAGAGACGTCCCGTGTCGGACCCTCCTCGAGGGCCAAGTGCAATGGGCGACTGACGACCCCGAATCCGCCGCACAAGGGCCTGATATCGGTATTTCGAAATCGGTCATGTAGTGTAATGCCTAGCATGGCTCGCTCCATAGCCCTTTGTGCGACCCACGAACACAAGAATACTTTCGTATTCATATTTATTTATTGCATTCCATAATGTACAATAGGTGGTAAATACAATAAAAAGAAACAAATACAATAAGAACAAACACAATTATGGACCCTGTAGGGCGCAGCAAAGAAATTCCATACTTTTGAATGAACTAAAAAAATATACATAAACCTTTACCATCATGCATATATCTGTGATAGAGTGATAATGATGTCCCACACACCCACAATTCACCGGTAACTTTAGTAAACCAAAACTATTTTTTATTTCCATTAAATTACCCATGTAATGTCTTTGAAAAACCAATAATCCTTTGCTCGACCCTCAGGACTTTACACGCAGCCTTGCCGCTACTAGGTCAATAACGCAGTGTCCGCTACGCGTCCAGTCAATGACCCCAGTAGGCGGCGCGTGTGTTTGATCCACACGCGCCTTATGCCCGGTATCCACCAAAGCGGAGAAGAGAGGAGACGAGAAAAGATGTGCTGCGAAGCGGGCAGGTTATTTCCACCAAAGCGGAGAGGAGATGTGAGCTGTACATAGTGGAGATTTGAGCTCTGCTGCACAACATTCTATAGAAAAATGAGACATCTCCTTTCCTCTCCGGTTGATCCATTTCCACCAAATTTCTCCGCTTTGGTGGATACCGGGCCTTATACTAGGAAGTGAGGAGAGGCCTCGTCCTTTGAAGGGGTCTAGGAAGCGTCAGCCTTTTACGGTCGTGAAGAATGTCATGAACCCCGTGTCCGTGACATATTTATTTATTTTATTTATTCGGTTCACCAACAATTGTTTACACTAATAAGATACTATATTATAGGTACACTATATGAGAGCAGCAGTGCAACAATCACTTATAGGCAAACACCGCGTGTACAACTAAATAGTAACAGTCGTAAGCTAACCTAAATAAGTGCGTGAGATACAATGTTGCCTTATCTTAACTTAATACAATATAGATATACATTATCATATAATATTACAAACTAGTAATAAATTATTTTTATCCTACAGTAATTTTCACTAAAATAGGTACCTACTTACATTCATTACATAAATAAAAGTCTTAGGGCAAGGGAAGTTCAGTGCGGTTTTTAGTCGGTAGGAGTCCCACATACCCTAGCACCTCCCCAGACTTCGTAATTAAAAAAAGGCCAATGACACAGTAAATAAATATGAACTTTTATTCCAGAGTCATAGAGCCAGCCCAAAATATCAAACGCCGACTCATTCCCGAAATCTGATAAAATGTACAAGATTATTAGAATGTCTGTTCGTTGCATACAAGAAAGAAGGCTTCAGAGGACTGTTCAGAGGCTGGACGGTAACTGTATATAAAGCCCAATTGACCAGTATCGTTGCCTTCACCTCCTACGAACTCATCTGTTATGCCACCAGAGAATTAAACGAATTGGTATGATTTTTTCCTTGATGGAGACGCGGAAAATGGAAACTGGTCGGTAAACACCGATTTTTTATTACAATCCTGAAGCTTTGGGAGTTTTAGGCAGACATATTGAATTTTTGACACTTTGAATGACACTGCATTCAATATGAGGAATTTATACTGAATCGGCTGCGCTAGGCAGCGAGTGCAATAATTTGAAACGTTGGTTAATGTTTTTATATTGTGTTAAGG
The DNA here is from genome assembly GCA_964056405.1 of Acronicta alni. Lineage (NCBI taxonomy): Eukaryota > Metazoa > Arthropoda > Insecta > Lepidoptera > Noctuidae > Acronicta > Acronicta alni. Next base: position 23,705,524 of record OZ043913.1, on the reverse strand, counting down.
TATAGTTTTGCTTGATTTGTTGGCACTGTCAGCTGCCGTGTAATGCGTGGGTACTTAAATGCCTCAAACTCCTCTGCCCAATACTGCCTCTTTTGATCCTGTATTTTTTTATTAATCCGGTGTTAAAAGCTTTTATGTAATTTTTTATCAGTTGTCAGTTGTTCTGATTGCGTTAAACATATTTTTTTTTATATATTTCAACATCAAAATATTTTTTAAATTATTGTTTCATGGGCTCGAATGTCACGAGGAAAAGAGAAGAGCAAAAATTTTGTAAAATTTTTCAGAAATTGTCATTGCGATTTCGATTCATTCATAGACTGGTTTCAATTGTACTTTTTTAACGTGTTTTTTTTATTCAATGTAATTATAAAGCTATGATTATGATATATTTTAAGATAGTATGACAGATGTTTTATGAGAATTATGAACACTTTTTTCTACTCACTTTAAGCAATAAAAAATTACATTATTTACGATAGACTTATCAAAATAATACTTAAAATATTTACAAATATATTAATAGGTACTATGACGCTGTTGCGAACTGGTTTTTAGTTTATATTTGTAAATAAAAACTCTTTTGTGGTTCCTTAGCGGCCAATCTTTTCTTCCAGGATTTTCAATCTCGCAATCTTTATCCAATCTTTCAAAGTACGCACCGTCTCCTTCTAGGAAAAACTGGTTCTTGATATTTTTTTTTTGTATTTCGTTAATGTGTTTGTATTAAACAACGTTAGAATGCCATAAAATATTTTATAAACATTTTTGAAGTCTTGTAAATAAATATTAGTATATCCAAATTATCTTAATTATTTGTAGTTAGAAATATCAGTTTGTGTCAAATTCTAATCTGAACGTGTTAACCGCTATAAAATAGGCCAACCGCCACGTCTTTTTTCCGTAAAACCTGCGGCAATAATAGCATTACTTTTATGTATTATGGATTAGTCAGCTGAGGCTGGTCAACTCAAATTTAATACGGTTCTTCCTTCAAAAGATCATCCCAAAGCATCCCACATTATAAATGACGAAAGTGATATTTATTTTGCAAATAGATTTAAAGACACTTTTAGAAATCAATGTTTTACATATTTATTTAAGCTTGTTACTACCACCAACGATTGTGATAGGTGTTCGCATGACAACCGACGGTTTTGCGTGCTCTCCGAGGCACGGAAAGGTGCGATGCGTTAAGAATGGTTACCCATCCACAGATTGACAGCGGGGAAAAGTAGAAATAAATGTAATTGTAACTGGATTTATTTATTTAGTAATGTGTGTGTGGTGTGAGGGCCACTTTGCTAATACTCTTTGGAAATATGCTTAGGATTTAGTGAACATTAACCTAACCTAAGAATTGTGAAAGTTGGAATCAGATTGTGTCAAGTCAAAAAAGCGAGCTATGGACTGTAAAGTTGGGCCCTCAGTTCTCACATAGAGGATTGAGGGCCCACCTGTACCGGATAAACTATGGACAATACAGAAAATGTCTTTATGAAAAAATCTAAGCTAATGCCAATGACACGCGAACCTGCCGGCGCGGCGTTGTGAGGAGGCGGACAAAACGCCACTACATCTCCTGGGAGAATGCGGGTCTCTGATACACAAGCGCAGTGTTCGTCTAGGGAAACATATCGTAAGCCCAGATGGAATAAAAGAGCTCACCCCTAAGCACTCTAATATCGCAACGAATGGCGATCACAATAGCATTATAATAATAAAATAAGGACAGTAAAAATAATTCAGAATGTGTGATAAATAAATTATAACAAACAAATCGTATTTCCTAACCTCAATCTAAAACTACCTACGGACATTAACGAAGAAATTATTTATATGAAAAAGTAGATGATTTCCTACAAGTCCCTTAACAATAAAGTAATGTAATGCTTTCGCTAATTGCTACCGAAAATTTGAGAATACATGATACGGAATGCTCAAAACATATTTTTCAGCCCACGCATCAAAGCGCATAAAATCCGCCATTTTGTTTTTTTTTTAATTTCATGTACCCAGTGACACTCGTGCCATCAAGACAAATCTAATGAGGTATCATTTATCTAAATCGGTTGCACCGTTGAATAGTTACGAGCGGACATAGGAAAGGACATACATACATACATACATACATATACGTCAAACACATAACCCTCCTCCTTCGGCAGTCGGGTAAAAAATAAAAGCCAATGCCAAACAAAATTTGTGAAAACAAGATATTATCGCAAAACACTATCCCACTTTGTATATCTTCGTTCATGGGCCCTCTATTAGCCGTCTTCTTAACATCCTAATTCAAGCCAATATACATTCCATATTTTCTCATCCTACTTAAATTGTGTAACAAATGAAACAAAACACTTGTTAAAAAAAAAACATCATTTATTTCTCTTTGGTTCTTACATATTAAAATGGTTTACATCTGCATTTAACTAGGATTTCAGATTTAACTTGTTCATAATTATATTTAACAGTCCAGACAATTAAAGCTGATTATTTTTTATGAACAATGTCTGTAGATTTAGTCTATTTAACATTCATACTTTTTACAATATTTACAAGAATTTAAATTCTATATTCAAAAACAGAGGTACATTGCAAGTGTTCCGAGAAAACCCGTTATTTTAATTTTGATAGAATACAAAAATATGCCTATAATTACGTAGTAAGACGTGATTTAATTAGAACATTTCTTTCATAGAGTTGAATAGTGTTTAAAAGTTATTTTATTCCAATCTAAATCCAAAATTAATTAATTAAAATTATTTATTGTTTTATTTTACCTGAACCTGCTTAAATTTTTACTATTTCTGTGGGATTTAAGAAATATTATTGGTATTAATAGCGTCGTGGAAACCTCTGTCTTAATTATTATCTTTTGTCACGTAATGTTACATGCTTACTATACAACAATTAGTATTATTATTGAATCTATCATATTATAATGGTAACTTCGAGTGATTTCGTAACACAGCGGTAGCTCCTTTTGCTATGTATGGATGGCGCTTAACCTAAGATACCTGTGGACAAAATACGTTTGGATTTTAATAAAAGTTATGGCGTATGTGCATGGGAACTTAACTCAAAATGTACACCCATAATCGCAGTCAGTTTTCCTTTAAAAATATACCCCCTATTTTTTGTAATTATTGAAAAATGTTGATGGAAATTACCTATAATATATATGTCATTTCGCTTAAACAATTATTGTGAGTTCAATTGACAAGGAAATTATTAAAAAGTACCAGGGCAGCATAAAATGTAAGGACCTACCTTAAAACTAATACAAGTTATATCCGATCAGTTCCAGCCGTGAGACAACGACTCGCTCTCCCAGCCGTGGCTTTCCTCGTGCGCGGGCAGGTACACCTTCTTCTCCACCTCCACGTGCTTCACCACTGGGACCGGTACGTGTTTGTAGATCGGTACCGGTACGTGTTGGATTACCGGTACCTCTTTAATCACCTGTACCTCTTTGACAACCGGTACATGGACTGGTACGTGGACTTTGGAGACGTGGTGGTGGTGGATGGTGTGGATCTTGTACGGCACGTGGATGGTGACATGCTTGTGGCTGGAAAAAAAAGAACGTAATTTTTTAGTCTTGGTTTTTTTATACAGCGTTGATAAGCATAAGGCCCGCCTGATGGTGTGTTGACAAGAGCCCCGCTGTCATTTTGATATGTAATTTGTAAAAGATTAACATTTGTGAACATTGACTGGACAACTCGAACCAAATCTTAATCTACTACTTGATACTCATACCTACGAGTAGAGAACAAACCCTCTGTCTGCTGTCATACGTCAGTCTGACAAAGAAAGAAATCAAATCGAATCGGGATCAAGGTTTTTGTATAACTTTTAAATCTCTTGGGACACGCCTAATTTTCCCAATAATAACAAAAGTGAACTTTTACTATAAGGAATCATGATGACAATGTTATTATTCGATCAATGGCTACATTATAAACTCCGGAATAAAATTCCATACAAGCTAAGCCCCGAACACACGCGCCGCATAAACTTCAACAAAAACTCGTTGCAACATATAAATAAATTCTCAATGCAGCAGATTAGCCAATCGCACGCGCGGATTGTGTACCATGCTTACAAATCGTGCGCTTTCCCTACACTTGTCGCAAAGTGGATAATACGAGGGAAACGCACCATTTCTAAGGTATGATGCAACCAGTAATTGGGGTGCGACGACTTTGTATGTGTGACGTAAATGTGCACCTGGGTTTACCAGTAATGTAATCACAAGGTGATTTGAATAGACCAGTGGAAATTGACTTTAATTTACACCGGGTATGGTAATATTTCGTTGAAATTAATAGGTTATAGTGGTAGAGCAGCTCGAAGAGCAGAGATGATCACCTATTTTTAAGGCGTGTTATTGAATCTGATTTATTCAAAATTTTAAGATTTGATTTTATCCCGTTTATTATACCCGACGGAACATAAAAAACAAAATCATAATCCACCAGATAAAAGTTACCCAAAGGTAAGAAGTTTCCATCAAGTGTCATAAGGTCAACTTTATAAAAAAAATTGGGATAAAGTTTTTGTATGAAATGTTTCCAAAGCGATTTTGTGGATGACATTATTCTCAACGGGCCGCGTTTGCAACCACTATTCAAGGGGGCGGTTCAGGATAATTCTTAACATAAAAGCATAATAAGTATGTATATTTTTTTTAAATAGTCTTTTATTATTAAAACCGCAAAGCGAAACGAGAGAACTGCTTACAGATTATACTCGTACATGACATACATACTTAGATACTATAGCGTATTTCATATTAAAACGTATACTTTGCATATTATATCTTCCTACTCGTGTCGCGGTTGAGAAACCAGCCTTATTGTAGGCCTAATTATTATATTACATTTGTTTTGGTAATAACATTAAAGTCGGTTGCAACGAATTATATTGTTAGCAACTTGAATAAATTATAAATGAATTACAATATGCAATAACTACATAATGTAATTCATTTGAATAATGCTTAGTTCTCGTGAATATTATAATATGTAATGAATGTTGATTAGAATAAACTGTCAGTATTGTAATGATTTTCTTGTTCTTTAACAGCATTTTTAAACGTATTAGGAAAAGTTATTCAGCCTCTCGTTATAACTGTTATTTTACGAACTGTGATTTCAGTCACATTGTTTTCATATCTTAATAATCTTCTAATATAAAAAAAAATCTCGTGTCACAGTCTTTAGTTGCAATTGTTTTAATTAGTCTTTAGTGTTTGTCTGGGTGTTTCCTATGTATTATAAGTATGTATTTCCAAAAAAAAAAGTATATATGTATTATATCCATTGTCTAGTACCCATAGTACAAGCTCTGCTTAGTTTGGGACTAGATGGTGCTGTGTAAAATGTCCCAAAATATAAAAAAAAAACAAAAAATAAAATATTCCTCGGAAACGGCTTGACCGATTTTTATGAAATTTATCTATTTTTCATACCCCTAAGTGATAAGGGTGGTCATGGAGATTTTTTTGACAAAACAACGTTAGCAGGGTCAGTTAGTTTAATTGTAAAAAAATATTATACAGGTAAAGGTACTCCGAAGATCAGGCTTTGTGGCGTTCACTGGGAGAGGCCTACGTCCAGCAGTGGACGAATATGAGCTGATGATGATGATGAAAGGTACTCCGCGTGACAAGGTGGTACTACTCAAGCTAACATTGATTAAGAATCCAGAGGGAAAGCCGTCTAATTAAACATTATAAACAGCATTCTTTTGATATCACGCCTTTGTGAACCAGTTCACCAATATATTTTGGTTCCCATGTAACAGGGGAGCCTATTGCCATCAACTGGGCAAGAACTCTGAGCTGTTATATATAATACCTATATCAATATTACTTTGGGAATCAGACCTAGGGCCTCACGTGCTCCACACAGATCACAACACTGATGTAGAAAAAAATAGATGAAAAATAACATAAAAATAGGTGAGCTACTAAAAAAGGTTAATATTAGGTATTTCTTTATTTTTTTTAAGCTCATACGCATGATTAATGACAGTCATGACGTCACGCGTACTAAGAGAATACCTGGCGTAAGCTTATTATCCTACTATATTTAAAAAGTTAGTTACAAAATCTAGACACAAAGCATCCGAGCCTAAACGAGCACACTACTAAGCGAGACTTTAAAATCTATTATAGGTTTTCTAAGAAAAAAATCCTTTCAATGCAAATAGTAAAAGCGATGCTTTCATGAGAAAACAGTAGCGTTTTGTTCTGCTGTCTTATTCAATAAAAAATAAAGATTGGAGAAAATAAAGAATGGGAGATCGCAATTCTCTCCGAAGAAAAATGCCGTAGTGAGGCTTATAACTAAGAAAGGAGCTCATGCCTCATTAAAACCACGCTGATATTTGCATGACAGAAATGATTATTTCGTTTTGACCTCGGTATTTTTTGTCCGTATGATTTCATTTTTAGCGGCCAATTACATACGTAGACCATATAAATACCTATTATATCTAGTTCTATATTTCTAACCGTTGCAAAACTTAGGTTGAGTATACCTAATACTACTACGTAGAGAACCACCACTCTCCGCATCTCTAACCGTAGATACTCCACCGTTCCCACATATCATAGTAGTGGTCGTTGTCGTTGCCATCAGTGAATATACGGGAAGCAAGATGGTCTGCACACTAGTACTGTACACAAGAAGGTACTTATTTACACACACCTTTACGCGTGTATAAACTTCATCTTACTTACTTTAAGGCGCGGTGCTCTCTCACCGGGAGCAGTCCCTTATAATGGTGCTGAACAGACAATGGACTATTTCTCGATGATTGAAAGTATACGGATATCTTTGCAATAACGCACAAGTAGGACAAAATTTATTTGGAGATTTCCTTACTATCTAAAGTCGCGGATAAATTGTCCACGCACTAATAAGTGCATTTCCTCAATCGTTGTCAGAACATCAAAATAGTTACACACATATTCTACCCTCTGGGTCCAACATCTTTCAAATACTTTTGCACCGCTGAACGCTTTCATTGTTAACAATTTGTACCTACCCAGTTTAATTCTATACAGCTTTATATTTAAGCTCTGCAGTTTTACAAAGCAATGTTTTTGCCACGTAAAAAGAAACTTGGAAGCTACTTACAAACATAATTTTCGCCCACATAATTTCTACGGCATTGTTGGGACTGTGAAGGAGACTATGCTCTGTGAGTTATATTTATGCGATTCAAAGACCGTACAATCTTCCAAACCAAGAAAATTATCACCAACACCTGTTTTTTTAAAACCATATAAGTATATCAAAAAGGTTGTTATAATTCTCGTGGGAATTAATAATACATTGTCTGATAAAAGTGTAATAAACTAATATAATATAGTACGTTATAAAGGTTCGAACTAATATAGTAGCTCACTTCCAAAGCAAGAAAAAGCGGCATATTATGTGAGCATGCACTCCACAAATGAAATGCACTGAAGAAGGCTTTAAATATCCAGTCATGGGTGCCCAGTATCTTATGTAACTAAGAACGACTAACCGGTCGTGTACAAGTTTCAATTTCAATTCTTTGATCGGGCGCAAATTCACTTTGCGCTCGATTGTCAGGAACAAGTACGGAGGCATAATATTGTGGCCATGGGTAGGCGAAGCGACTGAATTGTCAGTCATGATTGGAACTGGAATAATTATGCTGCTTAACACTCACATATTACCCACCTTTGCTATATCATATTATATAACTATAGAATCACCTCATGGTTTTATACTGTATTAAAAAATCTTGGAAGAGTCTGGTCGACTTAAGGCGGTCACCATAAAGCGAGGTAACTACAAAACATTATAACCATATTGAATAACTGCACAGAGGTCACTACATCTTGTTTAAATCTAGATTATTTGTAATATTAATCAAAGAAGATAAAAGGAAAATTATCTTTTTGGCCAATTAAACTATTGAAATTAATAAAAAATCATGAACAAACAATATTATTATAAAATTTCGAACCCGGAAGTAAATTCCACTGATCGAATCGAAAATAAAAAAATTGGAAAGGACATTTTTCGGACAAGTTGAAGACACAGTTACATTGACAGACACTCATATTCATTTAAGTACGCACTTATGTACAATAACCTCTTTTTTAATTCGTTCGAGAAAGGTTACGTAAAATATCAAATCAAGAACTTCTCACAATAATTACACAATAATTATGTAGGTACATGCATTATGCAAGAGCCAAAGTATGCTTCCTGAAATAATGTTGCACTGGAAAACAAAAAATATGCACTGTGTGAAGGATAGAAGATATGAGGATATAGACAAAGGCTTCTGTTGGACATGGCCAGACTCACACGACTCGCACAATGCCAACCATAATGAAAAGCAAGTGTGGTTTTAAGTCGATATACCCCGGACCCACCGGGCTCGCGCGACGAACGATCCATGAGGATCGTCTGCAGCATAAAAAAAAAACCTCCCTCCCTCTTTAGTTTGCTTCAATTTGAGTTGTTTTTATGAAAAACGCTGATAATAATAGACGGAGAGACAGTCTACTCATTAGCTTTGTTTTATCTTTAAATATGGACCAAAACGGTCGATTGCACAGGTGCTTAATACAGATTAAATAGTACTCGGAAAGATTAATGATTAATGTTATGATACAATTGATTTCGAATCTATATTTTCTTTTAAGCTACATAAATATCTAATATATGGTCCAAATCTGTCCTTGTCATTTCCAGCTAAACTTGCACCTGTCGAGGGTTCAATTGTTATCGTACACCAATATTTTGTTTGTTACATAATTATAATATTTTGGGTTAATTGTAACTATTTGTTCCAGGATACAAGGCTTGTTCCTTAGTACGGGAGCTGTCATAAGAAATTAACATTTCTACTTCAAAACATACAGATTAATCGCTTAGATAAACTCTAATATTTGCACGCTCCTAATTACTGGTAATATAACATCGGCTGTTATGCAACTTGGTACACAATCAGATTATTTATCATCGATCATCACTGAATTCACAGATGCGTTGATTCCTTGGTTGCGTAAGTCATTACGTACTAAATAATATTACGTAACTTCGGACTAAGCTGCTTACTTCCCGTGAATGGAAAGGTGATTAACAGCCATCTTCTTCGTTCACAATGTGATTGGTCAAACCCATAGGCAAAGTGTCTCACTCAGCTGAACTAAATGCACAACAAGATGTAACTACTCTCCGGAAATCATATTTCTCGGTTATCTATGAAGGACGCCGTTTGTAGAATAAAGTCAGCAAATTATCGGTTGATAATTCATTTGACCCAACGGTACTAATTTTCTAGTAATTAAATGACAACAAGCCGAGCCGCCTGGTGTTATGCGGGTAGCACCAACACATTGGCATCTTAAGTCCTCGGTTGTTAGTTCTCATTTAATTACACTGGCTACTTTACCCTTCAAACCGGAACACAATCATGTTAGCGCATAAATTCTTACCCTTAGAATATTTGGTACCATTCCAAGTGAACGACAGTAGAATAATAAGGAATATAAAGCAACAGGTATCGTCCTAACAAAGTTCCGACCTTGTAAGTATCTTATTCCCGACAATCGCCTTAAACGTTTTCGAGGAAATAAATCTTTTATTTCGAACTTTTCCTCCTTTTGTCTGCATAATTGCGTATACAATAGCGAATTGTTGAAATGTTTTTGGAAGAAAGGAAAATATTGACTTTTGTGAAGTAAAAATAGTCTTGTGAGGAAATCAAAAGATTGTTTGTTTATGAGAGGCAAATATAACGCTTTTGATCAATCCTAAGTACAATTCACATTAGAAACTACGAGTAGCTAGGTGGATACTCATCTCATCATCCAAGCCTATTCCCAATTATGTTTGTATCCCATCGTTACCAGATGTGGCTAAATATTAGTATTTTACACGAAGTGACTGCCATCATAGCTCCGCAACCCAATATCTGGGTAATACCGTTATCATGACGATAAACTGTTGGTCAGGCTTTTTAGGCTTCTGACTATAACTTGATCCCAAATAAAATTGCTGATAATTAATAGTGAAGTAATTATAACATAAAAGAAAAGTCATCGTTTTCTTATTCTCTTCTTATTAAACTAAATTTCATCAAGTTGAAGGATAAGTTTGGCAAGGTTGCCAGTGCTCCACGAGGAAGGTTATGTCTTGAGTGCGGACTTTGACACTTGTATTGCCAACCCAACTATTCCTCTTTCGTGTTACAGGGTCTATAGGCTACGGTAACTGCTTACCATCAAGTGGGCCGTATGCTTGTTTGCCACCTTATTGGTATATAAATGATGCAGTAGACAAATTAAAATACTTTAGTAATTTCACGTCAGTTAAGCAATTAGAAACGCTTCTCCGTTTGTCCGTTTTAATCAAAATATAAACTTTTACTTGATATGATTGCGATTTGGATAGAAAATAATTTATTATAATAATCGAATCAACCGTTTACAAACATAGAACTACATCGCACAAATCAATGTTTTTGAGACTTTGGAAAATCGAGATATTTGGGTCTCTATATCGCGGTGATAAAAACTATTTCCTTGTTGGCATTTATGTTAAAATTCCTAAGCATGGTTGTTAAGCACAAAAAAAAATATTTTTATTAACGCGCTGTCTTGGAGACTCCATGGTATTAGACGGGTATTATTGGAACCAACATTTGCCATATCTAACGACTTTTTAAATTCGGAACGCGTTTGTCAGCAATTGGTAATTAATGGAGAGTCGAGGTGAACATTTTCTTAAGTCTGAAAAATATTTTTAACAACATCGTATGAATGTTTGTTGCACATATTTATATATTATGCATTTACATTGGTTTACGATTTTATTGCATAATCTACGCTTACGGTCGGTTGTCAAATATCAATCAAGATTGATGATAAATTAAATTATCGCGGCAATTATATGTTGCAGTGTGTGACAATATTAATGCTCCAATTCCAAAGTGATTTTACAAGAAGCTCTTGATTATTTTACTACAAAATCTATTAATATTATATCAAATCATTATTAATAATAAATAAATAAAATTAAGTAGAAAATTATCACGATTGTAGCAAATAACAATATACGCAATCAAACAAGTGCCGCTTTAGTCAAGTGTTCACAAGCGTTTGGATTCGAGCAAAATCACTCAATCAATAACCACTTTAAAAAAAACTTATTGGAAATCGCTGATTTTATCGTTTAAAATATTTTAGATAATAATTTCGATACATAACATTCTCCATTTTACTATATCCGCATTTCACCATTAGTAGATACAGCCTCTAGCATATAGCTTAACATCAATAGACTAATAAACTATCCCTAAAAATGATTTCATCTTTGTATTTTGTCCTACCGCAAGTCGCTACTCGTCATTAACACATTCGTTCGATCAACCTGCGCTAATAACGTTACGTCACGACCTTGACTGTTACTCAACGTAATGTATGACAGAATAACGGCACTTGCCATTAGAAAGAAAAAAAACGGTACTGAACAATTTTTACTACGTTCGAAATTCGAACGATGAACGACGTTTTAAAATTAAAAAAGGACTGTTTATTCATTAACAGTCCTTTTTTTATTTTAAAACGTTCGATGAATGAACTGGTTTATTTTTCATAAAAAGAACAACGATCACCGTTTTTTAAATTGTATTGCTTTGTCATTGAACTTGAGATCATCATTCTATTGCATCATAACTAATTTATACAGACTTTTTTTATTTGCATACTATAATGTTTATGGTTCTTTTTTTGTTTTTTTTTGTTATGCAGTTTACTGCAAATATCAAACAAAATGTTTACTAAGTGATGCATTGATATTGTATTGCTCCATTACTAATTAATACCTAAGTTGCTAAATAAACGTCTTAGTTTGTTATTCTCATTCAAAGCCCAAATACAGCTACTGGATAATACGCGAGTAACGATGTTAACAATACAATATAAAAGAAAAACGATCTCTAAGGAAATAATCCTTCAGTTCCTTTAAAGGGATTAGTGATTGTTAACCGAAGATTTGTAACTGTGACTTCCTTTTGAAATAGTTTTACAAAAATAATTATTATACTTACTGTCCGCCACCGCCGGGTGTTGGGGAGGCGACCACAATGGCGACCACGAGGGAGATAAGCTGCAAAATAACACAAATGACTTACTTAATATTGTATAATGACGTATGACGTATTTTTTGGCTTATTTAAAAAATATAGGTATTAAATTAAACTAAACAATTATTTTGTAAAAAAATAAAAAGTAACCTAAGTAATGATAACAAATGACTCAGAAATCCGAGGCCGGAAAAAAGCGCAAATAGACGAGTCTGGAAGGTTATTGCGGAGGCCATTGCTCAGGAATGTACAGTATAGGTTAAAAAAAAAAATAACAAAAGGGGCATTGAGTTGTCGTTCGACAAAAATATACTTATACTTGTCTACAAAAAAAAATAAGAATAAAAATTTTACAGTTAACTTCGCGCCAAAAGTTATTTTTCAAAAAAGAAATTAATTTTCGATGACTCACAGCGAGTTTCGCGTACATCTTGCTTAGTTAGCTGGACTGATTCCGTGTTACACTTTGCCTGTCAAGACTGGCTTACTTTCTACTCCTCTGAGCGTACCACAAGCTTATATACTCGTTGACTTGCAAGTCCAATAATTGCATAATCTAGCCCCCTGATCCATCCCTACTAGCCTGTTTCACCCGGCGAATTTAGAAAGGTAAAACATTACGTTAAATTTGCCTGTAGAAAGGCAAGTTTTTAATTTGGTGGGGTGTTCACAGGTGGGGTGAGCTATCGAGACTGACCGGTATTCACTTTTCTTTAGTTCTATGTTTTTCGCAGTGACAAAGTAAGGTTATTTGTGTCGATAAGTGTCTTAAAAAAGTCTGTAGTACCTACCATAGACATAAAATTAGCAAAAACTGTTGGCCATAATTTAAATTTAAGGTTTTATGTAAGTAGGTTCTAATACTAAAGTTCGTCGCGTGATTGCATTGTTTACTTGGTAAGCGTTTGTCTATAAACAAGTCACAGACATACATATATATTTTTATTTTAAAATTTTATAATAATTATTATCTAATCATATAGTGCATAAGTATCTACATACCAATTTAATCAATACCTCAAGCTTTTAATAATTATACTCACAAAAAAAACTATAAGTAATTAGAAAATTGACTCAGATTATTAATTATTGGCATAAGTACGCGTACCTATTTACTTCCTGATTTCTGACATTTACGCGAATATAAGACATTGAAATAAACTACTAGGTATTTACCGTGGACGCTGTATAGTATCCAAAACGTCGGTATAAATATAACGCGATAAAATCCGTAAATCTACATTTTCGAATTTTACGCGTCATAGTTTTATTTTTTATTATTATTGTTTTATTTTAGTACCAACTTACTGTCTAATAGTTAAAATTGTATCAGTTAGATAGTACCTATTACAGATCATAAATGATAACGATTGATTCACTAAATCGCATAAACAATATTGTAGGTTTTTTACTGAGTATCCATAGAGTTTCTTGTCGGTACTTCTCAGTACGATTTCTTTTTGTATTTTGTACCTAAACTCATTGATACGCTAAAGAAAACATGATCCCCGAGGGGTTTACTGTTTGATTTTCTATTGTCTGTTAAATGATCTTCAATATTTAATCTTGAACTTCTTAATTTACTGCTTAATCGGTTAATTAACGATGGATTTATGGAATGAACCTGCACGGCATAGCTGATGTGGAAAGATAAGACTCCATATTGAAGTACTTTTTCATTCTAACATACCATCACGCCTGTATTCCCGGAAGGGTTAGACAAAGCTGTTGATACTGGTGTTCGCATCCACGTCAGTATGTTTTGGGTTCTATTTAACAAGGGTGAGCCTATTGCCATCAACTGGACACGACCTCCGAGCTGCCAAACTCCAATATCACTTCGGAATTGAAATCAGGAACAAACGCACCACACAGACCACTGATACCGATGAAGCAGTCTTGTAATTGTTTTTTTTTCTTATTGCCTTGCGAATGAAGATATACAGCTGTAAGCGAATGTTTTATTTATTATAGAACTTATGTATTTGTTACAGTGTTGAGTTTTATTTCTTATATGATTTTACATCTTACTTTTTCTTATTCTTAGTTTGTATTGCATTTTGCATTCTGTGATTTTTCATTCTATTAGTGTGTTGCCTAGGGATGTCTCCCCATATACTATATACTTACCATAAACCTACTTGACAGTTACTTACAGTGAAGTGTCATTTACAACCTTGAGAACATAATTATGAATTACTGACTATAGCTAAAACCAACTATCGTGAGACAATCGGATGTGTCACAAACAATCAGTCAAACTCGCTCAATCGCCGTAGCTAGAGGTTGTACACATAGGCTAACTTATTTTAAGTACCTACTACTTTCATTAGTTCATTTAATAAAATTTGTGAGAAGGACAAAATAGCCTTTTGAAAACTCCTACCCCAAGGACGCAATTAGGCCAAAAATATTTTTATCGATGTTATCTAAAGCAAAGAAATAGGGTTTGAAAGCACAACTTTTTTAGTAAGTATACTTATCTAATATTGTCAATGATAGCCTAGTGATATAACCATTTGCTGGACTGCCAAGTCAAGGCACGCTCCTCTGAGTTTTCGAACTCATACTCGCTTATACGGTGAAGGATTACATCGTGAGGAAATCTTCATGCCTGAGAGATTTTCTCAACAGTGTGTGAAGTCTGCCAACCCGCACAAAGCCAGCGTGGTGGACTATAACCTAATCTCTCTCATTGTGAAAGTAGACCCGCGCCGAGCAGTAGGATACTATATGGGTTGATGATGATGCTGATGATAACTACAGAATTTTAATTTTAATTGCGAATATTGTTGCTCGTGATATTTAAATGTCTTTGAATAATAATCACTTTTAAATAGGTTTTTTTTTCCTTTATTTGGGAAAATAAACAGTTACACATTAAAGTAATACAAAAACAATTTCAGTGGCAGAGTTCGTAAATGTATAACCAACAACATTCTCCACATATTATATAGGTTGTATTATCTAGTATGTGCCCAAACTCATTCAATAAACGACTAGAATGATGATGTATACTTCACACAGCTTTGAATGCAAAGCAGCTTCCTGATTCAATGACGTCATGCGACCTGTCAGTCTGATTGACGTATTATAGACGGAAAATCGTCGGTTGACGTCACCACTTGTGTATCGAGTCTTTAATATTATGACAAGTTTAAAGATGATTCCGTGAGGAGAAATATTTGTACCCCTTTGTACACCGAGGAATGTGTGATTTGGCATAACATAAGTGTATGTTTGGGAAGAAGTGCAGAAAGCTAAATTTTATCAAGAATATGTGTTACAAATACATTAAATAAAATAAAACTTTCATTGTTTAAATATTGGTTGGTTCACAGTTGGCAATAAAAGTCATATTTTCTTTTGGAATCGAAATTTGGTTTGGATTTGTGCCTGCTCAGTAGACTCAATAGACTGAACCCCTGTTTGAAACCATGGCAACTGTGAGCGGGAACTAAGGGTCCACTCACCCTTCGCGGAATACCGTCGAAATAGTACAGTTACCCTGACCTTGGGGGTAAAAGGTCACATGAAATCAATACTTATTTGGAACTGTGCTCCGCAAGGAAACGTTGTGTTGGCAGTGGGGGCGAGTTTG
The DNA here is from genome assembly GCA_964056405.1 of Acronicta alni. Lineage (NCBI taxonomy): Eukaryota > Metazoa > Arthropoda > Insecta > Lepidoptera > Noctuidae > Acronicta > Acronicta alni. Next base: position 23,689,773 of record OZ043913.1, on the reverse strand, counting down.
ACTCTTATACTGCCTAATCAACTATTCCTCTTTCGTTTTACAGGGTCGGCAACGCGCAAGTGATACCCCTGGTGTTACAATTGTCTATAGGCTACGGTAACCGCTAATCATCAGGTGGGCCGTAAGCTTGTTTGCCACCTTAGTGATAGAAAAAAAAACTAATAGCTGATAAGAACATTTTTAGGGGAACAATATTTTCTGTCAACTAAGTTTAGATATTGTGTATTTTACACGAAATGACTGCCATCAAACCAATTTCTGGGCAATACCGATAACCTGAGGTCCATACCAACAATGTTGTTAGTTCCGCCTCAATAATAATTATATACTTATTGAGGATAGGAAGTAATTTTACAGTTCCTAAATGATATGTAAGTGAGAAAAACCATATACAGTTTTTTATCCAGTCTGGTGGCTTTGAGCCTTTTTTATGTGACCTACGCAAATGTTCCTCTGATCTGGTATCGTCGTGCGACGGGTTGGTGAGCTCCCTAAATTATGGTTGAGCTACACAGGGACTGATGCATGCGTACCATCAGTTGGGACTGGTCTACTCAAAGCCGCTATGGCTCTTTCTTCAAAAGGCCATTTCAGACTTTGCCCTACATTGTAAGACACATATTTGTTATACATTGTCTGGACTTTAAAAGAGACTATGATTCTCTGAGTTTGTTTCGGCGTTTCTTCTCAGAGGTCGTCAGCTAGGAAATGCCGGAGTCATCTAGCTTAAAAAAATATGTAAAATATTGACTTGTAAAAGTTTCTTTAAAATATCTATTTACAGAAATAAATATCATTTAATCATCATCATTTAATATACTTACTAAGTTGTTAGTCTTATAGGAAGCCGGGAAAAGTTTGAATCTAACGTTGGAATCGATGAACGAATATGAACAAAATGTATGGAAAATTACATATTTGTGAACACGTCTGCCACGCTTGAGATCTACGATATCTATTCGCCGGTCGAGCAGTGTTATGGGTTTTCTAAAAAATTCTCAGCATCAGCTCAGACATGCCCAGTTAATGTCTCGCTCGTCCCCTATAACATGGGACCTTTTTATTGAATACGAATTTATGAATCACGATCCACACAATAAGGAAGTACGATTCCATACAGCTGTAATGGCAATACTTGCAATAGTTCATTGGGTCGTGTTCTGAATGAACCAACGACTTTCGATCGCAGACTGCACTGTCAAGCTTAAATGTCACTCACAAGTTACTTCGGGCTCCTTACATAAGTGACTAGTTGTTGCCCGTGGTTTCACTCGCATCCAAAATTTTGAGACGAAAGTTAGTCTAGTATGTCATTACTCAAAGTTCAATCGATATCTCTATGCTAAAATTCATCAGAATTGGTTCAATGGTTTAGTCGTGAAAACTTCAAAACTGGGCTACTTTTGTATTTACAATATAACTGCCCCAAGCAGTGATAGCCTAGTGGTATGACCATTGGACTGCCAAGTCGAAGGTCTTGAGTTCGAACCCAAGGCACGCACCTCTGACTTTTTGAATTCATGGGCGTAATAATAATTAATTATCACTCGCTTAAACGGTTAAGGAAAACATCGTGAGTAAACCTGCATAGCTTAGAGATTTTTCTCGACGGTTTGTGAAGTCTGCCAACCCGCACTAGGCTAGCGTGGTGAACTATAGCCTAATCCCTCTCAATATGAGAGGAGACCCGTGCCCAGCAGTGGGACAGTATATGGGTTGATGATGATAACTGCCCCGTTACGGTAGAGGTGTTTGGTTCGATTCAAGGAGTTGTGTTATTGGGTTTTTCTATGAAATTCTCTGTAGCAGCTCGGAGTTTGGATTTGTGACAGTTTAATGGCAATAGGGTCGCGCTCTATTACCTACATGGGTCCTACATTGGTACACCTCTGCTCTACCCTTTTGTGTGCTTCAGTAGTAAATGTTGTGTATACCTATAATTGGCTTATGTATCAGACCTTCTATGTACCTTTCAAATAATTATAAAATACTAGCTGACCCCGCAAACGTTGTATTGCCATAAAAAAAAAATTTGGGGTATGAAAAATAGATGTTGGCCTATTCTCAGACCTCCCCGATAAGCACAAAAAATTTCATCAAAATCGGTCAAGCCGTTTCGGAGGAGTATGGCAACGAAAACTGTGACACGAGAATTTTATATATTAGATGTATGCTGTTGGTGTACCTTATTAAATAAATAAATAAATAAACCCTTCGGGGAATACAGGCAAGATGTAATATAAGTACCTATAGATTTTTTTGAAACTTTGCTACAGTCAGTAGAACATAGCGAATCGTTCAATGTGTGTTCAGTCCGTGACAGATTTGTGATCGTATAATATTATAGCGTCTGGAGCCATCGTCTCCGCACCTAAGACGACAATATTATTTAATTCGATGCGTCCTGATTATATTATAATTATGATGTTTATTTTCTATAAATAAATCTTTAAAAGACACTTTTACAAGTCAATGCTAGATGGTGCTGTTATTTCCTAAACGACCTATGAGAAGAAATACCGAAACAAACTCAGAGAATCATGGTCTCATTTAAAGTCCAGACATATAATGAAATGTCCTTTTTTTTTAAGAAAGAGTATTTGACATTGTGTATGTCGACCATATTAGAGGAAGCTCAAGAACCCGTTGCACGACGATACTAGATCGGTGGAACATTTGCGTAAGCACCGGTGACTGCAATATCATTTTGTCGACGCGCTATCTTGTTTTCGAGCCATTGTCGTCTCGAGCCACTATTTCATCTCGAGCTATTTTCAGCCCGAGCTATTACTCCGGCTCAAGACTCAGAGGTGTATCAATACCCATATATATTTGGGTGTCAAATCCATACACCAAGCTGCTATTAAGGATTTCATAGAAAAACTCAATAACATTGCTCGACCCAGGAATCCATTCCGGAGTCGAGTCAAGTGCCAAAGATCTCACGTACAGTAGCTGCGCTTGCGGCTAGTAGACCAATAACGCATTTTACAAAATATAATAATATATTCAACACGTCTAACAAGCTTGCCTATAATGTTACACATACCTAAGTTTTAAGTCATATTTTAAAAATGTAAAGAAACAGAATTAGCGGTGCGTTTCGAGAATGTAACTCTAGACATCCATTTCATAACGTTAATATAAAACTGTACCGGTTTTGTCTTCGACGCTTCCTTGTGACCTGCTCTAAAGCAACTGGATGCAACTACTTAGGTGGTTGTTTCGACTGCAGTTCTGCTTGCGCGCCAAATATGGAATTTGTAGTTATTATGAATGGCAATAGGCTCGCCCCCATCGCCGGCCACAAGGGACCTAAACATACCGGCGAACTCTGCCTAACCTTTCGGGGAATACTTGCTCAATGGTATGTTGAATGCCTAAATTTGTATTTAGCCATACATAAGCAGAATAGGACGGCCTCCAACGAGACTGACGGACGTCCTGATAAAGATCGCTGGAAGTCGTCGCATGCAGACGGCATATAACCGGTCTTTGTTGAAGTCTTTGGGGAGGCCTTTGTTCAGCACCATGATGCTGATGACTTTATTGAAAGAAAGAAATTTTTTTTATTGTAGGTATGTAGGTGTTCATACCTGCTTATATGTAGGAAATTAGGAATGTACTAATTTGTAGTCAATCTGCTAAAAAAGAGACAAAAGTATAGAATTGAAAATATAAGTTTATAGACTCAATTTATAGGTGTTATTGATGGTGATGTAATTTCAAAGATCGAATCGTTAAGGTTTTAGGAAAGAAAAGTTTTGGAATTTTAGTAATTGCTTATTTATGCTCGTCACACGTACGTACCGGTAGTCCTCAGTTCCATTAAAAACCCTAATAATGATCTTCGTCTGTGGTTCGACGTCTGTGGTCTATGGGTTCGTACTTGAAAGACTAACATCGAAGGCGTCGGTATGTACATTATTAAAAAAAAATGTTTAAGTATATAAGTAGATATTATATCCATTATCTACGAACGTACCAGCTCTATAAAAAAATGAAAAATAATAAAAACATAATTATGAAAAATATAAAATAAATACTCATTATAGTGCTGTGTAAAAATGTTCCAAATATGGTAGTGTGTGAAATGAATGTACTACTTAATTAATTTACAACATTTAAATTAATTTATTCAGTGCAATTATTATACTAGGTAATATTTCGTTACGTTTTCACTGTATTTAGTTTTCACTGTCTTAAAAAAATATTATTACAGTCTGATGATTATCTTAACATAATATAATGAGTAAGTATTACGAGATTTCAACATTGTAATACATATTAATTAATATCTGTGACTGCGTAATTAAAGAAGTGGCATACATTCACATGTGCCCATACACACACATTCCTACTAATTTTAAATTTACTACGCTATTGTATTTTTTTTTATTCACGATAGGCCTACGCTTGACCACTAGTTCGCCTGATGTTAAGCGACACTGCGATCTACGGTGGAGCGCGCTTGCCTAGAAGAAACCGATTCACTCGAGATTTAAAGACACACAGATTATAATTATTGGGGAAGACCCACTCAGGAAACTCATTCCACATTTCAGCGGTACGCATGATGAAACTTGATTTAAAGCGTTTCGTTCGGGTTTTTGGGATGTCCACCATGAATCGATGACGCCTTTTCGTGCTTCTGGTCGTCTGATAATAAAAGGGCAAGGGAGTATAAGATCGTGGAGATCTGATGCACACTCTCCGAAATGCATCCGATAAAAAACTGAAAAGCTAGCAACTTTGCGGCGATGTTCCAGACTCTGGAGTTAAAATATATAGTAAATACATGCTCATAATACACAAGAAACATCCAGACAATACAAACACTTGTTTTTTTTTTGTGTCCTCCGAGAATCAAACTCACGACCTCGTTACTCGAGCCAGTCGACCACAAACGCAATTTTAATATAAATTTATTAATAAAGCAAATAATTCAATAGTTTTATTTGAAAGGTATGTCCACATAACGCTATCGAACTGTAAACAACAGTGAGATCTAATTGCATCTAATTGCAACACGCTTGATCAACAAACCGAAGTCTGACCATGTATTGTAATAACGCCTATTAGGTATACCTGAGATACTTACTTGAGATAGTAATTGAATCATCCAACCGTTAATAACACAGTAATAATGACATTGTTAGGTTCGAGTTTAAGGCTAGGTATATATGTATATCCACACTGATCTCACAGTGCTGTTCCGTTCAGTCAGCCGCGCCACATCACGCCAACCCAAATGTTATAACCGCACTAAAAATCTTGTTTTTAAACTATTCTTTCTTACTAGCTCCTGCCCGTGAATTCATCCGCGTGAAATAGTTACTTTTAATTATCGTTGTAATTTGGCTAATTAACTCAAAATCGTTTTATATTACAGCCTAATTATGTTATTCTGATGTAGGTATAAATAATAATACTGTAAAGTTTTATCAAAGTCCATTTAGTGGTTTTAACGTTAAAGATAAACAAACATCCATCCATCCTCACAAACTTTCACATTTATAATATTAGTAGGATTTTTAGTTTGTAGTTAGTTCCACTAACTATGTATAACTCAGTAAAGTTGTAAGTTAAATCGTATTTACTTTTTGGTGATAACCGTAGTGCCTAATCCTGGAGATCCGTGTAAAGATAATGGGTTAAATGATTGCATTATCATTGCTCCTTGATAAGTGTGTAAAGATTCAAATTAATCCGATGTTTTGAAGGAGGTGAAAACAACCTTACAAAGATTCCATTACATAGATAAATAGATTCATAGATACAAGCTAAGCTAATAAAAGCGTGTTTACAAAAATGTCACCGTACTAACTCGGCATGAATCTCCGAAAATATATTTAAAAGTAGAATTGATAAAATAAATACATAATTGTATTTAAAGAAATATACCCTGCACTGTTAAACAGGACTCGCTCCGATTTAAAACGTATTTTCTTAACAGAAATAAAATAAATTATTTTTCGTCATTAGCATAATCTGCAACATATTTAAAATGGCGTATCAAATATGGATTTTGATAACGTAGGGAGCTTAGGATTAAAATACCTAATTATGAGTAAAGCTATATATTCAATTTTATTATGTCTTGTAATACCATTACATTGTCTATTTATATTGTTAATAATATAAATAGACAATGTAAAGGTATTACATTGTCTATTTATTAAGTTAATTATATATACTACATTTTCTGCAAACTACGTAGTGCAATAAATAAATATTTTATTCCTAGACCCGGATTTAAGGCTGTAGAGGTCCTAAAGCAACCAAGGAGTATAAGCGGAGAAAAAATTATGGAATCGACAAAAAAATGGAAACCCCGGGTCCAGAGCCTGTGTTTCCCTGGCCTAAATACGGCCCTCTTCATACCGTACCGACAAAAAACATACCTATTTGAGAAATAATATATAGAGATTTCACAAGTTTATAACAAAAACATTTTTTTTATCGTCATAACAGTAAAATAGCTGGCCTTTGCGGAAATAATTAATTAAGTACAAAAAAGTTCCGATGGAAACTAAAGAGTATCTACTTATTTAAGATATGAACATGATAGGTCACATTTATGAAACTAAGATTGCAATCTAATTGTACGTAACCTGAGCAAAAATGTTTTATTTATAATGATCTCTAGTTTGCCCGCTGACACCTGGGCCGCTCACCTGGGTGGTTTTGGGGAATATCAAGAATTATTTGGCCATGACTATATAGCAAGGCAGTCCAGTCTATCCCCAGAATATCGGTATTACCCAGGAATTGGTTTGCGACTGTTGGCAGTCGCTTCGTATAAAATACAGATATTCAGCCGCTTCTGGTTAGACTGGAAGCCGACCCCAACGTAGTTGGGAAAAGGCTCGGAGGAAGAAAAAGAAGACTATATGTATATGGCAAGTTTGGCTTATTAATAGGTACGAGGCCAGCATACAGAGACGATCCATAAGGTTTTTGCGTACTATAAAAAAGGTGGTTTTATTTTATTTACTTGCTTTTATTTACTGGTTTCACTCACATCCCAAAAGACTTTTGTGAGCAAAAGCCTATGTCTTACTTCTAGGTTAACTACCTCTATAACAAACATAATTTGGGTGTAAAAATAGACAAAGTTAAACAGTTAATTTACTTTAGGCACATATGGTAGGTATTAATAATTAATTATCACTAGCTAACCTAAATGGTGCAAGAAAACATCGTGAGGAAACCTGCATACCTTAGAGATATTTCTCGACGGTTTGTGAAGTCTGCCAACCCGCACTAGGCCAGCGTGGTGGACTATAGCCTAATCCCTCTCAATAGGAAAGGAGCTCCGTGCCCAGCAGTGGGACAGTATATGGGCCAAACGTATAGTCAAAATTGAATTTGTAGCACCCACGACATAAGCCAAATTCTTAGCATATCTATTAAAAATACATTGACACCTGCCCCGGTAGCAGACAACTCATGAGAATACACTCCAAAAATGGGCGATCATCTCTGACCAGCATCATAACTACTTCGAAGGTTACGCCATTAACTTCAGACACACAATCACCACCAAGCGTTCTGCCCATTTTTTTAATCTGATACACGATACTAAAATTAAAATACCACATTCTCTTTTAAGAAACCGGATACCACTTTTTTTTTATTTTACAGCAAATGTTATTATAACCAATGAAAACTTTGGAACTTTATTTAAGAGAAAGTGCTCGCAAATAATATTTGTAACATACCAGATAGGCAACCCTTTTACTAACCCACTGCTGGGCGTGGGTTGCCTGTCAGAACGAGAGGAGTTAGGCTATAGCCAAGGTGCTGGCCTAGTGTGAGTTCATCCAGAAAATCTCTGGCATGAGAGTTTGAGTCATATTTTTATTATTGATACTCATACGTTTTACGTTTTTATGATTGAATAATGGTGAGTGATGAATGATTGGAAAGAAGGATGATAGATAAATAATTTACCTAAATCAAGTCACGGCCTGCAGCTTTTTGCAGCTGGCCGATGTCTGTGAAGTCGCTCGAGGTCCTAGCAGAATACCAGCGCCGCATCATCTACCAAGATGAAGTGGCAAATGCTGAGTTAGGGTCCTTTTTTGTCCTCACGAAACAACTTTTTAATAGTTTTAGATATATATATATATTTTTTTATTTAGTTTTTTTTTTTACTTATTTTATTGTGTTTATTTGTTGTCTGTGAGGATGAAATAAATATGTTTCTTTCTTTCTTTTATATGATCAGAAAGGCCTAATTAACCTTCGGGATAAGTGATTATGAAATACTCAGTAGCAGCTCGAAATTTTAATTTGTGCCGGGTTGGCAATATCCCTCATAAACCGGGACCCAAACATACCAGCAAACAGTGGGCACACATTATTGTCGCCTGTATTTCGTTCGAGGAATACAGGTGAGATGGTATGTGTGTATGATTCAGAGAAGTCATGGTTGCATGCTCTAGATTCCAACTCGTGTGACTTGGAAATCAAGTCATAAGACTATCAGCTGTCACTGTTACTAATAACATCACGTAGTACGTGTTTGTACGTAACTCTTTGATACTATGTATGCTCACCAACCCTATGGCAGCGTGGTCCATTAATAGCATAATCCCTCCCATTGTGAGAGAAGTTTTTCACTTCCCGGTAGCAGTAAGAGTGCGTGAGGCTTGAAAGGAGGAAATCCCTTCCGGGTTCGGAAATATCACGAAAAATTATAAAGAGAAGGGGTGTAGTGTTTTTGTTGAACGCGCAATTCCCAAAACAATACATTTATTTATTTATTTATTTATTCCCAACAATATCCTTACAGACTAATTCCAATTCGATATTGAGGTATCTTAATTTCTACAATTATAAACTAACTAAACAGTAAGAAATTTTAAAAAGTGCTATCTTTGTGAATTCACTCAGAGTACAATAAAATATATCTACGTCGTCAGCTATGAGGTTGAGCGTACGCAATGCGCGCATGTAATTTTAGGTTGATGTAAAGTTAAAAAGTTGCTAACAAACATCACGTGATTAATGAATGAATGAATGAAAACATTTATATCCGAACCAGGTTCCATATTTTGTTAGTAACAGTACCTAAAACTAGTGTTAGTAAATAAACTTATTAAACTACGTGTGTACCTGCTTGAGACTCTCCCATCCTAGTTAATTTAACTACATGGAGTCGTATCGAGCGTCCTAACATCGGAGAGTCCCAGCGGTTCGCCAATCTCATCAGGATAGTGTTGGCGCGAAACCGATGTAATAATGATGCGCATCTTTTGCGCATGACGGTCGAAAAGCTGTCAACATTGGCATCTGCAAATATACCGGACGCGCTGCAAAATCACGGCAGCCCCAACAACACCCGGAAAGCGTTGTTGTACTGGATACGCGGGTCGGACTAATGGATGATCCCAAAACGATTTTGAGTTACACAAATAGTTCATGAAGCTTCTTATGCTTCCCATACGTTTCATTACGTCATCATGTTACTGTCAATGACTCGTTCTCTTATTTTAATTAATAACCATTTTAAATACTTAAACTGAGATTTTTATCTCTATCTCAAATACATGCAAATCTATTTTTATCTCAAATACATGCAAATCGTCTAAAAGTACTGGTTTATATGACCTTGATCGTGATCTAAAAGCTGGTTGTGTGCGCGTGGGGTCATTGAGCTCTTCCTAGGATTCTGAGGGATCACGACGAAAGATTTTCATTTGCGGTAAGTACGGTCAGCGCAGAGCAAGCGGAGAAATGCTGGCCCGTGCTCGGACGTGTTCTCGTCCGTAAACCGCATCAACGGTAAGGTTGGTTGAGCACACGCTGCTAATTGCTAGGGCAAATTGTCTCTTGGCTACTATTTACAACTCTATTTGAATCGGATAAGGGCGATATTTGACAAGCAGCTCTCCGCCAACACTGCGTTGATGCTAATATTTGCTACAGTAATCTCAAGAGCAGCTCAGTGACGCCCTAGGGCATGGGTTCCTTTCTCAATCCAAGCAAAGTGCTAATAATAGAAAAGACAGAAGTTTCCTCATTTACATTCACAATTCGCCGATTAGTTTAGATATCCCATGTAGTAGGGGCGGTCATGGCTCGTCAGTCGCCCATTGCACTTGGCCCTCCGGTAGGGTCCATCCAGGGACGTCCGTGGTGGGATCGCGGATCATGCAAGAGCTATTCCCGTAATCTATGCGGATCACTATGCGGAAGGTGGTAGTGGTGGTGGTTTTAGTTGGTATGCTGGCCACCTGGCCGGAGAGTCCGACAACCGTCCCACATCCCCGAGAGAGGTGGTATGCATGAGGAGCATTTCCCCAACGGAAAAAAAAACTCAGACTTACTTCCTTTATTTCATAGAAAAACCCAATAACAATCTGCTAAACCGGGAATTAACCCAGAATCTCAAGCATAGCAGTTGAGCTTACGGCTTAAGTTAAGGTCTTAATTGAGTTTAGTGCTACAAAATATGGGTTATAAAATATTTTCAAAAGAAAATGAAATGAACAGAGAAATGGTTCAATTATGAATTCTGATTAAAATACCAACCGAAGCCGCCGAGCAAATAAAAAATCAGCTGTCTACTTATCTGTTAAACCAACTTTTCAGACAGAAGCTGTAGAAAATACCAAGATGGCGCGGCAGCGGCGGCGGCGGGAGGTTTGGACGAGAAGTCGATCCATTCCGTCGTATTTGTTTTTTATTCAATCAAAACTTTTTAACAGGTGGGAGTAGTGTGTACAAGCAATTCTAAATGTATCCTGAATAACGAAACAAAAATTTGAAGCTGGCAGACGATTTCGCATTAAAGTTCTGAATAATTTTTTTATCATTAGAACTTTAAGGTATTCAGACTGTCTTTACGAGTGACTTCGAAGTAATTCTCTGTAATCATACTCCACCAAACATCTATTTAATATATCTGTGGTTATATACTCTCCCTATTATTGTACGGAAAATTTTAATGGATCACCACCTAGGGAGCAGGCAGGGTATGTCAGACTCTATTAAAAATGTCACTGGCCTTCTTTAGCCTCTCTCTATATATACACCATCCCTGTGTAGATAATGAATCCTGCGGTTGCCATAATCTATGAACAACCCAAACTAAACCAGCTTTCAAACAAGAAAATCATATTAAGAGTTAGAGCCCCAAATAAAAAAATTGGTAAATAAAGATAGGATAGCGACAACAGCAGTGGGCAAAAAAATTGTCGTGTTTCATTTTTTTTTTTTAATTGTTTGTGTTTTCCATACGTTCATTACAACTTCATAACAAGTCACAAAATAACGTAACAAACGTCTGAAAAAAGAAAAAATATCTGCCAATGACTGAGGTTTCACTAACCTTCAGTTATACAAATTATCCAACACTTAATACTGCGTTAGGCGCAATATAAGAATTATGAATGCGATGTTTTGAAACCAGGGGAATTAAACCGTTTCATAACTATTCGTACGAGTGTTTTTTAAGTTCACGGGTACGATATTATTTGGTCAGACTAGTAATGTAATAGAGTGAATGTTAGCTGTAAAATTCCGTGTTTAAACTAGTGCAATAATGTGTCAGTTTAACATTGTTAGATCAATGAACTTTGAGTATCAATTGAACATTACAACTTTAGAGAAGGTCATTGTTTCTTTGATGAAGATATGTTTTGTGGTATTTTTTTAAGTACAGAAACAGTGTATTTAGTCCTGTAGTACCTATATTGGCTTGTTAAGTAGTACATAATCGTTACTATTTATTTGCATATCATTATTATCAAAATATATTTAAAATAAATCAAAAATCATCATCTCTTAAAACACTGAGCACAAAATATAGAAGAATCTTGAACATAGTCTTTATAAAAGATGAAGAGAAGTGAAAGTGGTATGTTTAATTATATCTATACTAATATTATAAAGAAGTAAAGTTTGTTACTTTGTGAGGTTGTAGGGGGTAATCTTTGGATCGACTGAACCGATTTTGAAAATTCTTTTACCAATAGAAAGCCACATTATTTTGTGAGTGTCATACGCTATAATATTTATGTATAAATTATTAATAATCTCTTATTTCTAAGAAAAGGGCATAGTGGGAGTAATTTCACTCAAATTGGAGCTGCCCGACTGGGGAAGTACCTCCGCCTTTCAGAAAATCGAAGTAAAATAACAATTCTTTGAGCTGTGTTGTGTTTCTTAACAAAATCAATGCCGGTACGTAATTCGTTCGCTGCCTATACTTACTAAATCTTTTGCCGAATATCAACATTTTTAAAATGTTGTTGGTCTAAAACATAGCCACTACAGAGTCGTCAATAGCAGCGCAAAGGCTCTAAAATGGTCACTATTGACCAATCAGCTGCCATTGTCCAATATGATCTAGCCTCTAGATTCTTTCTAGATCCCTTTTTAGATTTTTAGAAAGGGTTAACGCTCTACAAGTAAAATAATACCATCGCGATAATAACAAAAGCTTGATCCTGCAATCCGGACCACAGCACCTGACACACAACTCTATTGGTAAGTACTTTACATTATCTGTGACCACAATTACGTCACACTTACATGTTACCTTCTTGATATATCATTACGGTCTAGTAACACAATCTAAGCGCAACTGACCGACATACGTAACGGTCACGTCATTATACTATTTTTTTAAAATTAACATGCGTAGTAGTGCGTTGGTCATTATGCTAAAGTATCTCGCTGGAATTTTTATTTAAGTGTTAAATATAACAACAAAATAATAACATGAGGTGTGCTGAAGTACACCCACAATTTACCGATATATTTAGGTTCCATGTAATAGGGGGCGGGCCTATTGTCCTACGAGCTGCTACTGAGAAATTCATAGAATCCTCCAATAACACAGCTAGATCAGGGAATCGAGCCCAGGTTCAGTAGCAGTTCAGAGAAAACAATGTGGACAAAGAAGCTTAACTAAACTAAACAAAACAAGAAAAAACACTGCAAAGATGGAGAAGAACCGGCAAGAAACTCCATAGACACTCTTTTAAATAAAAGCATGATTACAATGTTAATCTTGTTTTACAATGTTTGTTATGAATAATAATGAGAACAATGCAGTTTGATTTGTACCTACCTCCTAGTAATAAATTAATCCAGCATAATAAACATTAAAAAAAATAGATCGCCATTGACAGTAAGAGCTGACCAGCCCCGACAGACGGCTCCCGTTCACGAGTATGACGTGGGTAACGGCGTCGATCGACTCAACCATGTTGCAGGGAATCAAACGACTCGATATACAGTAAATAACCTTGGTAAGTCAAGCTGGCACAGTAACAATTTTGTAGAGCCCATCCAGACGTTACTTACAACATTTTCGTATGTTGGAGTTGGCTCCCAGTCTAACAAAATGCGGCTGAATATCAATTTTACACAAAGCGACTGCCATGAGACCTACGCAGCCCAATTTCTGGACAATACCCACATTCTTTATTTTCTAGTCATCATCATCAACCCATATACTGTCCTACTGCTGGGGACGGGTCTCCTCTCATATTGAGAGGGATTAGGCTATAGTCTACCACGCTGGCCTAGTGCGGGTTGGCAGACTTCACAAACCGTTGAGAAAATCTCTAAGGTATGCAGGTTTCCTCACGATGTTTTCCTTCACCGTTTAAGCGAGTGATAATTAATTATTAATACGCACATGAATTCGAAAAGTCAGAGGTGCGTGCCTTGGGTTCGAACTCGAAACCTTCAACTTGGCAGTCCAATGGTCATACCACTAGGCTATCACTGCTTTTTTCTAGTAGGTATAGAAAATCATGGATCATTCGCCTGGTGAGGCGGCAGAGTATGTCGAACTCATACCGACCGGAAGCCGTACTTGCCTTCACTTGCCTTATACTCATGGCCATGAGATCCGTGAAATTCGCCACGACCGTGACAGGCTGCAGTCCAGTGATCGCTGGACCCCCTCAATCAGCGAGCCTTTCCCTCGCAAGTTAATCAAAGACACATGTGTAGGAAACACACGTGCCGCCTACTCAGGCCATTATCTGGTCGGACGGCGGAATCTCCAATTCAGCCGCCCGCAGGCCACATAATGCCCACATCCTGGCGATGACACTGATTAGGCTTTCTGGCTTCTGACTACCACATCGATTGTCAGAAGTATCTATGAGAATTGGACATGTGTTTCACGTGCTCTCCGAGACATGAAGGGATTTCGATGTGTTAAGAATGGTTGACCGGAATGGTTGGCGCTCTTTGAGGGAGGCCTACGTTCAGCAGTGGACGGCAATAGGCTGATATGATGATGATTGATTTATTAATACAAATATTTATGTGATGAACTGTATTTGATTGAGTGTTTCTTATGTGTATGTACATAAAATATATAATAAGTATTGTATCCATTAATTGTCTAGTACCCATAGTACAAGCTCTGCATAGTTTGGGACTAGTAGGTTGTATTGCATAAAATACGAGTAAATTTACACTAGCTTCCTTCGTAAATTGACGTAACGTCGCCAATCACTTATCTGTTACGTAAGTGTTGTCATTTAAATTAATACACACAACCGTAGCTACTGTGCGCAGGCGCCAGATACGGTAAATGTTTTCCGTAGTAAATGGTACGCTGACCAGTCCCGGCGGCACTCGTTTATATGGCTCGCTATAGTCTTCATTAAATCACTTTCATCTTTTTAAATCCGCACTACTCAGTTATTTTGTGTATGACACCATGCATTACATCATTAATTCATAAGGACAAGGGCACCGCCAAGAGGGGAAAGGGAGGGGTAGCTTTCTTTAATAAATACATCTTACGTACTATGTTTAGAAGTTTTATTTATTGTACACTCAAGAACACGTTGAAGTTTTCACTTACTTCGTTCTCGATTCTACATACCTTTCCCATACTCCTTAATTCCACTAGCCCCTCCTCCCCTTGTTCATCAGCTGGCGATTCCATTATGTGAATGATATGGTATTTCTATGTCCTCTCCTGTCCTGTGCATCAATTTCCAACAAGATAATTAATGCACAGGACAGGCCAAGACATAGCATATCAGTCGCGTTTGCAACAACGAGACTAATAAGTAAGTAATAATTAAGACTAATTAATATATTTCAGCAAGTATAACTCTATAATAGATCGTCTGGCGCACCCTGGGTCTGATACTCTGCCATCATATTGCTATCTAGCTCATCTTTTATTAGAGCATAATCTATAACTTTTCTTAAAAAAATAATGGATACCACAAAAGGGTTGGCTAAAAAGAATACGAAAAATAAAATGACGTCACACAAAAGTTAAAATGGCGGTCGCCAAAGATGGCGGATAAAAATTTCTTATTTACCATCATGATAAGTTTGCTGAGAAGAATACTAAAAGTAAAATGTTCCCGGAAACAGTAAAATATAAAATGGTGTTTTTTTATTTTCTTTCGTTTACTTTATATTAAAATCAGGGCTGAAAATGAAAACGCCGCAGCACGCGCCGGCCCCGCCCGCCGTGTGTTCTTACAGAGTATAAGTAATATAAAAATATTTAGTGCGAAAGGAATATATTCCGAGTGCTTCACTTTCACGGTATTTCAAACAATGGATCCTCGCAGTTTATGGAAGCTCGATCAATATCCTTTCCCTGCATTGTTATAAATAATATAATTTAAGGCGTTGTGATCTTCGTCGACTACTATAATCTAAATCATATACGAGCAACTAGTATATTTCTATAATGGCTATAACGATTACAATGAAATTTTCAATTAGGAGTTTAGCTTGATATGTTGTCGTAACAAAGATTACATAAAGAGGACCGCTTGGTCATGCAAAACCAGTACCTACACGTATTCACCAGCCAGCTGGTGCTCATTTGACACGCTGCAAATGCCCATGTTAATGAAATTAGATGAAAATACTATGCAATAGGTATCATGTAACAACTGTCTTGGAATCCGTTCTGATTTTTAATGATGGAGTATTTATATAGTTTTTTATTCCACTAAGGTATAAAAGGTATAAACTCCTTTGCGTCGCGTAGTCGGGTTAATTTTTTCATTTTTTATTAGGCATCGTATAAATAGCAGGTTCACATAAAACCTTTCACTTTTTAACTTACAATAAGAAACATTGTATCTTTTATTATTCTTAACATACATTATTTATTGCTATTTTTAAAAAAAGCAGCTATGAATTTTCTAAGTCGATCAATGAAACAAAAATGACATTTTAAAAAAGGCTTTCACGAGACAGGCTTTACAGCAGAAGGTCACAGATGAATGAATTTATAATTTTTAGAAAAATTGTATTCAAAAATGTAAAAATGTTATCTTTACTTTGTACCTGTGTTTTTATAATAGGTACGGAAAATACGTATGTCGTAAGGTATGTTGGACTCACACTGACCCAAAACCGGACTTTCCTTCACTCGCCCTTTAGTTATGACCATTGGATCTGTAAAGTTCACCACGACCATGACAAACTGCGGTCCCGCACTCGCTGGGCCCCATAAATTAGCGAGGCCTTGCCCTGCATCCTATCTGTTGTAGGCACGAATGTGATAAGCATGCATGCCGCCTACTGGGGCCATTATCTGGTCGGGTGGTGGTATCCCCTATTCAATCACCCATTTTACTTTGTATTTAATCTTTTTTGGTAAATAATAATTCTGTATAGAGACGAAACCTTCAATTTTATTTATAGGTATAATCTTATTCTCTGAAAGGATCGTAACTTTGCGGGACCCCATATAATGCCATTGTTGTCAATAGTCAATAATAACATACAAACACAAAAAAATAACCTATTCTCTTTTCTCTTCGGGTTTCAATTACAAAGGCAATTAATAAGATAAATCTGTTCGTCTGTTGATATCAAAACAATATTTCAATCTGATAATAAATATTGTTTTCTTATGGTGGGAGGCAATAATTGGATCGCTCATTAGACGTTATAGAAAAACATTAAATATGTTGTGTAACGGGACTCTTTGTTATTGAGTTCTTGGTGACCTTTTGTAAGTCGATGATGACATTTGACATAGAACAGAAGGTTTCCGATTAGTTATAGTTTTTTTTTTCTAGCAGACCGGTTTTCAGGATTTTCGGGCTTCTGACCTTTTTTTTACACCACTAAGGTGGCAAACAAGCATACGGCCCGTATGCTTGTTTGCCTTGTATACCGTGGTGGGCCGTATGCAGTTACCCTAGTGATGGTAGGCAGTAAGGTGATGGTAAGCAGTTACCCTAGCCTATAGACGCTTGTAACATCAAGGGTATCACTTGCGCGTTGCCGACCCTGTAAAATGAAAGAGGAATAGTTGGGTTGGCAGTATAAGGGTCCAAGTGCCTGCCTGCCAACACAACGTTTCCTCGCGGAGCACTGGCAACCTTGCTCACCGTAAGGAACACAACACAGCTCAAAGCAGTGTTATTTCACTTCGGATTTTCTGCAAGGTGGAGATACTTCCCCAGTCAGGCAGCTCCAATTTGAGTGGAATTACTCAAACTGTGCCCTACCTCTCACTAACGTTGTCATAGGTGTTCGTATGACAAACCGGAACCGACGGCTTTAGGTACATGCTCTCCGCTCGCACGGAACGGTGTCGATGTGTAAAGAATGGTGACCCATCCACAGACTGACCACGGCAAGCGCAGCTTAACCTTGCAGATCGTTTGACCAGCTTAGTTATTATTATTTAGCCATGAGCCCCTCAAATTTGCCACGAATTTTACTCAACTAGTTCTGAGTAGTTCCGTTGTACTTCAAACGTCATGTCTGACATTAATTTTCCTTTAATGTCGTCTGCATTGACATAAGAGTTATCTGGATGAAAACTATCTGTCAGATAGCCAAATTTCATCCCAATCCGTTTAGCCGTTTTGTGTGATTGAGTAACGATTATCCAAGCATACAAACTTCACATTTATATTACTATTTCACTTGTTTGAGAATTAACCATGTCCTTCTCCAATGTCTAATTTATCTGTTTATCAAATTCAAACGAATCAGCTATATCAAACGGATCAGCGGTTTTAGCGTGAAAGCATGAAAGGCAGAAAGTTACTTTCACATTTAATTTTATAATATTAATTAGGGATTATGTAGGACTACCATGGACTTTAAAGAAAGCAATGATTCTTCGAGTTTGTTTCGGCGTTTCTTCTCAAAGATCGTCAGTTAGGAAACACCAGCGCCATCTCGTATTAACAAAACAAAACATTTCACAAGGTGTATAAAATTTACAGAAATATGTAGTTAAACATTTTTTTAATTCTTAATAGGCCTACGCTTGACCGCCAGATCGCCTGCTGGTAAGCAACACTGCGATAGACGATGGAGCGCACTTGCAATTTGCATAGAAGAAAACGATTCACTCGAGATTAAAAGACACCCAGATTATAACTATCGAGAGAGATCTACTCGGGAAACTGATAAAGTATCTTTATGGAAATGTAACGGTGACCACATGCTTCTCTATGTATAGACGCCAGCAGGTCAAGCTATCCAAAACTGTCAAATTTTCCCAATTGAATATGAACCTTATCTAATATATAAAATTCTCGTGTCACAGTTTTCGTTGCCATACTCCTCCGAAACGGCTTGACCGATTTTGATGAAATTTTTTGTGCTTATCGGGGAGGTCTGAGAATAGGCCAACATCTATTTTTCATACCCCTAATTTTTTTTATGGCAAAACAAAGTTTGCGGGGTCAGCTAGTAATATTGTATTAAGTAAATTTGAAAATCAATCAAAGAAATTTGACAGATTGTGGTAGCTTGATGTGCTGGCCTCTGTACCTACAGATTAAAACAGCATTTTAATTTAAGAGTAAGGCGATGCTAGGACTACTAGGTTAAGTTGAGAGCCAACGTGACCTAAAAAAATATAAGAAAACACTTAAAATACTCAGTGTGACAAACCTACTTTCGCTTAGTGAAATAAAAATAACATTCGCCGAACGGTAATGAGTATAAACATTATATACTTATACGGAACTACGGCTAAGTTATGTAATAAATAAGTTATGTATACATGCGTTTATGGTTATTAAATAATTATGTTGTGGGCACCAATCATTCTCTCCGTCCCATGGTAGTAAACTCATTTACTACTTTTACTTAGTATTTCAATCGTAAACGTTGCTTTAATGGGTACACACGGCTGCAACTCACAACACCTCAATTCATTACAGTATTAAGCTGATCTCTCGTTAGAAGGAAAGCCTATACAATACCAATGTCAGCTTATACTGGTGATTAATGATATGGCTCGATGTGCAGCTGTATGTTCTTTGAAAATATAATACAAGGATTTTCATCAAGCAAAGGAAAAATATTTATAAAACCTACATAATATAGTTTCGGGTTTGGATGTTTCTGAGAATTTGTTTGTGCCCACCATGCAGGAGAAAATTTAAACCAAAACTGCATTATTGAATAAACTTGCATTGAATATAATATTTCAATATCGTATCAGAATGGTCTTTGGCACGGAATAGAAAAAACAGGTCATTGGCACCAAATGACATAAGGTCTGATAGTTTTCTTAGATACATTTCATATAACTGTCAAAAACCAACAATCCCGAAGTCATTGAACGATTTAGACATAATAAAAATAGCTGGCTGATAGAAAATCAGAAAATTGGTGGACGACTCAAGCAACAATCAAAAGATGTTATTAGATTTTTGGATAGTGTAATAATAAAAGTGGCTAACTACTTACATTTATTTTAAAGTTCCGGCAACAACGTACATCAAAAAAGAGTTTGCAACATCAGCAATTGTCCTGATTTTAATGTTGTGTAAAATAGTTTTACTTTTCCTTACGTGCTCGTCGAGTGACACACAGAATATTGATGTATCGATAAATTCGATCACCGTCAAGGAATTGGGTTTCTTTTTATTTCGATTTCTTTGCTCATTTAAATGCTACATTTAATTTTAATGCCTGTGTTGTTGCCTTCTGCTATAACATTGTCATTGTTACATCGAACGGGCGATACATGAATAACTTGTATTTTGTGACTTTCTACTACTTTCGATTCAACCATTGTAGGCTTAGCTGGTCTTAGATTCTATCATCATCAACCCATTTACAGTGCCGCACTGTAAATGGGTTGATGTTCGGCAAAGGATGTTCTCTCAGAGTGAGAGCCTTAGAGGGGCTGGACTAATCCACCCAAGGTGTATCTAGTAGTTGACTGTTAAATACTATCTACACTTCTATGAGTCCATCACTCTGGCCTAAAGCGAGTTGGCAGGCATCACACGCCGTCTGCAAAATGAGCAGGCATGCGAGTTCCCTCAAGATGTTTTCCTTCACCGTGTGAGTGAGTGATAATCTTAATAAGTACAGATAGGCATAAGTAAGGTATAAGTAGGCATAAGTAGGCTTATTTAAGGTATAAGTAGGCATGAGTAAGGTATAAGTAGGCAATCCATAAACAGCTCTAGCATTAGCCTTGTATCGCGGGGGACTTTATTAACCTATAATTAGCGGCCACAAAGTACGCTCAGACTCAAAAAAAGTATCTGTGAACCTCACAAAGATTTGTCTCAGTTGGGAATAGAACGACAGCCGAACAGTAGTGGTCCAGTGACCACTTTAACCGCAACGGCAGACGTGCAGTCATTAATAGTATTCATAATGTGTGAGCTTACTCACATATATACTGGTAAGTAATGTTACCTACATTATACCATATAATATATTCTCCCTCAAAATAAACGACTCCTTACGTATAAAATATTTATTGATTACTCAGTCGTCGTATAGGGAAAATGTTACAGGAATAAAAACGTTGAAGATCCAGACTTGATGACATTGTCATGTTAAAAAAGCCTCCAAAATCCACACAACCAATCTAAATTGGCCCAAATTGACGCAACAAAGATTACCTCTTTGCTCCGTCAATTTGGGCCAATTTAGAAAAATAAATCATGCAAAGATATCAACTTGATCCCGTAACTTTCTTCGCGTGCTCATAATGAAATATAACCTATATGTCAGGGACAGTAGAGCTTTCTGTATTAGTGCAGAAAATCTACCGTTCTTTGTTCTTAGTTTGTTGTTCAAATTTGTTACTTTGTATGAAACATGGAGAAAACGAATTAATTTTGCTTGCCGGGTTGTTGAGCTCCCTATAATATGGTTTAGCTACACGATTACTGATTCATACTTGCTGTCTGTTGGGATGTATCAATTCAAACCTGCTGTGGCTCTCTCCTCAAAAGGCTATTTGCAGACATTGTGCTACATTGTAACTACTTTAAAAGAAACTGATTCTCTGAGTTTGTGTAGGCGTTTCTTCTCAGATGTCGTCAGTTAAGAAATGCAGATATCATCTACTGCTAAAATACTTATACTTAGATTTATAAAATCGTCTTTAAAGGATCTATTTACAGAAATAAATATAATCATTTAGAAGGCTAATGTGGGAGTCGACTCCCACCTCATTTTTTTATAAAAGGATCCCGGCAAAATTATTATAAATTTGGCTCGTTGGTGTAAGGCGCGGAAAATTTAAAAGCATCTTTACATTTTGCATAATTTGCAGCTCATTCAATTTGGTTTTAGCGGTACGTACTACCTACTCCATTATTTTGATTGTAAATCAATCAAAATAATTACTTAAATATTGCAGGTGCGATTTAAGTAACGCATTATTTGTATGTTGGGAATGCATTCTATGGTATGAAGCGATTCGAGCAGTGACGATAGTTGTGTTTATTCTATTCTGTGATAGAGAGCTGTCTATTCTCAAGCCCAAGTATTTTTCATATGGTTTTTGTTTTAGAGGTAGCTTTTTTATTAGTAATGACGAAAATAGTAAGGGCAACTTCGGACGTATTTTTAATAAAAATTAGCTCACGTCGGGCTTATATGAGTGCGAACGACAAACCTTCTAATAAAAAAAATAATTATCAAAATCGGACTACTCTGTAAAGAGTTATGCGTTGTCATACATAAAAATATATATATCCTACGCGTGGACTTGAGAACCTCCTCCGTTTTTTTTCGTCGGTTGAAAAAATAAGTTTTATGTCTCCTAACGCCATCTATTGATGTTGACGCACTGCGGACATAGTACGAGCTTCAATCGTCGCAGGTGCACACCGTTCTGTTTGTTGACGTTGTTGTGATGAAGAGCTACAATGACGCACCGCAAGAGGGCGCTGATCCAGGAGTATAAAACTATGACCACGGGCCCCATCGTCTCTTTCGTATATTATTCGTATATTACTCGCCTTAACTCAATCAAAATCAAAATAGTTTTATTTTAATATAAACCATAAAGCTACAGGCACTTATTAAATGTCGAATCTAGATGCACGGTTCCAAATTGGTCGTTTCCTATGGAGAAGAACCGGCAAGAAACTCCATGGTTACTCTTTTAAATTATAGTGGTTTACAATGATGTTCGGTACAATAATAATTATAAATTGGATACTTACACTATAATCGCCTTAATATTGTAGGTAAACATTATTATGATTCAAATATACCACTTTGCAACCGTTTCAATAAAATGCCTTCATTTCACAAACTCCGAAAATCATTATACCTGAGGAAGATTGAGAAACAATACACACACAGCAAACCCCAACATTGTGTTTTGAGTGAATATTCTACTTACCCTCTAGAGCTTACTAAAATATTTTATAAAAAGTATAAGATTCCTGACCTCTGCGTAGTATAGTGTAGGATTTACAGTAAAGAAGTCTTTATCATTGTTCAAAGACAGATAATTACTTAAAAGAAACAGAAAGATGTCACATTGAGCACGACATTTCGAATTTCGTAAATAATCACAAAAAAATATCCCCAAAATGTATCAGAATCGTGAATTTCACGACTCTTATTACTATCATACTTGTCTTATCATACCCGAAAAGGATGTTTTGGAGACAGACATCGTAGGTACAGGCTGTGGGGCCCGCCTAGTGAGGTGGTGGAACGATCTGTTTTTACTCTCGTACACATGTGAGAGATCTAGAGGGTTCTATAACAGTTCCCATGCCATGAGGATTGAGAGATTCAGGCAGTTCCGGAAATACAAACATCGCATACATCCGATGAGCAAATTCAGGTAAATACAGGTTTGGTTAACGTCAAACACATTATTATAGTCAACAAGGTACATAGTAGGTTATAGCGGATATATATAGGCTTAGACAGCGATTAGAGGATATCGGTTTTAATAGTGGATGGAGGCAGCAATCGAACGACGTCGCATAGAACAAATAAAATTAATATTATGTATTTTCGAAGTGAAATAACACAGCTTGCTCTTGCTACGTGCTCTTTTAATTAACCAAAATAGTAATTAAAAAATAATTATTTTATTATTAACCAAAATAACCTTTTCAGGAACTTTTGGGACTGCTTAATACTGCATGTTATAATAATAAACAAAATTCTTTTCCGATTCACGTCGTCGTTCATATTCGACAAACTACCAATATCTTTGTTTTACTTTGGAGCTTTCTTCGAGCTTATTTTTATTGCTGACCTGTGCATCAGCATGATGAGTGGATATATAAACAGCGATGCTAAACGAGTTATCTTGGACACTAATACATCCGTTCACCACTTCTGCACCAATAAACTATTCATCCACTTCGTGTCCGCCTTTCCTCTGCACTGGTTCATGTTCCTCAGATATGGGACCAATGTAAATTGTGGTTTGTGTAAGACTAACAAGTTTATCTGTGCTCTCAAGATTATCAGCGTCTTCAGTTTATTCAGAGTTATCGAAACATCAGCTTATTGGACACAGAAACGTCACTCGACAAATAAAATCCATTTCTTCAAGTTCTTGAGGATTGGGGCCTTAGGAATTATCACTATGTGCCAGTTTTATGACTTGACTGACGTCGTATCTTTGCTAGTATTCATAAATGAAGGCCATGTGGTGCATTCATCCCTATTGGGTATGAGAACCGGCTTCAGGTACGCCGATATTGAGGATGCCATTACTAATTTCATGTATGTCTGTTATGATATTAACAGGGTTTTGAAAGCTCTACATTTCTTTAGCTATGGAATCAGTGAAAAGGTTTATTATTTGGATAAGATGGCTGCGTTGGGTGCTTTCACCCTAGCTAATATATTTTATGCTTGGAGTTTGTTAGAATGTTACGCTATAGTCAGTCGCACAATGTATCCGAATGACAGGCTAATGAGAATGAAGGACGCTGCGTCTAATTTGTTGACATGTCGTCAGCTATCTGATGAGCTGAGATCCAAGGTGGACCAATATTTTAATTTCAAGCCTACAAAAGTAAGGATGATAGAGAGGAAGAATGAACTGTATAGAATACTACCAGATGTATTAAAGAAAGAAATCAAGCGGAGTTGCTACATAAAGCTTATAATGCGGATCCCTTTCTTCACTAACCTGCCCTTACCGCTTGTAGAAAAGATTGTTCTAATGCTGAAGAATGAAGTATTTTTGGAAAACGATATTGTCGCTGAAGTGAGTATTCTAGAAATGCGTAACTTAATTATGCGCCTACCAAAGAAGTATGTATGTCTTCTGTTCCCTCATAATATTTATTTTAGTAGTAAATAATGTTTGCACTCAAAATCTAGGCGTGGGTGCAAGCCGATGGTTTGATAATAGTTGACAATGGAGTACTTGCGGTTTACTCTCAATACAACAAGGAACGAGGCCATCTGATTGATGGAGACTACTTCGGTGAACTGTCCCTTGTCACTGACAAGGAGCTCTGCATGTCTTATGTTGTAGCCGTCACGCCTTGCACTGTAAGTTTTTTTAATCATCTTTTTTACCTCCTTTTTAGAGAGTTCATAAGAATTTTATTCAAGCACGCTATTCATTTACCCTTTTTACCCTCAGTTTTACTGTTTCATTGCACAGGTCTTAAACGATAGGATAAGTAGCTAGAGAAACACTGGATCCCACCACCAAACGTGTTGGATATTTTTAAATTTTACAATATTCTTCGATTTTTACAAATTACTCTTCCTCTTGTTTATCCTTAGGTACTAATTTTGGAGAAGAGAAGCTTCAGAAAGCTTATGAGAAAGTATCCCAAGCTTTTTTCGGAAATGAAATTAAAAATGAAAGAGATCTATGCAAAGAAGGCGGCGACATTTCAAGAGTCTGAAATTAGCGAACATTCAATTACAGCAAAAAATTCTTCGACGGAGAAGTATTTAAAAACGACATCCTTCCATTCTGATTCGCAAAAATAATAGTGTACTCAAATTGTACTGTTAAGAGGCACATCGACTCCTCGAGATGAGATAGACTTATTTTAGTTGTAAACATTGTTTATTTAGTTCTAGCTTTTCTTCTGTTCTAGCTGTTCTTTTTATCTAGTCGTAGCAGGATCTATTTTGACCATAAATGCCAATTTAGACCTAGCCACGGCTAGGGTGGTGGAAGGAACACGAAATGTTTATCGAACATAACAGATCGTTCATTAAAATTAGGTATTACTGTTTCCCTTGGTCACACATAACTTGAAAACGACTTTATATTATTTCACTTTGCCCCACCAAGCCTACTACGCAAAGTGGAATAAATCTAATGTTTATCACACTACGCACGACTGCCCGAAAACAATCTTAACTTTTACACGTTCCTATTCGTTTTGTCTGGAGTAGACACGATAAGTTTTTGTGCCTAGGGCGGAGAGCAGTCTGCAGCAGACACGGTGAAATTTCTTAGCGTGTACAAAGGCCCTAACGATAAAGACCATGATGTAGGTACTGCAATGGAAATTAAAAGCATAAAATTGGTGTTCAAATGTTTTAATATATAATTTATTTAAGAAAAATGCTACAATAAGTTATTCTATCAGAATTATGTAGTTTCGTTTGGCGTAAGATTATCTTTATTTTATTTTCAATAAATTATAGCTACTGCAATTGTTGTTTATTTACATACGTCAAACGGGGTGAATTGGGATGCAGGGGTTAATCGAGACAAAACTTTAAAAGGCCTTTTCAGCATTAATTATTATAATATACATATTACAGAATATTGGGGTCTCATTTTGTAACAAACTATATATAGTTTGTTACAAAATATAATATTGTTCCTAAATTCCTAAAACATCAGATAAAGTTATTTAGAAAAGGAAAAATACGACCGCGGGCAGGATTCGAACCTGCGTCTTCTGGTTCGGTACACCAGACGCTATGACCACTAAGCCACCGCGATACCTACCCGTCATGTCGAATTTTTCCTTCACATATTGAATTTACGTCTTTGTGGTGACGTCAGTTTAAAGTTTAACCTTAAATAACTTTAAAATCTTAGCATGGAAAATGCCAAAAATATACAAAAAGATACATCAGATAAAATTAATTACAAATGATTTCCCTGACTCCTGCACTAGTAAGAACTGTGTTGCAGAAGCTGGTGTTCTCCCCTTTGTTGGTTACATTTTGTTATACCCTTAAAATAATATAACTATAAATACTTACCTATGTATTACTTATGTACTTCCTATGCACTTACCGACGTACCGCTTGTTCTTACCAATTTACTTATGTACTACTTACGTATACACTACTTATGTATTTACCTATGTACTGTTTATATACTTACTCATATACAACTTATGTTTGTATGTACTAACTGTAACCTACATTATGTACTCGCTTATGTACTTACCTATGCACTTACGTACTTATCTATGTACTGCTTATGTATTTACCTATGCACTACTTATGTAATTATCTACGTATTGCTTATGTACTTACCTATGTACTGCTAAAGTAATTACCTATGTACTGCTTATGTACTTACGCATGTACTGCTTATGTACTGCTAATGTAATAACCTATGTACTGCATATGTACTTACCTATGTAATTACTTATGTACATACTTACCTATATACTTACCTAATGTAATTACGTATGTATTGCTTATGTACTTACTTATGTACTGCTAATGTAATTACCTATGTACTGCTTATGTACTTACCTATGTACTGCTTATGTACTTACCTATGTACTGCTTATGTACTTACCTATGTACCGCTTATGTACTTACCTATGTACTGCTTATGTACTTACCTATGTACTTAATTATGTACTTACCCATGTACTGCTCATGTACTTACTTTTGTACTTACCTATGTTTTACCGATGTACTGCTTATGTACTTACCGATACTGAGACCTAAAAATCTCTTTCAAAGGTTTGTTCTCTATTCACCCCTGCATCCCTAGTCACCCCATTTCACTGACACTTGTTTATGTCCCTTGGAGCTGTTGTATCTCTATTAGGTAAAATAATCCAGTATAAGCTTATTAATCTAGTATTAAATAAAAAAAAAACGCAAGGTACGAGAGAGACTATATATTATTATGTCAATTATTTATTGAAAAAAAATATCTAATTTTACTACATTATATTTCATACACTACCTACTTATATTCAATAAAATTTAAATTCCAAAATAACCTCTGTTTATTATAACAATATAATTAACTTAATAACTAAGAACATACGAACATGCCTTGGATCTGATCTTGAGACCTTTATATGATATGATAAGGCAGTCTTATGGTCATTCTGAAAGGAGATCCGTGCCCAGCGGAAGCCTAGTAGAACAGTATATGAGCTAATGAAGAACTTTTATGATCTAGTGAGATCATCACGCAATCGGTCGACGGCAATCAATGACCAAGGGCGAGGACGGCCCGAAAACGCCTGAGGGATAGTTTTCACCGTTTGGACACGCTTCAACCACTGTTGAGCAAAGATATTTAACTCCTTACACTGATCTTTATTAATGGCTTTCAGGGCTAGTGGTGCAAACTATTTGATTTCCATGACACAAATACTAGTAAGATTGGAAGCCAAGAGTTCCATCCAGTACTTGTAAATCTAATAAACATTTTTGTTATTATTTCACACACCCAGAACAACCTGTAGGCTATACAATTATTTTGTTGTGTCGAACACTCGCAACCCGTAGCACAGAAACTGTTTGGTCAACTAATGTGCCATTCGTCGCATCGTCCACGTAGTCGCCCTTTACGAGTGCTTATCGAACCTGGCCTTCAGTTGTGTTTTCATTTCATAATACAGTTGCGGATAATTCTTCATAATGAATCTTCTAAATATAGTCTTCTCCATTATTAAGATCTAAGAAGACGAAAGGTTTTTTTAAAGTAGAATGCATACACTCATGAAAACTTCCCCTTAATATATTTTTTACCTGTTGCGATAAAAATGTTCGCCTTCGTGATTATTGAGAACATAATAAAACAACATGTCATCGCGGTACGCGGCGGTATGTTTAGGTCCCTTGTAATAGGGGCAAGCCTTTTGCCATTAACCGGCCTCAAATCCTAACTCCGAGCTGCTACTAAGAATTCCATAATGATATGACCATTGGATTAACAAGTCTTGATTTCATACCAAATACCATATATGTTTTTTATAGGCACCTACCAAAAATTATGTACAAAGATAAAGAAAAAACCAGTCAACAACTCAATTATCATCATACATTTTTGATGAGGGTCCCTTATCACCTTACAGGAATGCCTTAACCCTGTATAAATATACAAATATGAACTTACGGTGCAATGCGTGACAGCCACCACATAAGACATGCAGAGCTCCTTGTCGGTGACCAGAGACAATTCCCCGAAGTAGTCTCCATCAATGAGGTGGCCAAGCTCTTTGTAGTGTTCAGAGTACACCGCCAGGACGCCGTGCTCCACTATCATAAGGCCACAGCTCTGGACTGAAGCCTGGGTTCCGAATAAATAAATGCTAGTGTTGGCCGTTCGGTAAGGTCAACAAATAAAAGATAGAGAGATAAGAGAGAGTTTACAGAAAAGAAAGGATTATTACACACTTAAGTGGCCACGGAGCGCGTTTGGTGGAGCCCGTGTCTTTACCCGATACCGTCAGATCGCGAACTCGCTTATGGAGTGGCGGGTTAACCGCGTGTTATAAATGAATTGTTGATGTAGCTAATATTGTACGGCTGCAACGTACCTACAGCTAGGTTAAATTATGGAGCAAGGAATTTTTTACCTTACCTTTTAGTTGAAAGTGTGTGTATATAATCATAGCATTGTAACTAACCTATGTCTGTAAATTGAAGATATTAAAAAATAAATTGGTATTTAAGAGTATAAACCCCGAACGCAAAAATGAGTTTTGGAAATCTTGTCCGTATATTGTTATAGTATTTTACAACAAGAATTTACAACTAGCAATACCACGGAATAGTTTTTTATCTATTCCGTGTGGAATTCAACAGTGAACCAGTATAGGAATGTTTTTGGTTGATAATCAAACCTTTGGCCAAAAGCTCCTTAGTACTTAACTAAAATTTCCTCTTTGCCAACCCTCCTTAAGGAGGCCCATCTCACTTCTGATACACATCTATAAGCTATTCTCGAGGGTGATCTCGAATCGTCAAGTGATAAGACTTGACGAGTTTCAACTTCCAGAGCAGGCTGGGTTCCGGAGGGGTTACGCGACCATAGAGAATATGTACACTGTGCGGTAGGTTATACAGAAAACAGAAGAGTATAACCAACCCCCGTGTTTTACTTTCGTGGACTTTGAGAAAGCCTTTGACATAAACATAAGAATCTAGAACAAGCTAAGAAAAACTCGCTTGATTCAGATGACATAACCTAAAATAAAAGAAAAAGGTTTACTGTTACGAAGACTTACCTCGGATACAATATCATTCTTTGAATATATATCTCTATCCAGCATAACGACAATCTGTTGTAAAACCGGAATTGGCCATTCGCGGAAAAACGAGATTCTCATCATTAATTTCAGGTAACATTCCATCTTGATTTCCTCCTTAAAAATATCTGGCAAGGTTCTGAACAGAAAGTTCTTCTTCTCCACTATTTTTATAGCTGTGGGCTTGTAGTCAAAATACTGCTCTACCTTTGTTCTAAACTCATTGGATAGCTGTCGACCCATTACCATATTCAAAGCATTGCTCTTAATTCTCATTAGTCTCTCCATTGGATACATTGTGCGATGTAATATATAATAACACTCTATTAAGCTCCAAGCGAAAAAAGATTTAGTTATTATATGACCTATTAATACAGCCAGCATATCCAAGTAATATATCTTATTTTGATCAAAGGTAAACAGAAATACTGATCTGAAGATTCTAGTAATTTCGTAAATTGCATATTTGTCGTTGATATTTTGCACACCTATATTTCCACTGTATATCAAGGCTGCTGCAATGGACATAATGGATGTCTTGACAACGTAGCCGTTATGTATGAATGTTAGAATAATCACAGCGTCGCTCAGATCATAGAGCTGACACATGGTGACGGTGCCCAAGGCTGCAATCCTTAAGAGTTTGAGGAAATAGGTCTTGACTACTGAGCGACGTTTATAAGTCCAGTAAGCAGACATTTCATAAACCCTATATAAACTAAAGACGCTGATAATTTTCAGAGCACAGATGAACCTGTTGCTTTTACACAATCCACAGTCTACATTACTGCCGTATCTTATAAACATGAACCAATGCATAGGGAATGCAGACGCGAAGTGGAAGAACAGTTTCTTGGTGCAGAAATGTAGCAATGAATCTTTAGTGTCCAAAACGACTCGTTTAGTGTTGTCGTCGATGTATCCCGTCTTCATGTTCACGTATAAGTCAGCAAGGATAATAAGCTCAAACAGAGCTCCACAATAGAACAAATATATCGGCAGTTCGTCGAAAAGGAATGTGGATGTGAATCGAAATATAAATTTGTTCATGATAAAGATGTGCAGTATTAGGCAGTCCCAAAAAGTCCTGAAACGGTGATTTTAATGCTTAAGTACTACATAAAATGGCAAGGATGAGAAAGGAATATGTAATATATGCCAATATAAATTGAATAGGAACATCCTACGGCAAGACGGGTAGATGACTTTGACGACCATCATTGGTCGAATGTGGACGGACTGTAGAATAATTACCAAATCTCGGTAGGACTTTAGTACGCATCTTCCTGACCCGTCAAGGTTCCGTTGTTAAGACCCTCTGGAACGGAGAGCTTATTCTACAAGAATTTAATCGACTTTAAATAAGATTAAGTACTACAAATATGAATATGTATAAGGTACCTGAACTTGCTCATTGGGTGAATGCGATGAGGATATTTACGAAACTGTCTGAATCTATCAATGGTCATCGTAAGATAACTTGAATAGAAATATTTCGATCTCTCACAAGTAGGAGAAAGTAGAAAAAGATCCGTCCACCACCGTTTCAAACGGGCTCGACAACCAGTGCCTTCAATATCAGTGTACAAAACATCTTTTTCCGGTATTATAACACACGAATGCTTGTAGTAAGATTCACAGAATTCGTCACGGTAATGCATTTTCTTAAAAAAATTAGATATCCCCATTTGAAATTAAATTTAAAATTGCCGCAGTCTGTGATGCTACAATGGTAAAATGTCAATGATACCAAAGACAGCTTTTTTAAATTTTTAATTATTATAATTTCATTCGGATACACAGTCTAGTGTCTGTCAATGCGTGTCTGTGTGGTCTGCGTCTGCCACGATACAATATGACAGATATATCAGAGGTTTGAAACATATTTATTTCTAGAAAGTACTAATTTTACACCCATAGTAGGTACGCCAGTGTAAATTGGTTGGCATGTTATAGGGGGCAAGCCTAAAGGGTACAAAACTCCGAGCTGCTAATGTGATTTCATAGAAAAACCCAGTAACACTTTACCCGACTTGGTAATCGAACCTAGGACCTCTAATATCTATACCTTATCCCACCATCCACTTGTGTCTTGTAGTCCGTCTTTCACCCACATGTGGTCGAATTTCCACCACAACGCACGAAGCGGTATGCTGCATCTTTTCTTTTACGTCCCGCAAAGGAGTGGAATGCTCTGCCTGCG
This sequence comes from Acronicta alni, assembly GCA_964056405.1. Classification (NCBI taxonomy): domain Eukaryota; kingdom Metazoa; phylum Arthropoda; class Insecta; order Lepidoptera; family Noctuidae; genus Acronicta; species Acronicta alni. The sequence goes on along the minus strand of OZ043913.1, from coordinate 23,657,892 downwards.
TCTGTATTCCTGGACTCAATTACCCTTCGTGTCTTTAAAGTAAGAGTGAACAGGCGTTTTCTGGGTAAGCGTGTTCCATCTTCGACCTCGTCGTCGCTTACCATCTCAGGTGAGACTAAGGTCAAACGCAAACCCATCAACAATAATAAAAATAAAAAATATCCCTACGGCAAATTTTACTGTCCATGTTGAGAATCGAGTTGTTAAATTATAGGATGTTTCTTTTTTTTTTATAGTGATACTGTTGATAGCGTACCTATTTGTCAAATACATAATAATTATTTTAATAATTGTAATCCTGTGGTACGAGCATGGAACTGTCGACATTAATTAATAAAGAATAGTAAATAGTGTTACGCCGGATACGTAATAGAACGACTGAGATGGCTCACGAAGGTTCTAGAAACGCGTGGAAGTTTAATCTCGACACTCGCGTAGGTATAGGTAGGTACTTATATCTATAAGTGCCTATAACAATACCTCAAGGACACGCGGCTCGCGACACAATAGGCCGAGGTCAACGCCCGCGAAACAATAGGCGCGCGAGTACCTACTCGTATTTTTTGTAGCATTTTCGGGATTATTCGATTCTGGAACTTTCTGAGCCATATAAATAGCGGTCCCGGCAAGGCACCCCGTCCCTTGCTCGAGCCGGCCCGTGCCGAGCCAGTAGCTTTAAATTCGCCCCAAAATAATTTAAACCCAGATCCAGCCGTCCCTAGCTGCCCCCCCAGCAACGCCCTACGCCGAGGTTCGAGTCCCGCAGGGGACGCCCTTAGCTGTGTTGCTTAGTTTATAAGTTGCCCCTGGCTGGAGGCATTTGGTGCCTCGCCACCTAGTCCGGTTAAGTTTTTAAAGCTCCCTCGAGCTAAAAACTATGTCCGACCTAAAAAAAAAAAAAAGCCGGCAAGGCAGTTCAATTTTGGACACGGACAAGTTTGGCTGGAGGCATTTGGTGCCTCGCCACCTAGTCCGGTTAAGTTTTTAAAGCTCCCTCGAGCTAAAAACTACGTCCGACAAAAAAAAAAAAAAACGGACAAGTGAAGATCGAAGCGAACTACGAAGTGACTACAGTGCGATAGTGAATTGTGAAGTGAACTAGTATAGCGACATACTGGTGATTTGTGTTTTGTATTCGTGTGAGCAATTAAAGTTTTGATTGTTTATCGGTTAAATTGGTGTCATTTAATTTATCCCGAACCCCAGCTCGTAACAATAGTAAGGAATGTTATCTTATCTTGTATCGTTATTCTTCTCTGTCAAATTCTTAAAAAAGTATTTCTGTTCTCTCGGATAAACTGAAAAATATCTCCTGGCAAAACAATTTCATTTCAGAACAGTTCATCCACGTTCATGGTACAAAAATATTTCTGATCGCAATAGGTACAGCTATTATATTGTTCCCAATTAAGCCCCAAACTTCCAACCACTGAATACGTATCGAATCACACCACATCACGCCCACAAACTCCACACTATGACTACGAATGTTTTCATAATAGTTATGTAAATGCAGCTCGGTTAAATTTATGTTTATTCTAGTATCGTATGACGCTAGACAAATTCTGTATGCGCATGGAGAGAGCGCCATGATTAGCTCGCATTGTTGCTCGCTTTGAATTAATTATTATTCAACAGAATCTAGACTGATTAATCCTATAGATATGTGTAAGTACACATATATTTTAGGAATATCATAGGTGTAAAACTATTCTTAAGGGGTCTATGCAAAATTCTGTGCTGTGACTGTAATGAAATGAATAATGCTGAAAATAATAGTAATAAAATAATAATGGAACTTAAATCAGTCTTTTAACTTAAACTTAAAACCGATCAGCTGTTTATCAACAGTCTATAAGCATTGTACATCTATTTTGATATAATAATATTAATTTACCATCATGTTGGAGGACATAATTTCAGGCATGCCATTGACCCAGTGAATCTCTTAGACCTAATATAACTTCAGATTATTCTCGTCTTGCTAAGGTGAGAGTGAACAGGCATTTTCTGGGTAAGCATGTTCCACCTTCGACCTCGTCATCGCTTACCATCAGGTGACTGAGGACAAATGTAAATCCATAACAGAAAATAAAGCTAACAGCGAACTGTACTTGCACAGGCACAACTTGGTGGCCAGGTTTCATCATCGTCAACCCATACACTGTCTCACTGCTGGGCACGGGTCTCCTCTAATATTGAAAGGGATTAGGCTATAGTCCACTACGCTGGCCTTGTGCGGGTTGGCAGACTTCAAACACCATTGAGAAAAATCTCTTATACATAATTATACAGGTATACAGGTTTTCTCACGATGCTTTCCTTCACAGTCTAAGCGAGTGATAGATACTTATTAGTACGCACGTGAATTCGAAAATTCAGAGGTGCATGCCTTAGATTCGAACTCGGGACCTTTGACTTTTTTTTAAACATGCGGGTCACTTGGTGGTAAGTGACGTGGTGGTCTCATTTCTTGAAGGCCCCCATGTCGTACTGGTTCGGCAATACTGCCGCAGGAAGATTATTCCATAGCTTACACGTTCTCGGTAGGAAGTTTCGTGTAAACTGGACTATGGTGGATTGCCAACCATCGAGGTGGTGACGATGCAACTTATTTTTATGGCGTGTGATGGTGAAACCCAGCGGCTGGTATTATCCCGAACAATTCCTCAGAGCACTCCCCATAATAAATTTAGTAGAAGATGCATAGAGACGCAATGTCTCTCCGCAAAGCCAGAGGATCTAGTCGACCAGAAATCTCGGGTTCGCCGACAATCCGAGCTGCTCTACGCTGTATGCAGTCAAAAGGAACGAGAAGATGGGGTGCCTCAACCCAAAGGTGAGCGCAATATTCCATATGCGGCCGAACCTGTGCGTTATGTAGCTGCAGGCGCTGGTGCGGCCGAAAATAGATTTTCGCTCTATTGATGGTCATGAGCTTGGGAACTTGGAGTCTCAAGTTTCTTTGAAGCCAATTTGGCTTTACCCTCCAGATGACCGCGAAACTGCACATCGCTCTTTATGTCAACACCGAGAATTCCGATACTAGCCTTAGTATTAAGGGGAGTGCTCTGGAAGCGAGGTGATACGACAAAGTGTTTTCTCTTAGCGGTAAACGCGCAAACTGGTGTCTTAGATGGATTAAACTGGACAAGGTTTTGTTTCCCCCTGCTGAGACACGCTCGTGATGTCTAAATTCTGGACAAAAGTTCATTTCGACACTTTTGATTCTAGAGAGAGGTTTTTACTGCCAAAGTACAGTGCATCCCCTGCACTGTCATATGCATAACAATGTATGCAGAATGAACAGAGTTGGAGAGAGCACACAGCCTTGTGGGACGCCAGCATTCACGGTAATGGGATCCGATCATGATCCGCCAACTACAACCTTAATGCTCCGCTCCATGAGAAAGTTGGCTATCTATATTGTGTCTCTCTGGAAGTCCGTAGGATGGTAGCTTTGAAAGATGAGCCTTATGCCAAACCCCATCAAAGGCTGTAGCAATATCCAGGCTAACTGCCAAGGCTTCACCCTTTCTCTCCACAGCTTTTGCCCATCTATGGGTGAGATATACTAAAAGGCCACCAGCAATGACTTGGCAGTCCCATGGTCATATCAGTAGACTATCACTGTTTACATTATTAGTTAATTAGGTACACCAGGATTATTCACAGCAACTCGCTCTGAAATACAATCTTTTATTAAAGATGCGGAGATACTGTACTACACGTAGGTAGATATGTGCCCGACCGAGTTCTTGGAAGTGGTATCTCATTGTACTGGGATCGATCTATCATCACTGACAGGACTGTACCCCGAACTCTTTAATACAAGTGCACGGCACGCATTGTGAGGAGGTTCCTCACTGTAGTACTTATTCTTATCTATGGGTTCCTGTCTCTGGAGTCTTAGCCACCGATAACTTGGACTCTGTTCCCGATACTGGTTTGACTGAAACTGAACTGAATATGAAAATAAAAAATGTAAACGTGAATAACTTTATAGTTCAATAAATTTACTTGAATATGAATTCTGAAGATGAGGCCAACGAAAAGATGCATGGACTGTGTGAGAGATAATAATTATGCTAGAGATTTAAGGAAGAAAAAGACACTGCGCCTACTCCAAGTAATTTGGGATCAGGATTATGAGGATGATATTGAATTTTATTATTTTTGGCAACCCTGTGGGGAATTTTTGTAATTTTATTCCTTTCGTAGCGAACATTAACCAACATGCCTATAACTTGAGTTTTTAAGACTGATTCTAAAATTATATTATCGACTTCGAGACGACAAAAAAATATCTGTCGTTAAATTTGCAGTCCCATGCAACTGTTTATAAAAACTTATCGAATTTCATGGTTACACCGCGACGATAAATTTTTGGGATTAAAGTAAAATTTCATGGAAATCTGTTCAACCGTTTTTGCGTGTTTGAGTAACAAACAAACGTCCTAACTTTTTCCCTACTGCATTTAAAATTATAATTAGATGTAAACATGATTTTAATTTAACGTAAGGGCATCCAAAATCCTATGGTGACCAAAGAGCACCAACCGCGCCACCCACCATCTTGCTTCAAACAAATGTCACGCTTTCAAATAGAGCGATGGGCTAGACCGGAGAAACCGATACGATAGGTAATTAAATGTAAAGAATAGATATTACTAATATAATCGAGTCGACAATTCACAATCTTGATAATTATTTAAACCAATAATTGGTCACAATTTTGTCCTCAAAAATAATCGAGTTGTTTTTCGATAAACTCATCGAGATAATTTATGTTGTTGTATTCGTAACTCGTATGTAAGCATATTCAAGAATTCAAGTCGACTCATATCGACTGCGACAATCACTATACGAGTACCATCGACTAGTGTTCCATTGAATCGACTTGAACATTCGAATTTGTCCATCGCTACACTCGCTACTGTACTACTGTCAAAATATAATAAATTATGGTAGAGGAGGCTGAGGTACATAGCAAGCATAAGTTTATAAATACGGGAGCCATTAGATGAGATTTCAGTGTTTTTGTAGGAGAATCAAAAACAATTACTTTACAAAATGCCTAAAAACATCACGAGTGAGGTTCGTGAGATAATACTGAAAGTCAAAGAATTTATGGACGAGGAAAAACGCATGCAGGTGCCAATAATACCTCTAAGTAAAGTTTATGTGAGAGTATCAGCCGCTACAGGTTTGTACGCATTTTTTCTTTATGTTTTTGTCTAATTATATAATAAAATTACGTTATTAGCTTGTAAGCATTATTCGTAGATATTATCGCTGTAGCGCTGAGTTCCGCGAATGTATTGTATGACTAGCTGACCCAGCAGACGGTGTCTAGTTAAAATTTCATACAAAAGCCCCATAGAAAAGTCAGGTTATCTGTTACAATTTCTTTATCCTTAAAAACCTAATCAGGACTATTACGAACGTACGTATTGAAAAAAATAGTCTCCTTACTTTCCATCACCGTTTAAGTGAGTGGTAATGAATTATTAATACACAAAATCGAAAAGTATACTATGTATTGGTTATGGAAAATATTTAATTATCATTGGACAAATGCTTGGGCAGTTCTCCGTCTACCCTGCCCCACCCCTTATACCTTCTACAGAGATAACTGCTATTCCAATGGAAAATGATCCAAAGGGCAAAATGATTAGCTTCATTGTCTTCTGCATCAAAACAAAGGAAAAACGTAACATTATCTTTTGGAATAATAATGCTCACATTTGGCCATTTGTAATGTCATCTTATAATATAAAACTATTCAACCGGTATTTGTTACTGTCCATGTACCTACATTTTATTATTCATGATGATGCAGTAGATTATTCATAAAACTATACCAATTCAGTCATAGAAGCATGTATTGTCATACAACTTTCATCATTAATTCAGCACACAGCTTATTACCTTGCATTTAGCATACCCACAACAAAGCAGGCCATTTCACAGGCCTGTACTGTGCCTTATGGTAATTATACCAGAGATTCTTAACCACAGTACCTTGATCTTTATCTTGGAAACATCTAAGTAGGTTTTATGTGCAACAAAGTATTCAATGGAATCTAATTTTTAAATCTTATTTAGCATTTTATTATGAAAATGGACAATGTTTGACTTATTGTACATTGTTGAATATTCTATTTATGCTTGTGATTTACGATTGTCTTATAAAAAAAAAGCTTTGCAACAACACATGTCAGCTGAGCGCTAACTTTTCTATGGACAAACTCTTCCATTATTAGCTAGCGACCCGCCCCTGCTTAGTATATGATATGTTCATAAATTATAACCTATAAACATTATTATTAAAAATCACTCTTTCTATTGATGAAAATCCATAGGTACAGTAATTTCTGAGATTAGTTCAAACTCTCAGTCAGCTCAGCAGGAACTTCAAATAAAATAAGTACTTCAATATAAGAAGAAACTTAACTCAACTAAGACCCTATTCACTCTGATTTACTTTAAAAAATGACATGCATAGAATCACGTTTCAAAAAATTATTAATTGGGAACTCCGGGATCTGTGTAATCAATGTACTAGAAGTACTGATCATTTGTTGCAAAGAGTGAAGCGTGGCTCTCTTTTGTGGCTACAAGCCTCCTTGCCAGCATCCTGGGATATATTTTTTAATTTATTTGATAAACATCTGTACAAAAAATTACAATTATGAAATCTGCCAAACTCCAACATCATCACAACCATCTCGAAGCGGGAGCCCTCACGTTGCTATGTATATTGGTGGCGCGGGGAGGTGCTTCGTGAAATCAAGGTACAGCGTACCGCGCTCTGCCGAGCCGCCAGAATAAAAGGGGTGACTTGCGCAACCCATATCAGGGGAGACCTGTTATGGAGGAGTGCCTGTAGAGGCGCCACGGCGCCGAGGCCGTCCTCTTCCAGCTGATACGTCTCTCGGAACATGGGTGTTTCGGGAAGTACCAGTGTTGCATTCTGGCACAGCGCAGCACTCGCTGGAGGTAGGAGCAGGGCTATGATCTAGCCGCGGCAGTGGTCCATCGTAGGGAGCGAGAATGCGTGGAAGCCACCAGTTCTTACTATAAGCAAGTGATGCTTGGTAAAAGTAGCTGTGGGAAGTGAGAAAAAAGCATATCTACACCTCGCTCTGGCTGTGGTCTGCTTTGTAGTTGAATTGAGAATTCCACTGGACTGGACCAATAATAGACCCAGTAGATGTCGCCACACGCATGTTCTTCTCCAATATATCACAGTACCAAATTTAAAAATCTGCTGTTTAGGCGTGAAAGCGAAACAGACAGACGAATTATTTTCGCATTTATAATATGAATACGGAAGTGGGGATTTTACAATACAATAATTGGCTACCAAGCAATTCAAACTTGATCCTAATATTCTTGTTTATAAAAAGTTACGGTGACCCCCAACATACATTGCAATGCCTCTTTTTCTGCCTTATTTCCATAAACCTTCCCATTTGGGCACAACCGAAACAACAACAACACTATACTTTAAGTGTTGACTTAAAGTATAGTGTTGTCAATTGTTTCAATCAAGATAAAGTCGCATTTTGCTGCATATAGGAAGTCTAGGGTAAAAACCAAACAAACTCTCTAAAAATTTATATTCCGATGCCCTTACAAGTAACATAGCCAGTAAATATTTACTGGCTGTTACTACATACATGTAATACTCACGCCTTTTTCCCATGAGGGTAGGCAGACACTAAAGAACGCCACTTGCATACTTCATTTGCTTCAACCACATTCATACATCTTGTCATACACACGCCGTTTGCGAGTACTACTGTGACTACATATTAGAATAACAATTAATTTCATTTGCGATTGTGTAAGAATATAAAAATATTGTGTATTGGTATGGAATATTTCCAAAAATATAAATTTACATGTCATCTCTACTGATTTTTTTTGTAACTGTTTTTCTATTATGTCGGCGCGATCTTGAGCTATTCAATAGTGCATTCAATAGTATCAACATAACAAATCAATAGGTTAAGTCTGGCAGATCTGAGTGCATCAGACAACAATAGTGATAAAACATCACTTAATAACATTGCTCATGGAAACTTTATCGGAGTCTTAGCATATCAATGTTCAAACTATTTTCTAGTAATATGAGGGCACCTCAATGGCGTTGGAAATTTCCGCATATTATTTCGTGCTTCGTCATGCACCAGCAAGTGTAGCATAAATTGCACTTTTAGTGCACCCTATATTGTAGTGCACAGACAGACTAATTGACTTTTTTAATTACTGATTCTCTAACTTTACTTCTGTTACTAATGAAAGTAAATTTATAATTCTAGGGGTGTCAGAGCGGACAGTATTAAACATAGTCAAAGAAGCAAGACTAGTGGAACAAGGTCTGCTAGACCCTGAAACCTTGAAGAAAACGCCCAAGAAACGCGTCAGGACGAAAGGCAAGATCGAAGTCGACGAATATGACCTGCAAGTGATCCGCAGAAAAATCCATGAATTCTATGCATTCAAAAAAGAAGTACCTACTATCAACAAACTACTACAGATATTGAAAGAGGAGATAAACTTCAAAGGATCAAGGGAAACGCTTAGGAAGATACTGAGGAAGAATGGCTTTCAGTTCAGGAAGACAAAGAATAGTAAAGAGAAGGAACAGCCTCCTGAGTCAACATCTTCAGTGCCACCAATGGTGGCGCCCTACATACACACTATGTTTAGTCATAAGAATATACAATCATAGATTTCATTTAGCATATAGTAATTAATGTAGACTGCTAGTGGAGTTCCTTCTTACAAAAATGAGGTTTGACTCTGATGTGTACCGTTTGACAAGTGGCAACTATTTCCATTCAGCGCAGCGCAGCTTCTAGGCCACTGTCGTGGGTTCCGTTCCGGTACAGAGATAAATAGGGGCTACAAGTACGTATATGTTCCAGGTGTGGGTGTCGATTTATATGAGAATATTACGTTTGTAAATGCACTCACGATACAAGATTAAATCCTACAGAAGAGCAGTTTTTTTAAAACAATAATCATTAATCTAAATTAACTGACTGATAGATAGAACTTGGGTCCATATCATGTATTGTTAGCTGATAATAGAATGCATATTTATGTCTTTTTTATTGTGATGATTGTAAGTGTAGCGTCATATGCCCAGTAATTCCATTGCTACATTGCCCTTCAAACCGAAACACAATAAAGTTAGCTAAGCAATAATTTTATGGCATTAATATTTAACTATTCGGTGGTTCCACTCCAGCAAACTGCAGAATGAGAAGAACCACCTTATTAATGTCACTGGAGGCACCCTTTACATACAGTTTATGTGACTGTAGTCAGATGGTTCGGCTAAGTACCAGCTTGAAGCGTTGGAATCCGTTGAGAAGCGCGCCAAGAAGCTCATTGGCAACGACTCGCTCGTCCGAGCTAAACTCCAGAGTCTGGAACATCGCCGCAAAGTCGCTAGCTTGTCAGTTTTTTATCGGATGCATTTCGGAGAGTGTGCATCAGATCTCCATAATCTTATACCCCTATCGTGAATAAAAAAAAAAAAAAAAATTGTAAAGTATTTCAAGTTTGTGAAATGCGATAAAGTATTTTCGACTTCAGTACATCATCATGCACTTATTTTGCTGCGATTGTAATTTAACAGAGATTCAACCTTCCAACTTTTTACAATTTTGACTTTTCCAACCTTACCATTGCTGCACATGGTGAACTGAATTCATCTTTGTAAGAAATAACTACACTGTATTTACCCACTGTGGTATAGTGTTTTTAGCTGTGTGGTCGTATCCCATTTTACTAGGGTTGAGTATCATGTATTGAAGGGGACGACATTGTCTGGACTGCTTACAAAATATGTACTTATACTTATCCTGGTCAGGTCACAAGCTGTACCCTTTCAAAAAACATTGCACTATGTTTAATAGCAATCAAAATGTCATTTGTTTTATTCAGTATAATATAAATAATATGTGAGGTACAAGGCGACAATAAATGAAACACCACGTACTAGTCTAGAGAAGCACTTTTAATTAAAACATGGTAGTAACCAAAAGTATAATCACAATAAACTTCTCGTAGAAGTTCAGTTCGTCAATTTAATTGGTATGGAAAATTCTTTTAATGTTTTTTTTGCTTTATTTCAAAGATTCTTTTAGCTTCTACGCTGGTTTTATTTTAAGTCGTAACGTCGACTCAACCCTGTTTAAAACATGAGACATAAAACAATGCAATGATTATGTAAGCTATAATAGGGTTTCATATTGTTTTTTTTTTGTATTGTTTTGGATGGCGCCTTTTAAAGACAACTCATAAGTCAATGTTTCAAATGTTTTATAATAGATGTTCCTACTTGACGAAATTATAAAAAGATACGCCTGAACAAAACTTAAGTACATGGCGTTCAGCTCGGTCGCACTGTCAGAATTTTGTCTAAATGTGAAATTACCTACTATGACGTTATGCATGTAGGTACAGAGGTCAACACATCAAGGTACCACAATCTGTCAAATTTCTTTGATTGATTTTCAACTTTAATACAACATGTTAAGGTTCATTTTCAATTGGGAAAATTTGACAGTTTTGGATAGCTTGACCTGCTGGCGTGTGTACACAGTACACTAATGGACTGACAGAATTTTGTCAGATCGAGCGTCGGTAGTTAGCTGGAATAGGGTTTAGTGAAAGAATGCGGAGCAAAATCTGTGGTAGAAGTTGACCTTGGATGTGTTACGCTCTTAACTGATCAATACTGAATAGTTTTTGACTAAGGAGCTCGGTTAAACTTTTATTACTTCTTTGTACACAATGCTGTGCCTAAAATTCAGTTCGGACACCGCTCGCTTCGCTCATTGTGCTCGTGTATTGTGTGGTCACAGATGTAGCTATCGATATTACTATTTCTTTCATCCCGATTTTAACTGGTTAACACAAATTTTGACTGATTTTCTGTGAGTTTTGGCTGTATCAGATGAATTTAATTTAAAGGTTAACAAATTGTTGATTAGGTTTCTTTGTGTGTTGCCATTATTTTTCGCTGGGATGTTGGTTTTTTTTATATCACCAGTTAAAAATGTTTTAGACATTCTTATAACTATTGACGCGTATTTTATCTAGCTGCTAAAACCGCATTAATACCTACAAGGTACATTGGCCTAAAGATAGGATCCGGCCGTATTGACAAAAAATAATTATAAAAATAATAAGACAGCAAACGAAAAATTCGATGGAAAATTAATGCCATTGCTAGCTTTGTAGCGGTGGCTTTTGATTAGAAAGGTAGATATAATTATTATATTCAAGAAGCTAACAGGAAAGTACATCGCTTTCGTTGCCGTAGCTCATGGGGAGCAGCTAGATAGAATATTTGGTATTTGTCTATGAGTGAATTGATCTTTGTTTAATTAAGGAATATTATTATTAATACAATCTATCGTTTTAATTACAATATAGTGGCGCGGTATTAGAGAAAATAGAAGCTTTAGCTGTATCCTAGCTGATAGAAATTTTAGAAAAATGGGTTTTTGTATCGAATCTTTTTCTATGGAAGTAGAATATTTTATATGGATTAGTAAATACAGCTAATTGGATTGTACAGCTAGATCTCGTAGTAAGAAAAATGGTATAAGTACCTATTATTTAGTGTTAAAATATTTGACAATTAGGCCTGCTGTCCACGGGGGCGTAGCTAGACGGCGCTTGTGTACCTTAGCGTACTAAGCGTTGAAACGTACATTATCAGCTATTGGCGACGAACAGTCGCCGTTTGACGACAAAGACTTTCGTAAAAATCAAACACGTGCATCTCAATTTGATAGAGCCCGTCGAGTTTCATAGTTTTGTATGTAAGCAGCAAGCAGGCGTACACCAAGCTTATAATAAATACGCGTCTACGAAGCTACGCCTCCGTGGATAAGAATTTGTATGTAGAACGCGTTGATTTTAATAAGGTCTTCACTGAAAGAATGTTGTAGTAAACCGAAAAAATTGTTGGTGACAAAAAAAAAATAATGCAAATCCAAAGGAAGATTAGCAATATATCTTTTAGTGGAGAACCTACTTTATATAATTATTATTACTATAAATTAAGTGTAATTAAAAAAGTAGCGTTTCGCCCAAATTATTGTGTATGATTTTATAAAGACTATTATAAGCACGATAAAACAATTTGCTGCTCTGCCTGGCCCAGCCTGCCTGATCCGGTCTATCCTGATGATGGTGATTAACGTAAAGACATTTTTTTATCATAAATCGTCGATATTTTATATAATTACTTGATATTAATTTCTGACATTTACGCGAATATTATACATTGAAATAAAACTACTTTTTACGGATTTTATAATGTAACAATAAAAATTGTAAGGTAGCTGTCAGTAATTATATCATCAAGACCACCACCTCAGTCTCACCATGGACGCTGTAAAGGGTCCGAAACGTCGGGATTAATAATATCAATATACGCGATAAAATCCGTAAAAAGTAGTTTTATTCCAATAATTACTTGAGTTAGAACTTGTATTTTACCGTGCCGACAAATGTATCGATATACATTGTTTGTTTTTTATACACTATTTGTTTCTGTATACAGCATCATTATTAGTATATGCGAAACCTGAAACACGTGTCTAGTATTTTTATGTAAAGAACCTATGTACAAAACTTAAAAACTGTATCATGAAAAATCACAAAGTTAGAAGCTTGTTAAGTTACCTGTTTGTCCGTAAAAAACATGCTCATCACGCGCGGGCGCCGCCCCGCGCCCGCGTTGTCGCGGCGCTCATTGATAATAATGTGGCAGTAGGTACCTAACCGTACGGCGATTTCCGATTGCATTGTATTTAACTGATGATACACCACACTTTCCACATTTTCCATCACACTTGCAGTCTTTGGACTGTCGTAATGGTCAAGTGTAGGTAGACATTAATAAGTATTTGGAGTATTTCGGGATCGGCCTACTCCTAGCCGAGAAATGATACTCGCCGATGTATATGAAATTGGTTTAATCCCATGAAAGTATTTTGTTACAAATTATTGCCAAGCGGCCATTACTGTCGGCTCGGGCAACGCGACATGCGTGCGAGTCGATTGACGGCAGGAAGCGGCGAGAGCGAGCGCGCGATCTGATGCAAGCACGCTCCGCCCCCATCCACAGACAATCATCTGTGGTATTTTTTTAGTCGTTCAACCAAAGACAATAAATAGTTGAACTATTAGAGGCGTGCCGATACGCCACAAGTACTTTATTTGTAAATGCAGCCGTAAGTGATTAAATGTAGTCAATGCGATATGTTGCACCTTATACCAAACACTGTAAGTTCAAAATGGATGAAAAATGTTAAACATCGCATTACTTAACAACAACAGGCTGTAGGTACAAATAAAAACGTGTGTTCAAGTGTGTGACGATACTTTAATGTCAGATTGCTCCTCGTGCCGCACTGCCAGGAATACGTTTTCACTTATCACCACAAACCGCTAGTATCCGTACCATTTCTTACACGAACACTATGCTTTTTACGTACGATAGGTACACGTCAACCGAAACAACTGCCGCGCGCTCGCGTTATCACCACAAACCGCTAGTGTACGTACCATTTCTTACACGAACACTACCTATGCTTTTTACATACGATAGGTACAGATCAAACGAAATGCCGTGCGCTCGCGGTCGCGCTCTCGTTTTGTACCTACTTATCTGAACGGGAGCGACATACGTGCACACTTCCCTATAGCTGCCGGGCGACTGACGTCTGACTGAAGTGGTTGGTTCACCCCCGGGCCCCGCCCGCCCCACTGCGCCCGCGCTGAGCGCTCAGTGTCAGTGACCTGTGTTGCGCGCATATGATTGCGGATAGGTACTTAGTGTCGCTCGGTGTCCTACTCGTAACATTTTTTAAATGTTTTTGGGACAAAAAATAACATGATGTAAAAATTATTGGAATCGATTCAGTTACTTATTCTGAACAAACTATATTCAGGTTTCGCATATACTAAGAATGACCTTGTATATACACATATTATACATTGTTTCCGTGCTCAAACTCATCACAGATATAACTATTGTTAGCCTTTGTACCCTTTTTGTCTGCAGTTAGCCATTGCGAACGGCCAGTCGCATAAAAATCTTTTTGTACAATTTCTATTTTTTTGTGTATTCAAACATTTACAATCCCAACTGTCTTTGGAGCGAGGTTTTATCGTGAAATTGATGAGTGCGCAACTTCAAAGCCACCGTTATATCGCCGGTGCTGTACAGAAGCCAGAACATCAAGCTACCCCAATCTCTCAAAATTCTTTTATAGATTTTCAACTTAAACACAAAGTAACAAGGTTCATTTGCAATTGGAAATTTTTTTCAGTTTTGAATAGCTTGATCTGCTAGCGTCTGTACATTGTTGTCAGAAAAAAACCTATAATTAATTGAGAAATATTAAATAAATTAATTGATTAATTAAGACGGAAAAATACTTTTTTTATTATTAGGGGATCCATAATAAGTTTTAATAAAATTCCATTACGATTGATTCATGTTTTACTTTTATTTATTTCCAAACAATCTTATTAATAGAGACACATTTTTCTTAAAAATTTTCACTACGAAATTACGAGAAAATTCATTGTTATCAAAATTAGTCATGTTTTTAAGTGACCTGTTTTTAGTTACAATATTTTATGTAATGAACAATGATTAAAATATTGTGCGTAATACCGAAATATTAATGTAGATGCTGTCCTTTAAGACATTTTGAAATTCAGGTGGACTAGGAAACCTATATATATCACGTAATAACTATTTTCTCGTAGTTTCTTAGTGAAGTAATATAATCTTAGCCTATACACTGCCGATTAAAATAATTTGAAGCAATTTAATATTTTCTAAATAACAACACTGACAATATACTTATTGGGGGGCAGAGTATAAAATCCGAAAGAGGGAGGGGGTTGCAGTATCTATGAACATGATCAAGTTGGTATGGAAATAAGTAGGGATATCTACTTTCATATATCTGTTACGAATCCCAAGGCCGTGACTATAGGGCAACTGAATGAAAGTGTGGTGTTTAGTCGGTACGAATCCGACAAATCATGCTCTCCCCAGGTGACAAGACTATCTATGAGAATTTACCCCTGATAATCAACATTTTGAGAAAACTCAAAATCCCCTTTCGGATTGATGTACGTTTCCGAATAACTATTAAAATATACATTATAAAGCAGATATGCAACTATTCTAGTTGCGTAAACGAGCCAATTATAAAATTGATTTACAAATGGCGTCTACAAATACAAAGCCAGGTAACTAACATACGAACATGTTTAATTAATCGACAGCGCGTTCACAATATCTTTAACGCCCCCCACGTACTTATATATATAAATCCAATATTTTTTATAAAACGTAAAAAAAAATATTATTTCAAATAAAATAATTTATAATTTCATGACTTAACATTAAATAATATAAATTAATAAATAATACGACTGTACAACAACAAATAACAACTAGAGTATGCAATATGTCAGACATAAGAAGCTTTTTTTTTTAATTTATGGCTACATTTACTTGAGCGTTAATGAAGTTGCTATAAAATAACAAATTTGTCGACGATGCGCTAACTTGTATCACTAGACTTTACTAGATTGATATATTAATCAGTTATAGAAGCACAAAACAGGCACAGCCCGCCTAGGTTATTCCGTAGCGTTAATACGCTACGAAAACTGTTTGGGTTTGATATTTGCCCACGCTCACGCGATTCTCTTGTTTCATAGTATTCGTGATGTAACATCACGAGACTAGAGAAGATGGTCTACTTGATATGTAACGTGATTACAACCCACGCACACAGACGCTGCAAGTAGGGTCTTTTTTATGGTACTCGACTGAGACGGGACGAAGCGACGCGATGTCGGCGGACAGCAATACGGTGTTACGCACTTGGCCGATTCCACTTTAGATGTGGGGAGATCCTCATTAAGGTCATTAGGCTTATAATATGCGCCTGTGTTGCGGATCACGGATAATAAAAAAAAAAACAAATAATTATATGAAAGTGCTGGAACTTACGAATAATTTTAAGATATAAAATAGATTAGCATAGAAATTAAATTAATATTATATTTGACATAACCAAGAAATTCTTTATGGGTCAAATCGATCTAGCTAGGTCTCGTTTCTGGGAAAAATCGTTTTCACCATATTTTCAGACAAAGCAGCCTACTTGAAAAGCCCACAATATAAAAATCTAACGATGGTTAACATGTTCTGAGCAGAGAACAAAACACAAGATAGGAAAAAAATAATTTATCTGTTCTCTGGTAAAAAAAGGTAAGTATGGTCGTTCCAGCAATTCAATATTTAAATTATTTGTCTAAAATCATGATTTAATTACATTTAGTGACTCAGCATATAAAACGTTCAAGCGAGCGCAATAATATATGGTTAGAATCTATATCTAGCTATATGATCATTATTATTATAAAATTACTGGTAAATTGGAATTATTTTCTAAACTATGAGGCCGTTTAATATGAGAGTTTGCGTAAGATGAACGAGCACTTTCAAACATGGGACTTTTTAAACAGAGTTACAAAACATGCGTCTATATTCGCCCTTAGATGGGTTTCAAAACTTATAATCCAATATATAATGGACCACTGTAACTCTAAAGAACACTGAAGCAATGAGACACCAGTCTTGCAACGAAAACGATAATAATTAATATCTAATTGGTATTATTATAGTAACAAAATTGACCGCTTGTGGCCTCACGGTCCGAAATAGTCATATTTTATCAGTTAAAGTTAAATCAATTGACTATGATATTGCACAAGCTGCAATGTAAATTCACATCAAGATGTTATGGAATGGAAATTTTGAGATTTATCTAGATTTTATTTAAATACCACTGATCACTTTCAGATCGCTCTTTGTATAACCTTCTCGTTGTGAGAGGATACCCGTGCCCAGCAATGGGACAATAAATTTGCTGATGCTGTCTTTTCCAGAATTTTATGTACCTATGTCAAAAATATATGGAATGTTCTCAAGCTTGTCGGTTACAAAAACAAAAATCATCTTTCCCAAAATCAAGTCTGTGTTAACCCAAGTTATGTAAGGGACTCCTGTGCAAAATGTCTTCTAGACCCACCATCTGTCAGTCAGTCTTGCGAGTTGTTGTTTGAGACATGTTCAATAAACTAGGGAATATTCCTTTCCTAATGGATGCTTACAACATAAGAGGCTTCAACTGCCAAAACTTCAAGTCTGTAGCCCCAGTCTGCGTTGATGAATCAGTCGGTCAGTCATTATATATGCACCTATAGATGTTATAATACTTGGCTTCCTAAAGGTTCCGATAGGGAATTCGACTTTTGCCTATTTTCGATTCGAAATATATGGAGTTGCTTGAATTAGGAAAATCAAAGGAATATACATAAGTACCTACACAAATAACACATAGGCTCCGTATAAAGAGCTTAACAACATATTATATTATGTTGGTGATAGCACGATATGTTACAATTTTGTTTTACAAAATAAAATTAATGAAATAAGGTCTGTATCAAACATCTATTACAAAAAAAAAATGTTTATTGCAATATTAACTTTAAAAAAAAAAGGAAATCTTAGATTTCAAGATATCAAATTTAAGAGGGTCACAGAGAACATTTTAGGACAACATTTTTTATTTTGTTTCTTTTGAAGGCTGACGTTTAACCCTAGACGGAGCTACTTGATATTATATGGTTAACAAGTAGCAGATTACGAATTTGTTCGTGTTTTATGTCTCTAGCGTATGCTGAGTCTAAAGTACGAAAATTATATTATGGAATCGTTACAAGCACTGTTAGTGTTGAATAGATACCTTACTATCGCGCTATCACCAAATGGTACCAGTATTTAATAAGAATCAAGCACAAATTACGGTTAGATGTTTAACACAATCCGGCATCGTCGTCCGATCGTCGCCGAGTGTAAGTCACCGGCGCATAAGCAGCACGCGTGTCATGGCTCGACGCCTGTAACAAAATATATGAAAACTTATTGGGGACGAGACGTTGAAAGGAGCTCCTGTCTTAGTAAAAATAACGCTGGTCAATCGTTATCTATATACAACGTGTTACAAAATACCCCTAGTACCCATAGTACAAGCTCTGCTTAGTTTGGGACTTAGATGGTGCTGTGTAAAATTTTCCAAGAATATTGTATTTAAATCATGTTTGGTTATGAGTTTTAAAAAAGGTACCGCTAGAGTGGCAGCCGGTGCGTTCGGGCTGACGTATGACGGGGCCGCATTCTCCCGTACGGTGGCCCTGGGAGCCGGCTCCATGGCCTCGGGCAGAGGCACCGTGGCCGCCAGCCGGGCATACTCCACATCCATGTTGCGGATGAAAGGGCTCGACAGAGCGCGCTTCGCGGCCTCACGGTCCTCCTCGTCGTAGGCCTGCAGGATCTGCTCAATCGTCTGCATCTCTGCCACTTCGCAGTTGTTTCCCCATTCCTAGAACGTATAGTTGCAGTTTAAGCATCTATCTGAATCTTATCTTTATTTATTTTATGAAAATCTACACCTACACATACATATTATATATAGCAATAGTTGGGATACAGAGAGCCAAAAATATAAGAGTGTAGAGAGAGAGTTACACGCAACTTGCCTTGTAGGCCTTCTCAGCGGCGACAGGGTCTCCCCTGGCTAGCTGCACGAGCACTATGGCGACAGTGAGCCTGCCAATGGCACCTGTGTTGCCAGATTCTTGGTTGAAGCCAATCTCACGTCGAATACTGTCGACAGCCTGGTCGTACCTAAAATCAGCAGTAATAACTTAAATTTTAGAATTCACGAGCTACGAGACAAGCTAGCTTAATTCATTCTTTATTTCCACTGACTGCAACTGTTTTTCAAACCAATAAGGTTTTGTGGTCGTACGCTAGAGGGCCTGGGTTCAATCCTCAGGTCGGGTAGTGCAGTCCTAGCAGCCCGGGTTTTTGGATTTGTGCCCCGTTGATAATCTAAACGTACCGGCAGACTGCAGTAGACTGTAACAGCAGTCCACGACAAGCGTCATGGTATGTATTTTAAGTATATTAATTAATTTTGTTTTTTGATGCAAGTATTTTATTATTTCAAAATTGAATTAATTTTAACTAGCTTATCAAAATTCGTTGTATAGTTTTGAACGTACAAACAGATAGGCTCGTTTAACTATGTATCGGTATTAAAGTTAATATTTGTTCACTTATTGTTACTACATTCTCCTGTAAATAAGAATCTTGTACATACCGGTTCAACCTGATGTAGATCCTGGAGGCCTTGCTGATGTACTCAGAGCCCTGGTGTTGGCTACTTTCAGCCTGAAACAACAGTAAATATATTGTTAGGCTGCTCAGCAACTCTCCACTTCATATCCTGGACTGTTATATTGTAGTTCGTCGTGTCACATGTTTAGGGCAGGCATATTTTTGCGTATGGTAAATCCTAATGGATTGAGAGTATAATTATGTGTTGAGACGGCAATATCAGTCGGCCATTTCTCGACTAAAAACAGCACTTGTGTTGTCTTTTTTTGTCGTGGGTAACCACGACTATGGAACTGGACTGGATTATGGAAGTTGTGATATTCGCCACGACCATGACAGGTCAGCAATGACAGGGGGAGCAAACACAAGCGCCACCTTCCTAGTAGTCATTCGTCTGCTTGGGCGGCGGGCCAATTGAACCTGGTCTCCATGAGCTAGTTATGACGGTCGTAAGGAGGTAGTTATGGCGTATGCGTGACGTCAGTTAGTTCTGATAAACTCAAAGCTGCTATGGTTGTTTCTTCAAAAGTAAAGTTCCGATTTTTTTGCCCTACATTGTGATTCTCTGAGTTTGTTTCGGCGTTTCTTCTAAGAGGTCGCCAGCTAAGAAATGCACGCGCCATCTAGTGTTAAATATTAAGTGCAGTAGATTTAACACTGTCCTACAATTAAAAACAAAGGCTAATAATAATTACATAATTATATCTATATGCCTGAACTAGGTTGAACTGTAGTTCAGGCTAGGAAGTGCATAGGTAACATAATTTATAAATTTGAATCTGTTATTGTCCGTAGTTTTTTAAATACATATATTAATTTACTCACTCTTTTAACCAGAATGTCTGTGTGTAGTCTAAAGAAGTGTGTCGTCAATTATAACCCCGAGATATTTTAAGTTGCTGGTTTTTAAGATAGTAGGACAATCACAAGCTAAGTTGACTGAAAGATTTTCACATTGATGTACGTACAGATGCGGGTTAGTAATGTTAGGTTGAGGCTTGCGCATGGCGAAATGAATATATTTAGTCTGCTCAGCATTTAATGTAAGCAAACTGATTTGAAGTCACTTTCACAGTATTAAAACCCAGTTGAGCGTCTGCGTAGTTCGCTGCTGGTTTTAGCCGTAAAAATTAACGCCGTGTCGTCAACGTACGATACAATCTTGCCGTGTTCAATAGTAAGATTACACAAGTCGTTAGTATAAATTAGAAATAGGGTAGGGCCAATAACGTGTGGAACACCAAATATAAATAAATATCATGTATACTTTATGGGCGGCAGGAGGTAGATCTACGTACAGAGGATACGTCAGCAGCATACTGGAACAGCTTGACAGCCAGCTCCGGGGAGTTCTCCTCGAGGATCTTGGCCGCCTTATCCAGGATGCTAGCGCCGCTGTCACCGGAGCCGTGCTGCTGGTACAGGCTGGCCGAATCCATCGCCATAGAGTATAGCTGGAGATCAAGGAGAGGTTTTATGTTTGAACAAATATTTTTGAACGTTCTGATAGTTTCAATATTATAGTACCTTTGTTTGAGATTATTTCTAGTATATATCTATGTATTATTTTTATAATAATAAATTGTTGTTCGTTAGTCACGCTAAAACTCAAAAACAGCGAGACGAGAATTTTTTTGTATGTATTTGAGTGGGTCCCTTGTTGGTTTAGATTTACGCTGCAATTGGGTTGCAGAACAACGCCTGCCTGACCATTTATCAATAAAATAAATTTGACAAATGTCTTCCGTTTAATTTATTTCAAGTGTAAAATAAATTTCATTTCATTTCAAAATTGTTTTTTATTCAAAATTCGATTGCCATGATCGATTTCGGCACAACGTTGAACTGGTGTCCGCGTATCTTCATATACTTTCTGAGTCCCAGCAACGCGTGCCTATATAAATAAGTAATAGATAAATAAAAAAAAACCACGCGAAATATTTCAGGCATTATGAATAATGCGGTATGCATTATTCATAATTCTACATCTTTCAAGATATACTCCGAGACATTTAAATTAGGTAAGTAGTCTCGCCATGATTATAAAATGAAACACTGAATCCAACTATGTTTAACTTTGTTAAATAAATAAATAAACTGACGACCGACATGAATCAAAATGGCGTCGTACAAAATCAAGTTTAGTTCTAAAGTAAATCTATTAATAGAAATGCGACAGAAAATTTGCGCTGCACCGTCCAAGCGAGCCATTATGCCGACTAGTAGTCTTTTCATAGTTCGACTTCTTGTAAAGTACAATTGATCTTAGTAACGAAGTTCACGGATCCCATGGCTGTGACAATAAGGCAAGAGAACCTGATAAGAGTTCGACAAAATCTCCCGCCTCCCTAGGTGGCAGACGATCTACAAGGGTTTTTCGTAGGTACCTTAAGGTGCATCCACACCGCAATTACTTGTTGCGGAGCAACAGAATGCAAAACGATAACATTAGGTAACATTCTTCAAAAATTTGCGACTGCGTGTTACTCTTTGTTGTATGATCACATCCATACCGCCAATAATAAAAAGTAACAAACAGTAACCAGCGATTTGCACAGCATTATGTTCACGAACTAACAAATTTTATCGATAGTTACCACCATGTTGACGCAACTTTACCTAACACGGCAATATATACTAACAACAACTTTTTTCTTTAGGAAGTTGCCCACTAACTTGGAAACTGGAAGCAGTTACTTTTTGTGGAGCAACTCAAAAAGTAACTGCGGTGTGGATGCACCTAGAAAAACGTAACATACCTTTACGCCTGTATAATAATAATAATAATGTGCAGTCATGCATATAAAGTTGTATTCCCTCAGAATTCACAATCAGGGGAGATTGTGGCCACTCTCAGATTCCACACAACTTAGATCATTTGCCTCAACGGAGACTAACAAGTACTTGGGTATGTCGGAAGCACTAGGCATAAACGAGGTTGACATGAAAATAATAATCGTTGCGAGACAGCCTCTTTGGCAGTTTGACGAAAGTTTTATGTCTTCTGTCCGGCGGAAACAAGGTGCGTGCCTTCAATGGTTGGGTCACGCCAGGCTTGATGTGTATTCCTTTGGCATACTTAGTCAAGTCGACTCTGACAGAACTTGAAACCCGAGTAGGAAGGTTCGTACACTGCTGACTGCATATCAAATACACCCACGCTCCTCGGTAATGAAGCTATATATGTGTGGGAGTCGAGGCTTTTTAAATGTTAAAACCCTTCACAACCGCGAGGTATACAATCTCAGAGCGTATTACCAAAAGATCGAAGCATACCAACTCTCCTTGGCTAAAGAGAACTGGCGCAAGCCTGCAGTACTTAGTATGAATGATCGCAGGGAGGTATGGTAAGGCAAAGACCTACACGGACTCTTTTACGTGAGTCTGGTGTAGACTTTCTAGCGTCCATAACTGGAATTCGCTTCGGAAATCTCTTTGGAGAACCCTAAGGTTTTGTATGTGCAATTGTGGACATTGTTATGATGACGAACAACTATAGGAAGTATATTGTGAAAGACGGTACGGTTGAAATATGTCAAGCATGCCATTGTACGGGAGAGTCTATCCAACATATCTGTGGTTGTTAGAGTCTGGCTAAAGGCGAGTACTTGCATAGACAACCTCGTGGCCAAGGTTATCCATCAGCAGCTTGCTTTGAAATACAATCTTGTGGACGCGGAGGTACCGTACTACAGATATGCGCCCGACGGATTTTACGAAAACGGTCATGCTACATTGTAATGGGACCGATCTATCATTACAAATAGGACTATTGTTGCCAATTTGCCTGATATTGAGGTGATAGAACGATTAGAGCATCGTGCAATGATTTTTAATATTTTTCCTTCCACCGGATAACACTGTCCCGCATAACGAGAACCTCATTAGAGCCGAGAAAGAGAAAGAAATAAAGTATCTTGATTTGGCACACGAGGTTGTCGACATGTGGGAAGTGAATTCAGCGATCAATGTACCAATTGTTGTGTCAGCCATGGTTTAATAGCCAAGAGGGTAGCCTGGATCCTGCTGCTTTTTGTATTTTTAAATGTTTCTACACTTATGAAATATTAAGTAAATATTTTCAGGCTACTTTGGTCCATAGACAAATACCTTACAAACTAACATATATATTATAATATTACAATTAATGTTAGTATTGTTACGCCGGATACATGATAGACCGTTACCGTATTTCCAGAACCTTCGTGGGCCATCTCAGTCGTTTTATCATGTATCCGGTGTAACACTGCCCATCCTAAGCCATGCTCATTCCGAGCATTATTAGATCCGTGATATCGTGCCAAGCGATCTACATGAACGATCTTCGCAGCACCTCTTTTCCCTTTTTGTATTCGGTCGGTTACATCGTTGATCTTAGTACGACTCGGTAGGAACAGTCCTATTTTGACAGTAACTTAGGTGACTTTCCTTTGCTGCACACCGGGTTACACCAGCGAACCTTCGTCGAAGCCTTTATTGTTCATCTTGCGGTCATAGAGAATCTTGTTTTCTCAGACGTTTGTATGTAAATATAAATCGATATAAATTCTGTATTTCTAAAAGCAGCCTAATAAACAATTATTATTTTGATATAATATCGCACACGTGTAAGGTATTAGATTTCTGGACTGTTCGACGAATTGAAGTAGACAATTATAATGTTCTCAAAGAATCAAGATTTTTGTTACCATGAAATATTCCCAGACAAAATGAATAAAGATATTTTTAAGATGTTTCCACGTACGGCCACGGCCCTGTAAAGATAGGAAATTTGTGCGCATATATGTATATAACAGACGTTTTCAAAGCAAGGTTTGCTCGGAAACCTTTCACTTGATCTTTGTTTCGGACAACTCATCTGGAAGAGAGCTTCTCAATATCAATGTTGACGATTTTGAGGCTCAGGAAGGGAAGCAGTAAAATTCAGTGGACTGTTAAACTGGTTTATAATAAATAAAGAGCAAAGTATTAATTTAGTAACAATGAAACAAGCGAGGTGTCGAGGTCGTGGTAAAATTTGAAAACATCTCGGAGCGGAGGCACTATTCCAGTATTCCTTTCTTTATTAGGTTGAACCTCCTTCCATACACGATTTTTCCAGCAACCAGCCTGAACGTGGCCCTTCTTACCACAGGAGTAGCATCTAAGTGCCGTTACCATATTCGGTGTAAGAATATCGTAATTTGGCTCCAAAGTCGTGCCTTACTGCCTCCACCTTCAAGGCTATGAGCCAAGGCCTCGTTCGGCGCAAAAACGTTTGAGGGTGTCTTGCTAGTCTCACCGAAGTCCTTATTTCTAGATCTTTTTTTTTTATTCTACTAAGGTGGCAAACAAGCATACGGCCCACCTGATGGTAAGCGGTTACCATAGCCTATAGATGCTTGCAATACCAGGAGTATCACTTGCGCGTTGCCAACCATTTATTGAAAGAGAAATAGTTGGGTTGGCAGTATAAGGGTCAAAGTCCCCCCACTGCCAACACAACGTTTCCTCGTGGAGCACTGGCAACCTTGCTCACCGTAAGAAACACAACACAGCTCAAAGCAGTGTTATTTTACTTCGATTTTCTGCAAGGCGGAGGTACTTCCCCAGTCAGGCAGCTCCAATTTGAGTGGAATTACCTCTCTTGCCCTAATCTCTTATTCCGTCCGTGAACGCATCCACCACAATGACGTCATTAAGTTCAGGCTCGGAGTGGTACGCTTTCCGGACCCATTTGTCAACTTCCAGAGACCCCTACTGTAAGTTAAGTTGAGGAGCCGTTGAACACAGGGAAGTGTAGAGACACTTACCTGTTCACGGCTTCTCCACTGAGCACGAAAACCATGCTCCAGGTATGCGTCACCGTCATCCCATCACCTCTAGAACAGTCAAGGCTTCATAGCGAAGACTTAAAATAATAGCAGTCATGGCCTGATCGTTTGTCAACCCGTTTGCCTTTTTAACAGCTGAATGGTGGCAACTTAAACTCACAACGTGAAGAGGTCATAGGAACAGCAACCACAAGAGTCGTAATGCCATTTCCTGCTCCTCTTGCAGGCGGATCTGCTTCCCTTTAATCCTCAGTAGCTGCTCCCGCAGTAGGCATGTCTGCTCCTCTCTGCAAGAATGGTCTTCCTTATTTTGCTGTAGTGTGGCCATTAAGACTGATAAGTCAGCTGTTGGTGTTGGAGGGTTTCCCGATGGGCTGACCATTGCGTCTGTCATCAGGTGGTGACGGTCCGAGGGTTGTGACGGAGAATCTTCAAAAACCATATTTGGTACATCTCCTGCTGCAGCTGTCACCTATTACGAATACCGTCAGTGTCTTCCTTAGTTAAAACGTGACATAATTTATCCTACTTCTGCCACCAAAAGTTACAAGTTGGAATTCGGGATAAATTAACAACGAAACCTTTAATTAAATACACGAAAACAGAAAACAAATCACCAGTATCGAACTGTACTATTGTTTCGTAGGTCGAGTTTAGTCGCTTCGATATTCACTTCTCCGTATCCACAATTGAACTACCCTGCCGGTCCCTCACGACCGCTATTTATACGGCTCAAAAGATTCCAGAATATAATAATCCCGATAACGCTATAAAATACGAGTAGGTATTCGCTTGTCTATTGTTTAGCGGACATTGACCTCAAAATATTGTCGCAAACGGCCGTGTCCTTAAAGTATTATTATATACGATACGCGAGTGTCTCGATGCGCTGCGCTCTTTCGGGAACTTCCTCGTATTTCCAGAAACTTCGTGAACCTTCGTGAGTATCCGGTGTAACAATAATTCTAATTTAGGCAAATGCAACTTTTTGCAGGTATTCAAAAACGATTCGATGTCTTCGTTTTCTCCATACATTGACGCTCCACTCTAGTGTACATTGGTACACCTCTGCCTAACCCTTCAGCAAATGAATGAAAGCGTTCGCAATACCCACTCCAAAACCCTTGTAAGCCTCTTCTGACTACAACAATATAATTAGCGTCGTGTACTCAATAAGCCGTCTCCTAGCAACAGGACCAGTGGGTGATATGAAAACAAACTAGAAACCCGACAACATTCTCGGACCGAAAGTGTTATTATACAACTCATTACCACAATCGCTAAAACAATATCAATCATATTTACGTAACAATAAGAGTATTATGTATATCAATTACGCAAATCAATTTAAGAATATTTATGTAATACAGCAAGATATTGTTGAATAAGTACAAAACACGCCTGCCTCATTAGCCTAGTGGTCCTAAGTACAACTGCTACCCTAAAGGTGCTGATCGATTTGTGCCCGGTAATAGCAATAGGCTCGCCCCCTATTATATGAGACCTAAACATACCGGCAAACTGTGGGGGTAACATTGATAACCCTCTGCCTAACCCTTCAGGAGTATAAGTGTGACGATATGTTAAGCTTATATAGTTATCTGTAACTTTATTAGGCAATGTTTCGAAACCTAAGTCTAAGACCATGTCTTATAATAAATTCGGTCTACTTTCCCTCCTCAAGAGCTCATCAAGCAAAGTGTCATTGGAGTTTTCTATGAGATCCTCTGTACCTCTGGAATTTGGATTTTTGGTCGTTAACAGGAAGTCAGGAAATAGACCCCGTATTACATGGGCCACAGAAATCGATCGCTCAGGTACTCGCGAAACCTGTTCCACCCTAAACACCATAAAAATTACGAATTTACGACACAATAGATATCACATTGAGTTTTGCTAAATATTCTTAAAAATATTATATTTTCGTCGTGTAGTTGTCGCAAGTGCTGCGATGGGAACATTCTTTGAAGTTTATAACCAACAATACACGGCTCAGGACGTATTCTAGGAGTCTTCGCACTTCTCAGAGCTGCCAAAAATAAACGTCTGACCCAGAAAATGCCCCGAAACATGCTCCAGCAAATAAATGCAAATTGATTTATTCTGTATTTCCAAAAGCAGTCTAATAAACAATTATTATTTTGATATAATATCGCACACGTGTAAGGTATTAGATTTCGGGGCTGTTCGACGAATTGAAGTAGACCATTATAATATTTACAAAGAATCAAGATTTTTGTTACCATGGAATATTCCCAGACAAACTGAAGAAAGATATTTCCACGTACCCATGGCCCTGTAGAGATGGAAAATTTTGCGCATATATGTATATAAAATTATGAATTTATATGATGCATAAATAATGGTACCAAGGGTGTATGCAGACACGTGCAGTAAAATGAAATTGACAGTGTTCATTTGCATATTTCTTCGGGAATCTTAGAGAATTACCAGGGTGGATAATTTCCTCGGTCAGAACACGTAACGCACCTTACGTAAAACATCTTCGCTAAGGCAAGGTTGGATATTAGATCAGCGTGTGGATTAAATTCTTAACAAATCAAGACCTCCATGCCCTAGAGTGCTCTCTAGGGCATGGAGGTAATGTCGATACAGGTACCTACTCCAAAAAATCGATACGAATTTATCGTCCGGATATCAATATTATCCCGAAATTGAGTTGTGGAGATCTGATTCAGTCTAAAGACAGTCGCTTCGTGTAAAATACTGATATTAAATTCTGAATCGATAAACTGGAATCCGAATCCAACTGATAGACCAGGGTAGACTAGGATGATTAATTTCAAAAACTTTATAAATGTCCTCTTTATATTACAGATTATTTTTCAAGATAATTGCGTTTATCCATAAATCAGTGAGTATCGATTCAATTTCTGGGGCCTTACACCACAACGTGTTAATGCGATCATATTTAGGTTGTGAGAAAGAGAGGGCGCTATTTAGTTTATAGAGCGACATCAATCTCTCTCAATCGGAAAATGATCGCAATAATAGGTGGTGGTGGTCAAAAAACAAAATGTAAAAGATGTGGCAACCCTACATTCGCCCACGTACCAACTCAGATCCCCGGGCTGTTTCCTTCATTAGCAACGTATTATAATGGCTAAACAACGAGGAAGAGGAAGGAAAGTTCATAAAAAAAGCTAAGTGTTTATTTCTTAATGATCAAATCAAACAAAAAACAATATTTTCACGGAAAAAAATAGAGGCCAATTTTATAGAAAAACCTAAGGTAAGCCCTTAACATCGTCTCTGTCAAAATTCAATACAATGGGACGAAACTTCAAACAGATCTCATTAGAAAGGTCTCGAATTCTCGATACGAGTTATTTTTATACATTACCCTGTATACTCGGTATTGAAAAACACTTTATTAATTTATTTTGCATATCATTAACGTTACACATTTATTATACAATTATTTAATTTTTCAATAAAGAGGAATATTAATGGTCTGCGACGCGGCGGATACTCCTAGTTCAATTGCTTCAGACCACGGGCTTCATAAGCAACCCATTTACAGTTCCTCTACTGGGCACATTTCTACTGTGTGTGACATGAGTGCGGGTTCCCAACATTTATACGCCGTCGAGATAAATCTCTCATGCATTTCACTATGCTTTCCTTCGCCGTTTAAGGGAGTGATAATTTATTATTAATGCGTACCAGATTGCGGAAACTGTGTGTGCCTTCATCATCAACCCATATACTGTCCCACGGCTGGGCACGGGTCTCCTCACAGAATGAAAGGGATTAGGCTATATATAGTCCACCACGCTGGCCTAATGAGGATTGGCAGACTTCACACGCCTTCGAGAAAATCTTTCAGGCATGCAGGTTTCTTCAGGTTGTTTTCCTTCACCGTTTAAGTGAGTGACTAATTATTAAGATGCACATGATTTCGAAAAGTCAGAGGTATTGGATTCGAAGTGCCTTGAGCCGCGTGGCCTTAATAGATATGAACTCGAGAGCTATGACTAGTCCAATGGTCATATCATCATGAAATTCGTAGTAGCAGCTCGGAGTTAGGATTTGTGCCCGGTTAATGGCAAAAGGCTCGCCCCCTATTACTTGGGACCTAAACATACCGGCGATCCGGCGATGTTGCATATAAAGTACTCACCTCCTCAGACGTAGCAATTTCCTTGCTGACGATTATAGCATTCTCCAGGGCCTTCGCGGCGTGGAAGAACGCTCGGTGCTTCTTGTAGTACTCCGAAGCTTTCAGATGGCACTCCTTGGAGTTCTTCATGTCTCGAGCGATGCGGAAGCATTGGGCTGAAACGACATTAGCGATAAATAAACTTTATATAACACAATTTTTTTACTACTGATAGATGTTTCACGCCGTTTAGCTCGCATCCCGATGGACTTTTAGACCAAAGGTAGCCTATGTTATTTTTCAAGGTCTAATCTACCTTTAAACCAGAATTCATAAAACTTAACTTAGGACCCTAAATTTATGAGTAAGATAATGGAAGAGGATGCCGATTAAGAACTTACCCGCTTGGCTGTACTCGTCAGCTGCCGAGTCATAGTCAGGCTTCCAGCGGAACAGCGACGTCTTCAAGCTGATGGAAAGACCGACACGATTAATATTAAATATAATCAGAATAAGATGCAATAGCTCAGCGTCAGGGACGAGTCGTATCGAGTTCACTTAGAGTCTACGGAGTTGAGATTGTGAGTGCAACGCTCAATCATTTTGTACGCCTACGTACTTAGCTACGCCCTGAGGGAATTTCTCTACCCACATTAAAATTCTCCTCTATACCAAGAGCGGTCTCATAAATAAGTCGCACAAACATTTGTTCCGTGAAGGAATCGAATCCACAATTCGTGGCGCGCAGATTAATCGCTCAGCTACTACGACAATGTCGTTAATATTTATAAAAACACAATAAATACCAATGTTTCCTTATCAACACAGACGAAAGAACCTTCCTTCTAAGGGATCGCATTAAAACAGTCTTAAAACTCAAAGGCACTATTTATTCCTTAGCATTGCGCAGCAAATTCGCAAAGCAACATGGAATAATAAAAAAAATCAACGCAAATAAATTTATACACTTGCAATGTATCTTTTTGTATTTTTTTGGCATTTTCCATGTTAAGATTTTAAAGTTCTTTAGCGATTAACCGATGGCTTAGCGGTCATAGCGTCTGGTGTACCTAACCAGAAGACGCAGGTTCGATTCCTGCCCGCGGTGAACTTTTCCTTCGCTCAATAACACTTGCAATGTAATTTTATCACGGAAAATCTGTCTCATATTAGTGGATGTAAGGTGAAGTCTTATGTTCGATTTCTTGGTCAAGCAGAGTTAATGGTTAATCTATAAAATTCTCAGGAGCAGCTCAGAATTTAGATTTGTGCCCGGTTAAAGGTAATAATTATGTTCACAGCCACAATTTACATTACCCAGCACCATTATATTATTCAAAACACAGAGTCCAACTGGATCTGATCAGTTATGTTTCATTAAATAAGTTTCATTATCTTTCTAGCTGTCCATGCTTATCCCAATTATAAGCTGTTGCCTACAGTTTCACATCCCATCAACCCATATACTGTCCCACTGCTGGGCACAGGTCTCTTCCTAAAACGAGAGGGGTGCTAGTGCGGGTTGGTAGACTTCACACATCATCAAGAAAAATCTTGGCAAAGGCATGCAGATTTTTGTGTGTTTTCCAGAGGTGCATGCCTTGAATTCAAACTGGACACCTACAAGTGGCAGTCCAATGGTCATACCACTAGGCTATCACTGCTACATTGAAATTTCAAGTAAGGCAGTCAGACTGTGGTCGGGTATATCAAGACAAGTAATATAAGGCCATGTTAGGTGTGGCCGCATTGAGATTGTCTTTTGTGTAAGTGTTCAGGCACAAAGAACTCTGCAATAGGTTGTATTGTTCTTGGATGCTTGAACCCTAATGTGATTTAGTCAATAATTAATTTTATTCCATAGGTTTTTCATCACAAGAGTAGGCTCTCTCCTATACCCATATATCTCCTCCATATACCCATATGTCGCAAAATAAATTATTTGAATTTGAATTTATTGTTCAGTGCCTGACTACTTATAAAGAAATAAATGCCTTCTGATTCAGCACTCCCTAGATTATGATGAAAATCTAAAAATTTCATAAATAACTAACGCCTAGCACCGCAACCCAAACTAGTACAACCGCTGAAAATATTCTTTGTTATCATCAGGCCAAATTTATAAGTATCTTCCGCAGTAGCAGCTTCAGCAGGCATCTCTCTTGAAATAAATGCCTACTTTTGTGCATACATTGAAGGTGTGACTACAATCTCTTGGTCTTTAGGTAATCTCTGGGTCACAACTAGGCAATAGTACGTAATACCGTCACGTTATGAAATGCCAAAGCCGGGATGTATTTCAAATAAAAATGACCATTCATAATGACGTTGTGGTAACATCCCACTGTTAATATCAATTCCATCATTCAGATATAAATAAATAATCTAACCAAGTAGTTAAATGTTGTAAGATAAATACTTCAAAGTTTACGCTGAATATGAATCGCTGGTAGCAACATCTGACATACCTACTATACGGTATTATGTTATACCATGTGCTATAAAAACTAATATAATATAACAAGCTAACATAGATGTTAAGAAATAAAATCGTTGGTTTCATTAAAAGTGAACTGCTGCACAAAATCACAATTCAAACATAACAATAAATATAAAATATTATACACACTGATTACTTGCGAGATACATACATGAAAAGAAATGTGAAATAATAATCTTGGATATTAAAGGAAACAATAATAATAAATAATAAGTAATAATGTTTTGTAGAAATATTATGCTACTTACAATTTCTCAGCGGCCTTGCAATGCTCGCGAGCTTCAGCCATTTTTGCAGACATTTTGAAGTAAAGCTTAGTGATTTATTCTTTGATTTATTTTAAATCGATGTAGGTTTCAAACAATTTGATTCGAGTGAGAAATCAATAAAGAATGATCGCGAAGCTAACACAAGCAACCACTTTACACCACAGCAGAAGAGTGATTAGTATTTTCCAGTTTCTGCCAGACACTTCACGTTCACACAATTTTGACGTTTAACTTGACGTCTATGATAATGTTGCTTACAGATAAATCAGTTTTCTACCATAAATCATTATTTCTGTCTTGGTCAAGAAAGGCAGTTGATTCGAGAAGTATTCAGATTTACAAGAAATATTGAACCAAAACAGAATTTGTTGTTCCATGCTAGCTTAATTCTATTATTCTGTGGGAAGAGTACATATTTTCTTTTCTTATGCGTCAACATACTAATTTCAGAAAATGATATATTTCTAAATTGAATCGCTAGATGGCGTCACCACCACCAGTCGTCAGCATAGACTACAGGCATAGTACTTAGAAGTATAATAATTATGTTGATTGAGAGGTAAACGAATAAACGAACTTTTAAAACAAGCAAGGTTTTACCAAAACGATTAATTTGAGAATATGCTAATGATAATGCCCCATATCAAACATATAAGTTAAATCGAGTTTTCTGTAGCCTTAATCAATTACCTACTACAATATTGTAAGTACTTAGGTATATTACTTACAATATTGTAGTATGTAACCGTAATAAAATTATGAATAATGTTCTAAAACCGCGACTGAATAGGAGCACATCAATCCCAATTTGGTGTTTCCAGTAAAAATAGCACTTCAGTTAACCGTAATACCTACGTTGCACCCCGCAACAGGATTTTGTCGCACGTTTTCTCGTCTTATCAGTATTACCTAATGATTGCAATGGAACTAGTTTAAAAATAAATAAAAGGCAATTAGAGAGAACGTAGTATTTAATGCAATTTTGAGTGCCGTTCTTTGACCAATACTGAGATACTATACAACTACATCTTAGTGTCTTAGTGTCATCTTCTGTAATATCTGAAATAAGTAATCATTTCAGATATTACAGAAGATCGGGACACCAAGATTCAACATACAATCGGTCAGCCGATTGTACCTATGTACGTACCTACTTATTACAATAATGAAAGTTAAAAGTTGATAAATCTCTAAGTACAGATGCCTGCAGGTCAAGCTATCCAAAACTGGCAAAATTTTCCCAATTGAATATAAACCTTACAATTTTGTATTAAAGTTAAAAACAATCAAAGAAATTTGACAGAATGCGGTAGCTTGACGTGCTGGCCTCTGTATATACTTACCTAAACTTTGTATTATTTCACTATTTTATTAAAAGAATTATAAGGATCTGCATAATTTAATAATTGTACATTAATACAAATAGTATCATGAACGAAGTGGTCGACAAACGGATAGGCATGCGCAGTTTATGTTTAGATTCAGCGCAGACGTGGTAATAAGCGCAAAAAAGGGATATCAGTTTAGGGCTGGCTGTTAAATTAATTAACATAGGTCAGCCATTGTAAATATTTTACAATTGCCAATTGAAAAATATTTACAAAGCCAGACAACTCCGATTAGCCACAAAGTTTTGATCACATTTCACACTATATTATTATGGTGCATATTCCCACGCATCTCTGACTTTTCAGAAGCATGTCAGAATAAAAATAATGTAAAATGGGTAATTACCTATTTATTTTTAAATTAATAATCAGCTACCATGACATTTTTATCTCATATTAAAACCTTTGAAACTTAGTTTGATAGCCCTTATTTTAAAACAGCAGTAGTTAAGCAGCTAATTATAGCAGTGTTTATAAACGAAGTGTGTAGGTGGAATGGGAGTCGCATTTTGTTCTACACTGTCGTATCTTAGGAACTTAATAACATGATTGTAGATATGTATATTATAATGGCTCTTAAGCAATGTATAATATGATGGTACTGTCCGATCAACCCATATAAGAACTGTCCCATTGCTGGGCACGGGACTCCTCTCGGAATGAGAGGGATTAGGCTATAGACCACAACCCACCACGCTGGCCTAGTGCGGGTTGGCAGACTTCACACACCATTGAGAAAAATCTCTAAGGCATGCAGGTTTCCTCACGATGTTTTCCTTCACTGTTGCGAATGATAATTAATTATTAATACGCACATGATTTCGAAAAGTCATAGGTCTTGAATTGGAACTCGAAACCTTCGACTTGGCAGTCCAATGGTCATACCACTTGGCTATCACTGCTTCCACTGTCCGAACTGACTTATTTTATTAAATTAATACATCCCGTGGAGCTTAAATAATGGATGCGCGGGATTACCTTATGTCCCAAAAATATTTATTTATTTATTTTATTGTGTCTGTAATTTGATTATTTGATGCTTGACATTGACTTGGATTAGAACAGATGTGTGAGTAAACTTTTTTTGTTGTTTTGCTACGTTATTATTGAGTGGACTATGCTATGTGCTTTGGGCAAGTATATACCTATTAGATTATACGACGGTCTAATGGCTCTAGTGTCGAACACAAATGTTAATGTGATGAATACATGTGTTTGTATTAGTCTGGATATTTTTTATGTAAAGTCTTGTATGTATTTACAAAAAGTATACAAGTATTATATGCATTGTCTAGTATTCCTTAGTAAAAGCTCTGCTTAGTTTGGGACTAGATGATGCTGCGTAAAATGTCCCAATTAATGTTTATTTATATATATTTATATAAAGTTTCTCAAAATGGTAATAATATCTCATTCTAATCATTCTCGCGGCGGGCGCAACCAAGACGTGATTAAACTGCTGTTTTAGTACAAATTTACTCCATCAAGCAGGTATACTAATGACCGCGTGGTAGAAAATGGTAATAATAGTAACCATGGTACCGAGGTTGCGCGCGCACCCTATGTCTTAAATTAGATCGGACCCCAGCCAGTGATTTAGTTATGTACTGATATAATATAATTATACGAGTATGTACCTACGCCCACAGTTCGCAGGTCTGTTTTAGGCCCAGTGTAATTGGAAGCCTATTGTCATCAACCGGACAGGAGCAGCACATATCCAATCTTCGGGCTACTGATAATTTCGTAGAAAATACATAATAATTTTACTCGACTTAGAAATTAAATGTAACATTAGATCTCACGCTCAAAAGCCGCATTAGCATTCACTAAGACATGAGGCAGATCAAGGGTTTTTTTTTATTTATTTTCGGCTACAGTATCACTGGGACTGTAATCGGTCTATTCTTGTAATGTGATATTACTATTTTTCGATACTTAAGATCATATTCATCCTGCTCCTACTCTATAACTACTTATATTGGGGCCGGTGTTAGCAGATGCGGCTGAATATCAATATTTTATATGAAGCGACAGTCATCAGATGACTGGTTGTCAGCGTTTTAGAGCTCCGACTACCACTAACGATTGTCATAGGTGTTCGCATGATAATCGGGACCGCGGAACTTAGATACGCGACACACATACAGGCTATACAATATTATAATATCATTTTACTAATTCCACAATGCACATGATGTTTACTCAATAGAATTTTTCCCACGATCTACGACTGCGATATCCGATAAGCATAGGTAGAGGTACATGAGTAGGTATTTTTATTTATCAAATCTTTATTTCTTTAGGATCATAATATTCCATAGTAGGTCGTTTAGGACAATTGTTTTTTAATCGATAGCAGATAGACCTCCGGCCTCCATGAGCCGTGGCCTGCGACACCGGACCATATAATGGCCCCAGTAGGTGGCACGAGTGTGGCGAACACACGAGCCTTCAATTAGTATGTGAGATAAGGCCTCGCCAATTGAAGGGGTCCACCTACTGCTAGACCACATTTCAGGGATCCCATAGCGATGACCATACCTTTTTTTTTCGGGTGGGGAAATGCTCCTTATGCATGACGCGCCGCTTGGGGATGCGGGACGGCTATGTCGGGCTTTCCGGCCAGTACCACCTTCCGCATAGTGGTGGGACCACGGGAATCGCTCTCGCATGATCCGCGATCGCACCACAGCCATGACTATACCTAGGACAAGTGCGGTTTTTAGTCGGTACGAGTCTGACATACCCTGCCACTTCCCGGGGTAGCGCGCGTCCATGAGGATTTTCAGTACTATAAAGAAAAGAAGTTTAAACAGACCTTTAATGATGATGATGATACGGCGACATAGGCGACCATTTTCTGTTGCTAAGCGGTCCTCACAAGGCCGATATACCTCGAAACCCCATACGAGAACGACGAGAACCCCTATACAATGCGGGGTCAGCTCAGTAATCATAGCGCTATTTCCTTCTAATTCATGTTGCAAATCCGTTAACACGCGTTTGTGTTAGTGACGTTAGTATTACTGCTAAGCTGCCGTTTAGTGCAATATATATTTTTATTAATAATTCAAGAATGGGCGATTAGAGTAAAAAACATTGAAATGTGAAAGTTTTTATTGATATTTATGTATTGTGGGCGTAAGTTTACAATGAAAGTTTAATCATTTTGCTTAAGTAGTTAAAATTTAGAGTTATTCCATAACAAAAAATAGGACCGTGCTTATTTTCATTATTTACTTAGCTAGGTATTTTATTTAGAACTTCTACTATCGGGATTTTTTATTTTTATAAATATTTAGCATATTGATTTCTGACATTTACGCGAATATTATACATTGAAATAAAACTTTTTACGGATTTTATCGCGTATATTGATATTATTAATCCCGACGTTTCGGACCCTTTACAGCGTCCATGGTCACGGGTAGACTGATTTAGCATAGTTTTACATACTACCCTTTGTTATAAAAACATTTAGGTACTATAACAGTCTAGGACGCGTAGGGCATAGTGGAAGTAATCCATTCAAATTGGAGCTGCCCGACTGGAGAAGTAGGTACCTCCGCCTTACAGAAAATCGATGTGAAAAACATTGCTTTGACCTGTGCTGTATCCTAGTGGTGAGCAAGGTTGCCAGTGATCTACGAGGAAACGATGTGTTGGCAGTGAGGAGATCCTTATACTACCAACCCAATTATTCTTCTTTCGTTTTACAGGGTTGGCAACGCGCAAGTGATACCTCTGGTCGGCCCTGGTGTTGCAAGTGTTTATAGGCTCCGGTAACCGCTTACCATCAGGTGAGCCTTATGCTTGTTTGACACCTTAGTGGTATAAAACAGATCAAGGTTTGTTACCTTGATCTGTGATATTTATAGTTCCTAAGACTGATATGAAGATGATTGATTGATTCATTTTATTAATAAGTTTTTTTTAGTTATTCATATGATAATAAGCGAAATGCTTCACTTACAAATAGTTGTCAAATTGTTGACATTTTTTTTTTATATTTGATTTTAATAATTTACATAATAATTATGTAATAAGACAAATTCTTGATTCATTTTGATAACATTATTATCGGTTTATGATATTGTTATGTTGATATCCCAAATCTCAAAAACGATAATATAAGTAACTAACTAGTTGTTTCGATATTATTTAAAAACGTCATATAAAATGTCGCATAAATCTTGTACATTTAAAGTATAGATGTATTATAATGTACATCAGATTTTCACAGTCGAGCAAGTTATAGACAAAAAAAAAATAGTTAAATTCGAAAGGTGTTGACTTTTCTCAGTTGACGAATAAGTCAAATTATTGCCAAATTGTCGCCGTCTAACCTAATCCTAAATGTCGACGTCTGAGAAAAAGCGCCGAAATAAACTCCGAGAATCAGGGTCAGACATAATGGTATCACATAGCTGTGTCACATTGCAGGGCAACGTCTTAAATGCCCTTTTGTAGAAAGAGACAGCAGCTTGAGTAGACCAGTCCCAATTGTCACCACGCCTGCATCAGTAATTGTGTAGCCGACCATATTATAGGGAGCTCAACAACCCGTTGCACAACGATACCAGATCCGCGGAACATTTGCATAAGCCTCATAAAAAATCTCAATGTCAGACAGTTAAAATCTATATCTTATCTAACTTAGAGTACTCAAATTTAGATTTTCAAATCCATCTTTAAATTTACTTCTGACATTTACGCGAATATTATACATTGAAATAAAACTACTTTTTACGGATTTTATTGCGTATATTGATATTATTAATGCCGACGTTTCGGACCCTTTACAGCGTCCATGGTCAAGGGTAGACTGGGGTAGGTAAAGGGTCCGAAACGTCGGGATTAATAATATCAATATACGCGATAAAATCCGTAAAAAGTATTTTTATTTCAACATCTTTAAATTGATTAAAAAATTGCTTTCTAATCAATTTAAAGATGGATTTGAACTCGAAACCTGTATCGCTATGCTATCAGTGCTTTCTTAATGGCATCCTTTTATAAATAAAATCAAACTTTTATAAAGGGTTATTCCACTTAAAAGTAAACTTTTCCCCATTGACAATCCCCATCAATGGGGATTTGTGAACTTTTTTTCCACAAATCCCCATTGCCGCCTCTCCAAGGTTTTAATGGGGATTTGTGGAAAAAAAAAGTTCACAAATCCCCATTGCGTTAAAAATAAAGTACGATTATTATTATTAAAAAAAAAATGGTAATAGCTAAATTGATGGCTAAGTGTACATATTTTTGCTAAAAGAATAAAATCACAGTCTTAATGAATTTAAATATTTTTCTTTCTTTCTTAATACTAATACTTAATCTTTTATAGTTGAACTTATAAATTACGTACTAAAGTCAGGGCAAAACGCTTGACAATTATTATAAGGTGGTTAAGGTTAAGGTGGTTAAGGTGGTCCGCGATTTGGGGGTAATGTTCGACTCAGAGTTGTCATTTAGACCTCATTACGACCAGATCTGTAGTAAAGCCAACCGTATGTTATCTGTTATACTTAGAACCGCTAGACCATTCAGACAAGTAAGTTCTTTAGTAACACTGTACTATTGCCTGGTAAGAAGCATAACTGATTACTGTTCATCGGTGTGGGCTCCCATTTACAGGACTCATATAGATCGAATAGAGGCAGTTCAGAAAAGGTTTGTTAGAGCACTTTGCTCTAAGTTTGGGCTAAGGCGCAGAATACCAGATTATGAAAGCCGACTTCACAGGTTTAATATTATGAGTCTAGAACAGAGAAGGTGGATGTGTGACTTGTGCATTCTGCACAAGATTGTGAACGGCAAATTTGATAGTTGTTGGCCAGTTAAACTATAAGATACCAACTAGATCCGTGCGCATTCCACAACTATTCAATGTACCTGCTAGCAACAACAATGTATCACAAAACAATCCTATCTCACGAATGTGCAATCAATATAATTCAATATGTTCTCAAGTGGATATTTTTCATTGCCAATTCCCAATGTTCAAAAGTCTCTTACTTAAGAATGTACCACTGAATAATAATAATAGAAAATAATGAATATTGTAATAATAAATAATAATAAATATCAATTAGTCAATAATTGTAATAACTTAGTAATTTTAATTTTGTAAACATAAATTTTTATACATTTCTAACTAATGGACGTTGTGTATTGTTATAATTGGACTTCAGATTCAAGTATTGTATTATTTTGTTAAATTAAGTTTGTATGTATTAGTCTGTAGTCTGTTACTTTACCTTATGAATAAAATAAAATAAAATAAAATAAAATAAAATATAAAAAAGAAAGCTACGAACTAAATTAATCATGCCATGCCATGCCAAAAATTTGCTACGGCTTCATCTATTCTTTAAAATAAAATTTAAAATCGCTTGTCAATAAAAGTTCGGTAGCATAACGCGATATGATTTATTATTATCCTTGCTAAATTAAGGGGGGTCACTTGGAACACACGTGTGTTGCCAAAAGCCCTAAAAAATGGTAACCCTTCTACGCACTACAGGTATTAGTCGATAATTAGGTATGTGACGTAGTGTGTAGCGAGGCTGAACAAAAACTAGGCGAGGAAGTTACGGTTTCCATTAAATAATTGATTAATGGGTTTACCTTCACTTGACAGACTGCCTCATTAGTCTAGTGGTCCTAAGCGCGACTGCTACGCTAGAGGTCTTGGGTTCGATCCCCAGGTCGAGCAAAATGTTATAGGGTTTTTCTATGAAATTCTCAGTAGCAGCTCGGAGTCTGGATTTGTGTCCGGTTAATGGCAAAAGGCTCGCCCCCTATTACATGGGACCTAAACAAACTGGCGAAATGTTGGTGTACATTAGTACACCTCTGCCTAACCTACTACCAACCCTGATCAACTATCTGTAGATCATACAAATAATAATTCCGTCAGCTACGACGCTAAATGTCCCGACATCTCCATCAGTAGTTTGAATAGCAGCCGTACCACAATAATATTATTGCAATAATTTTGCGATTGAGAAAGTGGATTGCCAGTCTACACAATAATACCACTATCCCTTTCGCACAATCTAAAAATTATCGCATTAACACTCTATGGTATTGAGTGATAGTCGCTAGAGTAGGTACCTACCTATCTTTTAAATATTTCATATACCCCAAACAGTCATAGCAAGAAACCCCCAGAACATTCGAGAAACATGATGTGATGTGGTCCGTGTTCTCGCGAGAAGTGACATTTATAAGGGCTAGTATAGAAATTCTAGTTCCTCAGGTTTTTTTTAAAACAGATAATTTTATTGAAAGGTAAGGTTAAACATTTGCACAATTGATTTTATGATCTGCTAAAACCTGAACATGTCCTGTATCTCAGGTGTTAGTGTTTATACCTAGTTACTAGACGCTATCTACAATTTAGCGCACTAAACTCCACTTCAAGCCGATTTCGATACGTATTTATTTCGCATAGCCTCGCATCTCTTTCAGTGCAACAAACCTTGACCATGTTCGAACACAAAACACATTTAACTCACCCCTTTTAGAAAAACCGTAGGCAATATGAACCGGTAGCAAGCAATATAGATTAGATACGAACTTAGTACCTATACTGAAGACCTATTCTTACTATTACGTACTCTGTCCACTCGTTTATTCACTTTATGACAGATGCTACAAATGACTGCGGCAAAGTAAAATTTCGATTATCGATTGAATCGATTTTTTTAGTTGTTTTGTTATTATCATGCCTATCAGCAGTCAGAAATAAGATTACGCACTTTACTTACAGATTTCTTCTATTACGCATTTTAAAGTTAGCCTCTACGTAATCTGCACCAGTTACGCTATAAGGCCACTGTCAAAAACTTTTTTGTAAAAACTGATACATTTACGGCATTATCATGTCTGTCAGGAATAAGATGATTAAATAAGATCACACACTACAGATTTCTTTTATTACACATTTTAAAGTTAACCTTTACGAAATCTGAAACAGTTACGGTTTAAGCCACTGTAAAAAGTTCAACCTTGTAGATCGGTTCATTAACTTAGTTGTAACTGAACCACGAGACCCTCCAGCCCCCTAGTGGAGAGACTATAGCTGCTAAATATGGTACATATTGCGAAACTAAGTAAGTAATTATAATGGGGTTAAACAAAGGTAGACAACAACAGTAAAAAAGGTACTTAGAGTCTACCCAGACGGCGGCGGCGTGGCAATATCAAATGACACAAAGTCACGTGTAGGTAGTTGACCGCAAAAGATGAAGAGCTTTAGCAAACTTGAGTTAATTATAGAATATCTAATTATCAGAAATATCTTCATTTCAAAGATAATATTATTTTTTCTTGTAAATGTATTTCATTAATTAGAGGTCTCTCTTACATTAAAAATATCTTAAGGTTTAAGATAGATATTTATTTCTCAAAACAGAAAACACTAGACTTCTTAATAAATACTAATTGATATATATCGTGTGTTGCGAGAAACGGACTAAACATTATAAATATATATTGTTAGTAATACATTCTTATTGTAAAAGGTTCGATAAGGTGTATGAAAGTTTGTTTATATGTAAAAATATTATTTTTTAAGTATTTTTCCTAACTGCCTCATTAGTCTAGTGGTCCTAAGCTAATGATATTTAAGTTTGATAAAAGTAAATAATTTAAGATTTATATTCAACGTATCAAATGTGTTACCTAATAAAATAACATTGCCTAATCACAACCTATTATAATCACATTGACTGCCTCATTAGTCTAGTGGTTCTAAGCGCGACTGCTACGCTAGAGGTCCTGGGTTCGATCCCCAGGTCGAGCAAAGATTACATGGGATCTAAACATACCGGCGAAATGTGGGTGTACATTAGTACACCTCTTCCTAACCCTTCGGGGAATACAGGCGTGATGGTATGTTTTCATAATATTATTAAACTTGTATGAGGCGGCTAACGACTACCTAATGATTGCTGAGTCCATAAATTATGTATCGGAGTGCAGGGGCCATAACACGAGTTAATGTGAT
Organism: Acronicta alni; assembly: GCA_964056405.1. Taxonomy (NCBI): domain Eukaryota; kingdom Metazoa; phylum Arthropoda; class Insecta; order Lepidoptera; family Noctuidae; genus Acronicta; species Acronicta alni. The sequence goes on along the minus strand of OZ043913.1, from coordinate 23,615,459 downwards.
GATTTTTAGGTTGTGAGAAAGAGATGGCGCTATTTAATTTTAGAGCGACATCCCTCTCTCTCAATCGGAAAACGATCTGAATAATAGGTGGTGGTACGGCCTCAGTTCCTATAACAGTTATTCTTCTAATAACATCTGATAAGACATTTTAATATTTTTTTTTAAATAAAAGATACCTATCTTACCTTTTCTTTCGGTTCGCCACAGGTGTACTCAAAATACATCCACGGTTCGCCGGTATGGTCCCATGTAATAGGGGGCGAGCCTATCCCCATTAGCCGGGCACAAAATCCAAACTCCGAAACTGCTACTGAGAATAGAAAAACCCAGTGACACTCGTCGACCTGGTAATTTAATCGAACCCAGGACCTCTAGCGTAACAGTCACGCTTACGACTTGTTACTGTATATATCTAATATAACCTTTTCAAGTTTCATAACTTACCCTTTTGTAGCGCTCCATAGACTTTCAATTAAAAAAAAAAACTACCGTAATTTTATTTTACTACTAACGGTATTCGTAGGTGTCCACTAAGAACGCCACCCTCCATAGTAAACAATGGAGAACCTTGACTTAAGCTACCGATAGTTAACGGCGTGGGAATCGAACCCACTCCCTCTTGGTAAGCTAGGGGAGTGCGTTCTCACGTGAAGCAACACCTGCGCGCTCGCACTCCGCCCGGTAATGGTAATAATATGCTTTACTTGAGGGGTGGCGCGACATTGTGACTTTAGAAAAGAAATTGCGTAAGTTAGCCCTAGGAATATTGATAGCAAATCTTTACGTTTCCGTCTCTGTCAAAATTATTGCAGAATTGTTGGATTGGACTGTGTTGTCTGACAATTATTAATTTAATAATAGTTATAATAAAGCTGAGGAGTTTGTTGTACAGTCAACAAAAGAGTTAAGTATACAGATAGCTAACGAAATATGATTTTTTATACAGATTTCGACATAAATAATTACGCGCCTAAGGGTTAGGTATGTAGCTGCTTACAATACCTACGTTTTGACACATATTGCATGATACATTATTACACTATCTTTATCAAAACACAGATTATTAATTAGCTGCCTGTATATCTAACTCTTTTGTTGACCGTACATTTGTTTGAATGCGATCTTTGAAACCACTAGTCGGATTTCAAAAAATCTTTTTGCATTTGACAGCCCAATTCTTAAAGGTTATATATATTTAACATCATAATTATGTATTTACAAAAAAAGTATATAAGTTCATATTATATCCATTGTCTACTACCCATATGATAGTATAAATAAACTTTGCTTAGCTTGGACATAGGTGGTGCCATGTAAAATTGACCGAGAAAATTTATATATTATTAATTAATTAAACACCTTGCTGAATACGATTCAGTGAGGTTGCTGAAAACGAAAAATACTTACTACTAAAAGGGCCAGGACAACAACATCATAGTCCTACCCTTCCCAACAACTTCAGCTTCAAGTCAAACCAGATTTGGCTGAATATTATTATAGATCCGTATTCATTAGTTTTAATTTTTGTAAAATCTTTTTTGTCTATGAATTTCTCAGTAGCAACTTGGAGTTTGGATATATTGTGCCCGGTTACTACGAAACAAACCGAAAGCAAACCAAATGTAAAAATCAGTAATATATAACCGTGCTGATCTATAGATCTGCAAGGTTAAGCTAAGCTTAGGACACGAGAGGGAGGAGTGGTTTGAGTGGTGCAATGTTGCTCTCAGTTTCCTAATGACGCAAAAATAAGCACTCTCGGGACATGGCTGTTTCGGGAAGTATCAGTGTCGCATACGCTGGAAGCTAACGCCCAGTTGTCACTATTGCATGGACTGTCCCAAAGACGCGGTGCAACAAACGCTGGAATATGCCCAGTATTGGATCCACGCCCTCCTTTAGGAAGTAAGGAGAGGCCTCGCCCACTGAAGCGAGAGCTCGACCGCAGTCTCCTACTAGAACAAGTAAAGGCAAGTGCGGTTTTAGTCTGTAGTAGTCCAACATACCCTGGTACTTACGATCCATGAGGATTTTCCATACTTTATAATAAAAAGGTTGAGTTGAACTGGCTGCCGTCGTCGTTCGCTCCCTCAATGCCCCTGAGAGCACGTTAAACCCCGGCGCGACATCGCACAGTGGGCTAAAAATCAATCTTCATAGGCACTGGAATCAACATTGCAAATATTTTTTTGGGCAGTAATGGACTAAGACGAAGTATATTGATTAATTTAATGGTATTCCAGCTTTTAAACATTTTTCACGACTTTATAGAATTTTGATGAAATCATTGTATTGTTTGTCCATAAAAAACAGTCTATATCTCGACTTTGGAAAATTTTCCTCCTGCGTTCAGACCAGCTATTAACGCAAAACTAACCGAATATTTTGAAAAGTATACCCATAAAATTACTTTTTCATGATATAACCACAGAAACATAAATTATAGTAAAAAAGAATTAAAAGTTGTTTGTAAATGCAGTTTTTCTATATACGTCGGAATAAGGTGCCAATTTCAGAATCTTCGGAATTACATAAACTCTATTTATTATAGCATTAGACAAATAACGATGAAATAACGACAGTTATTGTGTTACACTAAAAAATATATTGAATTTTATATCATTTATTTATTTTATATTAATAAGTAGGTATTCGTGAAATAACGTAGCCTATTAATAACTATTATGGAAATAACGCTGGCGTTACAACCGTTATTTGTCTGACGTTATAATGAATGAAGTATAAATGGACTAAGGTAAGGCACTTTACCTTACCTTAGTCCATTTATGCATAAAATAATTATTATTATTATGTTGATTCCAATGTCTTTGAAGCTCGATTGTCACTAGCCCACTGTGCGTCGGTTTAATAATAATTATCATGTCTCTCGGTAGTCTATTCATAGTATTGAGAAGCTCTCAGTGTCTGACAAACAGATTATACTTAATTAAAATAATAATAGGTATTACTAATATAATTAGCTTGTAAGGGTCTGATGGCGGTTTGTACAGTCAAACTGCGCATTTTTTTTACTTATTAAACATTTAATTTTGCTAAGATACCGCCATAATAGCGCTATACAAGCAAAAAGTTTCAATGTCACATCATTGAAACTTCTTTTTACTTTCAAAAGATGAAAAAAAGTTTTCGAGCAAAAAATTCGGCTCGTGTCACGAGCGCTCACGGCGCGGATCGCATCCTACAGCATACACACGCAGCGACACAGTGTTCAGAGGGATGTACAACATTAAAGTAATTTATATAGGTACTTACCTATATTCTGAAATAGTATATAAATATGAGTATTTGTTCTTCCTTCGTCTTTTCTCAGTCCCTATCATTACAAATTATTTGTGCTCTTCTGCTGTGTTTCTCTCACATTTTTTTTGCTTTTTTCTTGTTCAGATCATTCGTTATCTACGGGGTCTATATCCCTCTTTCATCGTAATTAAAATTATGTGGTCTAACTCTAACTAGCGGCATAATTAATCTAATGGATTAAGCCATGGTTGTAGATCGTGTAGTCTTGTTCCTGAATCCCAGGTTGGGTAAAGTGATAATAGGATATATTGTTAAAAAATTCTCGAAGTAGTGATTTGTTACCGATTAAGGACAACCTAACTGCGTCACACTCAAACAATTTAAAACAAATTGTTCGAGTGTCATATACATAATGGTTTACATAACCGAGCTACAGTTATTTGACAGCCCGTTATTAATTATCATGGAAATATGGGGTAATGATATTTTTTAATTTTTTATGTTATTTATTTAAACCATTTATTTTGCTACAAATATCACAAGACAGAAAAATAATAATACACATAAAACACAGCAAACATAATTGTGCAGCACGGAAACCAGCTAAGTATTTGCAATATGGTGGATATTCCACCTCAACATTTATGAAACAAAATTAAATAACAATTGACCCAGAAGATGTTATTATACTTAGTAAAATAACCATATATTTATAATTTACGCACCATAAGTAACGCATTTAATAATCAGCACTATTTAGAGAGGTACAGATAATTTTAAAAAATTCAAAAAATTTAAGCAATGGTGCGTCCGTCATTAGAACAGTATGTAATAAAATCACCGTCGGAAACATTGTGTGTACTTATAATGTTCTAAGGATGCTTTTGCCACCCTCTCGCCGATTCCACACTTCTTCACAATTACAAGCCATTCAAGTAACAGTAAATACAAAGACGTAAAATAATAATAATACTTGTTCGCCGCCCGCCGCAGTCGTGTGTCCCCCACGACCGCTTACTTTCTCACGATGCGTCGCACCTGGCCACGCCGTGCCACCCGCTCAAGGAGTCGCTAATTGATCGAAATGGAAAAGTATGACGTCAGCTGACGTCATGTTTGTTATGGGCCCTTCTTTTTTGAGGGGGCGCGTGGCGGGATCCCGTTATGGATTTGTTAGAGACGTGTACCTAACGGGCTTTAGCAGATTTCATTGTGTGCTATGGTTTGAACTATCACTTTGATTCGTAATAGTATTGTGTATTCATTGATTTTAGGTATAAATCTTGGTACTTAATCCTGTGTCCTAAAATATATATAATTTATAAGAGTAAACTTGATACTTTTGTTGTAATGATAAGTAATATTAAGTATAATTTTTCTTTGTTAAGGTCACAACACACGCTGCACGACAGTGCCGTCTAACTGCTAGTGTGGTGAATCACTTAGCCTGGAGCGGCCGGGGCGACTTTGTTTCGAAACGAAGCGGAAGCGTGTACGTCACGGAACCACGGACGGGACGTGGCCGACCCGGGACGGGACTTGGCCCGCGCGGACGCTTAATATTATCGCCGACTATATTTTTCTCTTCCCGTGGATGTCCGTCCCGCCTGTATACATTTTATATGGTAGCCGTATGCGGCGAATTTAAGTTTTTTCGTGTAAGTCTGTCCTAGGTAGAGTTAGGTAGAGTATTCCTGCTCAACTTCAAGCACCGACTCTTCGACGTAAATCGGTCTCAGCACGACATGTGTATTGAACACAACCTTAGTTTTGTCCAAGTTCATGCCGAAACCCACACATCGATACGCTTCGTTTAGGCTATGCAGCATTCCACCCAACTGTTCCAGTGACTCGGCTATTATGACGATGTCATCAGAAAATCGAAGGTGTGAGACGTACCTATTTGCCGTTCATGTTGATGCCCTGTCCAGTTCAGTCTAACGTCTTCAAGACATCCTCCAGCGCATTGGTGAAGAGCTTAGGGTATATTACGTCCCCCTGCCTCACACCTCTGTGCAGCTGTATGGGATTGGTCCTCTGGTTCTGTATCTGGACGGTCATGGTTGCGGCTTTGTACAAACATCTCAGCACCTCGACATACTGCCAGTTAATACGACATCATTGCAGAGCGTCCAGAACTGCCCAGGTTTTGATGAAGTCGAAGTCATTTTCGTAGTCCACAAATGCCATACATAGCGGCTGGTTATACTCATCCGACTTCTGTATAATCTGCCAGACAGTATGGATGTCGTCTATGGTACTATGGCCTTTCCGTCCGAAATCCGGCTTTTTCTCGTAAATATGCACATTTTAAGTTTTTAATGACCTAGTGCATACTTTTTAAAGAAATTACCAAAAAACTTATCGACGCTTCGCGCGACCAGAGGGCTGGTTTATTCTTGGGTCAACGAATTAGCATTGCCATTCAACGTGGCAATGCGGCCAGTCTTCTGGGAACGTTACCAGATGACAGCGATGTGGAGGAATACTTTGACGCTTGGACGTGATAATTATTTATTAGTTCTTTTCATTTTCCTTTTTTTTTGTACATTATGTAAATATATTGAGTGTATTTATAGGTTAGATAGAATAACGTTGTGTAATAATTATCTTAATTTCATAATTTAATAAAATAAATACAATGTTAATTTCTGAAGAACTTACTTGAGTAACACTGCAATATTTTTTTATTTATGTTATCGTCACACAAGGTAGTTTTTACAAACTTAAGCAAACTTCTTGTAGAACATTTTTTTACACCAGATTTTTTTGAAAATTATGCATTTTCATTCGAGAATTACAAATAGTTCAGTAAACAGTTTTAAATCATAATAAGATTTAGGAGTAATCTCAAAAATAGCTCATTGTTAGCATTTATGGTACTTACACACCAAATTTGATTCGATTTAGTGCAATCACTTTCAATCTAGAGAGGTTTACATGACCAAAATAGAGATTTTAAGAAAATAAATTTAAAAATTCATAACTTCTAAACTACTGATTTTCGCGTAACATATGTTGCGTTTAGATTATGGGATGACCTCGATACAAAAAAAAAATTTTGGACCACTGTAAATGGGCCACCCTGTATAATAAAAATGTTCTTTATCCTCTGTTTCGGTCTGTAGAAGTAACAAGCTATTTTGTGCTGACTAAAAAGTAATTGCTAGACTTGCTGGGGTCCATAATGCCCGTACATCTGCAACTTCTGGGCTCAAGTAATATAATAGTATAAATACATGTTAAACTACCTTCTGCCCGCAACTTCATCCACGTGGAAAAGTTACTTTTAATTATCGTTGAAATTTGGCTAATTAACTCAAAATAGTTATTATGTTATTAGTTATTATTAGTTATAAATATATTGTTCTGATGTTTAAACAATAATACTGTAAAGTTTCATCAAAATCCGTTCAGTAGTTTTAGCGTGAATGAGTGACAAACACCCATCCATCCATCCATCCTCAGAAACTTTCACATTTATAATATTATTATTATTAGGAAGTAGGATAGTAGGAAGGATAAATAATGTAATTAGCAGCGACACGAGAAGAAAAAGACAAAATTTAAAGTAATTTGAATTTATGTTCTCAAAAGCAGTGGTATGACTATTGGACTAACAAGTCAAAGGTTTCATGTTCGCACTCAACTCCGACTTTTTGAAATCAAGTGCGTATTAATAATATTAATTATCACTCGCTTATACGATGAAGGAAAACATCGTGAGGAAAACTGCATGCCTGAGAGATTTTCTCTAGACGAGTGAAGTCTGCCCGCTTTAGGCCAGCGTAGTGGAAGCACATAATAAATAATCGATGTTAGTAATAAGCACCGAATCGTGTCAAGTAATAAAAAATAAAACGAAGTTCGTTTCCAATATCCAGTGCAGTGCACAGTGCATCCAATTTGAAAATACGCTAAACTTAGAGCCCCTGCAGACTACGAACTTTGAATCGACCGATTGTTTAGTCGGTTTGAGCTGCTAGGGTTCGCACTGGGCTGACTAAACGTCTCGTTGGTGGTGTGCGCAGACTAGCCAACAGTCGGCCGATTGCTTTCGAACAATTAGTTGCTAAGCTGTTCTCGAGAGTAGAGCACGGTCATAATCTTGAAAACTACCAAAACAATTTTAATAAAACTACTTCAGGAGACCATATAGACTAGCATATCGATAACTAAAAATTCAACAATAATACATACGGTATGGGGCAAATTGATAACCTTCTTTTATAACTTGATACACTATCTATACGACTGAGCCGATTAGCAGCTAGACTTTCTCCTATAGTATTTTCTCTAAATTCAGGTCCAGATGTTTTCAGAGAGTATTTTATATAGAGTGCGGTTCTTTTTTTCTACTTCCTGAATATCCGTGAATTAGACAATAGACAACCTACGCACAACCGTCCTGCGCTAAAAGCTCGGAGCAAATTGAAGTTAACTGCGGTTAGCGGCCGAGTCGAGTCGACCGACTAAACAATCGGCAAGTGTGTGTGAGTGGAAAAACGCCATAATCCCCATCGGCGTGGAGTTCATCCACATACCCTGGAACCAATTACAATTGGTTGCAGGGTATGTGGAATCAATCAATGGAATCAATCGCACGGTACGGGACGAGGTCTCATACCGTGCGGAACGAGAGCATACCTCATCCCAGAAGCATTTTCTCCAACGCACGTTTAGGTTGTGGAATCAGCTCCCGGTCCAGGTTTTCCCGAGAGCATAGCATACTATATGGCATGGGGTTCTTCAAGAAGGAATGATTGAAAGATTTTTACAGTGTCTGCAACGCCCAAGTGATACCTCTGGTGTTGCAAGCGTCTATAGGCTACGGTAGCCACTCAGGTGGACCGTATGCTTGTTTGCCACTTTAGTGGTATAAAAAAATACAGATTTAGCAATCGGCCGATAGCTTACCGATACTTTAATTTAAAAACTTATTTATCGGCTTAATTGATGAAACGAATTATATGGACGTGATATAACCTACGGCTACGCTATCGGCCGAAGTCTCCAGTGTACGGGGGCTCTTATGCTAAAGAGACGTCTAGATAGAAAATTAAATTTAATATTAGAGATATTAAATTTAGTACGATTCAATGATTCTACAATTGACATTTTCTTTTTTTTTTTTTTGTCATAATAAGATGTATAACTTTCTTACCTAATCCCTAATAATACTATAAATGCTAAAGTAGAAACTAACTCTGTCTGTTGGTGTGTTATGCTTTCACATCTAAACAACTGAACCGATTTTGAAATTTGGACATATATTAGACCTTGGAGAAGGACATAGGGAACATTTTGTCTCAAAAACTCCTTTTAAACGCGAGTGAAACAGCGGGAAACAGATAGTCTTAAGTTTCAAATATAACAAATTAAGCAAAAAAAAAAGAATTATCAAAATCGGACTACACAGTAAAAAGTTATGCGTGGTCATACATAAAAATAAAATACACGTCTAATTGAGAACCTCCTCCGTTTTTTTGTTTTTCGTCGGTTGATAACATAATTAAGTACATAGGTATTTACATTAAAAATACGCTTTTCGAAAAATCTCTCGTGAGATTAGAGGGGACGGGGAGGTGGTCGAGCCAAATCTCTTGTAAATTAATGGACACCCCCCTTGTCTAGTGGCGGTGGTAGTTGGTTGGTAGTTCTACCACGTGAAAGCATATCAAAATGTCAATGTATACAATGTAACTTAAAATGGTTGTCATTTGCAATAACTAATTGGACTGATGCGCTTATAGTATACATCAAATACAATATATATAATTTTATATGTGATCTGATTGCAACTTCTCGTCGAGTGCAATTTAATTTTTAATAACTTTTTTTTTTATGCTACAAATGTGTCAAACAAGCATACGGCCCACCTGATGGTAAGCGGTTACCGTAGCCTGTAGACGCTAGAAACACCAAGGGTATCACTTGCGCGTTGCCGACCCTGTAAAACGAAAGAAGAATAGTTGGGTTGGCAGTATATGGGTCAAAGTCCCCCCACTGGCAACGCAACGTTTCCTCATGGAGCACTGGCAACATAAATTGGTGACATTGCTAACGTTATTATTTCCTTCCTATAGTAATTATAGTACTGTATGTTTCTTATACCGCATTAAATAAATAAACATACATATTACAAAATACAGATTATACCTAAGACACGAGTATCTTCAATATAACAAACTTATATCAGTATTCTGTAAACTTATATCAGATAACAGCGCCACCGATACAGTCAAATACACACAAAATATCACCATAATCGGTCTCGCCGTTTAGGCGCAGTTCAGTGACAAATACACACCACACACGCACAGCAAAACACCTCTCAGTCTCTGAATAATCATGAAACCTTAGACACTTAAGGAATTCGTGGTTAATATCCCGGATCCCATGGACTATAGGACAGGGGAAGATAAGTGCGGTCTTTAGTCGGTACGAGTCTGAAACACCCTGGCACCTCCCCTGCACCTGGTGGGAGACGATCCATGAAAATTTTCCGTACTATAAATAAAGGTTTCTTATAGGGCAGAAACATCAGCTAAGGATGGAGTGATGATCTGCGAAAGGCTGCTGGTAGAAGCTGGATGCGAAAAGCTGAGGACAGGGTGAAATGGTGCACATTATTGGCCTACGTCCAGCAGTGGACTAATATAGGCTGATGATGATGATGATGATCAGCTAAGGAAGGATTTTGGAAATTTCCCATCATCTATTCGAGATCAATGCGAGAAGCACCGCGGGGCACAGCTAGTTGTTATATCACCCAATTTCCATTGGGCCAATGGAAAAGGTTAAAATTGTAGGTTAGTATGTGACTACCTGTTGCTCCTGAGAAGTCGTTACGAGTATCAGATCCTTTCGCGGGCCGGGGGGCGTGTCGTTGAGTCGTTACCGTCTTCATTCATGGGTCAAGTGACACTGAAGAACTGGGAGAGCGGAAGCATATGACCTAGCACTATGGAATAACAGCTTTGAGGACGCCAATAATGAATGAAAATCCTTTAATGACACTGAGTTGTTAAACAAAACTGTGTAACAATCAATTCCGAAGTCATAGAATAATGAATTTGACACCATCAAATAGTAGACTTAAGGCACTGTTTAGTTGTCAGGGTTGGCAACTGGAACTTAGCCCATTCAACTATATATCGATATGCAATGGCCTACCATCCGCCGACCGACGGTGGCAAGCGCAGCTTACATTTCATAAGTACCAGTGCTTAGGTAGTGTCTTGTACAGTTGTACTACGAAAAAAATCTCAATCAAATTTGACAATGTGAACTTGCTACGCCTTTGAACCCGTATTTTCGTAGCAGCTACGCCGTAGCTGGTGTGTACTACCGCGTAGAAGAGCGTTGAGAAAAAAATCTAAAGATCGTTTGCACTCTTCTTATGTATAATTTGTAACGTTCTTATGTATAGTTTGTAATATTTGTTTTTTAGTTGCGTTTTTGTATAAATAAACTTTCAACAACTTTCAACAACTGGCACGGTGGGTGATTTTGGGTACGATTACCAGGTGGTGCAAAATGTTATTAAAATATAAATACATATTGAGGTACATTTTTTGTAAACACGCACAATTATAATATCTAAGAAACGTCCACACAAACACAAATACTTTATGTTCATGACTTAAATATTTGTGTCCTGTGAGAACTGAACCCACGACCACCGGCAGTCTGATACTCGACTCACTAGACTACAGACCTCGTCAGATATTCGATTCTCATAAGCAGCTCGTAGTTTCGATTGGGGCTCGTGGCTAAGTAATAACTACTCTGATCAACCGATCTGCAAGGTAAGCTGCGCTAGACGCGGTCATTCTGAGGATGGGTGACCATTCTTAACATATCGAGACCCCTCAGTTCCTCGGAGAGCACGTAAAGCCGTCGGTCCTGGTTGTCATACGAACATCTATGATAGTCGTTAATGGTAGTAAGAAGCCCAAAAAGCCTGACAACCAGTCTATATCAGGATATCGGTAATACCCAGGATTGCGGAGGTCTGATGGCAGTTCGTGTAATATACTGATATTCAACCGTATCTGGTTAGACTGGAAGCCGACCCCAACATAGTTGGGAAAAAGCTCGGAGGATAATGACGCGTTCAAATCCGTAAAGACTTGTTCTTTAACAACTTCTAAGAGTGGCGTAAAGGTGGGTATAGATAGACTAGAGAATTTACTTTTAACTGAACTATGTATATCTTTTTAGAATAATATGAACGGTTCGCCGTCACACAGATAAACCCGCAGCGGCTTCCGTGTACGGCTACAGTTTTTGTTAAATAAATATATAAGAATATTGGAAATAAAAATTTAAAAAAATATACTATATTATATACATTATTCTTTTCTCTTTTCTGTTTGTCTACATTCTTTATATATACAACGTGTTACAAAATACCCCGTAAAAATATCAATGCTAAAAATTTTGTCAACCCTAGTAAGCTGTCATGTCAGGGAACCAGATTAATTAACAGAAAGGCCTACGTACCTATTTTGGCTAATAATTGTCTACTTTAATAGTTTTTCTATTTTTCATTCATAAATGTTTTTTTTTTTTTTTTTTTATGGGATAGGTGGCAATCGAGCAGACGGATCGCCTGATGGTAAGCGATTTCCGCCGCCCATGGACACCCGCAACACCAGAGGAGTCACAAGCGCGTTGCCGGCCTTTAAAAGGGAGTACGCTCTTTTCTTGAAGGTTTTTGTTTTCCTTTTTTTGGGGTATGTTATACAGCGTTACTACGGTTCTTAAATATTGTGAATGAACTCGTTATAAGGCCCCATTTAACCTCCTTTCGGCTTTACGGGTAGTTTTGTTGCACTCTGTACTATTTTACTTTATTTTATTTACTTATCTGTTTAATTTTTTTCAATATTATGTATATACCTATTAATTATTTTTACTCTGATTCCGTGGTTGAAAATCAGCGTCCGAAAATATGTCTGGCATATGCTGAACCAGATCCCTTTCAGCTCAACCGTGAGGCACTGTACTTCCTATATTTTCTGTTGTTTAAATATAAAATTGTATATGTAGTTTCTTTCTTGCTTTCTTTCTTCCTAGAACATCGAGCATTCGCTATTTTTAAATTTACTCGAACCACATTTTGAACACGACGCTCCGAAACAACGAGCGTTTTGGTGTAACACTTATATCAGCAAACCCACGAGCGCGGGGGACGGCGGAGAGTAATTGATATTTTTTTAAGAAATTTTACAGGTAATGTTCACTTGCCGTGGATTTTACGTCGATCACAGCGTCGACTATTCGCAAAAACGTTACATTACTTCGACGACGACTGTGGTCTAGTAGTTCGAGTGTCAGACTGCTGATCAGCGGTCGTGGGTTCGATTCCCGCAGGAAACAAATATTTGTGTGGTTAAAACGTAAGTGTTTGTGTTTGTCTGGGTGTTTCTTATGTATTATAAGTATGTATTTACAAAAAAAAAGTATATAAGTTTTATATAATCCATTGCCTAGTATACCTATAGTACAAGCTTTGTGTTTGAGACTAGATGGTGCTGTGTAAAAATTGACCATAAATCTTTCTTTTTTTTTTTTTTTTTTATTCATAGAGATGTTTTTAAGTTGTCAAGAGAATTTTTTAATTATGAAGGTAAGGTAAATATTTAATGATCATCTATGCAATGATTTCGCACAATCTTCACAGGTCAGTAACTTCATGATAAAAATCGTATTGAATATTGCAACATGTTCAGTGACTGTCGTTGCTGACTGTACAGAGGCCTGCACATCAAGCTACCACGATCTGTCAAATTTCTTTGATAGATTTTCAACTTTAATACAACAGGATGAGGTTGATTTTCAATTGGGAAAATTTGTCGGTTTTGGATAGTTTGACCTGCTGGCCATTCGTAAAAATGTTACATTACTATGTAACGTTATCATTTCATTGCATTGTAATGTTTTAATAAATGATCTAGTATATAACCACCCTAAATTTATTTAGCGCAGGAAAAATTCGACCGCGGGCTGTATCCGAACCTGCGTCTTCTGGTTAGGTACATCAAACGCTATGACCACTAAGCCACCGCGAGTTCCACCCGCCATGACGAATTTTGCCCTCACATTCAGAATTTACTTCTTTATGGTGACGTCAGTAACACCTATTGAAATGCAATTTTTCCTTCGCTAAATAACTTTAAAATCGTAGCATGGAAAATGCCAAGAAATACAAAAAGATAGCCACTCTAAATGTCAGAAACAATAGAGCATAGAATATTTAAAAATATCAAAACGTAGCGTTCACAACCACAGTTTATTGGACAGCAGTTTCATACTGCAACCCACTTAATTACTTCGCCGCTGGAGCCGGGCTCAAGTCTCCAGTTACGAGATATAAGCAAATAAATGCAAAACCAATATACTGAACTCGCGACTAGAAACGCATGGAAAATTGACGTAGAATTATGGTATCGTTTTTCATCGTACAATATTCAGTAACAAATTGATGAATTTTGTGAACGCACTGAAGCTAAACCTCTCCTATGTGGATTATTGGGGATAGAATATTTTTGCTCCACTGCATAAATGATTGCAGTATATTTATTTATTTGCTTTATTGCATACTAAAAGCAGTGATAGCCTAGTGGTATGATGTAGTTGCCATTGGACTGCCAAGTCGAAGGTCTGGAGTTCGAACCCAAGGCACGCACCTCTGACTTTTCGAATTCATGTGCGTATTAATAGTTAATTATCACTCGCTTAAACGGTGAAGGAAAACATCGTGAGGAAACCTGCATAACTTAGAGATTTTTCTCGATGGTGTGTGAAGTTTGCCAACCTGCACTAGGCCACCGTGGTGGACTATAACCTAATCCCTCTCAATATGAGAGGAGACCCGTGTCCAGCAGTGAGACAGTATATGGGTCGATGATGATCCGAGGTACTTAGTAGTGATATGACTTCTAAGTCAAAGATCTTGCGAAATATTTTCCACTTGTCTACTTTATCACTAGCTTAAACGGTGAAAGAAATTGCCGTGAGGACTTCGTTGACTTTCTCGACCACGGGTGAAGTCTACCAACTCACACTAGGACAGCTTGGTGATCCTATCCCTAATCCCACTCACTGAGAGAGGAGATCCGTGCCCAGCAGTGGGACAGTATATGGGTTGATGATTAAGTGTACATAAGTTAATTGACGACAAGTTTTGCACAGCGGATGAGCAATCGGCTTCGTGCCACGAGTTGTGGGTTCGATCCCCGCACGGAACAAATATTTGTATGTTCCGGGGTTGTGTTATGGGTGTTTGTGTATGTGAAAGTTTTTGTTTGTAAATGCACCCACGATACAAGAGAAAATCCGAGCGTAGCAGTATTTAAAAAAAAACTTGTTTTTAGTGTTATTATTACTTATTATATTACTCTTAAATTCATTATTAATAAATATAATATTTAAGTACCTATATCTATTTATATATCGAATATAATATTATAATTTTGAACTAAGTATGTAGGTATTTAATTTTGAATGGTATTTTTATAACAGCGCCAGCGGGTCATGCTATACAAAACTGTCAAATTTTCGCAATTTGAATATTATTTTATTTAAAATTGTAATTAAATCAAAGAAATTTGACAGATTGTGGTAGCTTGATGTGCTACGTATCTGTACTATGTATTTGTTTTTTTTTATTTTGAATTTTTGAAAGCACCTTTGTCGTCGTGGGTGCACCATCTGCTTCTTCGCCATGGGTTGTGGGTTCGATCACCACAAAAAAACAAGTGTCTGTACGATCAACAAGTAATTGATCCTGACTGTGGTACATTGATTTATCATCTAAAGACATCAGTTGTTAAGCCTGATTATGATCAGTCCAGTAATTTCACAGGTTACCTTACCCTTTAGACGACGTCTGTGGTCTAGTGGTTCGCGTATCAGACTGCTGATTACGAGGTCATGGATTCGATTCCCACAGGACACAAAGATTTATGAGATGAACATTTATATAAGTGTTTGTGTTTGTCTGGGTGTTTTTTATGTATTATGATTATATATTACTACTACTCTACTATTACTTTACAAAAAAAAGTATACTTATGCGTATTATATCCATTGTCCCATAGTACAAGCTCTGCTTAGTTTGGGACTAGATGGTGCTGTGTAAAATTGTCCAAGAATATATACCCTTTCAAACCGTAACACAATCATATTATATTTACTACTACAGCGGTCCTTGGTTCGATTCCCAGGGCGAACATATACCGACGAACTGTGGTTAGTATTGACTAGTTAGTAGCTTCACCTGTGCTTCTTCGAAGGGTTAAGTAGTAAATGGTATTATATGTTATAAATCACAAATATAATATAAATAATATAAAATATTAATTAATTAACATAATATTCAAATATGAAGCTTATTAATACAATGAATACTGAATATGAATACTTTTGGGACATTATTATTCAGCAATCCACTCCATAACTAAGCAGAACTTGTCTTACATAATATACAATAAGTATATAATAATACATATATACTTTTTTTGTCACAATATTTAATACTTATAATAGGTACAGACGCCAGCGCATCAAGCTACCACAATCTGTCAAATTTCTTTGATTGATTTTCAACTTTATTTCAAAGTTATAAGGTTCATATTTAATTGGGAAAATTTGATAGATTTAGATAGGTTGACCTGCTGGCGTCTGTACATAAGAAACATCCAGACAAATAATATATATTTAACTAAACTAAACTAAACAAACACAATAAGTCTTCAAAGACGTGTATATGTTGTGAAAAGAATTCAGAAATTTTGAGAATAATTAGAGAATGGATGAAAAGCGACTAACAAAACGGATTTATATGGCGAATGTCAGTGGAACCGCCTAGAGGGGACGCCATAGAAATACTTACACCGACCTTATTGGTGAGGTTCTTCAAAATGATAAGGTGTGTGTAACAACGCGTGTTTATGACAACATGTAAGAATATGGACGAAGCCAAAGAAGTATGCAAGAGTCGTAGCCAGTGACGTTCTTTAGTTTCTGCCTACACCGATGAGAAAAAGGCGATTGTATGTATGTATGTATGAATCGTAGCAGAAGCAGCTACGCCGCCGTCACCGTAGCGGCTACGAGTACGCGTGCCAGTTGGTTTTAAGGGTGGACGCACGTTAGGCCGACGATGCGTTGGTTAGTACGCTCGGCGCGCTAACGCATTATCATCTTTGTGTGTAAGGTGGGACGACTATTATCTATAAACTGATAACAAAATCTGATAGGAAAAAGCACTTTCAGATTATCTTGAATATTTATTCTTTCCCTAAAGATATTATTCGGACTATTAAAATTAAAAAAAAAAGCAATAACTAAATCGGTCAAACCGTTGTTTAATACAAGTCCGAACTAGAGAACTAGCCCAGCCTGTCTTAGGGACATAAGAATATATGTAACGAACACAAATGACCTACACCCAGATTTGATACAACTATCTGCGGGTCATACCTACAAAGATTTGCCTCAGGTGGGAACGAACCCACGGCACCCGGACTAATGGTATTGGCGCAATGGGAACACCACTACGTCAAACGTGGAGTCTATTTTTATTTTTGTCTGTTGTGGCGTTACGAGACGATTTGCGTCCACCCTAATAATTGAATTATCAGGGAGATGCTTCGAATTTTGAAATCTTTCAAATTTGTATTTATTGAAACAAATTTAAATGTTATAATCGATAAATACCTATTAATATTTATACATTTTCATTTCATTGAAATTTATTGTACTCTAAAACAATGCATATCGATAAAATTCCTGAATATTCTATATTTTATGATAAAGTTTCTCATATAATTCGGATAATGTTTGATTATAAGAATAAATTTTAAAAACACTGTGACATTTTCTTCTGTAACCTAGCCCTATTTGTTTTCTTCGCCAGTCTATAAGTTCAAAGGGTACAGAAAATAGTATTCGCATTAGGAAACTGTGTAATATTCACAATTTAAAACTGAAAAGTTTATTTAAAAGTCGCCATCGGAAATAACATCAAAGAGGTTGAAATAGTGAAAAGAAATCGGAAAGACTGCAGAATATTATCGTCAAAAGAACCCGATCGGTAAGTCTTCTTTAAATTTAATTAATTTTTTATCAAAACCGCAAGCTGAAGAAAGATTGAATATAAAAATAGCACGGTATAGAAATTAATGCCTTACAGTGGTGATGGGCGTAATTAAAATGAAGACGACAACACCCACTCTCTTCAGCCTTGCAAGTGACCCCTTGGTTTCCCACGAGCGCTTGCATCTGCCCGCCCCGAACATCTCGTGCAGGATTGAATATTATATTGCGCCCTTGCACAGATTTCGCGCGTACCCTGATTCATTCGACGCCGCGCACCGAGGGGCGACGCATCTCCCGTCGCTGCACTACGCCGAAAGCGCAGGACGACGCGTCGCGGAAACATTCAAAATATTTTACAAGTTTTTGTGCCAAAACAGTTAAAGATAATCTGGAAAAATGAACACTATGTACAACATTCAAGGACCGTATAGAGCCTATGGAACCGATCCAGCAGGTAAGTGATTGGAATTTAAAATAACTGTGATTTTTAAAGCTAATTAGTTTTTTAATTCACTCGGCAGTGACTAGTGTTGGTGTAAATTATATCTCAAAATTTAAATTTTAATATTAATTACGATTGTTGTGTGATTTAAAATCCTACTGTACCTACGTTGGCAAGCGCAACACCTAATATCACTTTTTAATATTCTTCGTAATAGTCGTCTTCGTATTCGTAATAGTCGGAATAAGTGTTTTAGGGAAAGACAAATAGGAAAGGTTGCCTATAAAATTGGAAAAGTCGTGAAAAATGGAAAGTGCTTATTTCTATGGTATTTAGCAAGATTTATTGAAATTTGTATGCGACCAAGCCTTTCGAACCAGCTAGGTTTTTGATAATTACTAATTATATAAACTAAGTTATTCTTAAAAGTCAAAATTTGTTTTTTTTTATACCTATTTATTTACTAGCAGATATGCGCGGTGCGGTCTTTGCGAATTTCACGGATCCTATGGCCATGACTTTAAGGCATGTGAAGGCAAAGTGCGGTTTTTAGTCGGTATGAGCCCGATGTACCTACTGTACCACCTTCCCAGATGGCGAATGGTCCATGAGGATTTTCCGTACTATAAAAAAATAGATGCGTGGTGTAACCCGCGATTATCTGATTTCTCCCGGAACGGAACAGTTGAAAAATTAAAACGGAATTTCCCTAAATTCCGTTTTAGTGCTCACTTCGTTTACGTTTTTACACCATAAATGTGTTAAATGTAAAACAAAAAATGTAACCTCCATTTCTTGAATTGTAATAGCGCCTCCAGCATCTTAATACGTTACAGCAAAGTTACTTTTAACTGACAGAATAAATTGCAATGTCGTTTGATAGAGTTGGCCTATGAATTTCTTTCCATCATCAAGCTCCGAGCATTTCATTCTACGTTGGGGTCGGCTTCCAATCTAACCAGATGCGGCTGAATATTTGGAGTCAGTATTTTATACGAAGCGACTGCCATCGGGGGGCTTAGACAAGTGGCAATCTGACAATCGAATCGACGAACGAATAGAAACAAAATGTATGACCGCCCGATTTGTCGAAAGCTTATGTCATTTCCATACTTTTTGTTTCTATTCGTTCGTTGATTCGATTGTCAGATTGCCACTTGTCTACAGGCGCAGACCTCCGCAACACAATTTCTGGGCAATACCGATATTCTCACTGGTTGTCAGGTTTTTTGGGTTTCTGACTACCGCTAACGACTATCATAGATGTTCGTATGACAACCGGGACCGACGGCTTTACGTGCTCTCACGGAGGGGCTCTCTCTCTCGAATTGCTAAGAATGGGCACGGCCCATCCACAGACGGGCCGCGGCAGCTTAATCTTGCAGATTGTTTGATCAGCGTAGTTATTATTTGGCCACTTCTTTGAAATTCCTCAAAATACAATTCAGTATGTAATGATCTTATGTGTATTCAAAGACCTACACAAATACAATGACAGATGAATAGGCCGCTTAAAAATCCGAAATGCAGAGATTATTGTGTCACTCTTTCTCAGCTACCACAACCTTTTTTTTGCTAAGAACGTAGTCATCAGTCAGTTGTATCAGCCTATTGCCGTCCACTGCTGAACTAAGTGCTATGCGTTTAGTTATTAGGTATTTATTCGATAAAGATACTTCATAATCATCAACCCATATACTGTCCCACTGCGGGGCACGGGTCTCCTCTGAGATTGAGAGGTATTTAGGCTACAGTCCACCACGATGGCCGAGTGCGGGTTGGCAGCTAGACTTCACACGCCGTCGAGAAAATCTCTAAGGCATGCAGGTTTCCTCACGATGTTTTTCTTCACCGTTTAAGCGAGTGATAATTAATTTATTAATTACGCACATGAATTCGAACTCGAGACCTTTGACTTGGCAGTCCAAAGGCTAGACTGCTAGTCTGTTGAAATATACTTACATCTCATGAACTACGCGTATGTATAGCTGGGCAAAAAAGGTTCTGGAAAGCCTTCACAGCAGGTGTGACAAGACCTGACATACCAAAACTCATTTTTGATACCTAATTGTATTTTTAACCGACTTCAAAAAACGGTCTTCTTTTTTGAAGTCGGTTCTCAATTCGACTCGTTCGTAATTTTTTCGTGTGACCCGACTTCGAGGTTTCGTTTTTATCTGTTGGAATTATACTTTCTAGTCCTCAAAAAGCTTTGAGTGTTTGAAGTTACACCACAAAATGTGGCAGACGGTCTTTTTTCCTAAAAAGTTAATTAGGTCGGGACTCAGCGATGGTCAGCTTCCTATATATAGTCGTTTGAACCGGGTGACATGGTTATGGTATTAAAATTACGTACCCGAATGGAAATAGCATTACATAGAAGTTCCTCAAAATTTTTCGGCAAGTTATAGTACCATCTATTCGTAAGAGGAAATATGAGCCCAACAGGAAAGATAATTATGGGATCAAGCTTTATTCTACATTTTAATACCAGTTACAATATAGTACAAAAAATCAATCAGAATCTCAAAAACTCTAGTACACATATTCTACTCTAGTTACGTTTATATATCCTGGATTGAGCAGGCTCAGCATCAGAATCATTTTCTGAATCCGTTTTTTTAACATAGCTTTTATCATCTGCAAGATGTGTGATTAATCACTCTATCTTATATATCTTAATACAGACTATTAATTATTCAACTTTTTTTGTTTATACCAATAAAGTGGCAAAAAGCATACGACCCACCGGATGGTAAGCGGTTACTATAGCCTATAGACGCTTGTAACACCAGGGGTATCACTTGCGCGTTGCCGACCCTGTAAAACTAAAGAGGAATAGTTGGGTTGGCAGTATAAGGGTCTAAGTATAAGTATACTTAGACCTTTAAGTAAAAGTCTCCCACTGCCACCACAAAGTTTCATCGCGGACAAATTTCAAAGCAGTGTAATTAATTTCACTTCGATATTCTGCAAGGCGGAGGTACTTCCCCAGTCGGGCAGCTCCAATTTGAGTGGAAATACTCCCACTGTTCCCTACCTCTCTTGAAACTCTCAACTGTCATTATAATTATGCTAGCAAGAATTCCTGGCAGCACCACGGCGGCGCATGTCACGAATCTCAGTATATACGTAGTATAGTACATACTATTTCTTAAACTAACACAAAGTAATTAGGTACATACCTAATAATTATAATACTTTGTTTTAGTGTAGGACAGGATGGTGCTGTGTAAAATGTCCCAATATATTTATTTATTCTCCACACTCAAAAAAGGAAAAAAAACTTGAGAGGTGTCAAGGGACACCCGGATGGAACGAAATTCCTTTCATTAAAATGTAATAATAAAACATAAAAAAACCTGTATACACTCAACACAACGCGCGAAATTCAAATATTGTCATTCACTCAATAATTCGAAATTCAAATATTGTTGACATGCAAAAAGTGTCGTGACAACTTTTCGTAAGAATTTTTTCCGTCTAGCCCCCTTTCACAACGCACGATAAGGAACTTCGTTCCAAAAATACAGAAACAATATAATCAACACATAATGTAATATAACACATAATAATTATAGTCAACACACGTGGATTATTTTATTTTGTTGGGTTAAGTTACACTACCAGTCTGCCAACCCGCACTAGGCCAGCGTGGTGGACTATAGCCTAATCCTAATATGAGAGGAGACCCGTACCCAGCAGTGGGACAGTAAGTATATGGGTTGATGATAATGACGAAGTTACACTACAGCAAGCTCTCAACGTTGTCGCAATCGCTACGATATGAAAGCCCGGCAAACATCTACTATGTAATTGCGGACTTGCAAACGATAATGTTTTCACAGTGCCAATCTTGAGAGGCTCCTGGCTGAGTAACAACTACGCTAATCAAACGATTAACAATATTAATCTGCGCTAACCGCGGTCACTCTGTGGATGGGTGACCATTCTCAACACATAGTGCTTCGAAGAGCACGATAAGCCGTCGGTCCCGATGACAATCGTTAGTGGCAGTCAGAAGCCAAAAAACTTATAACCAACCTATTCTCAGTTTATCGGTATTACTCAGAAATTGGGTTGCGGAGGTCCGATGGCATTCGCTTCGTGTAAAATGCTGATATTCAGCCGCATCTGGGTAGACTGGAAGCCGACTCTAACATAGTTGGGAATAGGGTCGTAGGATGATGATGATTGCGAGTCTTGAGATATTTATTAAAGGTTTTTCGGTTAGGCGCTGCAATCATGTTACTATATTATTATTAGTTATGATAATGGATCGAAACAGTTAAATTATCTCAATTATCTCTAAGGTATACATCACTAATCATGAATGAATGAAGCTAAAGATTTATTTACCTTTGCTTCCTATCATCTCAATGCTGTGAAAGTGTCTTTAAAAGATCTATTTACAGACGTAAATATCATTTATCAGACAAAGTTACTTTCGGATTTATAAAATGAGTAGGGATTAGTAGAAGGGGATTAATGTTCCTTTGTTCGTATCATATGCGTTGCTATATCATTCAGCCTATTACGATAAAACAAGCAAGTGGTTAAACGCGAACCTTCGAGGGTTCCTTCTTTTTTTATAGTAGGGAAAACCACTGATGCCTTAGGAGGCGGCAGAGTATGTTGATCTACTACCGACTATAAACCGCGCTTGCCTTCATTTGCCCTATCCCAAAATCAAAGCCAATTCGAGCAAAAGGCGCATCCTTACCATCCTTTTCTCGAAGCCGTTTACGACATTTTCGACCGACCTGTAGCTTTGTTGCGGCCAAAACTTAATTTTAAAGTGCTTCTTAATTAAATTACCAAGACACCAAAAAAAAATTAACTCACATATTTACATTCCCTTTTAACAAACCATCATGCATTATTTCGCAACACATCATGTCTTTCAGTTACTTTTTACTAATTGAAAATATGTTATAACTTTGAAAACTACGGATAATCTGTAATAAATCTGAATTCTTTATAATTTTTATTTTTATTCGTTCTTTTCGGTTTTTCGATACTGATATTTCGTTTTATTATTATTTTAAATATACGAGTATGTGACCTCATTATGTGAATTCAATATGTTAGCTCCAGGATATCCTTGCAGTTTCAATGACTATGTCAGGGTGAAGAGCTACTACTATCAAGGATACTAATGAAAACAAAAATGCAGATACAATAAAAACAAAATTGCAACGACCCTCTGGAGGGTCAAGGTGTTTAAATTAAATAAACGGACACAAATTACATTCAAACTCGAAACAAATATCTATTGGTCACACTTAACATTAGTCTCGGCTAAGAATCGAAACCACTATACTGTACAAATAACGCGAACCTTACCCAATATCACGTGGGTTATCAACAATAAGCAAATTATGTTTTTTTAACAATTCCACAAATAGGTATACATTTAATAAAATCTCACGTAAGTTTAGATGGGGGTGGGAATGTGATCGAGCCAAACGTCACGGCATCTCACCGAGGAGAAGGAAGTCCAATAATCGCGAAAATAGCTTCACCTAATTAATTGACGCGACCCCCTAGCTTAGCCGCTACTGGCAGACAACTATCTACATGAATATTAGTGATGTTGATAATCGATTATCAATAATCGATGTATCGATTATCAACATCACTAGCACAGCACTAAGATGACAGGAAGCAAAGCTAAATAAATCTTTAGCTTCATGCATTCATGATTATTGATTATGGGTCAGAGCCCATTCGTCCCCTAAGATTCGCACCCTGTGCCCACTCGTCCCCTGGAACTTTTGAGGGGCCCATTCGTCCCCTGAAGAATATTTATTTTTATTCATTCTTCTAATATAAGTACATGTATATGTGTATACTGCAGCTTAGTAGTCCTGGTACAGTCGCGCAGAAAAGGGTAAAATAAAAAATATAGTAATTCGGTAGATATCATGTTTATTTCAAATAAGATTAAGTTTAATAAAATGCCTCTAGGCTCTAGGCATT
This sequence comes from Acronicta alni, assembly GCA_964056405.1. NCBI lineage: Eukaryota > Metazoa > Arthropoda > Insecta > Lepidoptera > Noctuidae > Acronicta > Acronicta alni. The sequence goes on along the minus strand of OZ043913.1, from coordinate 23,591,662 downwards.
AATTCAGTCTTAATTAAAATAATTAATCAACTTTTGGTTTCTTGTACATTTGTAAATATTTAGCAAAATATATGATAACTATAATATCTTCATGCAGTAAAATAAAACTGTGTAACTATTTAAATAAAATCCCAGTAATAACTGAATTTTAGATTAATTTACATCCAGTGTACAAAAAAATAACCAAATATCAATACATTATAACAAAAATAACAATTAATTGTTAGTACTTTGTACAGTCAAAGAGATCTACAAAATAATGCAATATCACAATAACTTTGTATAAAAGAAATATAAAAAGTAAAATCAGTCTTTATCAACTATGTAAAACCAACATTTTGACGAACTACAAATACACATGCAAAATCACAATGTCCTAGAAACTAACAAAATACAACTCTTTTACAAAAATCAGCCTTGATTGACCATCATATAAATCAACATTAAAAATAAAATATGCAAAAAAAATAGAACACATATCAACAGTAAATAATCACTTTTTATTTTTTTACCAATATGTCACCGAGGCAGCCATAACATACAAACAAAACACCTTATCTATTTTGTAACCCGTTTTTTTAACAAGCCATTCGTAGAGAGACAATATTACATCGTAAGCCTATCGACAGGTTATATTATTATCATGACGGATTATGATTCATCATAGCTCTTTTTTCAATGATCTGTTATGATTTATTAAATTAATTCCGTTAATAAACTGTTCACAAGTGTACTATGTTAACCGTTTCTTATGTAAAATATAGCTAATTTGATCTCAGAGGACCAATAGGCACTTGAATAGGTGCCGATTCTTTAACTTATATTGTATATATATTAGAGGGGACGAATGGGTACCTTAAAAATAATATTTTGTATTAAAATATTAATTGGTCCCCTACCATGAGACCAATGGGCACCTACATAGGGGCCGAATCCACAACTTTTATGCTGGGGGACGAATTTTAGGGGACGAATGGGCTCTGACCCTTGATTATATGTGTATAATAATTAATAGATAATAGATAATTTTACCTTTTTCGATCCATTATCAATAATCGATTATCAACATCACTAATGAATATAATGGCCCGCTTAGGTATGTACCTAGGTAGGTAATACATTCTATCGGTGTTAACATAATATTTTAAGGGGGGCGGCCCTTTTTCCTACCGCTTAACGCATCACAATGTAGTAACACTTATAAACCTATCGTTAAAGGCACTCCATTGGCCAACAACGTATTAATCACAACTAATATGTTTATTAGTTAACGGATGTCGGTCGGTACCCACGCGCTGCATGCGTTTGCGTGGATGCATCGCAATGTTTTTGCGGGAACGCACGCGCAGGTGCGCGGGGGCAGGGAGCGGCAGTCAGCCGCCGTACGCGCACCTAAGCGGTCGTGTGTTGTGTGTGAAAGTTCAATGTTTGCGAGCGCGGGGGCGGTTGAACCGGTCGCACGACCCGACGACCTTACGTACCGTTCACTCACGCACCTCTTGTGCTAAAACTAAGTGCATCAAAAAATACACATCAAAGGATTGATTCACATTGCACGTTTTGAGTAGATGCATCTGATTTTCGACTTTGGAAACTGCATTCAAGACATCTTAAAATATGTACGTATAATTTTTATGAGACCAGGTATGGTGGTTGGTTACCGGTAGCATAATAACTGTTTATTAGATAACTTGAGATATTCCTCGGTGTTGGTACTTAGTGATTGGCGTCCCGTAGGTACTCCTTAGTTTTGAAGCAAAATGATAAATATTAAGATTATGGATGCGTTTCTTGTAATACAAACACAGGGTACTTATTTAGAGTAGGTATTTCCATGTTGTGTAGTTTGCAACTCAAACACATACACATGCTTACAGATACCTATTCTGAAATGCATCGTGCATGTAGCATAGAATTACAGAGTCAAATTCATTTAAGTACCTGTCTACCTAAGCTATGCCTAGAACTATTCGTGCGACAATATTATACCTACACAATTATATCTACCTACTATATCCAATTTATAAATAATATAATACCTATTATTTATATGCTACTGCCTTTGTAATATTTTAATATTATAGGTATGACCGCTCTACCAAGCTATCGAACAGGAAGCTTCATTTTTCTCATTCTAATAGGTACTTAAATTATTAATTGAATAGTAATTTTAGTGTACTTAATCGGAACAGTTATGGAAATTTTTAAAATAATTATTGTTGTGTTTTTTGAGGTATAGTACCTAATTAATTTTTTAAATGTCTAATAAATAAAGTGCGAAATTATAATTATGTTTAATACGCTCTTTCCTACCTAATTTCGAAAAGTCAGTGGTGGTGGCGTCCCTTGGATTGGAACTCGAGACTTGGGAGTTGATTGGAGTGGTCATATCACTAAATGCCTACTTATTCCGAAACATCTAATCCGTTAAAAAGTTAATTCAACGAATGAGCAACTAATAGATAACTTATTCGTTAAATGACCAATTCGTGAAATTGCTACTCTAACTTATTAAAAAACAAACCGCTAGGCAACGTAATAATTATTTTTAAACCCAACCCAAATTTCTGCCAAGAAAAATGAAAACAAATTGAATTAAAACCTTTGTAACACTGCACAAAGGTAGCGCTCGAAGCGATTTGCTTCATTTTTTCTTGCTTACTGCTAAGAAGCGCAACACATTGCCGGAGTCCGTGGTTCCGCATAATTCCGCTTAAATCACGAGATTACTTCTAGACTGCTGTACTCCATAGTCCACTTAACATTGAATATGGTAATGGTCAAAATAATGTTTCAAAGATTTCATTTAGTAGTAGGTATATAAATAATTTTGGTACTTATTGGCTAAATCTTTGTTGCGTCACTTAACTTACTACATCAACTGATTTAGTTCTGTCAGAACCCCAAACCATATCTGACTGATTGATTTCGGTTTATATCCAAAAATTAACAACCAATTCTAAAACACACATGCATAAAATTTTATATTTTTCTGAAAAACACAAAAGAAAACGGAGTTGACTCTGTTTTGGTTATATTTTATTAACTAACAACATTCAGACTTCAAACTTAGGCCATTATTTGTAGTAATTTTTATTTTTTAAAACATTCACGTCTTCTATTTCACCCCTGAGAAAAGGAGTACAAAAAAGTCTAGAACGCTCAAACAACCTTTCTATTGCAATTTCAAAGAATTTAAATAAGTAATTACCCGTCCTATGCATAAACTTCAGTGTTTAAAAAACTGAGACAAGGCTTTAGGACTTGTCCAAGTTATTTAACTCACAAAGATTTTCTTGAATCTAAAGACATCTCAGCCTTCGCTACCGTAATATATTTATACCAGGTTTGCTAAAGTGTTTTTGTGATCATGTAGGTACGATCTTAGCGACTATCATGACATCGACGTCATGATTATATTTAAGTGTCTATCCAGCTAAGAGTTGCTGATACTGCTGCCATGAATGGTGCCCCCCAAGGTAATGCACTGGCACCCCAAAAACACAAAAAGCCAACTATTAAATTCCTGAACATGTAGCAATTAAAAAATAATTGATTTCAATGTGTAATTCAAGGAATTTTAATATTCGATTTCGCTTAATCTGAAATATTGAAGATATTCGTAACAAAATATCCTCAAAAAACTGAATGCGCCATAAATCCCTTTTTTGCCGTCAGTTTGATACGTTGAGAATTAAAAATATTTAAGGCCATAAAATCCGCAAAAAGTAGTTTTATTTTTACTTTGACTTCCTATCAATCAAGTTTGTATGGTCGAATCTTCAAAATCAGTTCTTTAAATTTTAAGAAGCACGTGAAGAGTCTGTCGTTGGCGGGGCTCTTAGTCTCACTCATAAGTTTTCTTAGTTGGAGAGCAAAAAAACAATATGACAACTGATTTTAAGTCACAAGGACCTCTACTTTAAAGTCAAAGTTTACCCTATTTATGTTACCTTTTATCAAACTGTAAACCTGGTTGCAAAACTATTGATATAAATTATTAATTATTATTTTAACACAAACTAAACCATCGATATAGGTACATCTATGCTTACAAATTTTACAGTTAAACATTTTGAATAATGGGAATTGAATAATTCGAAATACCGCGATACGAAAATATTATTGTGAACTTATTAGCTATTCTATTGTCTTATAAATATTGTAATCCCCTATGTAGTACCGACCAAATAAAACCAAACGAAATAAGCACTATTTATTTAGGTCCAAACGCATTATTATATTATTATAGAATAAGCGGTAATAGTTGATATGTACCTGTTAATAGATTTGATGTGCAGTGGGCAGAATAGTGGTAGATACCAACAAATACTGATATTATTAGTGTTTGTTTACCTATTATAAAAAAGAAACGTTGCCCCGCACTAAGATTTTGTCCTGTATCCTGTCCAGTCCTGGGTGCGTTTACAAACACGAATTCTCACATACACAAACACGCAGATCCGGAACAACCTGTAGATCATAGTACAAATATTTGTTCCGTGTGGAGATCGAACCCACAACCCGTGGCGCTGGAGCCGATCGCTCAGCCGCAGCCGCTGCGCCAAACGTGTCGTCATTATTGAATCAATACATTGAACGTGGGTTGTGGAAACGAAATGAGGGATGGTTTCTCGACTCTTCCAACGTTGAAGTAAACCAGTAGATTCCAGAACTCGTACCTATATTGGGTAATTAAGATGCACAGATTACTGCCGACTTACGGTGGCTAGTTTGGTAACAAATTTTAAAGTTGCGGAATAAAGTATGAGAACTGATACAAAAACAGCTCCTCCTGCAATAACATTTAGCAGGATTGAATTCTTAAAATTTAAAAATTTGAGTCCAAAAATATATTTTTAGCGGCATAAAATTTGATCTCAGGCAGGATCCGAACCAGTGTCTCTCCGGTTAAGTACACGGTTATGTAAATACACTAGATATATTTTTCAACAGAAGTCGCTGACATTCCCTTAAAAGACGTAGAATGTTGAAGAGGAACTCCTTATCACAGACTGGTCTCGGTAGCTCATTTGGCTAATGTGTCAGGTACCGCATGTTCGAAACTTGCTTGAGATCGAATTTAACTTTTGCTAAAATTTATATTAAATATGTCATGGACATTTTTAATCACCATCTAGTCCCAAACTAAGCAGAGCTTTGTACTATGCGTAGATACTAGACAATGGATATAATATATACTACCAGACATATTTGTTTATCACATAAATATTTGTGTCCTGTGGGAATCCAACCCTCGATCTGATGATCAGCTGTCCGACACTCGAACCATCAGACCGCACACGTCTTTGAAAATGTTCAGTACCTATGCATTAATGCCCAATTTATCACTACATAGTATTTAAACAAAGTCGCTTCCCGCTGCCTTTCCCTATATATGCTTAGATCTTTAAAACTGCGCAACGGATTTAGATGCGGTTTTTTTAATAGATAGAGTGATTCATGAGGAAGGTTTATATGTATGTTATTAGTATATTGCACTTATGCTTATGGTCGCAAGTAGATAATAAAAATAAAAAGAACTAATCTGAATTTAGGTTACAATAATAATATAGAATGAGAAATTCCTACCGGGAATCCTTTAGCATAGCAATCGTGCTAAGAATCACTAGACTAAAGAAGCAGTCAAAATTAGATATTCAATGAAAAAAAAAAAAACAAAAACCAACGAGATTGGGAAATAAAAGATCAACGCGAGTGGCACCGCGGGGTACAGCAAGCAAGCTCATTGGATGGACATTTCTATTATTACTGAACGAGTTTCTAGGAAAATGTTAGCCATTTTAGGTAAGCAATTTACGTACATCATTTTGTTGTAGGTTGAACTCCGCTTTTCCGCGTATTAATCTCGGCTGTAACTTGAATCTATTCAATGCTCTCTTTGTTATCTGTGTTCATAGTACGAGTGTACGAGTATGTCCATAATAACTAAGTTAAAATTAAAAATTATTTATTCATTCAGGCATTAGTACAATACAGATACACACACACATATTACAATTTAACAGATTTAGACACTAGAAAAAAGAAAACCATATATCTCTGGCCCCTACACTAGGATTCCCTGTGTCGTAGGGTCCGTTCTCTTCCGTAAATTGTAAGAGTAATTAACTTAATGTGTATATATTGATTTCTGACATTTACGCGAATATTAAACATTGAAATAAACCTACTTTTTACGGATTTTATCGCGTTATATTGATAATATTAATCGGGACGTTTCAGTCTACCCGTGACCATGGACGCTGTAAAGGGTCCGAAACGTCGGGATTAATAATATCAATATAACGCGATAAAATCCGTAAAAAATAGTTTTATTTAAATGAATGTGTATATTTTACTTTTTGTTTTCTGTGTAAGAAAACTGAAAATAACTAGAAGATAGTGTATGTGTGTGTTTGTGTTATGTCTGTGTGTGTTTGTGCGCATGTTTATGTGTGTATTTATGCGCATGTATATGTGTGGTTTGTGCGCATGTGTATGTGTTGTTTGTGCGCATGTATATGTGCGTATGTGTTTGTGCAAGCGTACGTGCGTTTGTGTGTGTATGTGTGTATGCTTGCGTGCATGCGCGCTTGTGTTTGTGTTTCTACGTGTAAGTTCGTATTCTTAAATAGCAAAGTTTAGGAGGTTCTCGGTTTGGGAGTCTGGTTGTTCGCCATTTCCGGATGCTGGTTTTAAGGCGGAATGATATCAGGTTTATTAGACTTCAACTAGCTTTTACCAGCGGTACGGAATTTTGGCGACAAAAAGTAGCCTATGTCCTTCTCCAAACTCAAACAGCTTTAGGCGAGAAAGCGTAACATTCAGACAGTTACTTTCGCATTTATGCTATTACAGTTGGGAAGTTGGTATTATTAACTTTTAGTAAGTAAGTAGATAATTGAGTTAGTTCAATTGATGATGCAATAAATACTTAAACTTTAGTGTAAAATATATTACCATCAACATATTATTGATATATAAGTACGTTTAATTATTAATTAGAGTACGTATAATGGTTTAAACTTACTGTTTTTCTATATTTTTCCTTTACATATATGTGGTGTCTTTACCTATAAGTAGTTGTAACTTTAACTTTTTTATCTTTGTTTTCGATGCAGGTTTAAGGTAGACAACTGTTGGTAACCCTAAATTAATAATAATTTTAAAAAGCTGTTTATATTCCAATTTAAAATAACGGGCTTGAAATCGAAAGCTTGTTCGCATCATATCCAATGGGCGGGGCCCCTTTATTTAAACTTTAACGCCTCTCAACGCATTGTAAAAAAAACTGTTATGCCAATTCATTCCTTGAAATTGGGGCTCCTTTACGACCCTTCTGAGACATGTTATTGGTCTAAATTCTCTTAGCCAGTACCAATGGAAGGTGAGGGATAAGATGGGCCCATTTGTTCAAAGACAGATGCGTTCAAGCTGCATACGTCCCCACTATCGCTATTTGCGTGACTTCGAAGTACAAAAAGATATCACCTGGCCTTTTGTGGAAATTACTTCGAAGCTTGTTTTAAAGGGGTGATAATTACGAAATTTAACCTCAATGGTCTGGTTATCGCAAGTGTGGCTGTTGAGCTTTCAGTTGTGTGTTCGAGTCCGGGTCGAGTGTAAAGGTATTCGCACATTACGCCTATGCCGCTTAACTCTAGATACTCACTGTACATTAGTAAACTATGTAGGTATAATATCGTGTTCCTTACGACGGAACTTTCAAAATATAATTGAGGAAACTGTACGACGTGAAAACGACGCGTCGTACGCGCGCCTTATTCTGGAAAAGTATAGCTTGGTGTGTACCAAGCTATACTTTTCAGCATAAGCTGTTAGCCATGCAATACGCGTCTAGCTTTTACTAGATATGTATATAGCTTGACTTATAACCACCTCATCAATTGCACCGTAAGAAACAAGATTTAAATCTCATATTTCAAAGTTTTATTGTGAATTGAGCCTTACTGGAATAGGTGTATTACGTTTGTCGAGTGGATTCATTATTATGTGCATTGCAAAATTCGCAGTAGTAGCTCTGAGTTCAAATTTCTGGTTCACTGTGGATTATTTCATGAGGCTTAATATACCAGTGACGCAGAAGGTACACTTTTACGATGATATAGGCATCCATATTTATGTTACTTGTAAAACCAACAGTTATAACATTCAGTGAAAAAAAACAATATGTGTCATAAAGCCAGGTTAGAGTTACAGGTTTTCATAGCTAGCGACAGACTTAAAATAAAAACAAACTTAAGGGACACTTACACTGGACAGGGAATATTGTATATTTATGAGCATATAGTAAAAAATACAACATATCATGGAGAGATATCGATTCTATAGAATAATAATCTTATTATGACGTATCATTTTCTTTTTTAAAAAGGCGCATGGAATTTTATTGCCCATAAATTGGGTTGCAGAGGTCTGATGGCAGTCGCTTCGTGTAAAATACTGATATTCAGCAGCATCTGGTTAGACTGGAAGCCGACCCCAACATATTGGGAAAAATACTCGGAGTATGATGACAGTAACAAATGAGACCTTTTTTTAAAGTTGACGCTTTAACAAACACCACTACCAACAAAAGCAGTGATAATTTCGATAGATTCGTAGTTTCTAATGCGTACCGTTCCACTAAATTATTATGATTATTTTAACGTGTGAAAGGAAAATAATTGGCTAATATGCGCTTTCGTTTCTATTTCCTAGTAACAGTAACTTAATATCAATATAATTATACATACCTTACCATTACGCTGATACACCCACGGGCAGAGGTGTACTAAATTGTACACTCGTAGTTCACCGGTATGTTTAGATCCCAATAGGGAAAAACCAACATATTTCTAAACAAACCAAAGCGTTTCCTGCTAAGTAAAAGCTATACCTTTTTTTTTGTTTACGGGGGGAAACCTTCAGTGTGGGATTCTTACCCACTAAAACCACCCCGGTGGCCACCATCAGCACATGGAGAGGGGCACTGGGTCCTCTTAATAAACCACCCCAGAACCCCCCTGTGCACCGCCTATTAAGGCACATCCACGGGGAGTAATAGCTATACCTAGGTAAAAAAATTTTATGAGTACTCAATTTTTTTTAACCATTAAGGTGGCAAATAAGCCTACGACCCTCCTGATGGTAAGCAGTCACCGCAGCCTATAGACGCTTGCAAAACCGAGGACATCCTCTGCGCGTTGCCAACCCTGTAAAACGAAAGAGGAATAGTTGGGTTGGCAGTAAATGGGTTAAAGTCCCCCCCACTGTCAACACAACATTTCCTCGCGGAGCACTGGCAAATGAGACCACTTCAGGAGTATACTCGTTCAAATAAAAAAATAATTTTGAGAGTCAGTCCACAAATGGGGGAGAAATCGGTGTACATACATAAAAAATAAAAAAAATACATACAGTCGAATATAGAACCTCCTCCTTTTTTGAAGTCGTTTGAAAAAAAACGTGCTCGCAGTCCCCGCATGGCAACGTTTCGAGTTAATTCAATTTGGTGGATACTCGAAATCTTTCGAGCCGTCAGTCCGCGGCCTAATAAAATCAGGTATTCGATCGATATAAATTTTTAGTTTCACTGTTAGTTAACTGAATATCGATAGTGAGGTCGACTAAATTTTATTTTGTACCTCAACATGATAAAACGTAAATAAATAAAAACAAAAAGCATAAAAAATGAGTATGAGGCCAAAATACAGTACCAATCTCATCTGATGCTACAGCCAAAGAGTTTCTGCAGCGCCCATTTTTAGAATGGCCCAATATAATAAACAGAACAAAACTTATAATATTTAAAATTAATATAAAAAAGTGGTAGATGGTGAATGCTTACCTTATTTTTAGGGGGGAAAGTTCTGAAAGCCAAAGTGGTGCCTCTGCATCGGATTTTTACAGTAACATTGACATTCACTTACGTAGAACTCTATCGTCAATACATTTTAGTTTGTCGTCAAGGGCTAACGCAGTGACATTCTCATTATTATTATTATATGTATATTATTAATTCGGTTTTTGTGAGGTTTCGGTCAAATTACCTGCACCACAAACAGACAAAGATACCACAGTACCTGTAGGCTGTAACGTTAACACTCGATGGACTGAATAAGCACATAAAGGTAAATTATGATGGGTTGGCAACTTAATACTGCATAGAGCTATTTAGCGACTCATAACCCTTCACTGTGACAATGCAAAATGTCGGCATACCTTAATTAGAGGAGATACGCCATTTTGTAATTACACGTATCTGTACCTACCTACCTGCCTACTACTTTTATGCTTTGATTGATATCTTTTGTACGAATGTGACAGTGAAACCCGAGTACAATAAAAGTACATAGTATGAGTGTATAAAAGTAGAAAAGCACTAGGAGACGGTGAAGGGCGGGCATTTCAGGGGTTGTCCTAAGGTAAACATGACGTTCAAAAAGTAGGTACTAAATAATTTTTTTTTTTTTTCCCTGATGGCAATTGAGTCGTTGTCGACTATTCTGCCAGCGTCAAGTGTGATGTGGTTATTGTAAAATTCTGCTCTTCGAACACTGTTGCCTTCGTGGTAGGTTTTAGTACATCATTGAGATAATTTATAACATAAATTTCCTTCTTACTAAATAAATTATTTTGACTTACGAATTTTGACTTATGAAAGACTGTTATTAACCGACAGTAATATTCTACATCTTCTACGGATGAGCCAAAACTTCCAACCATGGAGTTGAATGATAATATTAAATTATATTTTCTTTTCAATTGCTATTACTTATAATTATTTGTACGTAGTTAATATTTAGATATTAACCGAAATTAAAGGTACGAATAAATACCACTGGTTTATATGTATGTATAAGAATATATACCAAATAAACCAACTGAAAAGAGCGCTCTCTGGGATGGACACATATTAAGTCACATCTTGTGACTCAACCGATAGAACTTGCGATCCAACATAGTTTTGAAAGGCTTGGCGATGACAACGCGCTAGCGGTAATACCACTGGTGATGCTGGCGTCTATAAGCTAGGGTGGCCGCTTATCATCAGCCAACCTGTATGCTCGTTGGTCAGCTCATTACAATAAGAACAGACACTATTAACACGTGGTTCCTTTGTCCATAGGTTGGCCTCCAGCTCCGTTCCAGGTGGCGGGCGCGGGCCCCAGCATGCCGCCGATGCAGGCAGGTAGCATGGAGCCGCTGCCGCCCGCACATACACCCATCTATGAGTACAAGAAGCACCGGCTGTCCCAGCTGCTCGACAAACTGGCGGTCCAAATCACCAACAATAACAACTACCCTACACCGCCTTGGCTCGTACACGAGGCCCCAAAGAACACCGAAGACGACGACGTCCCCTTGGACCTCAGCGTCAAAACAAACCGCAGGGAACCAGAGGCTTTTGCCTGCAGCTTTTGCGGGCAATCATTCACGGTACATGACCGTCTGATCAAACACATCGCGTCCCGTCACCGAACCAAATCTGAGAGCGTTCGCGCATACGAATGTCAGGTCTGCTATAGAAAATTCGCTAGATCTGACATGCTGACACGGCATGCTCGGCTCCACAGCGGACTCAAACCGTATTCTTGCACTGTGTGCGGGCAAGTATTCTCACGCTCCGACCACTTGGCCACCCACCAGCGCACGCACACTGGCGAGAAGCCGTACCGCTGCCCGTCGTGCCCGTACGCTGCGTGCCGCCGCGACATGATCACGCGTCACATGCGCACGCACGTGCGACGCGCACAGCCAGCCTAAATGACCAACAAGGTCTGATTGTTTTTATATTATTTGAGACTGATTTTTTCATTCCAAAGTTAAACTATTATAAATTAATTGATTGGTGTTTTGTTAGTCCCACCGTAGGATTCGGTAAGACATTTCTCATTGCTGCGCAGAATTGACTTGACTGCGATTGTGTGTTGCCAGTTTGCCATTTTATTCGTATTGTTATTTATGCCGCAGCGATGTCAAATTAATCTGCTATGCGCAATGCGATCTGTCGTTTCCCATAGACCTTTGAAATGTCTCACGGTTTGTTTTTTTACTTGTTAATTCTACTAATCAGAGATGATAGAACAATCTGTTTCGCAATTTTCTTGTAGGTACAATTAAAATTTTAATAATTCTGTGCCATTGATTTTACCGCTTTGTAATTATTGCAATGTTTAATATTTGTAGCCAATAAATGGTAACGTTTTTACTGCCACTTCATTAATAAAAAAGAAAAGGTAGTTACTTTTTAAGATGTTAAACTCACACATACTTGTTATTTATTTGATTTGAGAAAGACTAACGTTACATCTATCGGTAGAATAGCAACTGATACCGCTGGCGTCAAAATGATAGGAAAAGGCAAAGTAAGTTTAGGTAAGTATAATATAATATATAACTTTTGCCACATTTCGCTTGTTTGAGCAAATAGAATGTAAAGTAAACTTGTTACATTATAAAAATTTACTTCTTATTGTAAAGATCATTTAATGGTTAACGTTGTACTAGTTGTAAGTATGTTGTGAACCTTTTCTGTTTAGTAAAACGTCTTAGGACATTTAATATTAATAATTATTATTATATTTGTTGAATTCGATATCGTGACCAAAAAATAATATCTTTATAGGAATTTATCATATTATTTTTATTATAAAAATGCACATTCCGTTAACAAAAATTTATCGATCGTAGGTATATAGACATTACATTTTGAAGTCAACTTTTTGTACTTGTTAGTGATCGTAGTTAAATTAGACGCGAAGGGTTTAAATTTATTTTCCTTCTAAAGTTAAGTAAGTAATAAATTTCACTAATCAAAATATACATTAACTAATAGGAAATAGTATATGTCGTGGGCTGATCGTAGGATTGGCCTGTATAACTGGGCACTTCTAGAAACAGACATCGTGATTTGGCCGGCCATATCCTGATGTGCCCAGTAAAAAAGCGAGCTTTTCTTTCGAATAAAAATATTTTCTTTCACTGTTCTAACCTAACCTAACCCAACCCAAATGATTCTCCAACAATTAGAGGGGACCTGGCGCTTTTTCGCTCGTCTTCGCAGTCCTTGTCCTGTAGCATTCGTCCGCACCTACGCGTAAGGGGAGAGATACCGCGTCGCCTGCTCGGGCCTTGTGAGTGCCCGCGGTAGGACTTCCCCAAGTCCGCCGCCCGTGACCGTTTATGGTGGTTGATACATGGTGATGTCTGCCCTTTTCCTGATCACCCGGTGATGCACCGGGCGCTGATCGGCAGTATGGAGGCACTTCTCACCCTCTTTACTTCTTCCTTCTGCGGGAGAACCTCTTCGCAGAAGGCGATCGTCGCCTACCAGGCTATTATTATGGATAGATATTATAATAGATAGGCATAGATATTATGGCCGGCAGCGCAAGGTCCATTCCAGCTCTCGCAGTCCATGATTCATCACGATGTGTAGGCGTATCACGATCGTTGTGACAAATCCAACGATCGACCCACAACGTATACATATTGACTTCAATATTCTAATTACATTATGTAATTTGGATATTTAAGTATTAAGTAGTATTAATTTAATTGACAGGTACTAACTACAGCATTTTTTTTTTAATTACGTCATACTTTCGACTGAATCTTTCTACCTTTCATGTGACAGTAAAATTAATCGGCACTTTAATGTGTATCTAAGTAATTAATATGCTCATAGTTGCCAATTATAACTAACAGTCTAAAAAATGGCACATTCCCAAACCTTGATATAGTAAAACTTTGTATTTGGTACCTGGGTTATGCTACACCTAACTTTTAAATAAACTACATTTTGGTGTAAGATCCAACACTACAATGTTTTAATTATTATAAATGGAACGAGAAACAATACAATTATTAGTCAGAAGAAAGTCCCTGTCAGTTTATAGAAATATACTTTGACTTACTAAACTGCTTAAAACGAAACTTGGTTAAGACATACATCCTACTTGCATCCTACAAACACTCACGCTTTTTTCTCGTTATATGCATTAATTATAGAACGCTACTTGCTACGATTCTTGCATACTTCTCTTGCTTCCTCCACATTCATACAATCATCTTGTCATACACAAATGATCTTAAATAAGACACAAAAGATTAAGTACAGTTAAAAAAAAAAAAAAAAGTAATCGTTTCTGTGGTTTTTTATCTTGAGACTTCAATTAATGAACTAACATATAGACTCTTTTATGCAAAATGTATAATAGATCCGCATTTAAAATAATATAATGGTCGAACAACTAAAATAAAAAATAGTTGCTATTATATTTTATCGAATTTAATTCGTATTTACTGTGAGTTTAGTAACAAAATTGAACACGACACCCTGTTTAAAAAGTTTTGCTGTTTCAAAATCCTGAAAACAATTTTAATCGTTGATGTACATACCTATGTTTAATTGTACTATGTTTCAGTAGCGGCTCCAGGGGCAGCTTGGGGATTTAGTTACCCTAATAACAATATCGATCCATCCCTGACAAATCTCAAGTTAAACTTGATATAATGGTACTTTCTTAATGTTAGCCCCTGGATCCGACTCTGTTGTTTTGTATATAGTCTCAGTGTATGTAATACACATGCAATTACTTCGTCAATAATATTTTTGAGTTATTTGTGCAGTAAAAGCATAAAAGCTTTATAATTAATCTAAAACCATATGTTATATTCTACATGTTTATAATATAATATGTTATGCAAACTCAACGTGGAGAATTATTATAAGGGTATCACTTCTTATCACAGTGGCAAAGGAAATATTGCGTAAAGCTGCAAGCATAAGTTCAAGTTGACAAATCTCTATGTTGTTTTGAGGTTGTAAATTATAATTAGTTTTTAAAGCGTGTCCTCTACCGCTCCGTCATTTAATGTACTTCATTGAATGTCTTTTGCTATGTCCAAGCTTTATCTTTTTTTTATCTATAATTATAATTTATGTATATCATCTGACCGTTCTATTTTAAACTTTCTTTTCATACTAAAATAATTTCAAAACCATGGAATTATTTTATGAAAGGTGGATGATTTTTTAATAATTCTATTCTATATATTACCTATACCTTCATGCTGTAATTTGATTTTTAACAGTTCTGTTTCTCTCTCAAAATAAAAACTTTTTATTTCATGTCATAATTAAATTTGATGACTTGATATTAGAAATACGTAAGAGAAAAGCGTACTGTTGCTTAACTTTGCCATTTTTACCATATAATAATGGGTGTTAATCAATATAATCTTTAATGTGGAGCCATAATCTTAGGTTAATATGTTATATACTAAACGTCCCCAACATTGGGCATCTCAAAAG
Source organism: Acronicta alni (assembly GCA_964056405.1). Taxonomy (NCBI): domain Eukaryota; kingdom Metazoa; phylum Arthropoda; class Insecta; order Lepidoptera; family Noctuidae; genus Acronicta; species Acronicta alni. The sequence continues at coordinate 23,576,337 of OZ043913.1, read as the reverse complement.
TAAACGGCTTTGGACCTATCACCCAGCAAACCACGCGACTCACATGATGAGGTCAACATTATGTTCCATAATTTATAAATACCACGTCTATAGTGATTGTGGCTCAAGCTTTGGTTGCAAGATGTGGTCAACCCTGGGCTGTTAACATAGTTTAACCAGCAACCGTGGCAACCTGTTGCGTGATCCCTTGTGCGACCAGCTAGCTATTACAGCCAAGTTCCTTGGGTTTCTTTAGTATACTGTTTCTATAATGCGAAACTTCCTCATAGATTTAGCGCTGCCAGAAGCAGTTTTGCTGGATTTGTACCGCAACTGCACTTGGCTTTCCCTTCCCGTATAGTATAGTTCTGCTGAATGTAATTATTATTTTTTGTCTTTACATTAATAAGCTCAATTTAGTGTTAAATGCTTCCGTTATTGTTTTTTTGTTTTCACTTTTAAACCCTTAGGTACTCTGATGATTGCTTTTTGCTCTAGCGGGTCTTTAGGCGATTGGCATCACGTGTGGTCGGCTAATTCGCATCTTTAGCTAAGAGAAATACTCTTACGAGGGTCGATTCGCACCGAACTTGGTGCGAAACGCCTATGGATCCACGAGCATACCTTATGTTAAGTTTAATTTTGTTTTTTTGAAGATGACTTTCCTTATAAGGAATTAAAATAATGTTTTTTTAAAGACTTGAGGTATTTAGTATTTTATTGTATTATTTTTAATTAAGGTTGACGTAAGTATATTTTAAAATTGTGTCTCAATAATTTTTAAATTATGGAGAGTGGGCAACATTTTGCAATAGACTAAAATAAGGCTAAACAAACAGATTTTGCGACGGTTTGCGAACTTTTATAAGTTTATGTACAGACGCCAGCAGGTCAAGCTATCCAAAACTGTCAAATTTGCCCAATTTAATACGAACCTTATTTTTTTTATATTAAAATTGAAATTCAATCAAAGAAATTTGACAGATTGTGGTAGCTTGATTTGCGGGCCTCTGTACATGTTAGAGGATCTCGTCTCTCGATTTTGACGATCGATATTACAAGCATCGTGAAACCTCGGTTTCTGGTGGTACGTATATTTTTGTGGTGCTTCTGAGCACGTTGCTGTGCCCCAGTAAGCTGGTTGAATAGTTTTACTTTTAGGGACATACGTACTCTTCTTTAATTTTCCGCCAGCAGGTGAAACTCAGATTTTCAACTTTAATACAAAATAATAAGGTTCTCATACCTTATTATTTTGTATTAAAGTTGAAAATCTATGCAAGAAATTAACAGATTGGGGTATCTTGATGTGCATAACCGTCTCGAAACATCATGTTTAGGTAAGATGAAAATGATGCAAAAAAGATCGTTTTCCAAAATGCCAGTTACTTACCTACTTTTACTATTCTGGATAAGGGACATCGTTCACTTCGCGACCACGACTACGTCAGTAGTGGGCGTGGTCTAAATCTTGGTCGCGAGCGGATACAACAATCGGCAAATTACACATAATTTAGCCACGGCGACCACTCGAGCGGTAAGTTGGCCAAGTGCACGATGCACCTCCTGTCTAGTCGCTACTGTCCTAGTCGCCTGGTGCGCGAACTCCCTATGTATCTATGTTGACTTGTTCTTGTTATCAAGAAATGTTTCAAAACTTATTATAAAAACAGGTAGAGTGGTACAAGCATGGCTTTTGAGACCAGTTTTGTAACCGTGTATAATTATTACTTTATAGTTGTTATTAGTTGTATTGATTGAAATAAGTTTTACTGTGATAAAAAAATGATTTTTGTTTTTAACTGCTATGTTTGGCAATATTTATTGTCTTATAATTAAAAAGAAATAAATGGCTGTAAAAAATTAATGTTTTATTTCTTTAAGTTAGTAAAACCTTTTCTGTCTGTGGCCCTGGATTCGATTCCGAAGTCATTAAGTTGTATTGGGATTTTCTATGAAATTCTCAGTAGCCGCTTGGAGTTTCGATATTGGTGGCCGGTTAATATATGCTCGCCCCCTATCACATGGCACTTAAACATACCGGCGAACTGTGTGTAAACATTAGTTCAAATCTGCCTAACCCTTCGGAGAATGCAGGCATGATGGTAGGCATGTATGCCATGGAAAATATCTTCGGCATTTCTAAATATAAAATAAATTAAAAATAATTATGAACCGGTGCTCTCGAGATCTTTTTTATAACTCTGAGGTGGCAAACAAGTATGAGGCCGGTCTGATAGTAAGCAGGTGTCGTATGGACATGCAACACTAGGGGTATCACTAGCACGTGGACGACCTTGTTAAATATTTTCACTCACTTTTTGAAAACTCCATGCTATACCCACTTGGCAATACCGGCAGGGAGCTGATTCCACAATCTGAATGTGCATGGAAGATTTTTTTAAATCAAATAGGATAATCGAATATGCGCGTCACCTGATGGTAAGTAACTAGGACTACCGCCGCCCATGGACATCAGTGACATCGTAGTTATCACTGATGTTGGCCCCTACCGCTTCTGGTTTTTCGCTCCGCAAACAGGTCGCGCCATCTATTGAGAGAATATGTAAATCATTGTAAAATCACTCACATTACGTTTAGTTGCCTAGTTGTTATATTTTTTTCCAAAACGAGATTGATGGTGCTAGTCCAACAGAGTTCAAAATAGAATAATGAATAAGAATATTATTGTACAGACACCAGCAGCTCAAGTTATCCAAAACTGTAAACTTTTCCCAGTTGATTATGAACCTTATTGTTTTGAATTAAAGTTGAAAATCTAAAATAAATTTGACAGATTGGGGTAGCTTGAAGTGCTGGCCTTTGTACTTACCTACTTTTACTAACTACCTATTTTTGTCAACTCTACTTTCATTAATAGAAGAGTCCGTGGAGTCGTTCCTTTAGATACTAAAGAGCTAGGCAAGGAACGAAACGAAATATCCGGCCCATAAAGTTAAGAGGACACCTAGCGTTTATGTGCCCCCTTACAGGTTGATGTAAACAAAATTATGTGTTGCCACCTAACTTAACTTTGGTCATTCAAATATAGGAAACGTTGGTGGAAACAGGTCGAATAGAAAATACGAGTCGAGCTGTTCTTTTGCTTAAGAGCTAGCTACGGAAAAATAAAATCAAGTCTATAAAGTTAGAACCCCTAACCTTAAAAATATATTCATATTGCTCTATCTGTCGTTCGAATGCCGCACTAGGCTTGCTGAGTTGGCGTAGCGGTTTCATGATGGGTTGCGTAGCTTGACAAACGTAAGATAGATGGCGCGCTTTTTAAATTACTTCTCGGAATAATTGAGAATAATACTCCTTGCTGTTCATGAGCTCCTACTGCTCCTAGTACGAATACGCTACCAACCCCACGGTAAGCTGTCACCGCGTCACCGCGCCACGGCGCGGCGCCAGCCAGGTTAGCACCTACTTGGTAGCAAAAAAGTAAATGCTACTAACGTAATGAACAACAAACTATAAGAAGCCCTTGAAAAGGTAAAAAGTGAAAAAAAATAGGATGTAACCCATTGGAAAAGGAAGAGAATATACCTAACAAAAATGAAAGGAAAAATAATTCACGGGCGATCAGCGGTCGGGAAGTGGATGGGGGTGAGTTTTTAAGGGTAGAAAACGTTCTATCTCGATTTCAGGCAAAACTACAAGTCCTATGGAAAAAAGTTAATACCGGTGAAAATAATTGTAGGTAGATACATCAGCAAATAATATTATTAGTTACCTTAGGCAGATCATATTTTATATAAATAATAAATAAAAGTGGGTACAATACACTTTCTGTTGATTGCATTCTATCACAGTACGATTTTAACATGCCCGCGCTTCCCTTAAGCATATAACTTGTAGTATGTTGTGACCAACATGACCGAATGCCTAATTAGCTTTTCAGCATTATATTATATTCCTGAGTTTATTTATATTTATTATTCAGTGATAACAAAATTATTTATTAATTTTATCAGCAATAATCGAGCTTAAAAACATGACAACTGTACCAGATATTGGGTGCCAAGGCTGATGATAGTCGCTTCTCGTTAGACTGGAAGCTGTTTGCAACGTAATTGGGAAAATGCTATACGGATGATGTAACTGTGGTATGGTTTAAAAGTAATATTAACGATATTAATTTATAAATTTTATTTCTCATTAATCATCATAAATACCCAGTTTATATTCTCTACGCAAAGGACAGAGACGCAGAGACTCGCAAAGATCCAGAGCCTCACAATGGTTAAGCCCACCACTAGTTCTTCAGTAAGTATTGACGTAAGGGCTAGTATAATAATAATGACATCGAAAATTTAGCCATTTGCATTCATAATATTTTTACTTATGCTACAGTATTATGTGAGTGAGTGAGTAAGAGACTTTCGGTCACCATAAACCCTGTTCTGAGTTTTCTGTGCGGCCAATGTTGCCACACTTGCCACTACAGTGACACTAGTGACAGCACGCATACGATCTGGCGCTCCTTATTTGTAATCTGTGGGTCGACGCGATGTCAGAATAACTTGCCGAAACGTGCCGAGACTATGCTCGCTCCATTATACGCAGGCACAACATATTGTAACTCTATTTCAATAAATTTATAATTATCGAAAGAAAGATAGAATACGTTGTATTTTTTATCGACCATTGGGTAATAAACTGCAGCTTTGGAGAATAATTATCACTATAGAAATGAGGCCGGCCTTAATGTTATTAACTTCATATTTTAGGTCCATCTCATTCTTTACCTGGTTTCCTTAATAACCCTCCCCTAAGAATATTATCACTTTATTGCTTTGCAAAACACATAATTTTTGAACAGTGTAAGATGCATTTCACACTGTCAGGGCAGTGTCAATTATTTTATATTTACTATCAATATTGAATAGCATTAACACGACGCATTGCATTCATCAAAAATTGGAGCCTATCTTTAGTCCTAAGTTTATGAAAAATCATCAAAGCATACGGGATGCCTGATAGTAGGTAAGCGGCAACTACAGCCGCACTCGCGCTATGTCATCTTGAGACCTCAGTGCCTACAGTAATTTCAGTCTACATCATTACTCTTCAAACCGGAACATAATATTTTTAGCACATTATTGCTTACTACACGAAATAATACATAATATTATAATGGGTGGCCTTATCGTTAACTGCCAAGTGTAATTATATTTTCTATTATATTCAATTTCAGAGTTCCAACGCCTCAGAAACAATTTCAGCTAATATTGTAACAAAGTTTTAAGTATATAATTATATAACATCGTCCACGTACATACATCACAATAATAAATAGTTATAAAATACAATAATAAAATAGTTTAGAGTGATTAAACGACATTAGGCTGTCGTTTTCCTAAGTAAAATTAAATATCCACTTTCGAAGTGGAAAACAGCCAGACTGTAGCGACTGACGTTTTCTGTGTTCGATCACATATGTCTAATAATTTAATTTTATCGTCCAACCCTGTAATGTAATCTTCAACATAAAAGTCTTCATTGATTACTCGCGTGACGTCAGAATCAGATGACTCAATAGCCAGTTGTTTTAGGCATCTTATGCTAAGGAAAGGTGCAGATACTGTTCCATACGTGACGGTGTTTAGTTTATAAATACCTAACGGCTGAGATGGGTCGTCGCGCCACAAAATCATTTGCAAATTGCGTTGCTCCTCATCGACTAAGCATTGCCTGTACATCTTCTCCACGTCGGCGCACGCAGCGAACTTATGCTGCCTAAAGCGGAGAAGAATAGCAATTAAATCGCCTTGAATAAAAGGACCGACCATTTGCAAATCATTAAGTAATGTAGCAGAGCTAGTCCGCGCGCTTGCATCAAACACTACACGCAACTTGGTGGTGGTGCTGTGCTTGCGGAACACGCCGTGATGGGGCATAAAATAACACGGGGATTCATATGAATCTACCTGTGTCATATGACCTAAGTGCTGATACTCCTGCATAAAATTCGAGTACAGCCTTAGCGTGGATACTGCGTTTGCGACCTACCTTCAATATACAAGTTCGCCGACCCTACCTCGAATTACACGAGCTGATAATCAAAAGCGTTCAGCAAGCAGAATTTGCGTGCGACCTTGATGCAATAAACAAACACGGAAGAGTGCACTCCAAAAGCAAAATTTTGTGTTTGAACCCAACCATAGCTGAGGGTGGTATTTTACGTGTGGGTGGGAGATTGGAAAACGCCCAAGTGAGTTTTGAGATGAAACATCCCATCATCTTACCCCACGACCATCGGTTAACCACATTACTTATAGATCAAGCTCATAAATTGACTTTCCATGGCGGAGCGCGTCTAACACTAGCAAACCTTCGGCAACAGTTTTGGATTATCAGCGGATATATGGCAAATAAAAAGTTCATAAGAAAATGTGTCATATGCAGCAAACAAAATCCCGTGCGACAACACCAGCTCATGAGAGATTTACCAGAACCAAGAGTGAATCCAGAGCATGCATTCTTCCATTGCGGCGTCGACTATACAGGTTTTGTAGACGTCAAGGCTAATAAAGGACGTAGTGTTCCACGAGCGCCTCTCTAAAGCAGTGTGTAAAAACTATAAGCGAACATGTATCAACCTCATTCTGGGTCATAAACATATGATCATCTATCCATTTTTTAAAGCAATAATAATTAATAAATAAATTGTATGTAATTACAATATGTTTGTTTTACTACACGCAACTTACCTGTGCCCTAATTGGAAAGATAAAGGTATTATGTTAGTTAAAACTAATAATAAAATATTACTAGTAATCAGAAAACCAACTGAACTGACAAACTTGTCATTTATATGTATTATACCTATCCATAGATACGTAAGTAAGTACAATTTACCCTTTACCTGGTGATGGAGACTGAAGACAATTGAGGGAACTTGAACGGTTTACGGAGCAGCAGTTTATGAGAACTTAACACTTGGCTATAGTTGAAGTAAGGTAGGTAAGTACATACCTACATACCATCAGACCTGTATTCCACGAAGGGTTGGGCATGAGCTCCTAAATTATGGACGAGCTATACAATGACTGATGGATGCGTGCCGTCGCGTCGGCTGGGACTGCTCTACTCAAAGCCGCTGTAGCCTTTCTTCAAAAGGCCATTTCAGACGTTGCCCTACATTGTAAGACACAAATGTTTGTTACTATTCTATGTGTGGTCTTTTAAAGACATTGATTGTCTGAGTTTCTTCGGTGTTTCTTCTCAAAAGGTCGTCAGGAAATGCCGGAGAAATTATCTACTAGTTTAAAAAGAAATGTAAAACATTGACTAGTAAGTGTCTCTGTAGGTATTAACCGAAGAACTAAATGAAAGATTGATTATTTAATGAATAAGTCATTAAATAATCAAAAAACCTACTGTTATTAACCGAGCAGTTACTGAGAATTTCATTTAAGAACTCATTCGCTCGTTATTCATGATGCTCGACTTATGAATTAAACCCTGAACAGTCGGACAAAAAAAGGTTTTTAAAAATCTCTCATTCGAATAAATTTATAAGGCAGGCACTTGATATCTGCCATCATACCTACCTAATACCAAACGAGGTGTAAACTGAAATTAAATTAAAATTGAAAATATTTTTGTGTTGCACATGTTGCTACTACAGTAGCACAAACACTTGAATTTAATAAGTAAGACTAGTTGCCCCCCGCGGTGTCATCTGTTTTCCTTTTTGCTCGGCTTCTATTGCTTGTAGCGTGATGCTATACAGCGTTTACCTTCCTCGATAAATTGACTATCCAACACAAAAGTGATTTTCAATTCGAACCAGTACATAGTCGCAACTTACAGATACGTGCTTATTTTTCATATAATTTTATTAACTAGTAAGTAAATATATAGCGTAATAGTAATGATAATTAATAAACTTCATACTAGCTTTCTGTAAAATGCGAAATTATTAATTTAAAAAGTCATAAACCCGACTGCAAAAAGTCAATTTAAAAGTAATGCATTAAAAAGATCTAAACAAGAATAAGAATAGTAATCAAAATAAACTATAAATAAAGTAAACTACTTCAGTTTAACAGACTAAATTAAGGGCTGAAAGTCTAATTAGTTTATTTACAATAAAATAAAACATAATTATCCTTTCAGGCTGCTCCAAGTTTGCGCAGTGCTAACTAGATGGTGTTGGCGTCGAATTAGAAGTCGCTATGGTTTCGTTACCGCGGTTTGTATAAGGGCGCTGCGACAAATTTTCATTTACTGGTCAAACTATTCTATCTCGAGAAATTAATAGTAACTATTAAGAATTTTTGAATGCGGTTGACTTTTCAACTGCTAAGAATTGATTGTCTCCATCTGTCTGCAAACGTTAAATGTTCCATATCATGCCAGAGGCTTATAATAAATACTAGCTTTTACCCGCGACTTCGTACGTAGTAACACAAATCAACAATTGTGGGATTGATTTCATGGGATAAGAAGTACTCAGTGTAGGGAAATTCCCGCTTTTTTTATGCCAGTGCTAGTCATAAACTGTTATCATTCATCATCATCATTTTTCGGGAATTCCGGGATATTCCCACATTTCTCTGGCATAAAAAGTACCCTGTATATTATTCCAGGTCACATACTAATTGTAATGTTCATCACATAAATATTTGTGTCATGTGGGAATCCAACCCACGAACTCAATAATAATATTTATGTAAGATCACCAGTGATTGAAAATTTGTCGCAGCGCCCTTATACAGTTATATATAAGTCGAGCATCATTAATAACGAGCGAATGAGTTCTTAAATGCTCGGTTAATAGGTTAACAATAGGTTTTTGATTATTTAATGACTTATTAATTAAATAATCAATCTTTCATTTAGTTCTTCGGTTAATCGGGTTCGATTCCCACAAGACACAAATATTTGTGTGGATAAAACATGAGTATTTGTGTTTGTCTGGGTGTTTCTTATGTATTATAAGTATGTATTTACAAAAAAAAGTATATAAGTATTATATCCATTGTCTAGTACCCATAGTACAAGCTCTGCTTAGTTTGGGACTAGATGGTGTTGTGTAAAATGTCCCAAAAATATTTATTATTTAATACCTACAGAGACACTTTTACTAGTCAATGTTTTACGTTTCTTTTTAAGCTAGATAATTTCTCCGGCATTTCCTTACGGCCTTTTGAGAAGAAACACCGAAGAAACTCAGTAGGTACTTATACTTACAGTACTACTTATAGTTCCCTTTATCAGCATATGCAACAAAACTTTTTGAGTGTATGGGAGCCTTAGATTTGTATTCAATGTGTTTTTCAGAACGATTATTACAATACGAAGTCTCTAGTATATCAGCTCGACTGCGCAAAAATGAGAAAAAGTCACACAATGTGGCTAACTCAGTAAGATTAGATTTGTGCTCTTCCCACTTTTTACTTGTGTGAATGCTTTGCTGAAATCATAAATATAATCAGTACATCCCACATATTAGTAGGCTGACCTAATGTGTCAAGAGCACGCAAATGTTTGGACACATGATCAACGATAAAACGTAATGACTTATACGATTCTCTTTGAATAGGCTCAATATTAAACAATGCCTTTAAGTGGTTATTAATTAATATATTTTTACCGTCAAATCTCTGACCCACGCAACCTTGTATTTGGAACTAAATTCTATCGACTTAAAAACTACAGCTGCACTCCCGTCTAATGCTGACCGCAGATAATGAAATTTGTTTACCCATAAACAAATTTAGTAGAAGGTAGAATATTAGAATTTCTGTCGATCACTGATTGAAATATGTCCTTGAATTCCAACCAGTTAAGGTAATTTCCGTCAAAGCTGGAAAGTTTTATAGTTAGTAATTTAATACCTAATTTCTGGGAACGGCAACTACTAAACGAAGCTTGATCAAGATCAATATCTTTTTCAAGTTTTTTAGCTGGACAGTTGTCTATGACATCTTGACTAATAAAAATTAAACTGTGGAGTCAGCATGTAATATATCAATTTTATTTTGTATGGCCTCGTATTCATCCGAAAGTAATTGAATTTTATTTAGCTTTATCTCTAGCTCTTTGTACTTTATTATACCACGTTGTTTAATTTGCTTAGTTCCATCTTGAGCTCTGATTCACTCATTTTGTCAAATAAGTGTAGTATGTACTCACCAATTAATAGAGACAGTCTGGCCCCACGTTGGGCGCCAGACTTCTATTGGATGAGAATTATCATCGCGCCACAGAATAAGTTGCAGCTGACGCTGCTGAGTATTTATATGAAATTGGCGGTACATTTTTTCTATATCCGCTGTGAGGACCCATTTGTTACTACGAAAACGAAGTAAAATAGAAAATAATTAAGTCACTCTGCACAACCGGACCTACCATTTGTATGTCATTAAGTGACTTACCAGAACTTGTTTTTGAAGAAGCGTTAAAAACTACGCGGAGTTCAAAAGTTCATTGTAATACTCGAGCTCCTGGTAATCGTGCCGGGCTTGCTGCACGATCTTATTACAATGGCTTTGTGTTTCAATGGTGGCGCACAATTGTTCTTGGTAATTTGTAATTTTATTATAGGTATTTATGCCTGTCCAATAGGGTCCCATGTCGTAGTACATGAGTAATGTCCATTTATCTCTGATTAATTGCACCTTTGAAATAGGGTCAAAATAAAGCGTCTGGTAACTTGAGAAAGGTTTAACTTCGTCTAAACCGTAAGATGGAAAAATCAGCATAAACAAACTCAGCAGAACAGTTGCTACGTTTGCGATTGTCGATCTCGGTTTTCTTGTCCTTTCCTTTGATTTTCTTTTTGTTTTGTGTTACGGCTTTATTTACATAATATATTCAATGTTACCCCACAGGTCGATAAATTAATTAGAAATATTGTATTAATTAATTGTATGCCTATTGTATTACATTTCTACATGGTTTGTTATCCTGTGATCTATCGTGTTACTACTACTAATTTAATTTATCAATGGCTGTAAATGACAATAAGAAACTGCTTGTTTACTATCAGAATGTTCGCGGACTCCGTACCGAGACTGAACTTTTTTACCGACAACTCTGCCTATCATCATATGATATTATAATATTGACCGAAACATGGTTAGTTGATGGTATTTCTGACTCAGAATTATTTGGCGACCAATACATGGTCTGGCGTCGCGACCGTGATTATCGTATTACTGGTCAGACTCGTGGAGGTGGCGTATTGATAGCTATCCGTAAGTGCATTTCGTGTCATTTCACTCATCTGCCGAAGACTTGTGGGTAACATAGAGTATTCGTCAGTCTCATACTAGGAATCGTATTAAGTTATATATATGTGTAATATACTTGTGCAAACAAAACCGCGGTTATTCTTTTTCGGACCAATTATCAAATTTTCTTCACAACTTAGGCGATTCAGTGCTTAGTAATCCACTAGACAAGTTTTTAATTACGGGCGATTTTAATTTAAGCGGAATATTGTGGAAATTGAATGCTAACATATTACTTCCTTGCAACGTCTCTAGTGGTGATGAGTACATGCTAACTGATGAATTGCGTGTAGGCTTTGATCAATTCAATGGAATTTTAAATGAATATGGGAGGATTCTTGACTTAGTTTTGTGCAATGATATCGTATTGGTGAGAGAATGTTTGGCCCCTTTAGCACCGGCTGATAAATATCATCCTGCCCTTTCTATCGATGTCAATTTTGCTGAGTACACTCATTCTATTCCGGCACCGTATACCCGATATCTATATAACAAGGGTGATTTTGCAGCTATCAATAATTAAATTTCAGCTATAGACTGGTTAGGCACGCTTTCGGATATGTCGTTAAATGATGCAGTTAACTATTTTTATAGTAGCGTAGCGGACATTCAAAACAAGTTTGTCCCCGTTAAAAAAGTTTTTCCGAATTCATACCCGATTTGGTACTCGCATTCACTTAAACGCCTTATTAAAGAGAAGTTTAAATATCTCCGTAAGTTTAAGCTATATGGCAGGCTTGCTGATGAGGCTACTTTTAAACTCTTACGTGAGAGGGTTAGAAGGGTTGAAGAGGAATGCTATGCAACCTACTTCGCTGCAACAGTCTTCTATTGAAAAAAATCCAAAGCGTTTTTGGAGTTTTGTGAAGCAGCGATCTAAATCTAATGTAATACCCGCTTATCTTAAGTATGGTAATGTTATTGTATCTTCTGCGAACTCCATCTGTAATGCATTCTCTTCTCATTTTCACTCTTCTTTCCTCAATCCTATTCCTGGTGTATGTCTGACTCACAATCTTCTTGTCCCCAATTTGTCACAAATTCTATTGCACTATCCGATATTCACTCCATTGAAATAAATTTAGAATATATTATTAAACTAATTAGTAGACTTGATCCATTTAAATCCAGTGGCCCTGATAACCTATCATCTAAATTCCTTATTGGATGTGCTACAGCTATTGCTTTACCTATATCAATACTGTTTAAGAAGTCACTCGCTACTTGTACTGTTCCCCATATTTGGAAGTCTGCCTTTATAACCCCAGTGCACAAAAAGGGACATAAAAATGAAGTGGCTAACTATAGGCCAATCTCCAAACTGTGCATCTTGGCTAAGGTTTTTGAAAGGGTTGTCTATGAACAAGTTTATGCAGTGCTCAGTCAATCCTTTAGTCTTGCACAACATGGTTTTCTGAAGGGTCGTTCAACAGTCTCTAACCTGATTTTGTTGAATGATTTCCTTACGGATAGAATGGATGATGGTGCACAGGTCGATGTCGTTTACACGGATTACAGTAAAGCTTTTGACAGAATTGATAACAACATTCTAAAAAGGAAGCTTTTTAACAATGGCATAAGAGGAGATCTTCTCCGCTGGTTTTCTTCATACTTAGAAAATAGATCTCAAGCTGTCGTTGTTAATAATTATATTTCTAGTTGGGTTCCGGTGCCCAGTGGTGTGCCTCAAGGCTCTTTGATGGGGCCTCTACTCTTTATTATTTACGTAAACGACATCGACTCTTGCTTCCATAATTCTAATCTACTCTGTTTTGCTGATGATATGAAAATTTTTTCATCGATTTCATCAATTCAGGACATGGATCTACTTCAATCAGACTTGGCCCGCCTAGATGAATATTGTCAGATCAATAAATTAGACCTTAACCCATTAAAGTGTTCAGTTGTCTCTTTTAGTAGAAAACGTCTTCCACTGCCGACAACTTACAAATTGAAAGGGCAGCCATTGCCAAGATGTGACGGAGTGCGGGACTTAGGTGTATATCACGATTCCAAACCTTTGTTTGATACTAGTTGAAGAATTAGTGGCTAAAGCTTCCAAATCACTAGGCTTTCTAATGCGACTCGCGTGTTGCTTTAAGAAAGCTAAGACCCTAAAAATTCTATATTGTTCATTTGTGAGAAGTCACCTTGAATATGCGTCTCAAATCTGGAACCCTTGCTATAATAAGTACATAGATCGAATTGAGAGTGTTCAAAAACGCTTTGTAAGGTTTCTGTGTTTTCGGTTAAAAGTACCGTATAGCTCTAATAACTACATAAATTTATGTAAGAAGTTCCACCTTCAGCCACTTATAAATCGCCGTCGGCTAGCTGATTGCACTTTTTCTATTGAAGATACTCTCTAATGAGATCGATTGTCCTGAAATCCTACAGAAATTACATTTTAACGTGCCTCAGAGATCGATTAGATTCAATCCGCCTATTTCTATCTCCCCGGGTTGCTCATCTAATTATAGGCAAAACTCATATGTCGTGCGAGCGAGTAAAGATTTTAATAAATTATGTAAAGAGTTTTCATTCGACCCATTTATTACAAAAAGCTGTACGGCACGTAATAGACTGAACCTTAACTTTTTCCAATAGATTATTTTGTTAACTTTTATGTTATTTGAGCTTATTAGTGATTGTTAAAACTTCAGTTATTTATTCTATCACTATCCGTGAGAACCTGTAATTGGCTTAGTGTAGCTTAACCTGGTTATTAACATTTTCTGTATAGCTGTTGGTTTTCCTATATTAAATAAATAAATATGGGCTGATGATGATGATGAATGATAACAGTTTATGACTAGCACTGGCATAAAAAAAGCGGGAATTTCCCTACACTGAGTACTTCTTATCCCATGAAATCAATCCCACAATTGTTGATTTGTGTTACTACGTACGAAGTCGCGGGTAAAAGCTAGTATTTATTATAAGCCTCTGGCAAGATATGGAACATTTACCGTTTGCAGACAGATGGATACAATCAATTCTTAGCAGTTGAAAAGTCAACCGCATTCAAAAATTCTGAATAGTTACTTATATTCTCGAGACGGAATAGTTTGACCAGTAAATGAAAATTTGTCGCAGCGCCCTTATACAAACCGCGGTAACGAAACCATAGCGACTTCTAATTCGACGCCAACACCATCTAGTTAGCACTGCGCAAACTTGGAGCAGCCTGAAAGGATAATTATGTTTTATTTTATTGTAAATAAACTAATTAGACTTTCAGCTCTTAATTTAGTCTGTTAAACTGAAGTAGTTTACTTTATTTATAGTTTATTTTGATTACTATTCTTATTCTTGTTTAGATCTTTTTAATGCATTACTTTTAAATTGACTTCTTGCAGTCGGGTTTATGACTTTTTAAATTAATAATTTCGCATTTTACAGAAAGCTAGTATGAAGTTTATTAATTATCATTACTATTACGCTATACATTTACTTACTAGTTAATAAAATTATATGAAAAATAAGCACGTATCTGTAAGTTGCGACTATGTACTGGTTCGAATTGAAAATCACTTTTGTGTTGGATAGTCAATTTATCGAGGAAGGTAAACGCTGTATAGCATCACGCTACAAGCAATAGAAGCCGAGCAAAAAGGAAAACAGATGACACCGCGGGGGGCAACTAGTCTTACTTATTAAATTCAAGTGTTTGTGCTACTGTAGTAGCAACATGTGCAACACAAAAATATTTTCAATTTTAATTTAATTTCAGTTTACACCTCGTTTGGTATTAGGTAGGTATGATGGCAGATATCAAGTGCCTGCCTTATAAATTTATTCGAATGAGAGATTTTTAAAAACCTTTTTTTGTCCGACTGTTCAGGGTTTAATTCATAAGTCGAGCATCATGAACAACGAGCGAATGAGTTCTTAAATGAAATTCTCAGTAACTGCTCGGTTAATAACAGTAGGTTTTTTGATTATTTAATGAATAAGTCATTAAATAATCAATCTTTCATTTAGTTCTTCGGTTAATACCTACAGAGACACTTACTAGTCAATGTTTTACATTTCTTTTTAAACTAGTAGATAATTTCTCCGGCATTTCCTGACGACCTTTTGAGAAGAAACACCGAAGAAACTCAGACAATCAATGTCTTTAAAAGACCACACATAGAATAGTAACAAACATTTGTGTCTTACAATGTAGGGCAACGTCTGAAATGGCCTTTTGAAGAAAGAGCTACAGCGGCTTTGAGTAGAGCAGTCCCAGCCGACGCGACGGCACGCATCCATCAGTCATTGTATAGCTCGACCATAATTTAGGAGCTCATGCCCAACCCTTCGTGGAATACAGGTCTGATGGTATGTAGGTATGTACTTACCTACCTTACTTCAACTATAGCCAAGTGTTAAGTTCTCATAAACTGCTGCTCCGTAAACCGTTCAAGTTCCCTCAATTGTCTTCAGTCTCCATCACCAGGTAAAGGGTAAATTGTACTTACCTACGTATCTATGGATAGGTATAATACATATAAATGACAAGTTTGTCAGTTCAGTTGGTTTTCTGATTACTAGTAATATTTTATTATTAGTTTTAACTAACATAATACCTTTATCTTTCCAATTAGGGCACAGGTAAGTTGGGTGTAGTAAAACAAACATATTGTAATTACATTAGTGGTGAGTCGTCGACGATTTTCCCGTCGACGCAACGAGACTGTTTACCGTCGACGATAAACTAGTTGAAAAAACAGTCTAATTTTCGACTAGTTTACGTCGTGAACTAATGTGTTCGACGTTCACTCAACGACAACTGACTGCACGAACGAACGTGTCAACGCAAGTTCGCGTGTCTTCTTCTTCGCGTTCATCGTCGACTGGTCGACGTCGTCAACCAGTTTATGTATGAACCTTCAACTAGTTTATCCGTTCACGGCTATAAACAGTCTAAAAAAACAGTTCGTTCATTCAACGCTCACCACTAAATTACATACAATTTATTTATTAATTATTATTGCTTTAAAAAATGGATAGATGATCATATGTTTATAACCCAGAATGAGGTTGATACATGTTCGCTTATAGTTTTTACACACTGCTTTAGAGAGGCGCGTGTGGAACACTACGTGCGCCGCCACTTCGGGTTCTAGAAGGGGGAGCGACTGTTCCTGGAGGCTGGAAGAGGGTATTATCCACCCTCCGCCGACGTCCCCCGGTGCTCCTCGGGTCAGCGCTCACCGCAGCGATGAGGGCACGGCGCGGTTACTCCTAAGCGGCACACTCGGCAAGCGTGTGCAGCGCCGTGTCCTCCACGCAATGGACGCAGTGAGTGCACCGGGCGTCTGGCTCCCTGCCTATGCGACACAGGTACTTCCCGAAGCAGCCGTGCCCCGAGAGCACCTGCGTCGCCCGGCACGTCAGGGAGCCGTACCGTCTCCCGAGCCAGCGCTTGAGCACCAGCCGGACCGCCTCGATGGTGATGGCCGGGGGTAGGGCGCGAAAGCCTGCCCCTTTATTCCGCCACAAAGACTTGATGAATCGGCGTAGCCTAATCTATCAAGTTCCAGAGCGGGGATCCGGCCAGTACGCAAGCCGCATCGTAGGAGATCGTGCAAAAACTACGGATGACTCTGACGGCTATCGCCCTCTGCGGTTTAGGCAGCACTACGATGCTACGAGCCGTCCGATCATTTGGGTTATTTGGGTTACGTTAGTTCTAACCTTTTTTTTTAACCTAACCCAAACGTTTCACCAACAACAGAGGATTTAGGTCCATGAAAATTGCTGAAGGCAGCTGGCAGTGACCGGATGAGGAAAGCCGAAGATCGGGCTTTGTGGAGTTCACTGGGAGAGGCCTACGTCCAGCAGTGGACGAATATGGGCTGATGACGATTAATAACAAGTTATGCCTAGCACTGGCATAAAAAAAGCGGGAATTTCCCTACACTGAGTACTTCTTATCCCATGAAATCAATCCCACAATATTTGTTGATTTGTGTTACTACGTACGAAGTCGCGGGTAAAAGCTAGTAATTATTATGAGCCTCTGGCATGACATGGGAGCATTTACCGTTTGCAGATGGATGGAGACAATCAATTCTTAGCAGTTGAAAAGTCAACCACATACAAAAATTATGTTTCTATAATAAAATAATATTTATGTAAGATCACCAGTGATTGAAAATTTGTCGCAGCGCCCGTATACAGTTATATATAAGTCGAGCATCATTAATAACGAGCGAATGAGTTCTTAAATGAAATTCTCAGTAACTGCTCGGTTAATAACAATAGGTTTTTTGATTATTTAATGACTTATTCATTAAATAATCAATCTTTCATTTAGTTCTTCGGTTAATCGGGTTCGATTCCCACAAGACACAAATATTTGTGTGGATAAAACATGAGTATTTGTGTTTGTCTGGGTGTTTCTTATATATTATAAGTATGTATTTACAAAAAAAAGTATATAAGTATTATATCCATTGTCTAGTACCCATAGTACAAGCTCTGCTTAGTTTGGGACTAGATGGTGTTGTGTAAAATGTCCCAAAAATATTTATTATTTAATACCTACAGAGACACTTTTACTAGTCAATGTTTTACGTTTCTTTTTAAGCTAGATAATTTCTCCGGCATTTCCTTACGGCCTTTTGAGAAGAAACACCGAAGAAACTCAGTAGGTACTTATACTTACAGTACTACTTATAGTTCCCTTTATCAGCATATGCAACAAAACTTTTTGAGTGTATGGGAGCCTTAGATTTGTATTCAATGTGTTTTTCAGAACGATTATTACAATACGAAGTCTCTAGTATATCAGCTCGACTGCGCAAAAATGAGAAAAAGTCACACAATGTGGCTAACTCAGTAAGATTAGATTTGTGCTCTTCCCACTTTTTACTTGTGTGAATGCTTTGCTGAAATCATAAATATAATCAGTACATCCCACATATTAGTAGGCTGACCTAATGTGTCAAGAGCACGCAAATGTTTGGACACATGATCAACGATAAAACGTAATGACTTATACGATTCTCTTTGAATAGGCTCAATATTAAACAATGCCTTTAAGTGGTTATTAATTAATATATTTTTACCGTCAAATCTCTGACCCACGCAAC
Organism: Acronicta alni; assembly: GCA_964056405.1. NCBI lineage: Eukaryota > Metazoa > Arthropoda > Insecta > Lepidoptera > Noctuidae > Acronicta > Acronicta alni. The sequence continues at coordinate 23,558,021 of OZ043913.1, read as the reverse complement.
CTTGTAATTTTTGGAACTTAATTCTATCGACTTAAAAACTACAGCTGCACTCCCGTCTAATGCTGACCGCAGATAATGAAATTTGTTTATGGGTAGAATATTTGAATTTCTGTCTATCACTGATTGAAATATGTCCTTGAATTCCAACCAGTTAAGGTAATTTCCGTCAAAGCTGGGAAGTTTTATAGTTAGTAATTTAATACCTAATTTCTGGGAACGGCAACTACTAAACGAAGCTTGATCAAGATCAATATCTTTTTCAAGTTTTTTAGCTGGACAGTTGTCTGTGATATCTTGACTAATAAAAATTAAACTAGCAAACTGGTTTTCCAACATATCTCTTTCTTTAATTTGTTCTGTGGAGTCAGCATGTAATATATCAATTTTATTTTGTATGGCCTCGTATTCATCCGAAAGTAATTGAATTTTATTTAGCTTTATCTCTAGCTCTTTGTACTTTATTATACCACGTTGTTTAATTTGCTTAGTTCCATCTTGAGCTCTGATTCACTCATTTTGTCAAATAAGTGTAGTATGTAGTCACCAATTAACAGAGACAGTCTGGCCCCACGTTGGGCGCCAGACTTCTATTGGATGAGAATTATCATCGCGCCACAGAATAAGTTGCAGCTGACGCTGCTGAGTATTTATATGAAATTGGCGGTACATTTTTTCTATATCCACTGTGAGGACCCATTTGTTACTACGAAAACGAAGTAAAATAGAAATTAAGTCACTCTGCACAACCGGACCTACCATTTGTATGTCATTAAGTGACTTACCAGAACTTGTTTTTGAAGAAGCGTTAAAAACTACGCGGAGTTCAAAAGTTCATTGTAATACTCGAGCTCCTGGTAATCGTGCCGGGCTTGCTGCACGATCTTATTACAATGGCTTTGTGTTTCAATGGTGGCGCACAATTGTTCTTGGTAATTTGTAATTTTATTATAGGTATTTATGCCTGTCCAATAGGGTCCCATGTCGTAGTACATGAGTAATGTCCATTTATCTCTGATTAATTGCACCTTTGAAATAGGGTCAAAATAAAGCGTCTGGTAACTTGAGAAAGGTTTAACTTCGTCTAAACCGTAAGATGGAAAAATCAGCATAAACAAACTCAGCAGAACAGTTGCTACGTTTGCGATTGTCGATCTCGGTTTTCTTGTCCTTTCCTTTGATTTTCTTTTTGTTTTGTGTTACGGCTTTATTTACATAATATATTCAATGTTACCCCACAGGTCGATAAATTAATTAGAAATATTGTATTAATTAATTGTATTCTATTGCCTATTGTATTACATTTCTACATGGTTTGTTATCCTGTGATCTATCGTGTTACTACTACTAATTTAATTTATCAATGGCTGTAAATGACAATAAGAAACTGCTTGTTTACTATCAGAATGTTCGCGGACTCCGTACCGAGACTGAACTTTTTTACCGACAACTCTGCCTATCATCATATGATATTATAATATTGACCGAAACATGGTTAGTTGATGGTATTTCTGACTCAGAATTATTTGGCGACCAATACATGGTCTGGCGTCGCGACCGTGATTATCGTATTACTGGTCAGACTCGTGGAGGTGGCGTATTGATAGCTATCCGTAAGTGCATTTCGTGTCATTTCACTCATCTGCCGAAGACTTGTGGGTAACATAGAGTATTCGTCAGTCTCATACTAGGAATCGTATTAAGTTACATATATGTGTAATATACTTGTGCAAACAAAACCGCGGTTATTCTTTTTCGGACCAATTATCAAATTTTCATCACAACTTAGGCGATTCAGTGCTTAGTAATCCACTAGACAAGTTTTTAATTACGGGCGATTTTAATTTAAGCGGAATATTGTGGAAATTGAATGCTAACATATTACTTCCTTGCAACGTCTCTAGTGGTGATGAGTACATGCTAACTGATGAATTGCGTGTATTAGGCTTTGATCAATTCAATGGAATTTTAAATGAATATGGGAGGATTCTTGACTTAGTTTTGTGCAATGATATCGTATTGGTGAGAGAATGTTTGGCCCCTTTAGCACCGGCTGATAAATATCATCCTGCCCTTTCTATCGATGTCAATTTTGCTGAGTACACTCATTCTATTCCGGCACCGTATACCCGATATCTATATAACAAGGGTGATTTTGCAGCTATCAATAATTAAATTTCAGCTATAGACTGGTTAGGCACGCTTTCGGATATGTCGTTAAATGATGCAGTTAACTATTTTTATAGTAGCGTAGCGGACATTCAAAACAAGTTTGTCCCCGTTAAAAAAGTTTTTCCGAATTCATACCCGATTTGGTACTCGCATTCACTTAAACGCCTTATTAAAGAGAAGTTTAAATATCTCCGTAAGTTTAAGCTATATGGCAGGCTTGCTGATGAGGCAACTTTTATGCAACCTACTTCGCAGCAACAGTCTTCTATTGAAAAAAATCCAAAGCGTTTTTGGAGTTTTGTGAAGCAGCGATCTAAATCTAATGTAATACCCGCTTAAGTATGGTAATGTTATTGTATCTTCTGCGAACTCCATCTGTAATGCATTCTCTTCTCATTTTCATGCGATTCGCGTGTTGCTTTAAGAAAGCTAAGACCCTAAATAAATAATAAATAAATTCTATATTGTTCATTTGTGAGAAGTCACCTTGAATATGCGTCTCAAATCTGGAACCCTTGCTATAATAAGTACATAGATCGAATTGAGAGTGTTCAAAAACGCTTTGTAAGGTTTCTGTGTTTTCGGTTAAAAGTACCGTATAGCTCTAATAACTACATAAATTTATGTAAGAAGTTCCACCTTCAGCCACTTATAAATCGCCGTCGGCTAGCTGATTGCACTTTTTCTATTGAAGATACTCTCTAATGAGATCGATTGTCCTGAAATCCTACAGAAATTACATTTTAACGTGCCTCAGAGATCGATTAGATTCAATCCGCCTATTTCTATCTCCCCGGGTTGCTCATCTAATTATAGGCAAAACTCATATGTCGTGCGAGCGAGTAAAGATTTTAATAAATTATGTAAAGAGTTTTCATTCGACCCATTTATTACAAAAAGCTGTACGGCACGTAATAGACTGAACCTTAACTTTTTCCAATAGATTATTTTGTTAACTTTTATGTTATTTGAGCTTATTAGTGATTGTTAAAACTTCAGTTATTTATTCTATCACTATCCGTGAGAACCTGTAATTGGCTTAGTGTAGCTTAACCTGGTTATTAACATTTTCTGTATAGCTGTTGGTTTTCCTATATTAAATAAATAAATATGGGCTGATGATGATGATGAATGATAACAGTTTATGACTAGCACTGGCATAAAAAAAGCGGGAATTTCCCTACACTGAGTACTTCTTATCCCATGAAATCAATCCCACAATTGTTGATTTGTGTTACTACGTACGAAGTCGCGGGTAAAAGCTAGTATTTATTATAAGCCTCTGGCATGATATGGAACATTTACCGTTTGCAGACAGATGGATACAATCAATTCTTAGCAGTTGAAAAGTCAACCGCATTCAAAAATTCTGAATAGTTACTTATATTCTCGAGACGGAATAGTTTGACCAGTAAATGAAAATTTGTCGCAGCGCCCTTATACAAACCGCGGTAACGAAACCATAGCGACTTCTAATTCGACGCCAACACCATCTAGTTAGCACTGCGCAAACTTGGAGCAGCCTGAAAGGATAATTATGTTTTATTTTATTGTAAATAAACTAATTAGACTTTCAGCTCTTAATTTAGTCTGTTAAACTGAAGTAGTTTACTTTATTTATAGTTTATTTTGATTACTATTCTTATTCTTGTTTAGATCTTTTTAATGCATTACTTTTAAATTGACTTCTTGCAGTCGGGTTTATGACTTTTTAAATTAATAATTTCGCATTTTACAGAAAGCTAGTATGAAGTTTATTAATTATCATTACTATTACGCTATACATTTACTTACTAGTTAATAAAATTATATGAAAAATAAGCACGTATCTGTAAGTTGCGACTATGTACTGGTTCGAATTGAAAATCACTTTTGTGTTGGATAGTCAATTTATCGAGGAAGGTAAACGCTGTATAGCATCACGCTACAAGCAATAGAAGCCGAGCAAAAAGGAAAACAGATGACACCGCGGGGGGCAACTAGTCTTACTTATTAAATTCAAGTGTTTGTGCTACTGTAGTAGCAACATGTGCAACACAAAAATATTTTCAATTTTAATTTAATTTCAGTTTACACCTCGTTTGGTATTAGGTAGGTATGATGGCAGATATCAAGTGCCTGCCTTATAAATTTATTCGAATGAGAGATTTTTAAAAACCTTTTTTTGTCCGACTGTTCAGGGTTTAATTCATAAGTCGAGCATCATGAATAACGAGCGAATGAGTTCTTAAATGAAATTCTCAGTAACTGCTCGGTTAATAACAGTAGGTTTTTTGATTATTTAATGACTTATTCATTAAATAATCAATCTTTCATTTAGTTCTTCGGTTAATACCTACAGAGACACTTACTAGTCAGTTTTACATTTCTTTTTAAACTAGTAGATAATTTCTCCGGCATTTCCTGACGACCTTTTGAGAAGAAACACCGAAGAAACTCAGACAATCAATGTCTTTAAAAGACCACACATAGAATAGTAACAAACATTTGTGTCTTACAATGTAGGGCAACGTCTGAAATGGCCTTTTGAAGAAAGAGCTACAGCGGCTTTGAGTAGAGCAGTCCCAGCCGACGCGACGGCACGCATCCATCAGTCATTGTATAGCTCGACCATAATTTAGGAGCTCATGCCCAACCCTTCGTGGAATACAGGTCTGATGGTATGTAGGTATGTACTTACCTACCTTACTTCAACTATAGCCAAGTGTTAAGTTCTCATAAACTGCTGCTCCGTAAACCGTTCAAGTTCCCTCAATTGTCTTCAGTCTCCATCACCAGGTAAAGGGTAAATTGTACTTACTTACGTATCTATGGATAGGTATAATACATATAAATGACAAGTTTGTCAGTTCAGTTGGTTTTCTGATTACTAGTAATATTTTATTATTAGTTTTAACTAACATAATACCTTTATCTTTCCAATTAGGGCACAGGTAAGTTGCGTGTAGTAAAACAAACATATTGTAATTACATACAATTTATTTATTAATTATTATTGCTTTAAAAAATGGATAGATGATCATATGTTTATGACCCAGAATGAGGTTGATACATGTTCGCTTATAGTTTTTACACACTGCTTTAGAGAGGCGCGTGTGGAACACTACGTGCGCCGCCACTTCGGGTTCTAGAAGGGGGAGCGACTGTTCCTGGAGGCTGGAAGAGGGTATTATCCGCCCTCCGCCGACGTCCCCCGGTGCTCCTCGGGTCAGCGCTCACCGCAGCGATGAGGGCACGGCGCGGTTACTCCTAAGCGGCACACTCGGCAAGCGTGTGCAGCGCCGTGTCCTCCACGCAATGGACGCAGTGAGTGCACCGGGCGTCTGGCTCCCTGCCTATGCGACACAGGTACTTCCCGAAGCAGCCGTGCCCCGAGAGCACCTGCGTCGCCCGGCACGTCAGGGAGCCGTACCGTCTCCCGAGCCAGCGCTTGAGCACCAGCCGGACCGCCTCGATGGTGATGGCCGGGGGTAGGGCGCGAAAGCCTGCCCCTTTATTCCGCCACAAAGACTTGATGAATCGGCGTAGCCTAATCTATCAAGTTCCAGAGCGGGGATCCGGCCAGTACGCAAGCCGCATCGTAGGAGATCGTGCAAAAACTACGGATGACTCTGACGGCTATCGCCCTCTGCGGTTTAGGCAGCACTACGATACTACGAGGCGTCCGATCATTTGGGTTATTTGGGTTACGTTAGTTCTAACCTTTTTTTTTAACCTAACCCAAATGTTTCACCAACAACAGAGGATTTAGGTCCATGAGAATTGTTGAAGGCAGCTGGCAGTGACTGGATGAGGAAAGCCGAAGATCGGGCTTTGTGGAGTTCACTGGGAGAGGCCTACGTCCAGCAGTGGACGAATATGGGCTGATGACGATTAATAACAAGTTATGCCTAGCACTGGCATAAAAAAAGCGGGAATTTCCCTACACTGAGTACTTCTTATCCCATGAAATCAATCCCACAATATTTGTTGATTTGTGTTACTACGTACGAAGTCGCGGGTAAAAGCTAGTAATTATTATGAGCCTCTGGCATGACATGGGAGCATTTACCGTTTGCAGATGGATGGAGACAATCAATTCTTAGCAGTTGAAAAGTCAACCACATACAAAAATTATGTTTCTATAATAAAATAATATTTATGTAAGATCACCAGTGATTGAAAATTTGTCGCAGCGCCCTTATACAGTTATATATAAGTCGAGCATCATTAATAACGAGCGAATGAGTTCTTAAATGCTCGGTTAATAGGTTAACAATAGGATTTTTGATTATTTAATGACTTATTAATTAAATAATCAATCTTTCATTTAGTTCTTCGGTTAATCGGGTTCGATTCCCACAAGACACAAATATTTGTGTGGATAAAACATGAGTATTTGTGTTTGTCTGGGTGTTTCTTATATATTATAAGTATGTATTTACAAAAAAAAGTATATAAGTATTATATCCATTGTCTAGTACCCATAGTACAAGCTCTGCTTAGTTTGGGACTAGATGGTGTTGTGTAAAATGTCCCAAAAATATTTATTATTTAATACCTACAGAGACACTTTTACTAGTCAATGTTTTACGTTTCTTTTTAAGCTAGATAATTTCTCCGGCATTTCCTTACGGCCTTTTGAGAAGAAACACCGAAGAAACTCAGTAGGTACTTATACTTACAGTACTACTTATAGTTCCCTTTATCAGCATATGCAACAAAACTTTTTGAGTGTATGGGAGCCTTAGATTTGTATTCAATGTGTTTTTCAGAACGATTATTACAATACGAAGTCTCTAGTATATCAGCTCGACTGCGCAAAAATGAGAAAAAGTCACACAATGTGGCTAACTCAGTAAGATTAGATTTGTGCTCTTCCCACTTTTTACTTGTGTGAATGCTTTGCTGAAATCATAAATATAATCAGTACATCCCACATATTAGTAGGCTGACCTAATGTGTCAAGAGCACGCAAATGTTTGGACACATGATCAACGATAAAACGTAATGACTTATACGATTCTCTTTGAATAGGCTCAATATTAAACAATGCCTTTAAGTGGTTATTAATTAATATATTTTTACCGTCAAATCTCTGACCCACGCAACCTTGTAATTTTTGGAACTTAATTCTATCGACTTAAAAACTACAGCTGCACTCCCGTCTAATGCTGACCGCAGATAATGAAATTTGTTTATGGGTAGAATATTTGAATTTCTGTCTATCACTGATTGAAATATGTCCTTGAATTCCAACCAGTTAAGGTAATTTCCGTCAAAGCTGGGAAGTTTTATAGTTAGTAATTTAATACCTAATTTCTGGGAACGGCAACTACTAAACGAAGCTTGATCAAGATCAATATCTTTTTCAAGTTTTTTAGCTGGACAGTTGTCTGTGACATCTTGACTAATAAAAATTAAACTAGCAAACTGGTTTTCCAACATATCTCTTTCTTTAATTTGTTCTGTGGAGTCAGCATGTAATATATCAATTTTATTTTGTATGGCCTCGTATTCATCCGAAAGTAATTGAATTTTATTTAGCTTTATCTCTAGCTCTTTGTACTTTATTATACCACGTTGTTTAATTTGCTTAGTTCCATCTTGAGCTCTGATTCACTCATTTTGTCAAATAAGTGTAGTACGTACTCACCAATTAACAGAGACAGTCTGGCCCCACGTTGGGCGCCAGACTTCTATTGGATGAGAATTATCATCGCGCCACAGAATAAGTTGCAGCTGACGCTGCTGAGTATTTATATGAAATTGGCGGTACATTTTTTCTATATCCGCTGTGAGGACCCATTTGTTACTACGAAAACGAAGTAAAATAGAAATTAAGTCACTCTGCACAACCGGACCTACCATTTGTATGTCATTAAGTGACTTACCAGAACTTGTTTTTGAAGAAGCGTTAAAAACTACGCGGAGTTCAAAAGTTCATTGTAATACTCGAGCTCCTGGTAATAGTGCCGGGCTTGCTGCACGATCGTATTACAATGGCTTTGTGTTTCAATGGTGGCGCACAATTGTTCTTGGTAATTTGTAATTTTATTATAGGTATTTATGCCTGTCCAATAGGGTCCCATGTCGTAGTACATGAGTAATGTCCATTTATCTCTGATTAATTGCACCTTTGAAATAGGGTCAAAATAAAGCGTCTGGTAACGTGGGAAAGGTTTAACTTCGTCTAAACCGTAAGATGGAAAAATCAGCATAAACAAACTCAGCAGAACAGTTGCTACGTTTGCGATTATCGATCTCGGTTTTCTTGTCCTTTCCTTTGATTTGGCTGTCGGATTTATGGCTGGTTTTGGTGTCATTGCGTTATTTTGGTTAACGGGCAAAACTGAGAGTTTCACAATAGGGCGATTCATAACTCCGTTTTTGGTTTTTAATGAAACCGCTCTGGTTAGATCATCATTTCCTGGATTGTGTCAACCACACGTCCAAGAGCCCATTTTCCTGGTGGTAAATTTTCGTCTTGAATCACCACTAGGTCTCCAACTTCGATGTTTTTCTTTGGTTCCATCCATTTGCTTCTAGAGGAGAGTTGTACCAAGTATTCGGTTTTCCATTGTTTCCAAAGATCTTGGAATAATTTGTTGGTTAGATGCCATCTGGTTCTAGCATCTCAGTTTCTATTACAGTTGATCCTGGTCTCCCTGATAAGAAATGAGCTGGTGTAAGGAAGTTTATATAAAGAAAGAAACATATTTATTTCATCCTCACAGACAACAAATAAACACAATAAACTACGTAAAAAAAAACTAAGCTCATCTCAGCAATGGATACCCGAAGCCAGAGGACTACAGGTTTCTTCCTCTTTGTGGGCTAACTGCCATCATGAACCACGTCTTTGAAGAGTAAGGAATGTACCATGCTGGGGACAACACAACAGATCACATTTAGTCGAAGTGTTGTTGGCCATGCCAGCCCCCACTGCTAAGATTAAGATTAATAGCTTCAACCATAAATCTTCTTACACGCAGTTAGTGACATGTATTCAAAGTCAAATAATTTGTTTCAATTAGACCATTAAAATAGGTACACTTGCATGTAGAGTTTCAACAGGCTTACAGTCCGCCATGCTATATTTTTGCTTCCCATATACTTTATCTGATCGATATATAGGATTCCCTTTTTTCAAGCTCTTTCCACGTGTAGACCGATACAGTTCCTTAATAATATTTATTATTATTACGTACAAGTCTGTAGTTTCCTACTGCAGGACAGAGGCTTCCCTACTCTTCCTCCACTTTTCTCTGTTCGTTGCTATCAAGGACCAATCTTTCTCGAAGTAGTCTAGCTCATCCCGCCATAATAAACCCACTTACTGGGTATAACCACGCTTTCGCTTTGTAAATCAGTGAACTGCCATGTATTGAGTTGTAATGAGTGAGTCTTCATCCATCGCCTCTTACCAAAAACGTGTCTGGACATGACAAATCTTCGTGAACCGTTGTGGATCTGTAATGGGATAAAGATCATAATTAACAAACGATTGATTTCTTTGATGACTTCTCAAAATATTTATCTCAAAAGAGGTGTCGCTACCCTCCTCTTCCTGACTTAGTAGTCAGGAATTGATTCACCACAACGGTCAAACGAGCAGGCGTTTTTAGGATGTCTTAAATGGAAAAGAGCCTTCAAAAATTACTAACTAGTAGGTAATACCTATTTGCGTAAAGCTCTGATATTAACATACCACCTAGTAGTCTACCTACAAAATTTTACGCCGAGCCCTATAAATAGATGCTCATATTGCGCAAAGCTCGCCAAGAACATGTTCGTTTCGGCCTGGACTCACATCAAGGGCCTTTATTTTATAGTATGGAAAATCCGCATTGATCGTCCGCTACCTAGGAAGGTGCCAGAGTATGTCGTATTCGTACCGACCAAAAACCGCACTTTCCTTGACTCGCCCTATAGTCATGGCCATAGGATACGCGAAACCACGACCATGACTGGCTGTGGTCCAGCACTCATTGGGCCCCATAAATTAGCGAGGCCTTGCACTAGCTGCATCCTATATGAAGGCACACGTGTGGTGAGCACGTTTACCGCCTACCGGGCCACCTGAAAGGCCTGGCGCCGTGGCACGGGCGCCCACCCGACGCGAAGCTCCTAGCGCGCGACCTGCTGCCGGACGCTGCCTCCATCCAACCCGGACTAGACGCCTGAGTAGACGCTCACACCTACACGCGGCTTATTCAAACATAAACACTCCACACTCACTATATGCACCAGGTGCACGACGTGTGCTAAGTTAATATAGGCACGGCGTGCAATAGCGCCACACACACACATAACTACACAGACGCCTAAACTCGCATGTTGATAGTGCCGCGCGGCCGCACCTCCGACGCAAACACTGAGCGGTGATACTCACACGTACCTATAAAACCGCTCATACACACAGTACGAAGATAGTAGTCATTGACGGTATAGGTGAAAACCAGAGATAAAGATCAGAAACCGGAAATCAACAGAATAGGAACGGGAGCAAGCGCCACCACGGAAACGTCGGCGGAGCCAAACGAATCACAAGAAAGTAGTACGCCCCCATAGAGAGAATCAGAAGGAGGTGAGGCCGTACCTCGCCGACGCGGTGCGAGCTTCCGTGGGCTCGGGAGGGACTCCTTCAGAAGGAGGTCAAATTCGCCGCCTGCGAGTGACACAACTCGAAGAGTCTGAAATTTTAGATAAATTAACTGTAACTAATGCTGAATTAACAACTGTAACTAATGCTGATTTAACACTGACAGAGCCCCCACTCAAGAGCGGCGATATAGGACAGTGATTAGATGAAGTGAAAAATAGTGAATCGCCCGACACCAGTGTGTAGTGCCAGCGTAGGGGAGAGTACTGCCCGAGATCGAACGTAAACAAGAAATAGTCATTTACACAGCGCTATGGTAAAACAGGAACACGCCGCACCGCTCAACAAGCCGAACTACTTTTACAACCCTGAGGTTTTACGGGAGGTAGTGGAAAAATTACCCCCAACGTTAAAATATAAATACTACTACTATGACGCAGAACAAAGGGGTGACAATGATACGCTGCGGCGCGTACGTCCCTTTTGAGAGAACGGTGGAATAGCGGCGGAAGCCGGCCGCCAAACAACCAACGCACAAACAGGTAAGGAATTACCACATTGATTCCCAACAGCGACAACCTGGCACCAAAGAGGTTTACGCTTGCTTCGTGTGTGGCTACAGACGCCACTATAGCAAGAACCTCACTTTCATAATTACTGCTGACGTGAGCGAACGCTGGCAGTTAGCAAGGGACGTTGTCGGAAGTTGTGCTTTTGTTGCCTAAAACTTATAAATTCACGACATACATGCAAAGCAAGGAAGAGCAGTACAGCCGGTACCACCACCCAGTGCTACACAATGACGGGCCGTCAGTTACATTGACGCCGCCCGCGCCATATACAACAGAGGCACCTACAGCCGTGGTGACGTCAGCCACGTTTAGGATGACGGCACTCAGCGAAGTAAGTGACCGACGACCGGTAGACCTGTAGGCTAATAGAGAGCGTCTCAGCGCATAATGTCCTTTTCAGCGCTGTAGACGTAGCGCTGAAGACAAGGCCGGATCTAACATATGGCTTTTTGGGCTTCAGCCCAGGGCTCCGTGGATTCAAGAGGCCCCCAGCTAAGTCAAGTCAAAGTCAATATAAATCAAACATTTTACAGTCTCATTTTTTTCTATAGTTTGAGTAATAAGGGACCTTATTACTCAAACTAAGTAGTATTAACCCAGGGCCCCCTAAACTCACGGTCCGGCGTTGGCTGTAGAGATAAGCGCACCCGGAGCCCGACAGCCATTTCATGGTAGATTGTGTCGCCGGCACCGTGATGGACGTGACAGACTCGCGGAAAGTATAGGCGAACACGGCGACGGTAATTAATATGTAATAGAGATGAAGCACCTAGTACTCAGTCAATAGCATCAAACGCAATACGTAGGTCCCCAATTTATAAGACATACGAGAAGACGTGATGGGCGAAAAGGTACGTTATTATTATACAGGACAAATGACACTTACTAGTAGCGTACGAAGTGAGTCCTGGTGACAGACGACAGCCGGTGTTGTCAGACTTAGAATGGGTGCTGCATGGCCAGCATAGCTACATAAGCAACGCTCCCCGCGTGCATCAACTCACCACCACATCTGAAGATAACGAAATAGAGACATTAATGCGTGAACACTTTTCACTAGAATCTATGGGCGTAACGGCTAGACACTCTTACACGGATCGCTCGTCATCCGTCAACGAGCGACGAACGAACTAGACGTAATTAAAAGTACGACACGCAAACTCCCGAGTGGCGGCTACCAGACACGACAACCCTGTCACTACAATGTATGCCGCACGGTTTTAAGAGAGCCGAGGACGGTAATCATCAATACACACGTGTATCATACGACGTTTTTCAACACACTTCTGAAGAAAATAACTATAATTTCAACAGTGAAAACTAGTTGTGAAAAATTTTTCGCATTGGCGGGAAAAAATTATCAGTTTTCATGCGCCGGCGCGCGCATCTAACAATGGCGAATAATGGCGATCGGCCATAGACTAAAAGAATGAGGGCTTTTTTTGCTTTTCGTGGATAGCGTTTTAGCCACGTACAAAATGGTGAATTCAATTTTTTTTTATTACAGAGAAAACAAAAGTATTTATTTATTAAAAACGTACAAGTTGAAATTATACGACTACAGGATACTAGCCGGAATATGGGATATTTAAGATCTTCCCATCCATTTTGTCTCTAGAAACCGATACATGGCGGTATAACCATGAATTATGCTCCCAAATGCCGAACCTGAACTTGTGGTGTTAAGCACGACTGCTAGATCGAACCCAGGTCGATTGCCAGATCGAGCAAAGTGTTATTGGGTTTTTCTATGATTTGTTCTACAATCTTTTTAATTTCTACTACTAAATCCGTCGATTTTTATTTTTTCCAAAACACCAGTGTGGTCCCTTAATTCACACGCACATGATATTATTGTCAACAACAATGCGGAGTTTGGATTTTGCAATAAGCTCGCCCTTTCTTACATGGGACCTAAACATATTGGCAAAAAAAGGTTTTCTTCAAAAGCCTATTCCAGAAATTACATGCATCAAAACATTGACTTGGAAAAGTGTAAAAAATCTATTTACAGAAAAAAAGTCAAAACTGATAGATTTCTAAATTATGCTTAAATACATACCAATTCTTTCATCAGCAATGATTATTATCCCTTGGGAGGTTAGAGTTGATTTGAATGCCGTCTTAATTAGATTACTTAACAGATGCTGTTATAGTTCTGGTGAATTTCATCTCAAATCCCAAGGGCCTGGAGAGCTAAGCTCAGGCAAGTGTGGTCTTAAAATGTTCCACATGAGAGAGAGGAACTCCACCTCTAAGGCTACTCTGACCGAAGAAGTACTGTAAAAAAGATAACTTAAGTAAAAACTTAGCTTCGCCTAGACAACAAAACAAACGATGTTTTCAAGTTCCAATGTTCATTTTGTTGTCCTAATCCATATTTACCAACAAAACATTTAAATAGACTTGTACGAGTTTTGTACCGAAGCGAAGGACACAGCAGCAGCGGTACAAAGGATGAACGAGGACCTTCAAAGGGTAGTTGCATGGTCTAACCAGAAATCCCTAGTACTGAATCCAACAAAATCCAAGTTCAAGGTGCTGGGTAGTAAAAACCAAATGAATGCCATACTATCAGCAAACCTGGGGATAGTTATTTTGGGTAAAAAATTGAACATGTACACTCCACCAGGAATTTAGGAATAATAATGGATCCAGAGCTGAGATTTAAAGCCCATGTTGCTAAAACTTTAAGGAATTGTTTCTACAGACTTAAAATCTTGTATGCTTTATGGGAATATTTAAGTGTACCTGTCACAAAACAACTAATGGATAGTCTGGTACTATCTAGACTCAACTACTGTGACACTGTATAAGGACCATGTCTCCTGTCTAGAACAGTGCAACTGATTCAGCATATTCAGAATGCTTGTGCATGGAATTGTTTTAACATTCCAAGACAAAGTCAAGTAACACCTTATCTGAATTCAAATAATGTCCTAAAAATGACTGCTAGGAGGAGGTTGCATTTAGCCAGTTTACTTTTTGGAGTCATGAAAACCAATAAACCTAGTTATCTGTTTAAGAAACTGGAATGGAGACAAAATCTCTCAAAACACTGCTTACATTCTATAGTTGACCCTCTATCTTTTACAAAACATAGGACAGTAGCATTCAGGGGGAGTTTCAAGTTTGCTGCCACACATTGCTTGAATGACTTTCCACCACCAATCTGCAGCCTGAAAACAAAACAAAGCTTTATATGTCATCTAATAAACTATATTTCACATTTATAGCATACCATCATAAAAATAACTTCGTAGAAACTCACACGAGTTGCACCACATATCGTTTCATCATTTAATTGTGAGGGCCCTGGTGCCTAAAACTCAAGTTAAATCTTACCTTGGGTACCAGTGTTCAACTATTTTGTACCTATATAACCTGTATTAGTGGATAGTGTTTTTGTTTCTATAGTGTACTTTAATATGAAAATAAATATTATTGTTATTATTTCCTTTATTTAACTTTTTTTTAATAAATTATATTTTTAAATATTTTTATAAAATAAATTAAAGACAAAAACATTTAAAATTTAAAAAATAGAGGCCCACCGGTATCGGGAACAGGGTCCAAGCTACCGGCGGTCAGGACTCCAGAGAGAGGAATCTCCTAACAATACGAGCCGTGTCCAGCAGTACTGCTTTCTGGATCAAGCCCTTGACCCAGCCGCCTAACGAGAGCCTCCTAAGGTGTTGGTCGTGGATCGTGTCTATTAAGCCATTGGCTGACACGACTATCGGTACAATGATCGCTGTGTCCACGTCCCACATGTCGACAACCTCGCGAGCCAAGTCAAGATACTTGATTTGCTTATCTTTCTCGGCTTGCACGAGGTTCCCGTCATGCGGGACGGTAATTCAACAATCATTGCACGCTTCTCAATACGGTCCACCGCCACTATTTCAGGCTTATTGGCTACAATAGTCCTGTCAGTGATGATGGACCGATCCCAGTACAATGTGATATTGCCATTTTCGAGAACTGGGTCGGGCACATACCTATAGTACGGTACCTCCGATGCCACAAGAGTGTATTTCAGAGCAAGTTGATGGATAATTCTGGCTACAAGGTTGTGCCTATGCAAGTACTCTTCGTTAGCTAGACGAGAACAACCAGAGATAATGTGGCGGATCGATTCACCCGGGCGGTGACATGCCCGACAGATGTCAACCGTGCCATCCTTCACAATAAATCTCCGGTAGTTATTCGTCATGATAACTTCTTCCATAATTGCACAGACAAAAGCTTCGGTTTCCCCAAAGAGGTCACCGAAACGCAGCCAGGCTACAGACGCTGCTTGGTCTACATCGGGCCCATGTAGGGCCCGGAAAAAGCGTCCGTGAAGCTCCTTACTCTGCCATACCTTCCTGCAGTCGTTAGTATCAAGCTTGCGGCTTGCGCCAGTTCTTCACTTCATTCACCAAGGAGAGTGGGGTGAGTCCCTTGTCCACTGCTACTACATCTCTATGCATTCCCACGTCGGCATGTTTGGCATTTAAAAAGCCTCGGCCTCCACATTTCTACGGGGTATACAATCTCATGACCAACGATCGTGGGTGGTGCATTAGATATGCCGTCTGCAGTGTACAGACCCACCTATCCAGGGCGTCAGGTTCCGTTTGAGTCCATTTGAGTATGCCAAAAGAGTACATCAATATCGGCATGACCCAACTGTTGATTTATTTGAACCGTTTATTATTATTATTTAAAGAAGTTATTCCTAAAAATTCAATGTCAGTTACCTACAACTTTCAGCTTTTATAAAATACCTTGTGTGTGTGGCCGGCAGGGTCTGGGTGGAGGTCATAACTGTATGGGCAGCTTATGATGGGTTCCCTTGATGCTTTTTACAGTGTTAACCAGTTATATCTATATGTAGAAGGGCAGCCTTGGGTGCCTCAACATGGTTCAGTTCTTCAGTCATAACACTGTGAGGCCTGAGATTAGGAACTAGGTATTTATTATGAATGTGTAGGAATTTATTTATTTAAAATTATTCACTTAATACTGCTAAACTATTCTTTAATTTTACGTTTTTATGAGTGTTACCACAATGTGTCATCCAGTCAAACGAGATCATAGTGTGCTTTTGGAGTTCTCTCAATTCTAGGGGTTCTCACAGACACTCAGACTCTTAGCTCACTTCACTCCATTTGGGAAATGATGAACCATAATTCCATGTCATGACAATAATACACTGCCCCGATTTCATAATAATTAGTCAATAATCGAACACTTATTTACACATCACACTAAACGGCTAGACTCTAATATCGGTACAGTACATTAACCTAGGATGTTGTAATTTTTATTGTAGGTTCCTACTAATATGAGAAAACGATTTACCAAATTTCAACCGTCGGAAATGAATAGTTTCCGAGAGAATTATTGATGAATATTGAATTGTATTGAAAAAGACGACATTTCACAACAAAAAACTGTGCTGACCTTGAAAAAACCGGCACGCGACATGAAACAGAAAATCATATCATTCTATCTCTCTTCTTTACACGACGTATGCTTAAGCTGTTCTCTTTCTTGTTTGATTGAGATGAGATGCAAGCTATCTACCTAATAAAGTTTTGTTGTATAACTGTCTACGGTTTGGAAGGATAGCACTACTACTTAGGTTGCCGATACAAAAAATAAATCCGAAATATTAATTTGAAAAATTGTGGATTTGATTTGGTAGTTAGAATGTCATGTTAGGGTGTAAATTTTCGAAGGATTTGTGTATGTTTTATTAGTAATTTCCAAAAAAATGGATTTTTTTTCTTTTTTTTCCTCGAGTAGTCATGAGCAGATCCATCCTGCGGTGCCGGCTTATCGTTACATGTTGGAACATGTTGTATGTATAGACTTGAATACGATACATGCTATTGCATCAGTCAAAAGTATGTTAAATTTTGGTTTTGAAATTATAGTATTTTTGCGTACTATGCGTTTCTTCAACAGTATACGCAGACCCGAAATACAGTACAATACTTTAAATTATAGTGTGGTTGGCAACCCTAGTTCATAGGTCCTTTTATTATGTTGTTCCAAAAAAGGTTATGTTTCACGCCAAAATCGGCACCAAAAAAATATTTTCAAGGTATCTGTACGCTTTTGAGGTAAACGACCTTTTTTCCTAGAAAAATATTGTAATGATCTTACGAGTTTTGATGTCTCATTCTTAATATAGATGGCGTTTCTAGCCGCGCTGTAAGTCTTTAACCGTCCGCTTACGTTATAATTTAATTGTCATAAAAATGAGGGTGGTTCCAAAAGTTTTAGATTTGTAATCATGGATATTCTCGCGTGCTTTTTTATGCGCTGCGAACAAAAACTTATCGACAATATCTATATTGACAATATATACCTATATAACTATATTCGCCACCACGTGTGCGGACGAGTTTGATTTCAAGGTAAGTACATAAGTCTTTTTTTTGTGGCAAACCTGCGTATGAGTAGAAAACGCAAAAACGATAAGTAATTTTTGTGTAGAATTTGATGAACAAAAAATGTAAATGTAGGTGTATTCATCGTTATCTTCCCGCCCTTGTCTCAATTTGTTTAGGGTCGGTACATTATTGGCTTAAGATTTTGTTATAAATACAATTATTTGTCTGAAAACCACGTATAATATTTAATTATTTTACTGCTTGACTGTGTACATTCTCGTAAATAACGTGCAACGACTACTACTTGCTAGTGACATTTATGAAATTGCACCAAAACCAAACTGTAGTTATCCCCGCCGTGTCCAAGATTTATTATTAATAAAAGCATATTTTATTTTTTGAAGTCGGTTATAAATAATAATATCAGAAAATTTTTTGGGTAGCTAGACGTGCTATAAAAGCGCACTCAATATATCCACACTCTTTTTTGCTGAGCTATACATCTATGAATTAAATAGGCCTAAATTTGACGTAGATGTAAGCTAGGACCTGCCATTACGGGTCGTTAATAACGCACCTGTGGAGTAGAGCCTTTACTTAACCTTATCCAGTCAAACAATTGATTTTGCATAATGTCTGTAACAAAAACAAACAGACACAATGAAAGATCTTGCGTTCTCGAGCGCAAGGATCCCTTCGTTATGCTGAATTAATAAAAAAAAAAACAGAAACGTTTAACACACAGAACTTTATTTATTTATTAAGGACCACCAAACTTTACTAATTAATATTCCAGTAATGCTAAAGTTCATGCAAGAAAATAAATGCATCTGGATTTTTAATGAAGTGGTACAGTCAGCGTCAAATAGTTAGTGACACTCAGGGTATTCAAATAAATAGACGCAACCAAAAAGTCAATAATATCGGTACAAACAAAGTTTCCATATTGTTGTCAACATTATAGTCGCTCAAAAGGTCGAGACGTTTAAAACGTCATATAGATCGGTTCAGTCAAACCGCCATAAATATGGTTACAGTCATCCCGTCAATGGTATCCAAGCATTCTAAGTGGTCAAAAATATGGAACACATTAGAAAAATGAACTTTACTACTATATATTTTAAATATTCTTTCTCACATCAATTAATGTGAAAACATTTATACACAAAAATGAAAGGAATAGAAACTACTGCTGTCCTTTTCATTTTAAGCATGACGTCATAGACATGTCTTTTGTTTTGTAAAGAATTTCGTGCATAGCCGTTTACGATACTTAGCAATATACAGCTGACTGAAAATAGATGTACCTAAACCTCATTGATAATGAGTATGACTATATATCTCATAGAGCAAGAGTGCATAATTAAAATATATGATTCAATATCATGATCATTTTATTTTAATTAACAATGAACGTCGACAAAACTAGACTCGATAGTGCTTGCAAAAAAGAGGTGCAAAGTTTTCAACCTTATTAACTATTACTCAAAAACTGCTATTTTAAACATAAACAAGGTAATAGAGTGGATGAATAACTAAAAATAAGCAATAAAATAATGTCAATAAGGTCGATAATCGCTTGCATCTTTTCAATTTTCTCTAGTTTTCGACTGCTTACCATCAGGCTTATAAACAAGCACACAGCCCGTGCTTGTTTATACATATATGTACGAATATGAAGAAATGAGGATCTAGAGAGATGAGAATAATTCGATAGGTACACGTAACATCTAAAACGATAGGTACATAAGGATATTCCCAGTTCATTTGAAATATCTGTTACGGAGACACCTTCCTCCCTCAAATATATAATTCGATGTTTTGTGGTGTCACTAATGCGTAGCCATATTTCTAGCTTGATTTAGTTTTGCACTTGACATTGATATTACTGATAGATAAATAGAATGACATGCAAATAACACTACATTGCCTAAAGACGTTTTCATCTTTGGGAAACCGTTTATTTCTATAACATGCTGGTTTATTTTTCTAATGTGTTCCATATTTTTGAACACTTAGAATGCTTGGATACCATTGGCGGGATGACTGTTACCATATTTATGACGGTTTGACTGAACCTATCTATAAGACGTTTTAAACGTCTCGACCTTTTGAGCGACTATAATGTTGACAACAATATGGAAACTTTGTTTGTACCGATATTATTGACTTTTTGGTTGCGTCTATTTATTTGAATACCCTGAGTGTCACTAACTATTTGACGCTGACTGTACATACCTCAAAAAAAAGGAACTACAATATTAAAAGAAACTTAACCAATGGCAACATTATGGGTGCCACAGTACACAAATATTTTGATAATTTGATATTAATCTGGATTTTTGGTTGAAGTGTTACTTCCAAAATGAACTATACCCTATTCCAATCGGTCCCGGAATATTTGTAAACAAATCATCACTCAACATAAAATCGTCGATTTCATACTTATTTCGCGTTCACTGCATTAAATTCTGATGTCGGAATCTTCTAAAATACTGTCGCTTTCATATTACACTCGTTTTTTAGTTCAATTTAAACAAAAATATGTAAAATTTGTCGAATTTATAAAATTTGTATTAATATGTCTTTTCTTAGTGAAGGGTTGACCTGTACGAAATTGAACGATTGCGAAACAGATTAATAAAATGAAACTAAAAGGGATTTATGCCATTATGCCAAATAATGAACGAATGCGAAACAGACTCCAAAAATGTAAATAAAAAGGATTGACTGAAAATGCATTTGGCATAATGGCATAAAGCCATTATGCCAAATGCATTTTCAGTCAACTGACACGATAAAAATAGATAAATCGGTGGATTATTTATTGGTTTCTAGTCATTATTAAAATAAAATTTATGCACTTTCCTTCTTATTGCAGACATTGTAAAGTCATCCAATTCGTTTATAATATATATTTCTGATGGTTCCAAAACCTTTCGACCTGGCGGTTAGGAGTCGCAGTGGCTTAGTGGTAATAGCGTCTGGTGTACCTATCTAACTAGAAGACGCAGGTTCGAATCCTGCCAGCGGTCGAATTTTTCCTTCGCCAAATAATTTCAAAGCGTCTTGTAGGTACGAACGCCAGCAGGTCAAGCTATCCAGAACTGTAAAATTTTCCCAATTGAATATGAACCGTATATTTTTCTACTAAAGTTGAAAATCCATCAAAGAAATTTGACAGATTAGGATATCTTGATGTGCTGGCCTCTGTACATGTTTATAATGTCTACTCCTTAATTGACTTATAACTTGTATGTGTAGTGTATTACCTAAATAAATAGGTACCTCCTAATCAAATTTATTCCATCGAATGAAAAAATCCATTCACTCATTCGTTCATATTCGTTACAAATATGCATTATGGACATCACTAAAGCTATTTAAGGTCATTGACGTTTCTTTCTGACATAACTCCTCACGACGTGTTGGAATAGGGTATACACTATTAAAAAGAAACTTAACCAATGGCAACATTAAGGGTGCCACAGTACTCAAATATTCAAATAATTTGAAATTATCTTAGTATAGTATAATACAGTAATTAAATTATACTACCTATATTAGTCATAATTTATATAGTACTACAAGAGAAGTATAATTGTATAGTCTTATTTGCAATAAAGTTACTGACTGTTACAGTTAGTCTTAGAGAATACTGACAGTCTAAATTATTTGATTTGATTAGTTATAGGTATAGGTTGTCCACATAGATATCTAAACTCTAGTTTTTAACAGTCTTCCATTTCACATGGGCATTTGACAAGTCTTTCAAAGAACCAAACTTCTTTTCGTATGCGTATCACATTTCACTTATTTTGAACAAAAAAAAGGACGTCAAGCTCACTACTTTAAATTTCATTTTATTTTTATTCATTAGCAATAGTCTCCACCTGATTAATGGCACTGACTAGAGCTTTCTATCAAATGGCTCCTCACCAGCGCTTGAAGCCGTATTATAAGAAGAATTATCATCCGAAGATAGTAAAATACAGCTTCAAGACAAAAGAGGAAACATTATAGATACATGTAGCTACGTTGAGGAATCGAAGATAATCAATTGTAAAAAAACCCTACTTTGTCAAGTGGTCTGTGCTGCGTCCGAATTACGCTCATGCAGTTTATAAGCGTTCCGCAGCAAGATCCTGAAACCCAGGTTGTCATTGTATGCACTAGTCGTGGGAATTTTCTTATTATATTATGTATAACTTTTACATCCATGTTAACGAAGCCAAGGGTAAAAGCTAGTTAATTTATAACGGGTAGTACAATAAAACTTATATTTTACAATTTATTCCACTTGGCATTCAATTTCGGCGCAATAATATTCAATTATGAAGTCGAGACATGAATAAAACCATCAACATTAATCATGTTAAATAAATGCAACATGATTGATGGTGATGTTGATGGCTTCTAACATGAATTACTTAAAGTAATTTAAAATTTACTCTACATGGCAACATATACCACAGTACACATAGAACTACTTAATATAAATTATGTCACACATAATCACAATCATCCATAAAATACATATGTACATAATATTATTAATATAAAAAAATAACAGCTGTAAAATGATTAAGAGTATGACATTTACTGGATACGTCATAGGCAGATTTGAGATAAATATAAATTTTAGTTTTTAACAGCCTTTCATTTTCTCATTTTAGACCTGTACATAAAAGTACATAATAAACTTTCTTTAGTATCACTTTTCACTTCTTTTGAGCACTATAATAACCATTGTCCAACTGTTATTATCTGCATGGCCACTAAGGGGTTTACTGTCCCCCGATTATTGACAATGATCAGAACCCTTTGGAAATTGTTTTCCACAGACTGGGCAATGATACCTAGTGACCTAGGGCCAATTTTACCATTTCCGATTCTTAACTTTTTTTAATATTTGTCGGCTTGCCTCAGCATCCATATCGTTTCCTCGCAGTTTACCAGCGCTAGGCAGTAAAATCCAAAACTCGGTTGTCATTGTGTGCACTAGTCCTGGAGGCAATTCCTTAAAGTAGCTTCTAATAGTGCAGGATGATGCCAAAACTTTTGCAGCATTAATCATCAGGGAGTTCTTCCAGGAGGACGCATAAGTGAGCCGCATTGCTGACTGAGCAGCAGTTGAGCTCAACATTGGAAATAATACTTTGTGGCGTCGCAAGTCGGTGAAAGATATTCCTTGCGGTATACGGTTAAGATAAAATTCCATAGTGCCTAGAAACATATTAATCATAACTCCCACTATAGTGCCTTTGCAAAATCCAGCACAGACATCAGTTATCGTTTGATTTTGGCAAATCGCTCCAGTGTATGATAACCCGTAAGAAAATTCGTTTGCGCCAAGAAATAATGTATAATCACGAACTGACTCTGCAATATCTTGTGTCCCCACACCCACCATTATGTCCGTTCCATAAGGTTGGGTCAGCATCTTTACTTCCCAGTAATAATGATTATTGTTCTCGATAGGAATATTTCCCTTTACTATAGCAGTTCCCGAACTGTAAAGAGGGTGGAACACCACTTGTTTCTGGTCTTCGTATAATTCTACCCATTTAGGCGTACGTTTAGGTGACTCCCAACGCCATTTAATAATATTTAGTTCCTCACCACATGAGCAATCTGGATTACCCGGCTCCTGTTCGTCTTCACCGTTCCAGCAGCGACAAAATGATTCTGGCATAACTTCGTTAACCGGTTCTTCATTAACTTGTGATGCAGCCATTTTAAACACAAATCAGCGATCTTTTTTCAACCACTAAATACTGAGTACTCGACACAGAAATAGGTACCGGGGCGCTGCGAAAAATCAATAAACCAACGACAACAAACATGTTCGGGGTCCACTCTTTACTCGAATAAATCAATAATATCACCTTCCGCTTAGATATCGTCATAAAAGTGTTTTATTATTGTATTTTATAATTTAAATAGGTTTCAATTCATATTCTTGATGGTAAAATGTTATTGGTATTTTAAATGATAGAATTTAATACCTTTTTTCCGTCATAAAATAAAGCCATCGAAAAGTGTTGTTCATAAATTAAAATAAAAAAATTGATTTTATTTGCAGAATACAATATTTAACCAGTTTGTAAAAAAAATAAAGACATTCAACTTTACAGCGTTATCCGCCATGCTATTGCTTAAAACGTAAGGCCATAAAAATAAAAAACCACGTATTTTTAAAACATCCCGCGTGTTACCCTTAAAAAATTTGAAAGCTGAAACACAACTATCATCTTCGAATTCAAAAAAGTTTATTTAAAGTTATTCATTTCTTTCTGTCACTTATATGGCAAACCAATTATTTTCAACGAATGATTTTTTAATATTTAAAAAAAAGAGGAAAATAGCACATTAATGTGATTATTCCCAATAGCAAAGTTTATTAGATAGGTAGAAATCAATTTTACGGCCTGAATTGCATTATTTTACATTAATAAGGTGTTTAAATTTTAAAAATACTGATAAAATTGATAAATGTTAAATTAATGTAAACTCGTTACTAGTCGATGGTCGCTCGTAGTATGGCAGCACCGAGCCCTAGTTTTCACAGTAGGTACCTACTTATTTGAAGGTTTGTCTTGTCTTTGTAGTTCTTCTCGCGGCCGCCATTTTGGCGTCACTATCGCATCGAGTTATTGAAATGAAATTGATTGAAACGCCCTCATTGAGAAAAATATAGAAGCTCCTTCAAGATACAGGTAATAACATTTTGTGTTGATTCTTCTAATAAATTACACTAAGTACAACCGTGGAAGAGGCTTAAAACTGCGTTTCCATGGAATTCGCGTGTGATCGTGACGAAATAGGATAGTGGTCTGTGCTGTGCAAAAATTATTCAACCCACAAAACGGCTGAAATCATGGTATGGTAATGCTAATAAATAACGAAAAATATATGTAATATATAGTAAAGACTAATATCCAAAAATCAAATGCATAGGTCGACTGACTGAATAATAATGCGCATCTAATACATAAGAGTACAGATCATCATTGATTGTGTTTGAATTTGTTGAAACTAATAAAGATGCATCAAAATTTTCGCCACCTCCTGGCTTGGATCATTTTTTTCACAACACGACTGTGAAATCAGGTACAAGTTATAGTTGTACCTACCTTGTGGATTTCTTTTGATTGTGGAGTCTTGATATTGACTGACGCTACCGCGGCTCTTTGTTTCCAATCTGGAGGTAATTTTATATAAAAAAAACACACAGTTTTTACAAAAATAAGAAGCAGGTTATAAAAACGGATTACCAATTACATGTTTTTGCATTTAAAAATACAGTAAAGATATAGCGTGTTTGTTTTTGATGTAACAATAAAATAACAAAATTAGGTAACAGCATTATCTTAAACTATATTAGCAGTTGGTATCTTAAACTATATAGCAATATGGTATCTTAAAAAAAGAGCAGTTGGTTTAGTAATACAGTTATTGAACGAATTTAGAACCTTCCACTTATACAGGAGCATTACGAGACGCCCAGCTAGTTAGGCTAGCAGGAACGTTTTTGCTGTTGTTTGTTTTCTTCCAACATTGGACATTATAAACCATTTTATTAATGTGTAACTACATATTATAATAGAATGGGTTAAGCCATAGATATCCTGAAAGTATAATATAAGCAGTTTTATTAATAAAAAAACATGAAATATACTGGCAAATTTTATTGTAACTTTCAAATTAAATTGAAAAGGAAAACCAATAGAACTGGAAAGAGACCGTTTTTTTTCCTGCTTTTTTCAACGCTAGTTAAAACTTCATTAGGTAACCCTGTATGTTTTGACTGCAGCTATTTGAAATATGATCCAATGTCCAATGTCCAATAAGCATTGAGCTTATATTGGAAACTATTGTCCTGCTATGTAACATATATTGTGGAGTGGAAATTCCCTTAAATCCTGTGATGAATATTGTGTAAGTATAGCTAGCTGCTAATTGCTGAATTCTGAGACACCATAATGATATTGGCTCTGTTGTTATTTGAATCAATCAGCCTGCTACTTAGTTCTTTTTATATCATTTTATTTATACATTAAGAGACCTAATAATTATACCTCCATGCACATATGTATATGTGCTTTTCGGCATTTCAAATCTTCACAGAGTTATCTATTTTAGAATAACAGGAGTTTTCTCAATCTGACATCATATATTATGATGCTGGATTTGTTTGATTGCCTGTGTTGTTGTTCCACTGACCATAATGAAACTTTGATGAGTTTTAGTTATGTAGATGTGGTGGGACTGTATAAAGGCTTATAACAAAGTAAAATCATAGCACATTGACAGCTTATTCCTGTGAAGGAGTAACTACAGGATGCCATTTGCTATGACTCTTTTATACTTTTGTGTTTCGCTCACGTTTTTACATCTTGCTTGTTATACACAAGCGCCGGTTGTAGGTACTGCGCACCTGAGGTAATAATACTTATTTACCTTAACAAATCTACAAAACGAATTATCATTACAAAACGAAGTTTGTTAAAGAAAAAATTATGAAAATCCTAAATAAATTTAAGAATTCCTGAAAGAATTTACTGAAAATATATATGAACTGTGTAATTAAAAAAACATGCAACAAAGCTTAATATAATTAAACAGTATTTGTTGTTTAATTACTTTAGTTTATTTAGAGATAAAATGATGCGCTTTGGTGGACACTTAATCTTTCTCAATCACCATAACAAATTGTCAACTGGTTTTATTAATTCTACTCTAGGGTTTAGAATATGATAACGCATCATGTGCCTTCATTATAATAGAAAAGAATTATAAAAATCTAAAACGTTTATAAAATGTGCAGTACATTTTACAATGTGTCTTACAATTTAAAATAAAGCCTAATTATATATGCTTGATCTAGGTGGAACCTGTGTTTCAGGCTAGCAAGTGCTTAACATAATTTATAAATTAACCCACCTAATGTAGTTAAATTAATTTAGAAAAATAAGTATATGATTCATTTGCATACTAGAAGTAACTGTTCTGTTTGTTCGATTACTAGGGTTTTTTGAATATCGCCGGATGTTTCAGGTCTCATGTTATTGAGAGTGAGCCTATTACCATTACCAGGCAGTAGGCACATAACCAAACTGAACTGGTACTGAGAATTTTAGAAAATCACAATTATACCCTGTTCAATTCGATTTTAATCCAAGACATTTAGCAGTCACAATTACTAGACTAATGAAGCAATCATTAAGTACGAGTAATCATAAACAAGTACTTTTCACACAAATATTTAGTTTTATTTTACCAGCTGGTAGGTGGGTGCTCCCAGGGGTGTGACCCATAAAATCACTGGGTACAGACATCTCTATGTAGTGCACACCTTACAAAAATCTCTGAGGTCTCTTAGTCTCGGTGATGTGTGGCCGAAAGAATTTAAATAACACAGTAAATAATATTGGTACTTGTTGTTACTACTTCGGTGTTCTGATTTCTGTTTGTGGTACTGACTGAATCACTTTCCTTTTGAAAGTACTTAGGTAGTATTAACCGAGTGTTCTAGAAAGAGGTCAATGTTTTTAAGGTGTATATTTAACTATAGTACAAGAAGATATACACAACATCCTTTGTAGGTACCATCTATTTGGCTCCGCCGGACATACATGTAAAATTCTAGGTCCTAGAGCTTGTTTGTCTCATTTCATATTACCAGTGCATAAGGGTTTAATGAAATTCTATTTTATTTCTTCAATTTAAAAAAATATATTTTAAGTAATAGGTATTTACTTTAAATTAGAATCGTTGCATTTCATCTCATTACTTATGTTGCACAATAATGGGAGTTTTATCTCAATCTAGTCGTTGCGACGACCTTGAACTACCCTACCGATCGTCAGTGGGAGGGGACCCCTTTATTGATCCAGCGAATCGTTAGCTCGCTTTATTTATAGACATACCTCGCTAGCCTGTAGTCTTGATATCTATTGCGTTTCAACCCTTTTGAAGAATTCTAAAAATTGTAATGGATGTCGGGTTTTGACATAAATTAGTCATTGGATGCGCTAACGGATAAGAACGTAAGGTTAAGCTGCGATTGCCGCGGTCAGTTTGGTTGTCAAAGTGAATGTGTGACTTTATAACATTTCTCCGTGCCTCGGTGAGCACGTAATCGAAATCTTCGCAATTGTCGGAAGGCCAAAAGCTAAACATCTACCTTTAGAAAATCGGTAAATTAGATTTCGGAGGTCTGATGACAGTTGCTTTATGTATAATTACTGATATTCAGCTGCATCTGATTACGACTCGAAGCCGACCTTAACACAGTGTTCCGACACAGGCTAGGAGAATGACGAGCTGGCAAATAGGGTTGAATATGAGGTAGATGACCATAAAAGTACTTAGTTATTAACTTAAAATCCGTCTCAACTGAATAACTAGGACTGACCACATTCATGCTTTCGCAGATGTGTTGTAGGATATGTTATTTGTTTTATTTATATACGTCTTCATGCAGACCGTTGGGTACCTCTGAATTGGTATTTTTAAAAATATGCGGACTGCCTATATTTTTTGCATGATATTTTTTGACACGTGGCTATACCTCGTGCCCTATGAAGTAAACAGAAACGGCTGGAAATTGGAAAGGCTTTACGTGTTTACGAGTTCAGAAATATTTTATATCATTAACTGATATTCGTGCCAGTCTGACCGGGATTTACTTAACAGATAATTTAAATAATTACCCATTGTATTTCACGTGATCTCTACAGGATGTGAAGTCGCAAGTGGTAACATTAATTTAAACAATAAAGTATATTGTTCCGATGAATAGGTATCCTAGGTATTTGTTTTCAAAAATATCTAAATTAGTAATAAATTAATTAATTAACGACCCCAACTATCTTACAGCGAGGTCTGATCGTACAGTTGTACCACTGCACAACTTGCTTGCACAATAATACCTCAGACACGCATAGTTTCTTCGTTCTAACTGTAGCTGTATGTATACACGTATGTGTATACTAATGCCACCCGGTATTAACATTCGTCAGATTTCTATGAACAAAGAAATTTGATGACTCATAAAATATACGAGCAATATCCAATAGGAGCAGCTGAATATTCTATGTGACGTGTAGGTAATTTAAATGAAATTTGATTAACTTTTAGACATTTGACCAGTGGCTTACCACCCTAAATATTTGTTCCGATTCCTCTTGCTATTTTGGTGTAAGTTTCATTAGCTATAGGCACCTCTCGAATAATACCTATTCGAAATGGATAATTTAATAATTATTTTTATTGTGGAATCCATACTTATATATTCGAATAGCAAAAACGTGCCTCGTCACGTAACATGCGAAGCTTTTGAAACAACAAAGTTTTCCCTCTCGAGTCAAATAAAAAGTTCTTTAATAAAACATTTTGTTTTCTTTGTTTGTAGCTGGGCCGGGAGGTCAAAATATTCAACTGGTGAGCCTTTGAGGCTTGGTTATAAGGGGAGTTTTAAAAAAAATACTGTTCATATCGCTGCTTGCGAACTTCAATATAGTTACATGCGAATAAAATACTACATCTGAATTACTGCAGGAAAATTAGTGCAAGAAAGGCGCACGGCGCGCAAACGCAATGGGCCACCCATTGGAACACTAAAAAACCTCTGTTCGATCGTAAAGCGTGAAATAATTCAAGGAAGCCAAAAGATCATCTAGAAATAAAAATAGCAGACCCGCTCGCCCCAAAGGGTAAATTAATTCCAAAAACGGAGACAGATACAGCAATCGTGGCGAATCAAGGTAATTCGGAAACCATAGAAATAGAAATATTTGTTCCGGTCGGCCCAAACGGCGACATCATTCAAAGTACGAAGACAGGTCAAGCGATCCTGGCGGACAAAGATAATCCGGTAACTTTAAAAATAGCAGAAATTGTCCCGGATGCTGAAAAGGGCGACGAAATTCAAGAAACGGAGATTATACCGGTCAGCGTGGAAAACCAAGATAGCTCCTCCGACCAAGAAGACGACGAAGATTCTGAAATTAAACAATATATTATAGTCACCCCTAAGGAAGACATAATTGAAGATAAAAATCCAGGCCAGGAAAGCCTGGCTTGCGAAGATAGCGCGTCTAACGAAGATAACCAGGAGAGCCTGACAGAGGAAGACGCCATGCCTCCTCCGGATAAAAAAGAAAAGACCAAGCAAACGCTCATGCAGTCGTACTTGAATCAAGGAGCAGCAGTCATTGCAGGTAAGATTCAAATTCAAAAATAATCTGATTCCGAGTCTGGTATTCATTTTCTATCTACTGACATAGGTATGTAACCTATTGTAACCATTACTTATGTATCTAAATAGTGTTAGACATTCAACTGATTCAGGATAAATATTAAACAATGTATGTAATTTATTGGCAGAGCCTACTTTACTAAAAAAACAAGCTCCAGGTATGGTATGTAAAAAAAATTGAATACAATCTCCCAATCTGTCACTGATTTAATATTATATTTCATCAACTATCAGCATCACAGTATTGGAGGTGAAGTGTAATTTCTCAAAATTTGATTTAATTCAAGAAAACTAAACTGTCATTCTAATGGCTGGTGTTTTTGCAATTGCTACATATATGATATCTTATAAATGTATATGTGTATGTGTATTTTAATATAAAAAAAGATGGGAAAAGTGAGTGTGTCCTTTTACGACATCTTGCCCATACGAGTTTCACGATTAATCGATATATTTGAAGTAATTTCGACGCTTTTGTAATTTATTGATTGATTGTCATGTCACACCAACGACTTATTCGTAATGTATAAGTACACACAGTTTTTGTCAGTTACAGAAGTAACTGAACACAGTGCATAGCATATTCAGATACAAGTTGATCAGCCAAAATTGGATTGGTTAGTTGTGTAATTTATTAATAAGTTATATGTTTTGTTAAAGTGAACGGAGGAACGGATGATGAGGCCGAGAGTACTGACGTCACATACTTCGTGGATGAACACGGCAGATACTACTATCAGTCGGCCGGGACAAACCAGAACTTTGTCTCCATTGACTCTCCGGCAGCCAATGAAGAATCTACGGTATGTATAACGTGTCTTAAGACAACAACAAATATCGTTGAAGCTCGCTTAAAACGGTGAAGGAAAAATATCGTGAGGAAACCTGTATGCTGATTTTCTCTACAGCGTGTAAAGTTTGCCAACCCGCACTAGTCTAGCAAGGTGGCCTATAGCCTAATCCCTCATTCTCTGAGAGCAAACCTTTGCTCAACAGTGGGACAGTATATGGGTTGATGATGATGCTGCTTATTTTCCTAACTAACCTATATGACCTGACCACCACACTCTCCTACTGAGTGTCCGGTCAATGTCCAAATCATCGTTTCATCGTCGTTTTGCAGTTTTTATTCAGTGACTTTATCTTTACCTCTACTGATGTTCTAACTTTATTATCTGCATAAATCTATGCAGCTTTGTTTGCATTTTTTATTAACCCAAGTGATGGACAAAATGGTCCACTTCACTGGCCTCAAGCGGGGCAGACTTTATAAATGTCGCCAAAGTTTCTCGAACATGAATTTTCCTTGATGTTTCACCATTTAATCGAATTATATAATTCACTTATTACATTTTTACCAATCGACATTTTATTTCAGGAACCTGCAAGTGATTCTGAACAAGTAATAGGTGAACAAGAAGGTGAAGGTTACCAGACTGTCACTTTGGTCCCTTCGGAGTCCAGCAATGGGGAGGTCAGCTATGTCCTGGTGGTGCAGGAGGAAAACAAGAATGGTGTGAAACTCGATCTCAAGGTAGGCGGGGTAGTGAACTGGATGATTATGTAACGCTGACGTAGTAATGTATTGTTATTCTATTGAAAACTGAAACCACTTTGACACGATTGCTAATGTCAATATAACATATTTGGACTGGTTGTCGTAACTCAACTTGCTTTGCGGCACTATTAACATCATTGATTCATCATGATAACATAGACATTGTGTCCTAGGCCGATCAGGAGGCAAAAGGCAATGATGACGTGTACAACTTCGACGATGAAGAGGAAGCCGGTGAGGATGCTTCGGAGGAAGAGGAGGAGGCCGCCGAGGGTAAACCCAAGCCTGCCCAGAAGCGGGCGAAGCATGTGCGACCTAAATTCACATGCAACTTCTGCAACTACACTAGTCATCGCCGGTAAGTTATCATTTAACAAGTATGTTAGACATAAAAATAACCCATTTATTTAACACGGTACATAATGTTAGCACCTAGATCAGCGGCAGAATATTTTTCAGTACCGTGATATGCCTCAAACGAACTCATAACATAATTAAACAGGAAACCAACACTGTCCCCACAATTGTGGTTTGCATTTAGATTCTGGTCTGGTGAATATTAAGCTGGAGAGAGTAGAGTCGTCCTATTAATTATTCTAGTCCGAAAAAGCCTAATGATACACGTTTCTTCGGGCAGTTACCTGCTCCTCCGCCACATGAAGTCCCACTCGGAGGACCGTCCGCACAAGTGCAACGTTTGCGAGCGCGGCTTCAAGACTGTAGCTTCGCTGCAGAACCACGTCAACATGCACAACGGCGTCAAGCCCCACGTCTGCAAGTACTGTAGCAGCCCCTTCACTACATCTGGTAAGTACACTAGTGTAGAATCTTCCAAGTATTTATTCCTCAACTTTAAGGGCCATTTCCAACTACTTCTTTATTTTTTACATATAGGAATCTTGCAAGTTGGAAGAGTTGAATGGAATCAGTCCAGCGACTAATCCATTTTGTTAATGCCAAGACGTCATAATAAGGTCTTGGGGGGCTTTCCTCTTTAATCTGTTAAAAGTGCTGGTGCTTTTATCCATCAGGTTGCGGGCTAGAGCGTTGGGGTGAACCTCAATACGTTTTGCGTAGGTCTTAAGCTTTGTACGTATCTCTTGATAATGGTGATTGATTGATGATTATTGGTGATATACCAAGGTGCATTAGTTATCATCCTAACTACGTCTGACATTAAATATTACGTATTTTTATATGTACTTATTTTTTTTTTTTTTTTTTTTTATATATATATAACTGCCATCAGTCCTTTTTGGACTTTTATCAGTTTGGTTGCTTGGTAGTTGGCGTTTTAGGTGCAGGGGCCATTGCCACTGCTACCTCTTCAGATTACTTGACCTCTCTTAAGTCGATTGACTGATTTGCTGGTGTCTAGCAATTTGACAGCCAGAGGATTCGGGTGGATAGCTAAACGATCAGCATAACGCTTTTTGTGTTTGTTGATTTCCTGAAGTATTGTAGGAATGTTGAGATACTCATGGATTTCATCATTGCGTGTGAACCATGTTGCGTTAACGATTGTCCTCAAGATGGCATTTTGAGCTCTTTGAAGGCACATTGTGTTACTTTTGCTGGCTACACCCCATAGTTGTATGCCATATGACCATATGGGTTTTAGGAGAGAATTATACAGAAGAAGTTTGTTGTCCAAAGATAGCACTGAGTTGAGACCCATCAACAAATACAAGTTTTTATATTTGGCATTAAGTTGATCTCTTTTACGTTTTATATGCGTCTTCCAAGTGAGCCTTTTGTCCAGGTGAAAACCAAGGTACTTAACACAGTCTGTGTGTGGTAGAGTTTTGTTCCCCAGAGTTACTGTGGGACAGTCTCCTCTCCTCAAAGTAAAAGTAATATGAGTTGATTTTTGTGCACTGGCGCAAATACGCCACCTTTGCAGCCAAGTATTCATTTTGTCTAACACTTTTTGTAGTTTGTTACTGACGATATCGGGTTCTTTGGCGCTAGCCAGGTAGGCAACGTCGTCTGCGTATGTCGCTACCGTTACATCTTCTGTAGTTGGCAGATCAGATGTGAAAATATTATATAAGACGGGTCCCAAAACCGATCCCTGAGGAACACCAGCTTCGATGTTGTAGAGGCTAGATCTTTCGTCTCCTTGTTTTACTTGGAATTGCCTATCATCTAAGTACGAAGCTATGATGGGATACACTGAGTGTGGAAGCTTTTCCTTTATTTTGTACAATAAGCCCTTATGCCAGACACGATCAAAGGCCTGTTGCACGTCTAGAAATGCCGCAGAGGTGTATTCCATCTTCTCGAAACCCTGGCGTATTGCGTGGTAGACTCGGTGGACCTGTTCTGTAGTTGAATGTGACTTTCTAAATCCGAACTGATGTACAGGGATCAGGTCACACTCATCCATGAATACTTTGAGTCTGGGCAAGAAAATTCTTTCCCAGAGTTTCGACAACACTGGTGTGAGGCTTATAGGTCGATATGATGTGACATCGTGTGCTGGTTTACCAGGTTTATGAAGCATAATGATTAGGGAAATTTTCCATAGTTTAGGAACATAGCCCGTTCTAAATATTCCGTTAAACAGACTAGCCAGAAATGTAACTGCTTTTTTGGGTAGCTCCTTAAGAGTTTTAGGCGTGATTAAATCAAACCCAGGTGCCTTGTTTGGGTTCAACGATCGATACGTACTTACGAACGATATGTACTTATTAGGTTATAATTTTGTTGACTAAATTATTCCTTTATACGGTTTAGGCGCTGAACCTTGATAATCCAGGCTTAAATAGTTAAATAAGCCACTTGATTTCCTAAACTTGACTCATTGATCTTAGTGCTGAGCGAGGTCCTGTATTAAGGTTCACAGATGGAGCATAGTGTTATTGGTTTTTTCTATGAAATTGTCAGTAGCAGCTTGGAGGGCTGCCCCTTATGACATGGTTATAAAAACATAGCCGTGAACTGTGGGTGCCTTACTATTCTGAGACAGGTGATGTGTATTTTGAATTTCGTAAAAGCAGTTTTATTATAATTGAACTGGTGTTTTTCAGGCGAGCTGGTTCGCCACGTTCGCTACAGGCACACTCATGAGAAGCCGCACAAATGCTCTGAGTGCGACTACGCTTCCGTAGAGCTGTCGAAGTTGCGGCGGCATGTGCGCTGCCACACTGGCGAGAGGCCATACCAGGTGACTGAAATCATTTTACTATTAGATACTCATAAAATTAATCACATTCTTGGATTTTATTGTAATTTTAGCGTAAAATATACAACGTGTTACAAAATACCCCGTAAAAATATAATTAATTATCAAAGCCAAAAATTTTCTCAGCTGTCATGTCAGGGATCCAGATTATTTAACAGAAAGGCCTACCTATTTTATACGTACCTATTTTACCTAATAATTGTCTATTTTGATAGTTTTTCAAGTTTTCATTCATAAATGTTGTTGTTTTCTTGTTTTTGGGGTATGTTATACAGCGTTACTACGGTTCTTAAATATTGTGAAGGGACTCGTTATAAGGCCCCATTTAACCTCCTCTCGGCTTTACGGGTAGTTTTGTAACACCCTGTATACTAGGGATGTTATGGATAATATGGTATTATTTCGGATTATCTGACAGTTTCAGTTACGGATATTAGTTTTATTATTTCTTATTTCAATCCCGGCGACGCGGCTAGTGTGTCGGTTCGGCTGGGCGAAAACCTTTCATAAAACATGTCATTTAAATTCTGCCCTTTATGATAATATATAAGTTCTTGTAATTTGCCTTAATTGTACTAAAATCTGTAAGCATTATTTGTTTTATTTAGCTGTAAGTTTTCTGATTGACCTTGGAGTTTCTTGCCGGTTCTTCTCCATAGGAAACGACTAACTTGGAACCGTGCACCTAGACTCGACATTTCATAAGCGCCTGTATATGGTTTATATGAAAATAAAACTATTTTGATTAAGAACAAAACACGGTAGGAAACTTATATCTGACTTTATAATAATTTGCTCAGTGCCCCCACTGCACATACGCGTCGCCGGACACGTTCAAGCTGAAGCGCCATCTGCGCACGCACACCGGGGAGAAGCCGTACAAGTGTGAACACTGCAACATGTGCTTCACGCAGTCCAACTCGCTGAAGGCACATCGGCTGATCCACAATGGTGAGTTGTACCGTACCAGTCAACAAAAGAGATTGGTATACAGGTAGCGAACGAAATCTGCATCTTTACACAGATTGTGACTTAAACAATTACCCTTCAAAGGGTTTGATGTGTAGCAGATTACAATACCTGCGTTATGACACATATTAAGTGATACATTATTACACAATCTTTAACAAAACACAGATGTTTAATTAGCTGCCTGTATACTTTACTCTTTGGTCGACCGTACCAGTCTATTTCAGGAGCCCCAGCCTAAGTAATAGCTCATCATCATCCTGCCGTCGTGCCTATGGTTTTGATGACACTTTTTAAGTCAGTGTTTTGATATTTTAATGCTAGATGGCGCCTACATTTTCTAACAACCTCTGAGAAAAAAAACCGATACAGAGAATCATGGTTTCTTTTAAAGCCCAGACATGATAGTATCAAATTATGTGTGTCACAATACAGGACAATATCTGAAATTGCCTTTTGAAGAAAGTCACAATGGCTTTGAGTAGACTGCATCAGTCATTGTGTAGCTCGACCATAATAGAGGGAGCTCATTCACTCCCTTTTCCATTATATCGACATTAACACCATTCATCCATCTTTCACCCCTCCATCACTCCACATTCATATTCATGACTTTTGTCACATTCGTTTCGCTCCTCATTATACGCTCATACCACGACAAACGACTCTCATACACTTTCAACTTTTCTGTCCCTGACGCCACTTTCAAACATCAGCTAATATACTCGTTCCTTATTTTGTCCATTCTAGTCACTCCACTTATGCACCTCGACATTCTGATCATGAATGTACTCTTCTTTCATCCATCTTCTTAACGGCCGAGCAATCTGATACATAATTGATCATAGCTATGGCCAAATAATAGCAATTAGAACATATGCCCATATAACTCAATTAACAAAATGGAAATCAAGTTGATAAAGAAAATGTTTTTATTTAAAATATGCCTTCACAAGTATTCATGAAACATTGAGCGTTGCGTGGTTTTAGTTGATCATTATAGAGAAGAATCCAGAAATAACATTGGACACTTTAAAAACAAAGTCACTAAAAAAATAAAAATGTATTCATCTGACCAAGATCCATTCGCCACTGACTTGTACTTACAATGTTAATTCAAATACCTTTTGTAAACCAAGACAATGTTACATAAACAAAACATTATTTTTCATGATATGAAAAGTTAAACATCGCAGCCGGAAACAATATGTAAACGTGTTTTTTCTTTGTTTACCTTCGA
Source organism: Acronicta alni (assembly GCA_964056405.1). Classification (NCBI taxonomy): domain Eukaryota; kingdom Metazoa; phylum Arthropoda; class Insecta; order Lepidoptera; family Noctuidae; genus Acronicta; species Acronicta alni. The sequence continues at coordinate 23,521,088 of OZ043913.1, read as the reverse complement.
GTTGCAACCGTTTCTTATTAATCGATAAAAGAGTTTATACTCTTTTATATTCGAATAAATTATGTAAATACACCTCCGAAGGTAGAAATGTAAAGTTAGAATTGAAGATGCAAATAAAATATACAGGATGTCTTACAAACGGAGACGGTTTCAAGTAGTCATTGGCTGAAATAACACACCATTTGGGGACATTGTTAATAATTTTATTTAAGAAATAACTGCAGATACACTTGCACATTGAACGGGTTATTTGACTATTATCACGTTTCCAGTGTCTGAAAAACCCGTGTACTCGTGTGAGTTGTGCCCAGCCAAATGCGGCCGCAAGACGGACTTGCGAATCCACGTGCAGAAGCTGCACACCTCGGACAAACCGCTCAAGTGCCGCCGCTGCGGGAAGACATTCCCCGACCGATACTCCTGCAAAGTGCACAACAAGGTATGACATGCATTTTATATTATTAATACTAGTGCACGGGTGATATGCAAGTATCAACATATAACATTGCGGAAGAAATATCCAAATAATGTATTCAAGATAGACTGATAACTACGTAGCCTTTTTGAACGTCATTTTTACATTTTAACTACCAAAACCACACACTACCACATCCACAACTTCACAGCCTCTTAGTGTTGAAGAAGAAGTGGCGCAATAAACTCCCCAATAACTCAAACTAATTCTCTAAATGATAGATAACCTTTTGACCGCCACGTCAATAACGAAAATCCGTGTTCTCCACGCCAAGCGACAAATTCTAGTATCAAATAATAGGTAAAAAAAAAACAAAAAAAAATTGTATAGGTATTTATTTTGAACTAAATAAAAAGTGGTATTTTTGACGTGCCATGCCGTCGTTGGCGTCGTGAGCAAGTTTTAATTTGACGTCTATGGACGTCCGTGGCGGTCAAAGGGTTAAAACCGTTGCACAGTTTAGAAGAACTGAGGACACTGCTTGTTTGCGCGCGTACATATTATGATGATTATGATAATATTGCCTTTTGAAGAAAGTCGCAACGGCTTTGAGTAGACCAATCCCAGCCGACGGCACGCCTGCATCAGTCATTGTGTAGCTCGGCCTTAACACAAAGGTTGTCTGTAAGAGATCGCTTTTAGCGACAACACCGCCCATTGTACCATTCTATCATTTATATTTATATTTCTATCAAATATGTACTTGGCATTTGTTTATGGTGTACAATAAAGAATATGCTATTCTATTATGCTGACCAGCATACGCCAATGATACAGAATTCATCCAGGATCCTATTTTGCAGACCCATGAGGGCGAGAAGTGTTTCAAATGCGATCTGTGCCCATACGCTTCGACCACGCTGCGCCATCTAAAGTCGCACATGCTTAAACACACTGATGAGAAGCCGTTTGTGTGCGATCAATGCGACCAATCATTCAGGTTAGTTAAAATATTACTATAACAATGTACTTTTTTGTAGCAGGCATGTATCATTATCCTATACGAGCAATATTTATATAGTTATTTAGCAAAGGAATATTCGATCGCAGGCAGGATTCGACCTGCGTCTTCTGGTTACACCAGACGCTATGACCACTAAGCCACCGCGAGTCCCACCCACCATGACGAATTTTTCTTTCACAAAAAAAAAACATATTTAACTAGCAGTTGACCGCAGTTTCAACGCCATCCCAAAGTTTTTTTGTTTAGTGGTCTAATCTATCTCTGTACCAAATTTCATCAAAATCAGTTCAGCGGTTTAGGCGTGAAAGGTTTTACCACCCTTTTCACATACAAAGCAACAAACTTGATTGAAAACATTTATTCTGAATCTTCTTCAGATAATTTATCCTCATCAATTATTTCTAAAGCACGATTATAACATATTATACTTTAGCAAATACAAGGACAAAAAGTCTTACGTATAAATTAATACCTCAGGCAGAAGCAGCTGCTCCGCCGTCACCAGAACTTGTACCACAACCCGAACTACGTGCCGAAGCCACCGAAGGAGAAGACGCACTCTTGCCATGAGTGCAACCGCATGTTCGCCCACAAGGGCAACCTGATCCGCCACCTCGCTGTCCATGACCCAGAGTCTGGACATCACGAGCGCGCCCTCGCTCTCAAGATAGGAAGGCAGAGGAAGGTCAAGTTCATTGATGGACAGCTCGTCAAGGTGGGTTTGATAATGTTTTTATTAACACCGACTGATGTGAAATTTATTGAAGTAACAGGTTTAGGGAAAAATATGTTTCCCTAAACCTGTATGTATGGGATTTAGAGAGGATATTCTGTCCCTACGCCGCAAAACGTGTGTTAGTATTGAATTATTGTCACAAGTAAGACTTGACATCATTTCTTCATATACCTTCTATCTTCATATCCATGTATCTTCCATACTGTTGAACTCATTTTAATTTTGTTTTTATATAATCTTTTGGTCAGGTTTTTCATGAGGCTATAAAAATAATCAGTATTTACTCTACTAACTATTCCTGCATGTCGCTACCGGTGATACCAATACCGTGTATGTAAGTGAATAAGGTTTATTTTACTATGGCGAATCATGTTTACACTGCTGTCATGAAATTTGTCAATACCTGGAAATAATAACATTAAGTTAATAGAATTTGTTATTGGAAAGTGATCTTTAGCGGATTTTGAAACTAATGTATTGCATTGCGAGCTCCGTATATTTATTGCTGAAAAGCGAATGAAATAATATCTACCAATGGGCTGCTTGTTTTCGAAGATATAAAATTGACTCATTTTCTTTATTTACAATATTCAAGACTATAATTGGATTATTATTTTTATAATTCTACACTTATTTCCAATGCAAAAATAGTAATTATGTTTTAGAGATTCATAAACACAGTTACGAATCAGCAGAAAACACTTCTTAATTCAAGCGACAAATTCTAGTATCTAATAATAGGTAAAAACAACAACAAATTTTTGTATAGGTATTTGTTTTGAACTAAAAAAACAGTGGTATTTTTGACGTGCCATGCCGTCGTTGGCGTCGTGAGCAAGTTTTAATTTGACGTTTATACACGTCCGTGGCGGTCAAAAGTTTTAGGCTAAAGGGGATTTAAGGGAAAAAAGTATCTAAGTTCGTAAATAGTAAATTAAGCTGTATATTTTGAATACTGCGATGCTCATAGCGACGGACCATTTTAAAAAAGCTTCGCTCCAAGATATACGACCTGTGCGATGCAAAAAAATTATGGCTGCATTTTCAAGATGTGGCGTAGTATTAGGCACACTTATTCAACACAACCGGGTCGTAAAATCGAATATATTATGTAGATACTTAAGACAAACTTTCTTCCAATGAAAGTGGAATATACAATTGCTTTGGGTTGGGTTTGTTGTTCAACAAATACTACCGAACAGAATGTGTGTTGTACCCGAATAAGTGTGTTGCATGCCTTACGTTGGGTTTACATATATTGAACACTGCCTTAGCTATATATTATACTATAGTTTACTGTACAGCTCACTGTAAACACACAGGTTTAAAATATTTCATCATCATCAAATATATACTTTGTAGACTTACTGTCAGGCCCAGCCTTATCTCCATATTGCCAATCCATTCGTCTGTTGACCACATTTAATTCCATTTTGCGGCCACTTCTTTGGTGAAGACACTAATCTTGCGCTAGTTTTGCAAATAGGATACATTAATTAAAGAAAAAAAATGAGAGAGAAACAATTATTTCGACTACTGTTTTTCTATACAAATAAATAAGTCTAATTCTGATTCTATAGTGTCTGCTAATAGATCCTTGATAGGTTACAAGAATATTGTGGCGCTACACAGGGATCAATGGCCTAAAAGGCTTATGTCCTGCAGTGCGTTTATAAAAGTGAAAGCGATTTTATGTTGTATGCGAAGTTTAGCGATTGTATGACGTATGTTTACAAGGAATCATTACCGGACTGTCACCGAGAGCAGACGTATTTCTATTTTTATTAAATCTGGTTATTAAATGCTCCGCAAATCTAATACTTCCGTTACAGTAATAATAACTATTGTGCCGTGAACATTCTAAGGTGATTAGTGACCTTATACAAATAAGTGAAAGTGAGGAGACATTGCCACAGTGCGCTGCGTGCTTGCGCGGTACCCTGCTTCACCTCCGCGAGACAAGAACAATCGCCATTTTTTAACTGGTACTCTACGTTCAAGCACTCACTGCAACTATTTACGCCCACTTACATTATTAACGTCAATGACAGGTATTGATTAAAGTTATAAACAAACAATGAATGTGACACGTTCTCCAAGGACTACTCAATCCAAGTCAGACAATTTATTAACTACATGCTCAACGACAAATTATGTTACTGGTACGGGCTCACAACCCGACTTATCCAAGATAAGCGAAGAACTAAGCGAAGCGCACATAACTTACCGTAAACGTAATTTAGAACGGATAGGGCATGATTGTTTGTGTTCCGAAGAAATTAAACTAATGAGAAGCGATTTATCGCGCGTCTCTTCTCTGTTAGAAAAATATATTGATTCAAATGCGCAAATGATAAAGGAAATGAACGCAAGCATCGTCGAAGTAAAGTATGAATTGACCGACTTACGAGCGTCGCATGAGCAAACAAAATCTTTGATAACATCTAATGCGGCGGACATTACTGCACAAGTACAAAATGTTCAATCCACCACAACACAGCTTACTACTGAACAGTGTAACATAAAAAGCCAACTAACTCAGTTTGAAAACAAAATTGTAAACAACCAGAACAAAATACAGAACCTAGAAACAAATATTAGTAAAATACAATTAAACCCCTATTCTTCACAAAGTGAATTGTCCGTTAATGAACAAATATTTCGTGAAATTCAAGACCGAAATAGGAGACAGAATAACATTATCATAAACGGTATATCGGAGCAGATCTGCATTAACACACAGGAGAGAATCCTTAAAGACGAATTTGATGCTTTAAATGTTATTACAAGCATAAATCCGAACATAACGAAACCGAACAAAATATTTCGCATCGGAAAGTACAGTGTCGGTAAAATGCGCGGAATAAAAGCTTGCTTTAACAATCCTGAACCAGTAATGTTACTACTACGTAGCAAGGGAAATTTACTGGACAATATCAAGTTTTACTCGGATCAAACGCCCTCCCAGCATTTTCAGACTGTTAAAAATGAACATGGAGAAACTGCTCTTATAATTAAATACATCAACGGTATACCTACCATTATTAAGCAGAATTCAAAAAACTCCGATGCCCAATGAGTAATAATCATACTACAAAACCAAACCTACCAAATAGTGCACGATTATCAGCAATTGAATACTCAAAATTCCCGCCTATCATTTCTTTACTTAAACGCACGCAGCATATGTAAAAAAGAGCAAGCTTGATGAACTAAAATGTATCATAAAAGCAATATCAACAACAGTGCAAAACGATACCCAGGCCTTACAGCTACAAATACCTAATTATACATACTACTACAATTATCGAACGGACATTAGAGGAGGTGGAGTATCGGCCTATATACACAATGATTTAAAACATAATCTCACTCAATCTACGTATCAAGATGGCAACAATTACTTATGGGTATATATAGAGAAATTTGCGATAGAGGTTGGTGTTGTCTATAATCCTGGAGACACTAATTTAGAAAAGTTTTTGGATACATATGATTCACAATTACAAGCACGAAAACGAGCAATAGTCTTTGGTGATTTTAACATCAATCTAATATCTAAAAACAAAACATTAAAAAGGTACAAACAGAGACTACACTAATCGGGACATAAAATACTTAATAAAGTCAACCAAACTTATTGTACACGAGATTCAACTACAAAGAAATCTATCCTGGACCACGTAAGCACAAACTTGAACAATGAAGAATATAATTTTGCAATCATCAACTCGTCTTTCTCGGATCACAAACAAATCTATTTACAACTAAATAAGTGGAAACCTCCAAAACTACGACTAAACTATGAAACTATAGATTACAACAAATTATACATTACTATTGAATCGCATGGACTAGAAAATGCTGCAAACAGTTATGAAGAATTAGAGACTACGTTAATACAATGCATCAAAAGAAATACAATTTCCAGAACTAAAATCGTGAATCCACCACGAGAGGAATAGGTTAACATAGAAATTATTATCGGGATCAACTTAAGAAACTACCTATGGGTGCAGCATAAAAAGGATCAAGAAAATGAGACATTACTAATTGAGTTTAAAAAAAATCAGAGACGAAATTGCTAGATTAATACAATTTACTAAAAATGCCTACTTCTATAATCAATTTATGAAATATACTAACACTCCTAAAAAAATGTGGACACTTATAAACAATTTAGCTAACAATAAAATGTATCAAAATAGCGCTCCTTCACAACTTATTGTTAATTCTGACATTGTTAGTGGCACAAAAGAAATATGTGAACTTTTTAATAGGTATTTCTCAACCATAGGGTCAGTACTTGCGGAAAATACCTAGAAAATTTCATGATTGTTCTAAAATATTAGAATTAAATAAACAATACGATGCCACAAGTCACTCACTTACAACACTGCAGCCCTGTAATGCTGAAGAAATTATAAAAAACATCAAAGGCCTTGATGCCAACTCTAGTAGTGCTATAGATAAAATCAGCATTAAAATTATAAAAAACTTACAAAATCTAATCTCGAATGTGCTGACAAAATGCTTTAATAAACTTATGACTGACGGGGAGTATCCCGATTCCTTTAAGGTTGCAAAAGTATCACCAATCTATAAATCTGGACCTAAGACTGACCCTGTTAATTATCGACCGATCTCTGTACTACCAGTCATGTCCAAAATATTATAAAAACTTATACATAGTCGCTTATTAAATTACTTTGATTCCATTAACTTTATATCAGATCGCCAATATGGATTTAGACCTAAAAATAATACCACAGTAGCTACAATAGATCTAGTAACAAAAATCAGAGACAATATAGATAAAAAGAACATTGTTCTGGGTGTATTCATTGATTTAAAAAAAGCGTTCGATACTGTAAGCCACACAATACTTTTAAACAATCTTGAACATGCTGGTATTAAAGGAAACGCACTCAAAATGCTAAAATCTTATTTAACTAACAGACACCAGATAGTTAAGATAAATGACGTTGAGAGTAGTGCTCTCAACGTCACTACCCTCTCCCGGGGGTCCTCACTCACCCGGGGTACTCCGTATGAGTACCCCAGGGGTCCATATTGGGACCACTGTTATTCTTAACTTACATAAATCAGATTGCAGCACTTAATCTTCATGGTCATATAGCTTTATACGCAGACGATACTTGCTTATTTTATTTTGGAAAAAACATACATAATATCATTTCACAAGCCCAAGAGGATTTAGATATATTCAAGTGGTACCAATGCAATTTACTATCTCTCAATATTTCAAAAACATGTTTTATTATATTTAAAGCTAAAAACAAAAAGATTCCAGATCATAGACCGTTAACTATTGATAACATTCCGCTCGAACAAAAACAGTGTGAAAATACCTTGGCTTAAAAATTGATAGCAATCTTAATTGGAACAGCCAAATAGAGTATATTAAAGATAAACTCTCGTCACTCACTGGTTCTCTCTACAACATAAGCAATTGTATACCTAAAAATATTCGTTTTACTATTTATAATTCTCTTGTTAAATCACATTTACTATACCTAATAGAAATTTGGGGCAACTCAGGTAAAACAAAATTGCAAGAATTACAAAGAGTACAAAACAAGATCATTAAAATATTATTTCGCTATCCATATTTGACACCTACTTATAAAATTTTTGAAGAAACTAAATTAATGAATATTAAGCAACTTTATATGTATACCACTTGTATTCTGATAAGAAAAAAATTAGACAAAAAAATTAAAACCAATTTATCATTTACCAAAATTTCGGAGGTCTCTAAACGTAGCAGGCGTCGCTCTACTTGTATTACCAAGACCTCGTACAAATTACTCCAAAAGAAACATCACCTATGAAGGAGCAAATATTTATAATAATTTACCGTCTAACATTAAAAATGTAAGCTCGTTCAACATTTTTAAATCTCAACTGTCTAAATATATAACAAAAAACTTTTCTTATCCAAAGTTACATTAATCCAGTCAAGTCAATAAAAAAAAAGTGTTGAGCTGGTACCTATTTAACATTACGCATTTTGTCGCTTTTATTGTTTTAAACTACCCTACCGGCTAATAATATTACCTACATATTAAGTCTCTAATGATGTTACGATTGTGTTACGTAAACAGTTTTTACTTACTTATCTCGTTAAATTAGATAATTAAACTAAATGTTATTTTGTATTCTCATGTAAGTGGCTTTATTGTCTTTTTGGGAATAAATGATTTAAACATATGTTTATTAAGCTTAATAAGCTAGCTTTGCCGTTCATGTAAACATCGAAACTGCTGTCTTTTCTTCACTATAAATAGAATATTTTTTTACAGCTTCGATATCGAGTTTGAAATTGTATTTCAAAATAACGTATTTTAAATTCATGAACTTTTGAATTTTAAAATCATGAATTCAAAACAATGAATTTTAAAACAATCTATTTTAAAATCATGAATAATAAAATTACCTTTAAAAACAATGAGAGGTGTTAAGCGAAATTTATTTATGCCATGCCAAAATATCGCCTTGAAAATATGCACATAAAATTTGCGGTAGTTATTTGCGGTAGGTTTATTTCAGTTTTTTGAAACAACACTGACAACAAAAATTTATATTTCTCATTTTCATCCAAATTCGATTCTACAGCTTGCGACTTCCATTTCTTATTAATTACGTATCGGCTTAATATTCTGATAAAAACAACTACAACTATACATATCTTCAGGATTTGAATTCCGAAGAGACCGAAGAAGGTAATGGTACAGAAATGATGAAGCTTGGCCTCAGCAACAACGAGCTGAAGCGCGGTGAATTGGTGACGGTGGCTGATGGAGACGGGCAGCAGTACGTGGTGTTGGAGGTCATACAGCTGGAGGACGGTACTGAGCAGCAGGTCGCGGTCGTTGCTCCCGAATTTATGGATGAGGATGAACCAGGTAAGCAGAAGAATAGAATATCAACTATATAACGGCTCTAAAACAGCTGTGCCGGAATTTTAAGGCTTGAGAACAATAAATAAAACATGACATACCGGCTGTATTCCTTGAATAAATAATAATAAATATTCTTGGACAATTTCACACAGCACCATCTAGTCCCAAACTAAGCAGAGCTTGTACTATGGATACTAGATAATGGATATAATACTTATATACTTTTTTTTGTAAATACATACTTATAATACATAGAAACACCCAGACAAACACAAACACTTGTGTTTTAACCACACAAATATTTGTGTCCTGTGGGAATCGAACCCACGACCCCATGATCAGCAGTCCGGTACTCGAACGACTAGACCACAGACGTCGTCATGAAGGGGTCGAGGTGTAGTATTAATTGATATATTATAAGAGTGCATAAAAATAACTAGTTCCCCATATCTGGGAGTCCGAGTAATTGAATTTTAAAGCAGTGATAGCCTAGTAGTATGATCATTGGATTGCCAAGTTTTAGATCTCGACCTCTCACTTTTAGAAAACATGTGCGTAATAATAATTATCACTCGTATAAACGGTGAATGTCAAGTCAAGTGGCCAACTTGCACTAGGCCAGTGTGGTGGACTATTGCCTAATCCCTCTCATTCTGTGAGAGGAAACCTGTGCCCAGCAATGGGACAGTATATAGGTTGATGAATTTGATTTTATTGAATTTTGAGTGACGTCATATTATCATTCGTATTCATCTGAGCAAATTCTATAATTTAATACCCATAATATGATGGTAGATAAGAACATTTGGTCCGCCATCTTGAATTTAGCAATCCCTTATAATTGATACATATGTGTTACGGGAGTGCATAAAAAATCCGCTATCTTTAGGAGTCTGCCATTTTGAATTTGAAACTTTGAAGAATGACTTTACTTACCCCACCATGTATGGTCATCCAAACTAAACGTATATGTCTAAAAATGTTGAGCTCAATCGGAAACCTAGAGGTAGATCAAATTTAATTTCTAAGATCTTCTTACATAGTTGCTAACAAACTGTTTGTGGAAGCTAACAAAAGCCTGTTACATAAAGAACTGCAATAGTAAGAAAACCGTGAACTAAGGAACCTCGGTGATAATACCACGGAATTCGCTTTGGGAATTGCTGCTCTAGACATCAACTTAGCCACTCCACAAACAAATAAGCAAGATGACTTTTGGATGATGGGGTATATGAAATAGGGTTGCCTATATACCCATTACGTATACATGTGTGAACCCTGTTCCCTCGCATACGATCGATTGCTGACGAATGTTTTAGAGATAACGAAGAATGTTGAGCAGTTAGTGACATGGAAAACCCATTTTGTGCCTCGATGTTTGAAGTGTCTTTCAATGTGTTCTGGATGTAACATTGCCTTAAAACTTACTATAATAAAATCATTTATTGATAATATATCTATGTTTTACAGAAGAAGAGGAAGAAGAAGAAGAAGAAGAAGAAGAGGAGGAGGATGATGATGCACCAAGGGATAGGGATTATGAAATGAAAGAACCTATAAATGAGACAGACCAGAGCATTAAACTTGAGAAGGAGGTCGACAGCTGCTTCGGCTTTGATGTAAGTAAATAATTAAAATTTGTTCTGTCTATTCCCTAAGAGAACAAGTGGCACAGCCCCGAGCCCCATACGGGTTGGAGGGGGCCGATGAAAAAAATCAATAGTCAGATTTTAACTTTCCACACTATGTTATGCCCAAGGACCCTAAGATTGATTCAACGATCACAGACATATTACAAAAGCAGAAAAATGTCATGGATACAGACGACAGCGCTAAGCGGTTCAGTCATTCAATATTGATTTGATATTTCCCTTATAAATGACCCTGCTCACTGCAAAATACCATACCTAAAAACAGATGGCCATCCTCAGCTATGGATAAGCTTTAATTAATATGATGGTGTAATGGGCATGTTCTTAATCCATGTATCGGTCGCAGTCAAAACAACGGTGTTTTGACTGCGACTGTGAAATGTATACGTATTCATTCAATTCGAAATTATCGAATTTGAATGTATATCGTAAACGACAGCATAAAAATAAATCGATCGATTTAATAAATTGTCGGCACGATAAAATCTTAAGTTCCATGATGTTAAGCATATATAATAATTACTTTAACGCTCGGTAATGTCGGCATGTCCACGAAACACGATTTCCCGAAGACAGTTACCTTTCTGAACTTCACTGCTAATAACACGACACTATTGTGAAACAATAATGCATGAAGCATGTATGTCCGTTGCGAAATATCAGATCGCCTAAACCCCATACTCCTTTATTAAAACAGATGGTCAAGATATACCTAAGTATTAAAACAACCCCGCATGTAGCAATTATTGGTATATACAGAAGTATGCTCAATTTGTGTATGTGATATTTGTACTCCTTTATTAAAACAGATGATCAAGATATACCTAAGTATTAAAACAACCCCGCATGTAGCAATTATTGGTATATACAGAAGTATGCTCAATTTGTGTATGTGATATTTGTGTCCGTAAATACAGCCATTGGCAAATAAAAAACTCCAGTCACAAAAACGCTGGTCACTGAGTGGATATGGGTATTCTGATATACCGAGAAATCTACATGGTGATTTTTTTATTCATTGGTAAAAACCTATCAAGATCATATAAATTATATTATTTTATCAGCTGGCGCAGGGGTTTGGGCATAATTGTGTTCGGTATAACACTTATAAATGCGAAAGTAACTATTGTCTGTATATCTGTTACCATTTATCGTTATTTATCTTTTGAAGAAGGACATGAACTACGTTTTGTCTCCAAAAAAATATTGTTATTAAGTTTTTTACAATAACGCTAATGAAAATCACCGTGTAGGCTAACACTCCATTTGTTCACTTCTTGCTCAATACATAAATGTCATTGTTTTGTTCGAAGTTTGTTTAATAGAAAATCTACCCGCTCTACTCACCAGCGAAACATGATAACTATGAATTTTATTGTTCTACAACTTTCTCTTTGTTATACATACTATCGATAGATAAGCAAAGATCTTCTGCTTGTGATACAATAACATTATCAAAATTCATATGGCACCTCAGCGAGCACATTAAGCCGTCGCCAGTCCCAGTTGTCATACGAACATCAATGACAGTCCTTATTCGTCAGAAGTCTAAAAAGCCTGACAACCAGTCTATCCTGAGAATATCGGTAATACCTGGAAATTGGGTTGCGGAGGTCTGATGGCAGTCGCTTCGTGTAAAATACTGATATTCAGCCGCATCTGGTTAGACTGGTAGTCGACCCCAACATAGTTGGGAAAAGGCTCGAAGGATCAATTAATATGGTATCATGTTTTTTACAAGATCGTACCTGTAGGTGATTAATAGTTTTTTATTGAAGTTGTATTAGTATAAAACTAATGGAATTTTAGTCTGTTGGTCGGAAACGTTCCTCAGTTCGATTTCAAGTTTGAGCAAAATATTATTGGGTTTCTTATGAAATTCTCAGTAAAAACTCAGTTAGAATTTGTGCCTTATTAACGGCAATAGGCTCGCTCCTTATTACGACCTAAAAATACCGGTGAACTGTGATGATATGTATGTATATAAGTATTGAAAATTGTAGAACAAAATTTATTCATAACCATCTTTTTAGACTGATCTTTTTTAAGTGCCTGGGCATCCGTGTAACAAAGAAAACCCGGGTCCCGTCGTGCACACACTGCGAATCAGCGATATACAACAACAAAAAGTTAATCAATAATAGAACTGATCAACAATAACAATATAAATTGGTTCAAAATTAAGGAAAATAAAATCATTTTCATTTTATCATAGATATAGCAACTTACTATAGCGAGAGATGATGTCAAGTCTCATGTGCGCCAAATAAATTCTATATTAAAGGCCCTATAAGAAGACAAAACAATATTCCTGGATTACGCGGTTTTACATTTTTATGTTGAATATCGTTGGTTACTATAATTTCCCAACCTTTTATTTTTTTCCTTATTTAATATCTTCATCAATACTTTATTTGTCGTTCATTCGATATTCATACTTGATTGCTCCCGAATTAACTATTATACTTATTATATCATTATTTTCTGTTATGCCCTTTCAGCATTAGCATGAACAATATGAAGTTACAGTCAATTTATTATTTTACTTTTTGTTTTTTTTCACTAGTTCATGGGTTCGATTCCCACAGTACACAAGTATTTATGTCATCACATAAGTGTTTGTGTTTTTCTGGTTGTTTCTTATGACATGATAGTACTTTGTGCTTACCAAATAAAGTATTATATCCATTGTCTAGTACCCATACATACAAGATCTGTTTGGGACAAGACGGTGATGTTAAAAAATGTCAAAAAATATATATGTTTAATTTAATTCACCTTTCCATTCCTTTTATTTTTATTTCCTATTACCTTATTTTCAGGACGAGGAAGAGGACCCGGACGATGATGATTATACTGATAAAGTAGTGTTGCGTTTAGTTTAAAACTTAGTGTCTCGCTTGGCTATCGGCATGGCAACAATGTTATAACAAAACGACAAATACCATGATATTGATAGAATAAAACTACATAATATATGTACATTAAATAAATGTACATGTCATGAGTTACAGTGAGGTAATCTTTTGAAAATTCCCTATACTACTCATTATAATACTGAATAATAGGATACTAATATTTACTGCAACTGTTTCTGAAAGTTTAGTCACTTCTGCTGTCATTGATTGGTTGGTGAAATAATTATAAGATTCAACAACCAATACTAACGCAGACTTTACTAATTAAATGTCGTTTTCACTTAATTGACTTACGAGGTCATGCCGATATGTCGGTTCACGTCGATTGTACCAAATAGTTTGACTACAATCGATTGTAATCATGATACTGAGGCTACAAACGGGAGTACGCAACTAGAATTATGATTTCTTTTCGGAAAATTGATCTACTTGTTATAAAATGGAAAAATTGCGCGGTATGGTAGTGTTATGTGTCGCAGTGTTTGTTTTTATGTTATTTAGTCTCAGCACAGTGTGTTGTCGCTTGCTACCACCAGTAATTGTACTTGCCCCGCAATTTTATTTGGTTACGTACTTTCGTTGTCCCATTGATGTACAGTTGATTATTTAATTAAAATCATGAACATTACATTCCGTTTGAATACGGAAATAAAATTTTGTAGTGATGGAGGGAAGCTACCGGCTTATTTAACATTTTCTTTAGATAATGTATAGAAAATTTGTCACAACAATTACTTAATCTCTTACTAACACCATGCGCTCGAAAACGCCAGAAGAGAGCTGTTAGAAAATGGATACACCTTCCATGACTAGCAGTATCAAGCTCAATGATGTTATTCAGATAATGGTCCAAGCAGAGTTTGTGGATAGTTCATTAAAGTTGCTAGGAGTCGAGAGGATTCGAACTACGCCTTATCGTTCTTAGTAGTATCCTTAAGTATGAAGAACTATATCTTAGTAATATCGGTGTTGATTATACACACGTCGTTATACACGTTATACACACGATAACGAAAAGCGTTATCAAAATATTCCAGCTTTACTATTCAACTTTTCCTCTGATCTATAATGAGGACAAAAATATTACGGCATAATCTAAAGCTAGTATGTTTATCAAAAAATATGAAGCTAGCAAGTATGCAAATCGCGTGGTTGTTTCTAAGAGAGTTCAGATTGATGTGTGTCTATCTAGCTGCTAAATATACTACAGCAACGAAACCGGTGCAGGCTGATAGCTTGTTCAATGTATAGAGGCCAGCATATCAACCTGCCACAATCTGTCAAATTTCTATGATAGATTTTCAACTTTAATACAATAGTATAAGGTTCATTTTCATTGGGAAAAATAATAATTGTCAGTTTTGGATAGCTTGACCTGCTGGCGTATGTACCTCTCCAAAACAGCGATAATATTCAATGTACCACTTCCAGAAATGAATGCCATTTCATTTCGGTTTCTGGCCAGCGGGCCACTCCGTTATTAGATTACTTAGAGAATTGAAAAAAATATTGAAGATACTCCTTCCAATGTACCTTTCAAATTATACATTTATCAACAAAAATTGTTGATAGTAAAAGATAAATTAAATTCGAAAACTTTGTCTATTCAGCGAGCCCCTTTTTAACTTTAGCATTTACAAGTGTAAGTAATATAGGGTAAGTTCGCCTATTCGCGTCCATATGACGGACCTCTCTTTAAAAATATTGGAAAATAAGTATACTAACATACTAAAAAAAGCCATTTCTTCGAATGCCTGGGTGTATAAGGGCTACATTCGCATGTTTCTTACGGTGAGCAAGGTTGCCAGTGCTCCACGAGGAAACGTTGTGTTGGCAGTGAGGGGACTTTGACCCTTATACTGCCAACACAACTATTCCTCTTTCAATACAGGGTCGGCAACGCGTAAGTGATACTCCTGGTGTTGCAAGCGTTTATAGGCTACGGTACCCGCTTACCATCAGGTGGGCCGTATGCTTGTTTGCCACCTTAGTAGAATAAAAAAAATATTATAGGGCCAATTGGCGTCCACATTATGATGATTGTAGAAAAAGATATTTCTATAATTGCACTTGGACGCAAACTGTAAACCTTTAATCGCGTAATTGGATGAGTAGCTCTCTACAACGGAGCTGTCATCTGCGTACCCAAAGATACCGGGCTTCATAATTTCCATAGACGATCTTCTTATTCTACCATTTGAAGATATAGTAGCTCCTGACTATGTATGTCAAGTGTTTGACAAACAAAGCCTTCTAATAATGAACAAATGCCTGAAACGCCTACATCTTCGATTCATATAGCATCAGCTGTATCACCACCCAATTTTTACCCACAGTAAAGTCTCCTGAATTGCAGCCTGTAGCCTCAGCAATGGTTAAAATTTAGCGCGTAAAATATATGTCATCCATATAAAAACCACCTGAATTTTGATTTGAGGAATCAAAATTCAGGTGGTTTTCAGTTTCTTTTAAAGTGTTTTTCTGTTTCTCTATTCGTTCTAACTTTCTTTTTCCATTGCTCTCTGCTTTTACTGCTACTAGTATTTTCTCCAGGCTGCATGATAATATGGCTGCTGGAGTTACTGGTAAAAACCAGTCCAAAGAACTCCACTGTGACAAAGTCAAAAAGTAGATTTTTCAAATTGTTTTGGTTCAATCAATGTTGAGAAGATTTTATAATTCTAAAATTGTAAAATAAAAAAAAACTTTAAAAGTTAATAGTAATCTTTTATTCCATTATTTAAAAAAATCTTCCTTAAATTTCGTTTCTAAGTTCGTGGACGCTAATTGGTCCATAGGTGGACGCAATTTGGATTTTGTGGACGCGAACTGGGTAAATCGCCTAATTGAGATATTTGTCTATTTATTAAATGAAGTACTAGATATTTTGACCAGAATTCAGCATCAGACAAATAGAATATATAAGGAACACATTACATCAATTTTTAATTGAAAAACCATCAAACTTATCAACTCCATTAAGTGGACGCAAACAGGCGAAATTACCCTGCCAAATTAAAGCATTTGCAAAATTCCTGCAGGTATTAATGTGAACACATCATAATTACAAATACAAATTACGGAAAAGTAATTAGTAGATTTGTGACCACAAAATAAGGTCAGCATGACAACGGAATGTTTAAGCGCGGTAAATAATAATACACAAATAATGTTTTTTACACATATTTTTACAAAAAAATATTGTTTTTGTTTAAAAATTTAAAATAAACATAAACAATGTTGGCAAACATATCATTGACTTATATAATAATCTTGGAATATTGGAATTTTGAATTATCAGTTTCGTTTAAACAATAATGTTAAAATGTATGTTGGTTTTCACTAAAGTAAAGATAATTATGATTATAATAATTCTCTATAAGATGCTGGGCAGATCAACTAATTGCTATTATCATCATACTAATATTATAATGTGAATGTTTGTTTGTTTTTAATCAATCACGCTAACTAGATAAATGCAGTTTCGCTACTACTGTTATTTGGATAATTAACAGCTTGGCTATGTGATTGGTTGCTGACTCTACATGCAATTCGATCGCGATAAATGAATTTTTTCTTAGCCCTCTTATTGTCAGGCAATTGATACTAACTGCAGGACAAATGCTTTCCAATATATCCGTACAACAGAATTTAGGTATCTGAAACACCAGTTGCACGGAACTCGTGTATGTATTTTTCAGTAATAAGTTTATTATTAACAAAATATACTTATTTACTTAACGTATATACAAAAATGCATCAATAACTGCAGGTACATTGTAAATGCTTTAGTTTGGCATAATACTTACACTTGTAAATTCTATTCTTAAAAAGGCGCCCGCTGGACGCTGGCTCGAATTTAATTTCTGCTTTACTATCAAAGATCTTACTGGAGGGAGGTACATTAAATATTATCGTTGTTTTGGACAGGTACATTGAACAAGCTATCAGCCTGCACCGGTTTCGTTGTTGTAGCATATGGGGGGCCAGCTAGATATAAACACAATTCAGATTGTTGTAATTTTGTTTTAGTCACAAATGTATGATCCTAAAAAGTATGCCAAACATTTGCTACCTAGTAGCCAATGCTTGAATGTAGCAAGACAAAATTCTCGTTATGACCATATGTATAATATTTATTACCTATATAGCCGGAAGCTTCCCGTCAACTAATATTAAATGCATTGGGTGTTTGAATACATTGGAATTAAATGAACGTTGTCATTTCTCTAGCATAGATTTACTGTCCAATGTGTTTATCCACCGAACGCTGTCTTAATTATAAAGAAAACACTAAGTAGTTTATATGTGTCGGTAAAGTACCTGCTGTGAATCCCTCTTCTTCGAATTATCCAGTTAAGTGGACATGGCATTTACCTATTTTAATCAGTCTCAAAGTACAGGTTCAACGGCGTCGTTTAAAGTGACATTATGAGGTCACTCAGTCGGCTGGCTGACTACAGCCGTGACCTGCAGGGCCCTATTTAGAGACATTGCACGTTAAGTGTGAAGCTGCTTCCACGTCACCTTGGCGTAGTGGCTGTACGGTAGGGTGAAGTATCATTTTGTTTCATTAGCACTAGGCTGCTATATAGCTCACTCAATTAGAAAAAAATAGCACCTATTTTAAACCCTCTACCTGCCGCTTGAATATTGCGTTTCCTTTTTAAAAATAAATATTTTAGTTTATAAAATGAGTGTTATATGTACGCCAAAATATAAGATTCTGGTTATTGTAACAAGTACAGAATGTTATTAAAGCCCCTTTTAATAATATTATTGCAACTTTGAGCTAAGGAAGAAGGCTAAAACAAGTCAATAAAATGAATTCAAAATAAAAGTATTAAAAATTCATAATCGCCTCGATGATTTTTAATTTTCCTCCTACATGATGCTCCATCCTATTGTACGGTCGTCTTATTTGCTCCTATATCATATTATAATCATAAAAGTAAATTATCTCCTCGTACTTAATACGCACACAATGTTCATATCTCACAATAATACGTGTGCATTTTACGTTTCCTATTTTTGGTTACATAATGTATTTATATATTACATAGAAAATTCGGGGATTGCGAGAACCTTTCGGATTGGTATACTCTTAGTTTACTCGACCGTAATAACAATCACGGCGTGTAAGATTAGGAAAAATCAATTAAAATTAATGAAATACACAAGGAAAGCTACATTGAAAGTAGTATGCCTATAAATTAAAAACTACACCAACGAAACTGGCGTGGGCTGTTAAATGCCATTTCTGTATTTTTGGAGGAGGTATATTATTCATTTGAAGAGGTACATTCCACAAGCTAACCGCCTAACACCATTTTCGTTGCTGTGGCTTGTGGATCTAGATAGAAGCACATGATAGAGATATCTACGACTCGGGAGATACCTTACTTCCTGATTATACTATGCTTCATTTAAATTCCATTAAAAAGCTATGATTTCGTTTTATTTTTTAATAATTTATGAACGAAAGCTTGGCGAATCTATTGATAAATAGTTTTAACTTAGTTTTAGGTGAAATAAGATGTAAAGTTGAATAACCCGGAGTTATTATTTCTTTTTGTTGAGATTTGAATGAAGGTTGGAGGCTTGTTTACACAACGTGTTTGTATCGAAAACCAGAAGGTCGATTTAACTATTTTCTACTAATATTTTTTAATACAATAATTATTTGATAATTTTTTAGCGTTAAACTATTTCTACTCTATTCTATAAATGCGAAAGTAACTATCTGTCTGTCTGTTACGCTTTCACGCCTAAACTGATTAACTGATATTGATGAAATTTGGTATAGAGTTAGATTAGACCTTAGTGAAGGACATAAGGTCTCAAAAATATAGTATTTAGAAAATTAAATATAAAAATCTGTTGGAAGTTTTGAGGTATTTGGGTAGCGTTTGATAGACAGTCTGACAAGCGTTTGTTAGTAGTATCGACCTTCCTATATACGGTACAAACAGTAGACTTGACAGAAGTACAAAACTAATATCACGCTCACACCATCGTCACCTGGATACAGTTCATCGTATCCTAGGCTTCTTCTCACCACTTTGAAAAAAAAGTGGTCAAAATCGTGTACAAAAGGATCAATGATCTAGTTATGTATGTAGGTATTAATGAAACATCTTGATTCAAATTTAATATTAAGTACCTAAATACGCAAAGCGCATAATTAGTTTTGTACTTCTGCTAGGCTGTGCGCGCCACGAAATACTTTTGACGATGTGTATATCGCGCCGAGATAATGCATCGATAAAATTATGTCATGGGGCGCATGTTTGCCCCGCTCCCCTTCTTTAGTTTTTTTTTTAGTTCCGTTGTAGCATTCGACCATCCTTAACATTGAACAACTATCAAGCGTACACTACTTTCGATTATTGTTTTCCGCCTGGTTTGATAACTATTTTGTAACATAACTTTTTTTTTAGAATTTAAATTCATTGAAAATTATATTCGTTGCGTAGTTGTTCAACATTATTGTGAAAAAAAAAGTCTGGATAAAATGGAAAATCGTACCGAATTTTTTGTTTTGTTTTATTTCTTTATCCGATATAATGTAAGCGTGCCTGTCAGATTTTGAAATGGCTATACAGTTTTTGCGTTATCGGTAGCCACAATTTTACAGAAAAATAACCGGTAGCAATATTAATAATTTATTTATTTTCATAACGCCCTGGACCTGTTTCCTTTGTCATTAGGTTCATAAAGCCGCTATATTGAGGTCAAGTACCTGAACATCTGAATCGATCGATTTACTGCTATAAAATATGTCAGTATGTGGCAAAACACAACAGAATATCGACACTACCCCAGGATAACGACTGCAAAAGCTCGTCAGCTTCAGTCGTATATTTTCGGAACTTGATGCCACGAATAACAGCACACGGGTTACTTTTCAGATGCGTTGCTCATTACCTAGTTGGTGATCACAGACTCTTAAAAGTGAAAAGATTATCTCTTGTAGTACCTATATTTTTTTCAATTATTGATCCGCTCTCTCAAGAGCGACTGCTATGTGCGAAGCACTCATTCGAATTTAGGTTTGAGCGGTGTTACTTAATTTTTTATTAGAACTTTTCAGCAGTCGCGTAACACTGGAATTTGGATTTTTGCTTTGAGCCATGGAGAAATTGTCATGTCATTGTGCCGCTGTGTGCCTCTGCCTGTTCCCTTGGGGAAAGCAGGCTCTATATATAGCTATAAATGTAATTTTATATTTTCAGGTCACTGACACGAAATTTATTAAAACGTATGTCAAAAAACAGGTAGCCGACGGCTCTACAGCATCTATTTAAATATCTAAATCAGCAGCTCCTCGACTGATGTTCTGTGCAAGAATGGTCGCTTACTATCAGGTGGCCTTTGTTTATGTCTAATTATTTAAATGCGTAAAATGTAAAGAAGTACCTATACCTACCTACAGCAAGCTTTATCCTTTATAAGTTATGACAATGTGTACCCTTTTTACGTTCCGGTCACTGGAGTCCCCTACGAAGGATATAGGGAAGAGAGCCGCCTGCGTCCGCGGAACCTAACCTACCACTGTTTAATGGTTTTTAACTTTTAACCTATTCTTAGCACTTCTTAGCATGGTCTTACATTAAATCATGTTGTAGACGCACTGATTTGTCATAGCCGATTGACCGCGCTCAACGCTATTCGTTTCGAACAGTTTGGAGATTATTGAATAATCTATAATATATTTAAATATCTGAAGTACTTTGAGAAAGTTTAATTAAGGTTTTATCTATGTATACCTAAGTAACGTAGGTATTTGGCCGCGGCCGTTATATTTATAGTAAAAATAAGTCAATGGTATTGTATCAGACGGAATGGTCTTAAAGAATGTTTAATATTATCTGAATTGAAATCGCACAGAGCAAATGCAATGCTAAAATGTCGCGATTTCCCTGTAGTTTTAATGTATCGCCGATTACTTTGATGGAATCTATGTTAAATTCAAGTATTCAATGTCTATAGATGTTATGGAAAGCGACGATGATAAGAACAAATTAAGTAGATCAGTTAGTATTTATTATTATTAAAAAAAATATGAAGTTTCGCTGTTATGTGTCTACCTTAGGCCGACAGCCCACTGAAGCGTAGCTCTGTAGACGCTTCAAAAAGAAGCGTAAAGAAACGTTATAGTAAGTAACGCTCTTGATATTGTTTTCGTCATGTCATGATGCAGCGACGCAAGCACAAGCATGCTGATTCATTGACAGGGTTTCGTTTGTTTCTATTTAAGTCACAGCTGAGCACTATGTTATATGTCTGTATAAAAAATAAATCTCGTTTATAAGCTACGCTTCAGTAGGCCTTAAGTTTTGTGTAACCTACACCTACCTAGTCATAAATTTATTGAAGTATATGTGTTTAACAAATACGGGCAAAAAAAGTTGTAGTAGGTACCTTTATTATAATAAAAACTTATATCTAGTTTTATGTAATTTTACTTGATTTATCGAAAAAAAAGATTAGTATTACTTAGGTGTATTTTTCGTAATATTTGTAAAAGTCTTAAATGTATGATTTGCAGGATCAGACTGGTCTTAGCATCCGTTTAAATTAAGTTATTGTTTCTTTTTCGTCGAGTGCAGCATCTTCAGTACAATATTATTATGTTAAATACATATAGATATTCCATGTCACTGTCTAGATCATAATGTGTCAATAAATGGTAATTGTATCTTATAAAGTAATTTAAATTGCTTGATTCATCTTCAATCCTTTTATTTCTCCATTGTTGGTACGGGGTCTCATAAAATGCTCGCATATAGTCCATCATCATGTACCTAATACGGGTTGGCAGATGACCTACTAGAAACGCAGGTTGCTGAGTTGGTAATTCTGCCACCAGACCAAATCATGGCCCCAGTAGGCGGCGCGAGCCTGTCATACGCGAGACTTCGATTAGTATACGACTTATACGGGGCAACGCGTGGCCGATTTAAGGCATTATTTCTTAAAATATTTGGATATTATAATGTCTTAATGTGCTTGAATTTAATAAAGCACTGCAAGCATCTAATAAGAAGAATATGCTATAGGTTGGTAAGTAAATCTAAACTTACAATTAGCGCAATACTACTGACTATGTAGGTACATTTATAGGTATGTACTCACCTATAGATACAGTGAATATCGCTGATGTTTGACCATTTTGCGATTCTCGGTCTTAGTAATAAAGGGAAACGCCAAGTTTCTCGATTGTATGTACCTACACAGAAATACATTCCTTAGAACAATATATTATTTCATACTAGCTGTCCTGCCCCGGTCATCATGATTTGCTGCGGTTGAGAAAGTAAGTACTTATCTATTCTTACTGTGTACAGACGCCAGCAGGTTAATTAAGCTATCCAAAACTGACAAATTTTCCCAATTGAATATGAACCTTATCACTTTGCATTAAAGTTGAAAATCAATCGAAGAAATTTGACATTTGTGGTAGCTTGATGTGCTGGCGTCTGTACTTTTGGAGATTAAGATTTTAAACCGGTTTAATTTGTCCAATCTATTCTAGAAAGTACTATTATTTTTCTTAGAACTATATTGTTCCATAAATAAGAGCGGTATGGTCAAAAGACAAGAAAAAGACAAAGACAAGAAAAAGACTAGCTACTACAGTTAGTTTTTTTCCTAACCATACTGTACCGTAGAACAATATATTTATAAGAAAAATACTTAATAATACTTTTTTGAGATGATTGGATAAATTAAGCCGATGGTAATGGCAACATTTTTAATTCTACAGTTTGGTGAATAATGTCCCTTCAACATTAAAATTTAAGTACAGTTTAGTATTCGACTTTGGACTGCGGAGATATACCAAGGAAAGAACTCTTCAAAATAAAATAAAAATTGTGAAATGATCAAGGTATTGTTAGGTATTAACCTATACGATATACGGTATGATATACGATAGTCATTAGACTATCGTATATCAAGGTAGTTAAGTAGGTACACCTCATCCTGGACCTGATGATGGGGACGGAAGAAAATCGAAAATTGTTTGAACCTAACGAGACTTAGCTATATTTGAACTAACGTAGGTAAGTACATATTATATACCATCACGCCTGTAGGTACTCCCGAAGGATTAGCCAGAGGCAGGGCCGGATCTATCATATGGTTTTTAGGGCTTCAGCCCAGGGCCCCGTGGATTCAAGTGGCCCCTAGCTGTCAAGTCAAAGTCAATATAAATCAAATATTTTACTGTCTATTTTTTCTATACTTTGAGTAATTAGGTGGGCCCCTAAGTAGTATTGGCCCAGGGCCCCCTAAACTCACGGTCCGGCCCTGGCCAGAGGTGTACTAATGTACAGAGGCCAGTATATCATGCTACCGTAATCTGTTAAATTTCTTCGATATATTGTCAACTTTAATACAAAACAATAAGGTTCATATTTAATTGGGAAAATTTGACAGTTTTAGTTAGCTTGACCTGCTGGCGTCTGTACACCCACAGTTCGCCGTATGTTTAGGTCCCATGTAAGAGGGAACGAGTCTATCAAATCCAAACTCCAATAGCTACTGAGAATTCCAAGCGCAAGCAGTCGTGATTATGACTATTTTTTTTATTCACGATAGGCCTACGCTTGACCACTAGTTCGCCTGATGATAAGCGAAACTGCGATCTACGGTGGAGCGCGCTTGCGTAGAAGAAACCGATTCACTCGAGATTTAAAGACACATAGATTATAGTTATTGGGGAAGACCCACTCAGGAAACTCATTCCACATTTCAGCTGTACGCATGATGAAACTTGATTTAAAGCGTTTCGTTCGGGCTTTTGGGATGTCCACCATGAATCGATGACGCTTTTTCGTGCTTCTGGTCGTCCGATAGTAGAAAGGGCAAGGGGGTATAAGATCGTGGAGATCTGAAAGCTAAAAACTGACAAGCTAGCGACTTTGCGGCGATGTTCCAGACTCTGGAGTTAGACTAATATGTGACAGTAACTATTTAGTTTAGGTAGATTTTAGAAAATTGAACTGGCGAAAATAAAATCTCATTATTTTCATTCTCCTCGAAGCCTTTTACCATTTATGTTAAAGGGTCTGCTTCCAGTCTAACCATACGCGGCTGAATATCAGTATTTTACACAAAGCGACTCCCATCACACTAATGCTACAAGACAGAAAATATAGTATAGACTGGTTGACAGACTTTTTGGGCTTCTGGCTACCATTAACGATTATCAGAGGTGTCATCAACCGAACCCGACGACTTAACGTGCTCTCCGAGGTACGGAGGGGTCTCGATGTGTTAAGTATGGTCACGCATTCATATACCGCGGGTCGCGCAGCTTACCCTTCCATTTTCATTGTCTTACCACGTTGGTGCACGGCGACGTCACCATCGGTGTTGCCGTTGCTTGAGATTTATATTACTAATAAGGAGATTTATAATTCAAGATAAATGTTAAATAAATTGCTTAGATAAGTAGCTCACCTATTTTTACCTGGGGTATTTATTAGTCAGGCTGCATGAAACGACAAACTGAGTCCTCTATATCGTTACAATAAAAAGGTGGCAGATTTGGAGGCAGAAGCATTGTGGTCGTGCAATAAATGCACTGCCAATCCCATAACCAAGGCCTTGAGTCTCTATTGATAGGTTGATTTATAATACAAGACAGTACTAGTCCTGCTACTTGTTTTAGTCAAGAAATAAAGGATTTCAAAATCTCTAACAACTTAGATATACTTACCATAAATTAAATGCATTGCCAATCCCATAGCCAAGGCCTGGAGTCTCTATTGATAGGTTGGTATAATACAGGACAGTACTAGTCCTGCAGAGTCCTGCTACTTGTTTTAGTCTAGAAATAAAGGCTTTCAACATTTCTAACAACTTAGAAATACTTACCATAGATTAGTAGGTAGGTATAGTTAGAGAGACATTATAATTAGATTATAAAAAAAGCCCTCAATATGAATACATAATTACAAAACATGTATTATATAGGTAATATGAGGCATGTATTTCCCGAAGGGTTCTTTAGGCAGAGGTAGGTAAGAAGGGTAATTAGTGTTCACAGTTCGCCGGTATGTTGAGGTCCCATGTAAAATGGCGATAGGCATATAGCCATTAATCGGGAACAAATCCAAACTTCGAGCTGCGACTGAGATTTCATAGGAAAACCTAATAACACTTAGCCACCTTGCTGGCAGAGTAGATGGCCAAATAATACGTCACTGGATGGCGGCACACAGACCGTCATTCAGTTATGTGATATAAATAAGCATTAAACGTCTTTCAGTTTGTAAGTGCCAAATTGTTTACTAGTGTTATGGATCTATGGTCTGAAAATAAATATGTATTATTATTTGCTCGACCTGAGGATCGAACTCAAGACCTTTAGCGTAGCAGTCGCGCTTAGCACCAGGCTAATGAGACAGTATAATAGATAATAGTAACACAGGGTGTTACAAAACTACCCGTAAAGCCGAAAAAAGGTTAAATGGAGCCTTACAACGAGTCCATTGCAGTTCATAAGTGTTACACATAATATACCCCAAAAACAGGAAAACAACAACATTTATGAATGAAAAATAGAAAAACTATTAAAGTAGACAATTATTAGGTAAAATTATCTGGTTCCCTGACTTTGATAATTAAATATTTTTTATGGGGTTTTTTGTAACACGTTGTCTGACATGTACAATACATATATTACCTATACATCGTGTAGGATAATGTGTTGAGTATTGAATGTATGTGTTTACTGTGTTTGGAAATAAACTTGTAAAACCCTCAGATTTGTATTTTGTATGACAGATGAGCTGTCATCTCTGCTTGTGGATTCCTTATCAGTAATGACTCCAGAAACAACCAAAGCGCGCTGACAATAATATGTTTTGGGACATTTTACACCACACCATCTAGTCCCAAACTAAGCAGAGCTCGTACTATGGGTACTAGACAATGGATATAATACTTAAGTACATACTTTTTTTTTGTAAATACATACTTATAATACATAAGAAACACCCAGACAAACACAAATACTCATGTTTTATCCACACAAATATTTGTGTCCTGTGGGAATCGAACCCACGACATGATCAGCAGTCCGGCACTCGAACCGCTAGACCACAGAGGTCGTCGAAAATCAAATAATATTTGTTGGCTGTTGATTTTTGACGCACTGTGGCGCCTCCTTTGTTTAATTAATTTACAGATAGAAGAAGGTAATGAGTTTAAAATAAAAAAGTAGATAATACATTGAAAGCGATTTATTTAGCGATTATATGGTATGTTCTTATTGATCACACAGAAGTTACGTTATTATATATTGATTAACTTATTTCTAAGACAGTAGATTTATCAGCTAACACAGAAAGTAGTTATTATGCCGCAGGATAATAAAAATTAAATTATATTACATAAAGTTGTAAAATAACAATACCTAAAATTATTTTAATCTTTGGTATTGCATTACATACATGACAGAAATATTGGGTAGGTACTTAGGACACTTAAAGCTTAGTTAGGATAGGTAGGCGAGGCAGTAGGTAAGTAGGTTGGTTTCGGCCATAAACAAGCGCCACACGACGTTCTGCCTCGTTTCCTGTCAAGTTGTAATGCGACGTGGCAAGTCAAGTGAGGTAAGTTACGTAACGAGGCGTCACGCGATGTGAACTTGTGAGAGGTGCCCAGTAATACGAACTCTTACTAAGCATTACCTAAATATTTATGCGTCCTAGTCGAGTCCAAGATATTTTAGATCCTTATTAACTGTCACACTACGTTCTGTCTCGCTTCCTGTCTAGTTGCAAGTCAGACGTCAGTGACTTTAAGTGAAGTTACGTGCTATCAGTTCTCAGGCCGCGGTTTAATATGTAGTCCTAACTGAGCATTAAAAATGTTTGCTTCGTTGTCGTTATAACACCTAGTTTTTATGTCCATAAATAACTGTCACACTGCGTTCTGTCCCGTTTCCTGCCTGTATCCGACGTGACGTGTAAGACGCTAGTGACGTAAATCAACGTATCAAGCCATCTCGCCGCCGGACAACTGATATTATTTATGACAACTTTTACCCACCACTGGGTCACAATCTCTCCCCCTCTCCAAGGTACCACCCGACACCATTAGAAACTTCATGATCGGCATAGATCACTCGACAGTTCTCAGTGCAGCTCCGTACACAGTCTCTTTTACCGACTCTTCATTTAATATTTTTGCCTCATAGTCGTTGTACGAGTAACACCAGGTTTTACGTCCTTAGATAACTGACACACCACGTTCTGTCCCGTTTTCTGATTTCATTAGTAGCATGTGACGAGATAGGATGCCAATCAAAGTTACGGAACGGGGCGTCACGTGCTGTGAGGTTACGTGATGAAAGATGGTGTGCGGTGTAATACGTAGTGGCTACTAAGCATTAAATATTTGCGCCTCGCTGTCGATATAACACCCAGTTGTTGCGTCCTGATATAACCGTCACACCACGTTCTGTCTAGTCGCTATGTGACGTGGTCAGACGTCAGTCACGTAAAGTAACGTAACTAGGCGTCACGCGATGTGAGGTTACGTAATAGAAGGTGGTGTTCGGTGTTCCCCATCATCGACATTCTGCGCATGACGGCATCCATTGCAGGGTTTTGCCGCTCCCTGGTTGTGGCATCACAGTCTCTCTCCCTGGCATCTCCAAGCCGTGCCTGGTATTCCGCCAAACACCATTAGAAACTTCACGATCAGCATAGATCACTCAATAATTATCAGTGCAGCTCCGTTTGGCGTACAGTCTCCTTAAGGATCCACGTGCAGTGAAGAACCCTTTACTCTTCATTTAATATTTTTTATGCCTCATAGTCGTTGTGACACCAAATTTATATGACCTTAGATAACTGACACACCACGTTCTGTCCCGTTTTCTGATTTCATTAGTAGCAATGTGACGAGATAGGATGCCAATCAAAGTTACGGAACGGGGCGTCACGTGCTGTGAGGTTACGTGATAAAAGATGGTGTGCGGTGTAACACTAAGTGGCTACTAAGCATTAAATATTTGCGCCTCGCTGTCGATATAACACCAAGTTGTTGCGTCCTGATATAACTGTCACACCACATTCTGTCTCGTTTTCCGTCTAGTTGTTATGTGACGTGGTCAGACGTCAGTCACGTAAAGTAACGTAACGAGGCGTCACGTGCTGTGAGGTTACGTGATAAAAGGTGTTGTTCGGTGTTTCTCAACATCCTGCGCTCAACGTCATCTACTGCAGGGCTTTGCTTCTCCTTGATTTTGCTAAGTCTATGCTGCGGTGTCATAGTAGTTGTAACACCAAGTTTTTCTGTCCTTATATAACTGACACACCACGTTCTGTCCCGTTTCCTGTTAAGTTGCATTGTGACTTGACAGGGCGTCAATCAAAGTTACGGAACGGGGCGTCACGTGCTGTGAGGTTACGTGATAAAAGATGGTGTGCGGTGTAACACGTAGTGGCTACTAAGCATTAAATATTTGCGTCTCGCTGTCGATATAACACCAAGTTGTTGCGTCCTGATATAACTGTCACACCACGTTCTGTCTCGTTTTCCGTCTAGTTGCAATGTGACGTGGTTACACTCAGTCACGTAAAGTAACGTAACGAGGCGTCACGTGCTGTGAGGTTACGTGATAAAAGGTGTTGTTCGGTGTTTCTCAACATCCTGCGCTCAACGTCATCCACTGCAGGGCTTTGCTTCTCCTTGATTGTGCCAAGTCTATGCTGCTGTCTCATAGTAGTTGTAACACCAAGTTTTTCTGTCCTTATATAACTGACACACCACGTTCTGTCCCGTTTCCTGTTAAGTTGCATTGTGACTTGACAGGGCGTCAATTAAAGTTACGGAACGGGGCGTCACGTGCTGTGAGGTTACGTGATAAAAGATGGTGTGCGGTGTAACACGTAGTGGCTACAAAGCATTAAATATTTGCGCCTCGCTGTCGATATAACACCAAGTTATTGCGTCCTGATATAACCGTCACACCACGTTCTGTCTAGTCACTATGTGACGTGGTCAGACGTCAGTCACGTAAAGTAACGTAACTAGGCGTCACGCGATGTGAGGTTACGTAATAGAAGGTGGTGGTCGGTGTTCCCCATCATCGACATTCTGCGCTTGATGTCATCCATTGCAGGGCTTTGCCGCTCCCTGATTGTGCCAAGCTCTATGCTGCTGTCCCAGTCTGATTCAAGCTCGATACTATAGCCACGCAATCCGGACGACTGACATTCCTTTTTCCGTTTAAGCCCACCACTGGGTCACAATCTCTAACTTTCATCTCCAAGCCATGTCAGGTGGTGCCGCTAACTCCTTAAGCGTCCACGTGCAGAAAAGTCCCTTAACCCCTTCCCTTAAATATTTTTCATGCGTCGTAGATGTTAACACCAAGTTTTTCTGTCCTTATATAACTGACACACCACGTTCTGTCCCGTTTCCTGTTAAGTTGCATTGTGACTTGATAGGACGTCAATCAGTTACGGAACGGGGCGTCACGTGCTGTGAGGTTACGTGATAAAAGATGGTGTGCGGTGTAACACGTAATGGCTACTAAGCATTAAATATTTGCGCCTCGCTGTCGATATAACACCCAGTTGTTGCGTCCTGATATAACCGTCACACCACGTTCTGTCTAGTCGCTATGTGACATGGTCAGATGTTAGTCACGTAAAGTAACGTAACTAGGCGTTACGCGATGTGAGGTTACGTAATAGAAGGTGGTGTTCGGTGTTCCCCTTAATCGACATTCTGCGCTTGACGTCATCTCCTGCAGAGCTTTGCCGCTCCCTGATTGTGCCAAACTCTATGCTCCTGTCCCAGAATAATCCAGGCTCCTCCTACAATATGATGGCAACGCAACCATCCAACCATCCTGACAGCAGGACTGACATTCTTTCTGTCAACTTTAACCACCACTGGGTCACAATCTCTCCCCTTGTCATCTCCAAAGCATGTCAGGTATTCCGCCCAACACCATTAGAAACTACACGATCAGCATAGAACATTCGATAGTTCCAAGTACAGCTCTGTACACAGTCTCCTTAAGCGTCCACGTGCAGCGAAGTACCTTTACTCTTCATTTAATATTTTTTATGCCTCATAGTCGTTGTAACACCAAATTTTTATGTCCTTAGATAACTGACACACCACGTTCTGTCCCGTTTTCTATTTTTTTAGTAGCATTGTGACGTGATAGGACGTCAGTCAACGTTACGGAACGGGGCATCACGTACTGTGAGGTTACGTGATAAAAGATGGTGTGCGGTGTAACACGTAGTGGCTGCTAAGCATTAAATATTTGCGCCTCACTGTCGATATAACACCAAATTGTTACGTCCTGATATAACCGTCACACCACGTTCTGTCTCGTTTTCAGTCTGGTTGCAATGTGACGTGTTCAGGCGTCATTCACGTAAACTTACGTAACGAGGCGTCACGCGATGTGAGGTTATGTAATAAAAGGTGGTGTTCGGTGTCGCCCATCGACATCCTGCGCTCAACGTCATCCACTGCAGGGGTTTAACTCTCCTCGATTGTGCTAAACTATGCTGCTGTCCCAGTCTGATCCAGGCTCCAGCTACGATATGATGGCAACGCAACCATCCAACCATCTTGACGCCAGACGACTGACATTCTTTCTGCCAACTTTTACCCACCATTGGGTCACCATCGCTCTTCCTATCATTTCCAAGGCATGCCAAGCATTCTGCCCAACACCATTCGAAACTTCATGATCAGCATAGATCACTTGATAGTTCTCAGTGCAGCTCCGTACACGTCTCTTTAAGCGTCTACGTGCAGTGAACCTTTACTCTACATTAAAAAAAAATATGCCTCATAGCAGTTGTATGTAACACCGAGTTTTTGTCCTTAGATAACTGACACACCACGTTCTGTCCCGTTTCCTGTTAAGTTGCAATATAACTTGATAGGACGTCAGTCAAAGATAACGGAACGGGGCGTCACGTGCTGTGAGGTTACGTTATGAAAGATGGTGTGCGGTGTAATACGTAGTGGCTACTAAGCATTAAATATTTGCGCCTCGCTGTCGATATAACACCCAGCTGTTGCGTCCTGATATAACCGTCACACCACGTTCTGTCTAGTCGCTATGTGACGTGGTCAGACGTCAGTCACGTAAAGTAACGTAACTAGGCGTCACGCGATGTGAGGTTACGTAATAGAAGGTGGTGTTCCGTGTTGCCCAACATCGACATTCTGCGCTTGACGCTATCCACTGCAGAGGTATACCTCTCCACCGCCGGAATACTTAGAAGAACTATGTTGTTATATCCTTGGATAACTGTCACACCATGTCGACACGTCAATCTGATAACGCCGATAAACGTTACGGAACGGGACGTCACGTACTGTGAGGTTACGTAATAAAAGATGGTGTGGTTCGGTGTTATGAGAAGTTCCTAATATCATTCAATATTTATACACACTTATTCGCGAATCACGAAAATACAATAAAAACGAACTTATTTTTTATAATACAAAGAAAGATACCTAAATTATTTCATACACACGCACTCACGCCGTTCTCCAATAGGAGTAGGCAAAAACTATAGAACTTGCTACGATTCCTGCATATATCAAATTATTTAACAGGATTCAAGACATAGTTACAAAATTTAAGACGAAAATGCTAAGAAAGAAATCAAGAAGAGTTTAGTTTGTAGGACAACATAAGGAGAAGTAAGGAAAAGGATAAAGTCCTGTTATCGTCTCAGGGGCTGTCGACCGAAGCTGCTTAACCAATATAACACTATGTTGTTTGTCCTTAAATAACCATCACACCCCGTTATGTTCCGTTTCTTGTCTGATAATGTGATGTTATACGACGTCAATTGACGTAATAAGACGGGACGGCACGAGATGTAAGGTTACGTTATGAAAGATGTTGCATTCATAGTGTACCTTGAGACGAATTAAGAAAATCTTGCAATCATACAAGGATGGAAAGGAAAGAATATAATAGAAGAAAGAAATTAGGGGAAAGATAAGAGAGAGACAAGGAGGAAACGATAATACAAAAGTACTCACAATTTTTCATTCATTCATTCATTCCTTAGAATTTCCTGCGACATATAACTGGGACAATTAAGTTTAAAAAGTAAATAAAATAAGCGAGGTTTAATGAAGAGAGGTCAAACAAAGTTTCAAATGGGGTCAATACAGATCTCACGGGGTCGATAGACATTTAACGGGGTTAATAGAGGTGTTACGGGATAAATCGAGTTTAAGAGTAGTCACAAGAGATGTTAGACGGGGTCAATATACTTTTAGGGTAGTCAAAAGAAAAACAGTAGGTATTACAACATCGAGAATTTAAAACCTGGCAGTGCGTCATGAGTAGATCGCTGGTTTATTCATATTCAATTACAGTATTCTTCGTCTACCAATAAAACTTTTAACTTTTAGTAGACATTTTCTACACACCGGAATAAGTTAGTAAATATTCACGAACACCTAGATGAATACAGACACAAATTATATTAAATGCAGTTTTCTTAAATTATTATTGAAATTAAATCATTTAAAATCAATTTTACTTAAACTAATTACAAAAAGTCTATGAAGTCAATTAATAATTTAAAATATTAAATTAATTATGATTATTAATGATTTATTAAATTATTATTTAAATTATTAAGTTAATTAATTAACTTAATTATAACGAAATGTACCCGAACGAAATGAAAACTCATCCACATTTTACTTATTAAAAAACCGACAAAAACCACACTATAATATTGTTAATTATAAAACATTGACTTGCGATTAATACATCTACTAATAAAATGATCGTTTCACGAAAACAGCAAATGGTGAACCAAACGCCACGCTGTACCAAATTAAAAACAAAATATGATAACCCAACTTCTACCTCCACTAGTTTTTGGCCCACACGCTGCTGTGTCAGTGAAAAGCTTCAACAGACAAGAGAAGTGACCAAGACCATATTTTTAGATCCCACTTGCTTGAATTGAAGGCATGTCTAGAAAATCAAGACGCAACGCGTAAATTAAAAACGATATCACTTTTAGTACTTATCACATCATTAAGTTAATAAATGCGTAAAGCGTCTTCACGTATATTTTTGTACCGACTCTACAATTTTTGTGTAAGACAGGAAATCGATTATGTCTCAGCTTACGCATTCATTTCCTTATTGATGTGAAGTATTTATAATTAGGTGGTTTTTTGTTAAGATATGCTTTTAATTCACAACGCAAATTAAAAACGATATCACTTTTAGTACTTATCACATCATTAATTTAATAAATGCGTAAAGCGTCTTCCTGTACATGTTTGTACTGATTAATCGATTTTACAATCTTTGTGTAAGACACGAAATCGATTATAAGTCTCAGCTTACGCCTTCATTCCCCTATTGATGTGAAGTATTATCATATTAGGTCTTTTTTTGTTAAAATATACTTTTAATTCACAACGCAAATTAAAAACGATATCACTTTTAGTACTTATCACATCATTAATTTAATAAACGCGTAAAGCGTCTATATAATGTTTGTACTGATTAATCGACTTTACAATCTTTGTGTAAGACACGAAATCGATTATAACTCTCAGCTTACGCCTTCATTCCCCTATTGATGTGAAGTATTATCATATTAGGTGTTTTTTTGTTAAAATATACTTTTAATTCACAATGCAAATTAAAAACGACATCACTTTTAGTACTTATCACATCATTAATTTAATAAACGCGTAAAGCGTCTATATATGTTTGTACTGATTAATCGACTTTACAATCTTTGTGTAAGACACGAAATCGATTATAAGTCTCAGCTTACGCCTTCATTCCCCTATTGATGTGAAGTATAATCATATTAGGTGTTTTTTTGTTAAGATATACTTTTAATTCACAACGCAAATTAAAAACGATATCACTTTTAGTACTTATCACATCATTAATTTAATAAACGCGTAAAGCGTCTATATATGTTTGTACTGATTAATCGACTTTACAATCTTTGTGTAAGACACGAAATCGATTATAAGTCTCAGCTTACGCCTTCATTCCCCTATTGATGTGAAGTATAATCATATTAGGTGTTTTTTTGTTAAGATATACTTTTAATTCACAACGCAAATTAAAAACGATATCACTTTTAGTACTTATCACATCATTAATTTAATAAACGCGTAAAGCGTCTATATATGTTTGTACTGATTTATCGACTTTACGATCTTTGTGTAAGACACGAAATCGATTATAAGGCTCAGCTTACGCATTAATTCCCCTATTGATGTGAAGTATCATTAGGTGTATATTAGGTGTTTTACTGTTAGATATGGTTTTAATTCACAACGTTCACGCCATGATACGAGACAATGCTATAGAATACTTTTTTTAATCAACTTGAAAGAGAAGCAAATGGGTTGTATGATAGAGTAATGATCTTACAACTATGGATGACTTAGGTACTAGATCATATTTTGTAAAATTTCGGAAGGGTGTCCATACATCGCAAAATTTTATAAGACTTAAAAACATTCAAAAGTTAAATTTCACAATGTAAAAAGTTGTTTATTAAAGTTATCCAAAATTGAAAACAATACAGACGTTTTTAAAAAGTTTATTTTTACGTTGCAATGACACCCTCTGAAAGTTACTTAAAATTATTTTTTAGACTTCCCACATTTATAAGATAAAATGACTATTAATTATCGATTAATACAGTTTAATCATGTTATAACTAATACAGTGACTAAATTAGTTACTGCCCAATCAATTTTTTAGCACCTTTGAACGCCGTATGCTTTAAATTTGCCACTCGGATTTTCAGATAATCTTTTTAAAAAGAACAGAGGTGTCCCCTTAACCAGTGAAAATTCAATACTCTAGCTGCCCTCATCAAAGGTATCCACAAAAATTTCTGGCCACACTTCGCGCCTGATTTCTGCCCTAAACTCTTCAGTAATTTTCGCCGAAACCGCGCATAATGTTTTCGCCTAGATTGCCAGCATAATTTCAGCCACTTCAACTTATCTGGTACATCAAAAAACTCTTCAAGATGATTTTGCTTGGTTTGTCCTAATTCCTTTTCAAACCTTAGTTATATATTTTTCACACACGCACATTTTGGCCAAACCTAACTAACATATCTATTTTCTAGAACTAACTCATTCACATTCGACCACGTATTTTACTCATAGAATTTTTGTACTTGAATAACTTGTAAAGGGAAGAGGGAAGATAAATTAGACGTAGGGTAGGGGGAGGGGTATAGGTAGAGGGTAGTTTAATAAGAGATAAAGTGTATTAGATGGGAGAGGAATTAGAGAAGTGGGATATTAGAGGGTTGGGGAACTAAGAAGGGTATTAGAGGGTAGGGGAAATAGACAGGAGGGGTATTAGAGGGTAGGAGAAATAGACAGGAGGGGTATTAGAGGGCAGGAGAAATAGACAGGAGGGGTATTAGAGGGTAGGAGAAATAGACAGGAGGGGTATTAGAGGGTAAGAGAAATAGACAGGAGGGGTATTAGAGGGTAGAAGAGTTAGAGAGACGAGGTATTACAGGGTATGGGAATTAGAAGAAAGGGTATTAGAGGGTAGGAAAATTATAGAGAACAGGTATTAAAGGGTAAGGGAATTAGGGGGGGAGTAGTTTTACAAGGGGGATTAGAGGGGAGTTAGGGAAGAGGTAGTGGGCTTCCGGCACTATCACTCACCGAACGAAACACAGCAACTGATTGTTGCTGCTTGGCGCCCGGTCTTCTGTGAGAGCGTGGTACTTCCCCGGTCGAGCCAGCCCATTTACGAGCTATAATCTACTAGAGACTACAGCTAGGCTCTACCACGATAAATTTTACATCGAAGAAGTTTATTTTCAACAATCATGAAGGCTTTACTCTATCTCTGAATAAGACCGACGTGTGTACGTACGTAGTCATTTACGTTTCTTTGATGTTGCCGACATATAACTGCTACCTAATTTTCTGCCCCGCGAGACTAAATATATAACACCACTCAGACCAAATTGTCACTCAGTACAAAAGCAAGTTATATCTAAATTGTCATCACCGTCACTCATCATTACCCAATCTATTCAAGTCAAAGATCACACAAAGACGATACTCAATGCTTCCCTTCAGCGAGACTTAGATATAAAGCCTCCCGGACAAAATAGTCACTCTCTGTATTAGAGAATATGGGGTATAAAAGGGGAGGTAATGAGATTAAAAAGTAAGGGAATTAAAGGGAATATAAATTAAAAAGTAGGGGAATTAGAGGGTAAGGAAATTAAAACGAAGAGGAATTATAGGGCAAGGAAATTAAAAATAGGGGAATTAAAGGGTAAGCATAATAAAAATTAGGGGAATTAGAGGGTTAGGAAATTAAGGGAATTAAAGAGAATATAAATTAGAAAGTAGGGGAATTAGAGGTTAAGGAAATTAAAAAGAAGGGGAATTATAGGGTAAGGAAATTAAAAATAGGGGAAATAAAGGGTAATCTAAATAAAAATTAGGGGAATTAGAGGGTTAGGAAATTAAGGGAATTAAAAGAAATATAAATTAAAAAGTAGGGGAATTAGAGGGTAAGGAAATTAAAAAGAAGGGGAATTATAAGGTAAGGAAATTAAAAATAGGGGAAGTAAAGGGTAATCATAATAAAAATTAGGGGAATTAGAGGGTTAGGAAATTAAGGGAAATATAAATTAAAAAGTAGGGGAATTAGAGGGTAAGGAAATTAAAAAGAAGGGGAATTATAGGGTAAGGAAATTAAAAGTAGGGGAATTAAAGGGTAAGACTAATAAAATTAGGGGAATTCTCTAATTCCCCTACTTATTAATTTCCTAACCCTCTGGTTAGGAAATTAATAAGTAGGGGAATTAGAGGGCAAGGAAATTAAAAAGAAGGGGAATTAGAGAATAAGGAAATTCAAAAGTAGGGGAATTAGAGGGTACGGAAATTAATAAAAAGGGGAATAATAGACATAGAACATTAAAAAGAAGGGAAATAAGGAAATTAATAAGTAGAGAAACTAAAGGGTAAGGAAATTAAAAGGAAGGGGAATTAGAGTTTAAGGAAATTAAAAAGGAGGGGAATTAGAGAGGAAGGGAGTTGGAGGAAGGGCAGTGGGCTTCCGGTACTCGTCACTCACCGAACGAAACACAGCAACTCAGTGTTGCTGCTTGGCGCTCGGTCTTCTGTGAGAGCGTGGTACTTCCCCGGTCGAGCCAGCCCATTTACGAGCTGTAATCTACGAAAGATTACAGCTAGGCTCTACCACGATAAAGTTTACATCGAGGAAGGTTTATTTTCAACTATCGTGAAAGTCTAGCTTTACTCTACATGAATAAGACTGACGTGTGTACGGACTTATTCATTTCCGTTTCCTTGATGTTACCGACATACAACTGCTACCTATTTTTCTGCCCAGCGAGACTAAATATATAATGCCACTCAGACCAAATTGTCACTCAGTACAATAGCAAGTTATATCTAAATTGTCATAACCACCAGTCATAATCACATTCAAGTCAAAGGATTACACTAAGATGATACTCAATGCTTCTCTTCAGTGAGACTAAGATATAAAGGCTCTCGGATCAAATTCTCACTCGCTGTTATAGAGGGTATGGAAATTAACAAAGGGAATTAAAGGGTAAGAAAATTAAAAAGAAGCAGAATTAGAGGGTAAGGAAATAAAAAGACGGGGACTAAAGAGGAAAATGAAATTAAGGGGAAGGGGAATTAGGGGGTAAGGAAATTAATAAGTTGGGGGATTAAAGGGTAAGGAAATTAAAAAGTAGGTGAATTAGAGGTTAAGGAAAATAAAAAAAGGGGAATTATAGGGTAAGGAAATTAATAAGTAGGGGGACTAAAGGGTAAGGCAATTAAAAAGTAGGTGAATTAGGTTAAGGAAATTAAAAAGAAAGGGAATTATAGGGTAATGAAATTCAAAATAGTGGAAGTAAAGGGTAATCATAATAAAAAGTAGGGGAATTAGAGGGTAAGGAAATTAAAAATAAGGGGAATCATAGGGTAAGGAAATTAAAAATAGGGGAAGTAAAGGGTAATCATAAAAAATAGGGGAATTAGAGGGTTAAGAAATTAAGGGAATTAAAGGAAATATAAATTAAAAAGTAGGGGAATTAGAGGGTAAGGAAATTAAAAAGAAGGGGAATTATAAGGTAAGGAAATTAAAAATAGGGGAATTAAAGGGTAAGCATAATAAAAATTAGGGGAATTAGAGGGTTAGGAAATTAATAAGTAGGGGAATTAGAGGGCAAGGAAATTAAAAAGAAGGGGAATTAGAGAATAAGGAAATTCAAAAGTAGGGGAATTAGAGGGTACGGAAATTAATAAAAAGGGGAATAATAGACATAGAACATTAAAAAGAAGGGAAATAAGGAAATTAATAAGTAGAGAAACTAAAGGGTAAGGAAATTAAAAGGAAGGGGAATTAGAGTTTAAGGAAATTAAAAAGGAGGGGAATTAGAGAGGAAGGGCAGTGGGCTTCCGGCACTCGTCACTCACCGAACGAAACACAGCAACTCAGTGTTGCTGCTTGGCGCCCGGTTTTCTGTGAGAGCGTGGTACTTCCCCGGTCGAGCCAGCCCATTTACGAGCTGTAATCTACTAGAGACTACAGCTAGGCTCTACCACGATAAAGTTTACATCGAGGAAGGTTTATTTTCAACTATCGTGAGTCTAGCTTTACTCTACATGAATAAGACTGACGTGTGTACGGACTTATTCATTTCCGTTTCCTTGATGTTACCGACATACAACTGCTACCTATTTTTCTGCCCAGCGAGACTAAATATATAATGCCACTCAGACCAAATTGTCACTCAGTACAATAGCAAGTTATACCTAAATTGTCATAACCATCAGTCATAATCACATTCAAGTCAAAGGATTACACTAAGATGATACTCAATGCTTCTCTTCAGTGAGACTAAGATATAAAGGCTCTCGGATCAAATTCTCACTCGCTGTTTTAGAGGGTATGGAAATTAACAAAGGGAATTAAAGGGTACGAAAATTAAAAAGAAGCAGAATTAGAGGGTAAAGAAATTAAAAAGTAGGTGAATTAGGGGGTAAGGAAATTAATAAGTAGGGGGACTAAAGGGTAAGGAAATTAGAAGGGCAATTAGAGGGTAAGGAAATTAAAAAGTAGGTGTATTAGAGGGTAAGGAAATAAAAAGACGGGGACTTAGAGGAAAATTAAATTAAAGGGAAGGGGAATTAGGGGGTAAGGAAATTAATAAGTAGGGGAACTAAAGGGTAAGGAAATTAAAAGGAAGTAGAATGAGAGGGTAAGGAAATTAATAAGTAGGGGAACTAAAGAGTAAGGAAATTAAAAGGAAGTAGAATGAGAGGGTAAGGAAATTAATAAGTAGGGGAACTAAAGAGTAAGGAAATTAGAAGGGCAATTAGAGGGTAAGGAAATTAAAAAGTAGGTGAATTAGAGGGTAAGGAAATAAAAAGACGGGCTTAGAGAAAAATGAAATTAAAAGGAAGGGGAATTAGAGGGTAAGGAAATTAATAAGTAGGGGAACTAAAGGGTAAGGAAATTAAAAGGAAGGGGAATTATAGGGTAAGGAAATTAATAAGTAGGGAAACTAAGGGGTAAGGAAATTAAAAGGAAGGTAAGAGGGTAAGGAAATTAATAAGTAGGGAGACAATAGGGGAAGAAAATTAAAAGTAGGGGAACTAAAGGCTAAGGAAACTAAAAGGAAGGGAAATAAGAGGGTAATGAAATTAAAAAGTAGGGGAATTAGAGGGTAAGGAAGTTAAAAGGGAGGGGAATTCATGGGATTAGAGAGGAAGGGAGTTGGAAGGGAGGGCAGTGGGCTTCCGGCACTCGTCACTCACCAAACGAAACACAACAACTCAGTGTTGTTGCTTGGCGCCCGGTCTTCTGTGAGAGCGTGGTACTTCCCCGGTCGAGCCAGCCCATTTACGAGCTGTAATCTACTAGAGACTTCAGCTAGGCTCTACCACGATAAAGTTTATATCGATGAAGTTTATTTTCAACGATCGTGCGTCAGGCTTCACTCTGCATGAATAAGACTCCGACGTGTGTGTGTGAAATTAAAAAGTAGGGGAATTAGAGGGTAAGGAAGTTAAAAGGGAGGGGAATTCGTGGGAAGTATTATAATGACGGGGATTATAGAGGAAGGGAGTAGGAAGGGAGGGCAGTGGGCTTCCGGCACTCGTCACTCACCGAACGAAACACAGCAACTCAGTGTTGCTGCTTGGCGCTCGGTCTTCTGTGAGAGCGTGGTACTTCCCCGGTCGAGCCAGCCCATTTACGAGCTGTAATCTACTAGAAACTACAGCTAGGCTCTACCACGATGAGTAAGAAGCGGAAGTTTTAAGAAGTTTCAGCAATCGTGAAGGTCAACCTTTATTTACTCTACTTGAATGAGACTGACGTGTGTAAGTACGTAATAATTTATGTTTCCTTGATGTTACCGAAATACAAGTGCGAAAGAATTTCCTGCACGGCGAGACTAAATATATAAAGCCACTCAGACCAAATTGTCACTCAGTACAATAACATGTTATATCTAAATTGTCATCAACGTCAGTTATCATAACCATTCGGTAATCGATTTGATTTGAATTTTAAATCAAAAGATCAGACAAAGACGATACTCAATGGTTCCCTTCAGTGAGACTAAGATATGAAGCCTCTCGGACCAAACTGTCAGTCGCTGTTTTAGAGGATATGGGGAATTAAATGGGAGGGGTATGAGAGGGTAAGGAAATTAAAAAGTAGAGGAATTAGAGGTTACGAAAATTAAAAAGAAGGGGAATTAGAGGAGAAGGAAATTTAAAGTAGAGGAACTAAAGGGTAAGGAAATTAAAAGGAAGGAGAATTAGAGCGTAGGGAAATTAAAAAGTAGGGGAATTAGATGGCACGAAAATTTATAAGTAGGGGGAAATTTATAAGTAGGTAAAGGGTAAGGAAATTAAAAGGAAGTAGAATTAGATGGCAAGAAAATTTATAAGTAGGGGGAAATTTATAAGTAGGTAAAGGGTAAGGAAATTAAAAGGAAGGAGAATTAGATGGCAAGAAAATTTATAAGAAGGGGGAAATTTATAAGTAGGTAAAGGGTAAGGAAATTAAAAGGAAGGAGAATTAGATGGCAAGAAAAATTATAAGTAGGGGGAAATTTATAAGTAGGTAAAGGGTAAGGAAATTAAAAGGAAGGAGAATTAGATGGCAAGAAAATTTATAAGTAGGGGGAAATTTATAAGTCGGTAAAAGGTAAGGAAATTAAAAGGCACGGTAGGGGTAGTAAATTAAAAAGAAGGGGAATTAGTGGGAAGTATTATAACAAGAAGGATAAGAGAGGAACGGAGATAGAGGGGAGGGCAGTGGGCTTCCGGCACTCTTCACTCACCGAACGAAACACAGTACTCAGTTTGCTGCTTGGCGTTCGGTTTTCTGTGAGAGCGTGGTACTTCCCCGGTCGAGCCAGCCCATTTGCGAGCTGTAATCTACTAGAGATTACAGCTAGGCTCTACCACTAAATAGTAATAGCTTTACTAAATAATTATATAAAGTCACTCGGGCCAAATTCTCACTTACTCAAAGAAAAATCGCTCTTTGTAAAAGAAGTGACATTACCTTCCTATTCAGACAGAAAGAAATTTCCATTTGGACCAATTTCCCTCAATGATATATCATGTTTTCGTATTCACAATCGCATTTTCATCACAAGATCACATAGAAACAACAGCTAATAAAATTCTTCCCAACGAGACTAAATAGATAAAGCCGATCAGACCACTTTGTCACTCAATACAGTAGCATGTTGTCAATTACACGCATGAACTGTGAAAAATCAACTAATAGAACTTTACCTGCTCGATGAGTCTAAAAAGAAATTCCTTTTTGGGTTGAATAACGGTTTAATGTTGTAGACACCAAAACACATCCAGCTATGATACAAACAAGATGTGGTTCCTAATGTTTTTACCTAGACAACACTGACTACTTAAAGCACTTGGAGCAATCTGTCAACTAAATCACTGCTTCCTTCTGTCGTGAGACTGGAGTTCCTCCAAGTC
Source organism: Acronicta alni (assembly GCA_964056405.1). Lineage (NCBI taxonomy): Eukaryota > Metazoa > Arthropoda > Insecta > Lepidoptera > Noctuidae > Acronicta > Acronicta alni. Next base: position 23,478,338 of record OZ043913.1, on the reverse strand, counting down.
TCATCTACATTACTAAGCAAGAACAATACAATGTGAACACATTATTGCTTATCTAAGTCAATACTCGGCAGCAGAGTCTTGCCACCTCCAGTTGTAGTTGTTCTTTTGATATAACGACGCAACGAGACTAAATATATAAACAGAATTAGATCAAATTGACTTTAGCATTCCATACAATACAGCCTATTCTAGTCTGCCAAACGCCAAAGCGATACCTCGAAACTATAAAGTGTTATCCAGTACACGCAAGTCTCACGAGTTAGATATCAACAATACTTTCATGACGTGCTTTCGCCATTGAGACGGAAAATTTCACTGTTTTCGGTGTACTAAAAATTTAAAAAACGGCCATCTTGGATTTGAAATTTATCATAGTGTATAGTATTCTACTAATCAAGCCCTTTCATTTGATACCCATATTGAGGGAGTTGTGAAAAAATATGTAATACGCCATTTTGTGGCGGTGGCCATCTTGGACCGATTTTCATCACACACGCACACACACACACAGACACACACACACTCACACTCACACACACACACACACACACATACACACACAAACTTATAACACCTGTCGTTTTTGTCGTCGGGGGTTAAAATTTACTCTTCAACTTGCAAATGCTGTGATTATGCTTAATAAAGAATAAAGGCTAGAGTAAATATCAATAAGCTCCGCGTGGCCACTAGTATTTTGGTTAACTCATATTAAAAAAATACGTAATTATACTAAGAATTAATAAAAAAATAAATTAAATTGCGACTACTCATCATCCTCCTGGCCTTTTCCCATATTGGAGTCGGCTTCCAGTCCAACCCGGTTGTTAAGCATTTTGGGCTTCTGGCAACCACTAACGCAATAAATGTTAGAATAACTATCGGATAATTAGGATTGTTTTAAAAATTAAATACCACGAACATATTATGTAACTTACCGATCGGCGTTCAAAGGGTAAAAAATAAAGAAAATAATAGTTTTTGTAAAAATCGAGACATTTTAAACGTCAACGTTTTTCTTCATACTAATACCTCTCTACAGGTACACCCTGTGTCGTCACGCATCTTAACATATTTTTTTCCTAATTAACCTTTTGTTAGGCATTCACCAAATTCTATCTGGCTGGTACCCATCTATCCACCTCCACCCATTCATTAGTTAGACCTGGGATACACATGCTATATATGTAATGTATGATTGTTTGACAAAATTATTAACTTCTTAGATTATCGTAATATTTTAGTTTGAAAAGTTCAACAGTAAAGCCTTGGGCTGCCTGATGGTAAGCGGCAACCGAGTCCAGCAACACTCGCGCGTTGTCATCTTGAGACCTGAGTTGTTTAGCCTTATATACCCAGTGAATTGTCTGGCTACATTGCCCTACAAACCGATAACGTGCACATTATTGCTTAGCGACACAATATTAAAATGGCAATACGATGGTATCATCCCAGATGAACTGCAGTATGAGCAGAGATTGTTAATACTTAAAATAAATGCTTTATGACATTGGTAGCTTGTGTATCCAAAGCCTCAACGTTTGTTTGTTAAAAGATATAGAAATATAAACTGCATCACTTAAACAATGTTCAAGTGCTGCAGTTTATAGTTAAAACAGTCGACCTGCTCGTGCGACCGAGGATTAGCGATCATATTCTCCAAATGGTTTTCGCATTCCCTCAGTAATCTGCACATCGGCTGCCATGGTCCAAAGTTTAGTTCTACGAGTTGGATAGCCTTTTTCATGATCATGAGCGTTTCTCGCATCCAATCCTTTATCGGCTGCCGATCACTAGAGGAAAAGTGTCTTTCGTCAATATCTATCGGATTTATCGAAAGTTTAAGGGGTGAAGAACTTTGTGAGACAATCTGGACTTCTGGAGGTCAATTTAGTTAATTCACGCGTTGAACTATATTGGTATTCCGTTGTACAGATTGCTCAACATTTAGATGCGATGCGAAACTGTTTTGCTATATACATTATCAGCCATATGTCAAAGTGTGTAAAGTTGGCTTTTAGTTGTTATGAACTTGGTCGCTTAGGCACCATTTTGACACCCTGCGCTCACCCTACAATGCATATCGGATGTCTGCGCCGGGAAATGTTCAATCAATTCATTAAGCAACATTATCGTATAAAGTCAAGATGTGAACTTACTCTTGCTCTGGATTGTTCAGGGCCTTCATGAACCGACTCATCATGATGTGGGCCATCTTCCTTATCTCGTTGGTTACCTGTTTTTAACAAAATACGAAAATGTAATTCCGATTTATTTCTTAAGACATTTTTATAATTAACAAAATATAAAAGACTAGCTTTTGCCATCGAGTTTAGGCATGAAAGCGTAACCGACAGACAAAATTACTTTCGCATTTATAATATTAGCAGGGAAGGGATAACAGCTCGGAATCAAACTCAAGTCCTCACGTTAAGCACCAGACCAAAGAGGCATTTAGTAAAATATATTCTTATAAAACTACTTTTTACGGTCAGTGTATGTCACGGGTAGACCATGGACGCTGTAAAGGGTCTGAAACGGGATTAATAATATCAATATAACGCGATAAAATATGTAAAAAGTAGTTTTAGTTCCATGTCGAATATTTGCAAGTGTGAGAAATTAATACTTTTTGAATATTTACCTCAACGCTAAACGACCCGTACTGGTACTCAAAGCTTTGGATGTTCTGCTTTAACAGTTCAATACCCTTCGTGTATTCGCCTGTTGAACAAAAAAATTTTCATTAGCACCAGTCTATTGTAATTAGTCAAATAAGGAGCTCTAAACCAGCTGGTCCTTTGTCTTTTTTAATGTGAGCAATCATTTTTCAGTTTATTACAAATATATTAAAATTACGATTAGCCTAGTGTCCTACAGTTGGGCAAGTCTTACCACAAGCCTCGATCTACCTCGATTCAGTGCTAATAAATAAATAAACAAATATTGTAAATATTTTAGTATTGTAGTCCGACACTCGAACCGCTACACAACCGACATGATCATTTTTCGTCGTCAATTGGAGTTAATCTGAAAAGTATCAAGGTCGTCATGCCATCTCTTTTTTGGTGTACCACGACGCTACTTGTTCACGGGACTCGCCTTAGTAGTAATTGTGTCCATAAAATCGGACATGCGACAGACATGGCCAACCCATTGCCTTCTCACACATCAAAGAACCCAGTATAACTTCACCCACGATGAATAGAAATCTAAATTGTAGGCTAAGTAATTTGAAGTATTTGTAACTTTTTTCTTTGTTACAAGTTACAACTTTTATACATGTCGAAACAGAAGGTAAAATCGTGGGTAGAATCATCATTGTCAGACATTATATAGGCGTAGATATTTCTTAAGACAGAATTGAAAGACGTAGATAGGCCAACTTGCTTTTCACTTTAACACAACTATACGTGAGATAGTTCCGTGCGTGTGTATCGGACCAGAGTCAGGCAACGAATGTGCGCCGCACTCTATCGAACAATAAGTAAGTAACCAACATCGGCTAGGTGTCGCTGGCGTTCCGGAAACGATACGTTTGCGACATATAAATATTTGGATGATTGGACGAACTGGATATCTTTCTTGAGAATAGAAAAGTAGCGCACAATTCCGGCCGTTGAAGGAATGGAGGCCTTTGCCCAGAATTGGGATAGCGCAGGCTAATTATTATTAATAATATTTGGATGCTTTTATGAAAGAAAGCCACAAAAAAGGAACATTTGGGGTAGCAAGGTACTCACCTGCAAGCGAAAATTTTCTGACCATGTCATCAACGACTGTCCTCAGTGTATTGTGATGGCGATACAACACTTGTTGCATCAAGCGGTGCGCTTGCACCAGCCGATCGCAGCACCTTTCTGGGGTTTCCGCGCGTATGGCTAAAGAAACATGAAGTAATACAGAAACAGTTTTGGCGTGACGTTGTAGGACTTACAAAGCGACCTGATCGCTCAGCAACAAACATTTAATATGCCCCTTTGGAATGCCCCTATCGACTATGTCTCGTTTATTTTTTTGTGATGGCAACTCTATCTTGTTTTCTGAAGATTAGAGCATAAACAAATTATGTATACATACTCGTTTTTTAAGACACATGCAGGGAATTTAAAGATGTTTACTAGAACTCATTGGATGTTTCTTAAAATTACCTTAACAAAAATTTCTGCCTTAAGGTGCTTATGGACTCAAAACACAACACAAAAGATATTTCGCCAAATAATTTGAGGGTATTTTTTCAATCTGTGTTCTCTTATAATCTCTCTTACTGTTAGCAATACATACAGTAATTGTTGGGACAACGACTATGATTGGCATGGTATTCTGGTGTAGTTCATGGTGTCTTTCTGTTGTGAATGACTAAGATTGGGAGTGATCTGCAGATAGCTTGTACAGTGGCCAGCACATCAAGTTACCACAATCTGTCAAATTTGATTTTCAACTTTAAGGTTAAACGATAAGGTTCATATTCAATTAGGAAAAATTGACAGTTTTGGATAGCTTGACATGCTGGCGTCTGTACCTACTTCCAAAGTGGTGCGATGCAATTTCCAAGGGAATTGAAGAACTCAGTAAATTCTTCATACTCAGTCTTCATCGTCATCGAGTAAATACACTGTACCAAATTGAAGATCTATAGACACCTTAAGGCCAGAGGTCCAGACATTCAGTATACAAGGAAGTAGATAGGTTGTTCTATCTACTTAAGCGTTGCTTTAGCGCATTTAAATACAAAAATAAATGGTCAAAAATATTACGAAAATAGCATTTTATTCCTGTAGAGAACGTGTTACAATAAAATCAAATACCTATGCAAAACAATATTGGAATAAAATAAAGAATACCTAACTGCATAAATTAAAACAACAAAATAAAAAAGTATGGGAAATATGTAGGTATGCATATTTTAAAGCAATACCGTATAAAGCAGATAGTAAAAGATACCGGTTAGTTCACTACAGAAGGAAAAGGTACCCGAGAACTTGGGTACTTGGTACCTAAGTACAGCACCTCTGTACCTTTACCTTAGTACCTTTGTGAGCAGTCAACAGCAGTTGCAACAGGAAAATGGGAAGACATTCACGTTAATAATAATGATACCATACCTGCGTCTACGTATTCAAGACCCCTGTGGAAGGTTTTCAAAATATCGTCCATCTTCACATCCGTTTTGCACCGCTTGCAGTTAACTAATGCAGAACATATAAGAGAGGATAGAATTTTTTTGACAGCTGACAGTTCGGCAGGCAGTGTTGCCAATTGTAAAATATAACAATGAATATTAACACGATGATTGCAGAGTTGCCGTAACGATCCCTTCGTTGCAGCATGTCAGGCTATTGTGCTCTCATTTGTACAAAAAGCCGGCAACGGCGCTCATCCAATTTGATAATTAAATTATTTTATTATTTTCAGAACATCCAAATAGTTTTTCTATGCGTTTCGGTGCCGGGCGGTCCCGTAATGTGCCAATCAGATTATAATTTATTTTCATAAAAATCCCTTTCGAGTAATTTTGATTTCGTGTGTTTCGCTGAGTACAAATGAGTGATTTTCTACAGTCAACGTGCTTAAAGGGATTCTCTAGTTCAATTTTAGGATAGGGTATCCTAAAACTGATCTAGATTTAGATATTAATTAGAATTATAATTTAGTCTGAAAATGTTGAGGTGTTACGTAGGTTTGGGAAATCCGTATTTTTATATAGGTAGTGTTAATGTTCTAGTTTATATATACTGGCACCTACATATACATACCAAAATAGACTGAAATCATGTCTTACATCAGCAGAGAGATGCTTTTACGTAATTAACCACTTACCTCTCTTATATGTTCCGAAGTAATTACGAGTATATTAAAAAATCTAATCAAGTTAGTAGGTATATTGCTAAATAAGAAAGCGGCAGTATTAATTGCTTTCTGACTGACCCTTAGTAATTATGCCGTGATTAGAGAAAATGTTACTAATTTAATATTATTTTTTTTAATCTTACCGCCACACTCAGAGATATAAATGTTAATATACAATATACTTAGGGGCAATTCATTGCAATCTGCAATCTGTCATATTTTTGGAATTTTCTTTAACATTTTCTAACAATTCTTTTTGTGGCCACTGCAACTGCCAAGGTGTGCACTTATTATAACCTAAGCATGTATTGTATCTGCCGAACAAATGAAACATGTAGTCACTTAAAAAGAGCTAGGTAATCAAAGTCACGGTATAGTCATCTTTAGGTAATACATTTTCGATAACGGATCTTAAAACTTTGTAAGTACGTCGGATTTTTGTGTGTTGTAAATGTCTGTGAGTGCGACAGTTCTGCAGTAAATTCATGATTAATTAAAATTTTCTGTGTAATAACGACCAATCTGGGACCTGTGTCTGTTGAGGCTTACCAGCTTGGCCTGAATGCACCCAAGAAAAAATATTATAGCCAAACACGCCTAGCGAGATAAGACGCGGTAACGGAAAAAAGGCGTTTTTACAGCCAAAGATTAAAATTTTGAAAAGCTGGAGTATAAATTTGCCAAAATCTACACGCGTAAACTGTGTACCGATTTACTAATTATTTTTTATTACTTTTCGCTGAAACATGGTAGCCAATTCACTTAAATTTGAAACGCCAGGCGTGTTTTGAAATAGTTGAAATAGGTGAAACATGACGATACCTATAGCGTGCATTGAATCTGCTGCTTCAGCTGCGTTCTGCGCGCGTTGCAGCGGGAACTCGTTGGGACACTGATGGCAATCCATTCGCGTTCCCTCCCATGTAACGGGGCCCTTGCATGAGGGACATGAGTACGCCGAGAAGAGCGACTGATGGGAGAACGCCAATTTCAGGATAATGAGATCAAATACGAGACCCTTATGAAAGAACGTCGTAAGTGGTGTTTAAATGTTTTGGAGGAGAAATATTTAGTATTAGTTCAATACTTAATATTTTATTGCTTTCTCATCATAAAATGGTGGACTATAATCAAATTTGACCATTTTAGACCCTGCTGGGCACAGCACCACTAGGAGAGAGGAAGAGGGTTTAGCAGCAATTTGACAGATTGTTATGTTAACATTATATTGTTTATATATTTATTATAACACTATTATATTTAGTATTATATAAATATAGATATTGAAATTGTTTTCTGATCTGTCTAACATTAATTTTACCGCTTACAACGTTCTCCTTGAAAGGCATGACAGCAAAATTATTGAGCAGGCGATTCTATTTGAAGCCGGAATGATTTTACAAAAAATACTGACTAATATATTTTCAACTATATTTACATGACAAGAAAAATATATGTAATGAAAATATGTTGGGGTTCAACTTATATCTACTGGCTAAAAAAAACCAGTTCGGAATTTTCTTTGGGTTGTTCTATATCAATAATAGAACACATTCCCACTATATGTTCTGTATTTTTTTTTATCATGGACATAATACCAAAGTTTGAATTAGAACAACACTTTGAAGGTCAACCAACATAAAATCTGTTAATCTAGAACTTAGATTTTTATTTTTAATACATAAAAAATACGTGATTCTTTAATTTCGTTTAACCATAACATCGAAAATTTCGCACTGGTTTAAAATAATTCCTGTATATCATAGTAATTTAACTGTATTCACTTACCACAAAGTTTTTTCGGCTTTCGTCGACGCAAGCGGGACACTTGCAGTTGAAGCCGTACTGAGTGCGGAGCACCGAGCGCCGGTGATCCGTGGTGGCGCGGGCGTAGTGTGGACCATAGCAGTTCACCACCTCGGTACCCTTCGGAAGCTCACGAATAGCTTTCACGTATATATGGCTCTTGTAAAACCTGTTCACCAAACAAAGTAATGTATAGATGCCAGCAGGTCAAGCTATCCAAAACTGACAAAATTTTCCAATTGAATATGAACCTTCCTGTTTTGTATTAAAGTTACAAATCAATCAAATAAATTTGACAGATATTGGTAGCACTTGTTCGGGTTTCATCGGCAGTCGGGTGGTAAAATCTAATATAATTTTGATCAGATACATGTTCCCGAAAGACTCTACGGAAAACAATAGCCTTGATAATTTATTTTTATTAGACTTATAATTTATTTTATTAGGTCCCAGTAACACAAAACACAAATCCAAACTTCGAGCTGCTCCTGCTAATTTTATAGAAAATCCCATTCTCAAAGTCGAAAAACTATATATTATAAATTATTTCAAAAACTCAACTTACAAAATTGTGACGTTCGGCTCGCAGGAATGATTCATCATTGAAATGGTGGGATATATACCAGACCCTACTCCACGCCAGGTATCTTGTGCACTGGACACTATAACAATATATACACTATATTAATACTATAAATTATTTATTAAAATAAAATATATTTTATTTCATTTTGAATCTGTTTCCCTACATTGTCAATTTTACAGAAATCCTAACCACCGTTTTCAAGAACGCTACCAAAAATATATACATTTAAGTATAAATATTACTCGTATTAGTACAAGATACGAACACTTATTTAAATTTAGAAATTGAAATTAGAATTCGTATTCATTAGAATTCCAATGTTAGTTTTTTTTTTTTTTTTTTTTATGTGATAGGTGGCAATCGAGCAGACGCATCGCCTGATGGTAAGCGATTTCCGCCGCCTATGGACACCCGCAACACCAGAGGAGTCACAAGCGCGTTGCCGGCCTTTAAAAGGGAGTACGCTCTTTTCTTGAAGGTTTGAAGGTCATATTGGTTCGGAAATACTGCAGGCGACAGTTCATTCCACAGTTTAGTTGCACAGTTTAGTTAATGTTCATTCCACAGTTTAGTTAATGTTTTTTTATGGTTTGGTGAGTGTTTCTTGGAAACCATAAGCAAAAATGGAATTCAATTTGATTTAAATTGTAACGGCTTTATAACAGAAATGTGTTGTTGGGGAGTTTGTAGCGTGTTGTCGGTTGTCGTTATTCGGCGGTTAGGGTCTGTCTAATTGTGAAAATGACATTCTAAAAGTTTACCTGAATAAATGAGATTTTGAGTTTGAATAAAATTTGACTTACTCGGCATAAGCGGCGTGTGACCTATGTTTAGCTCTAGTATACTCTGTGCATTGACGACCAGTTGGCCTATAGTTCGGAAAATTAACGCTGCACATAGGAGTTTCATCTCGCTCATGGGCAGTGGGTACCCAACTCTCTCCGGGAAATACTCGAAGAATTTAGTGTTTTCCTCTAGATACATAACGAGCATGGTGGATGTCTGAAAATAACATTACTTGATGAAAAGTGGGCAACATTGTGTGGCGAATGACTATAGGTACTACTTTGACATCCTGCCACCGATCTGTGGAAGATGGATGAGGATTTCCCGCAGAATATTCTGGATGATATATTTCTAGAATGATAACAAGCATGTATTTCGTTGGTATGTTTAGTTTATATAAACAGCTGAACCGATTTTGATGGAATTTGGTGCAGGGATAGATTAGACCTCGGAGACGGACAGAGGCTTATGCCATTTGTCTAACCGCAGGCTACAGCTAGTAGAAATTAAAAATAATAGTAAATGGACTCACCACTCCATACTGAATGCTATCGGTGTTCGGCAAGGTATCCCAGTTGGTTTGAAGATTGAACATGCTGTAGAATACAGGCGAATCTTTTTTGTATATAGCAACTTTATCAACTTGAGTGTACGCCGCTATTAAATCGGCGGCTGTTGTTGGAGTCCCGGCACTCTCCGGGAGCCTCGGGAACCCGTTATGGGCATATTTGAGCATTGTTCTGAAAGTTAATATACATTAATTTTCGAAGTGGTTAAAGAAATAATAAGATAATTTAGTAGTATTGATGGTATCGCTGCTCACAACACCAGTGAGAAAACTTATTCTTTTTAAACATACCACTTTTTTTAGTTCAAAACAAATACCTATACAAAAATTTGTTGTATTTTTTTAACTATTATTAGATACTAGAATTAGTTATTATAATTACGGATTTTCGTTATTGACGTGGCGGTCATAAGGTTAAATCTTACCTAAATGCAAGGTGTGCCAACCCAATGACTGAAAATATATTTGATCGTACACCGGGGCATTCCCAGCGATGGTATAAGTTCTGACATTGATCATAGCAAGTTTCGTCACAGAAGGCCACGCGAGTACATTCATTGCACCTGCAAAAATGATTGACGGATTAGATTATTGCGACCGCGTACTTTGTACAGACGCCTGCAGGTCAAGCTATCCAAAACTGTCAATTTTTCCCAATTGAACATGAACCTTATTACTTTTGCATTAAAGTTGAAAATCTATCAAAGAAATTTGACAGATTAGGGTAACTTGATGTGCTGACCTCTGTACTTACGAACGGCAACAAGTAACGTTCTTAAGCAGGGTACGATTTTGTAGATAGGCGTTTTAACTTGTAGGTAGATACAGTATCAGATACTTCGCTAAGGGGGGCAGGGAGAGGGTGCCCAGCCTATAAATCGAAATAATGTAGCCTTCATTTTGTGTCAATGTTGACATTCAAGTGCCGCCATACTGTTTGACCTACCGATAGACGCGTATTTGAATACAGAACCATCTGTAGTAGGTATTCACACTGGTAAACCTCTCTCTCGATAAAAACTCTTAATAGATACATCTTACTAAGTGTAAGTAAGTGTTTACAAGTTTTATTTATTGTACAGAGCACGTTGAAGTTTTCACTTGATTCATACGCTCGCTACTGTACCTACATGTTTTTCCCATCCTACTAATATTACAAATGTGAAAGTTTGTGAGGATGGATGAATGAATGGATGCATGGATTGATGTTTGTTACTTGTCTTTCACGCTAAAACTACTGAACGGATTTTGATGAAACTTTACAGTATTATTATTTATACATCAGCATAATATAAAGGCTATAATTTATAACGATTTTGAGTTAATTAGCCAAATTACAACGATAATTGAAAGTAACTATTCCACGCGGACGAAGTCGCGGGCGAAGCTAGTCCTCTATACTTCTACTAGCCCCCCCTCCCTGCACCTCCCATATGGTCATCGGCTGGCGACGCCCTTGATCAGATACATTACATGCCACCCCTTTACTTAAGAACGGCGGTCCTCAACGTAAAACACTTGCCCAATCACAGGAGATTCCCCATAGCAGCAATAATCGCAGTAATAAGGATGCGGCATATCAGCGTTTCTTAGTTTTATAGCGGCAAATGGCTCTTCAGAAAACAGCACATCTCCCCTATTGACCTCTTCCTTCACGACGACGTGACGGCCAAACTCTTCATTTTGCCTGCAATATTTTTTTTACATTAATCTATTAAAGAAAACATGTCCGAGTCACTTACAAAAGTTATTCTGATAAGTATTTGCGACCCCAACTGAGTTACACCTAATTTCTATCATACGATTGGCTAGTCTATTGATAAATTTGTATGAAGCCATGAAAAAACAAATAAAATTCAATTTAAAAATAATATTAAAATCAGTTCAAAAATAAAGAATTTATAAAAAAAAAATTATGCTAGACAGAGAGCGTGCTATACAAACATGTGACGTCAATGCTCCGTGCGACCTACAAATTCTATATTAACGAAAGGGACGGAGCGTCCCTCTCGAACCCCACCAAAAACTTTAAAGGCTTATTGAATGAACGATGTTTTTCGTTTCCAATAATTTACGATTTTCTTAAGACGAGTACACTTTAAAGATACTTAATAAATTAAAATTCAACCTGTCAATATAAAAAAATATTGGCATTAACTAGCTCATGGTTTTTGGGAAAGTATGTATCCATAGTTGTTATTCTTCTCACGACGGTAAAAATATCTCAGTTCTGTACTTACGTTAGCTCAACGGAAGTGGAAGCATTTTGGAAATCCGGGTTCTCCCCCTTGTGCAGTTCTGGTAAGTCCAGCTTATGAGGAGAGATGTCGTTCTTGACAATGGCATATTTTTGCCCCAACTTCTCACACAATTTATCAAATTCCACTGAAAATGTAGGCCCGTGTCAATAGGTATGTTCTTCAAATAAAATCATACATAGGGCGCTCAATCAAGCTGTATTATAGTCTGTCCTTTGACCCACCCGTATTCCATCGGGATAGGGGTGATTTTTCTAGTGCATTGTATAGTTGAACCGTCGTATCAGTACTGTGTACAGTCGCGGAATGAAAAGGTTCGCCATTGTTTCATTTAACGTTTAGTGACCACAGCTTAAATTTTTCAAAGTATGAATGTCCATAGATGATAAATCTCAGCGTAATCGGTGTACTTCCATAAAAAAAAAATCAATCGAATTGAGACCTCTTCCTCTTTGAAGTCAATTAAAAATTATGTTTGACTGTTTGGCGGCGAATTACAAATGTACTCAGTTTTTTTTTATGTTAAAATTGACGAAGATAATAAAAACTTTTTGGTTTCAACTGCCACTAAAATAAGTAGTTTAAATATTTTCTTTGTTTCTGATAATTAAAACAATCTTAATTCCAATGCGACAATAAAACTTGCCAGTGAAATTTAGTTTAACAAACTAGACTTAGAACATTAATTATTATTAAAATGTTGGCACAGGACTGTTTCATGCGGCAAGTCAGCTTTAAGGTGACGAAACTTTTTATTCGGAGACTGTATGTACACACATAATACATACGTCATTTTTTAAAATAAACCATAATAAAATTCACTTATGAATTGTCCAAACCTACAGACAGAAGTATAATTGCACTGGGATCCTTTTTTTTTATAGTACTCACACCAGTCCTGTTTCTTTTAAAGTACTTAAGAGTAAGGGTTAGGGAGGGGTTTGCCTATTAACATTACACCAGTAAAAGAGTTGCTACTGAGATTTTTGTGGTATCTCAGTAATACTTTTCTCGACTTGGGAATCGAACCTAGGACCTCTGTCAAACTGAAAGGCTCGCCCCCTATCATATGGGATCTAAAAACATACCGGTAATGTTGTGTGTATAATGTATATAATATATCTATTATAATATAATATACCTTTAGATTTGCCGGTAAGTGGTATGTTTTTATTGTGCAGGCTTGCTTCATTGAAAGCTTTAACGCTATTACGTATCTGATCCAGCTCAAGGTAGCATTCCGCTCGACGAAGGTACAATTTATGCTGCAATTCTGGTGGGTAGTTGTTGTCAAAAGCCCGTTTCACGTCAGTTAAGCATTCCTGTAAACAGGTTGTGTTTAGGAATAATTTCTCTTATACTGGCATTTCACATGCAATTCTAAACATGTATGCACTAAGAAGCAAAGTAATATTGTCTGTGTGAGACTTTGTGTCTGTGTGTGGGTCCATTTGTTGTGTGTGCCAGTGTGCCTGTTTGTAGCTATATGTGCTCAAGCGCTCGTGTTTGTATATGTGTGTGTATGTGTAGCCGAGTGAGTGTCGGTGTCTCGGTATGCATCTGGGCGGGTGTGTGTGTCTGTGTGTGTCATTGTGTATCTGTGTGTCACTGTGTGTGACTATGTGTGACTGTGTGAGACTATGTGTGACTGTGTGAGACTATGTGTGACTGAGTGTGACTATATGTGACTTTGTGAGACTATGTGGGACCGAGTGTGACTATATGTGACTGTGTGTGACTATGTGTGACTGACTGTAACTATGTGTGACTATATGTGACTGTATGTGTGTGTGTGTGTATGTGTGTGTGTGTGTGTGAGACTATGTGTGACTGTGTGAGACTATGTGTGACTGTGTGAGACTATGTGTGACTGTGTGAGACTATGTGTGACTGTGTGAGACTATGTGTGACTATGTGTGACTGTGTGAGACTATGTGTGACTGTGTGAGACTATGTGTGACTGTGTGAGACTATGTGTGACTGTGTGAGACTATGTGTGACTGTGTGAGACTATGTGTGACTATGTATGACTATGTGGGACTGTGTGAGACTATGTGTGACTGTATGTGACTATGTATGACTATGTGTGACTGTGTGAGTCTATGTGTGACTGTGTGTGACTATGTATGACTATGTGTGACTGTGTGAGACTGTATGTGACTATGTATGACTATGTGTGACTGTGTGTGACTGTATGTGACTATGTATGACTATGTGTGACTGTGTGAGACTGTGTGTGACTGTGTATGTCTATGTGTGACTATATGTGACTGTGTTTGACTGTGTGTGAATATGTGTATCTATGTGTGACTGACTGTAACTATGTGTGACTGTGTGTGACTATGTATGTAGACTGTGTGTGTTTATGTGTTAAAGCAAATATAGCAGATATGGAATGGTCAATATCCCAAATCTATTTCTTTTACCTCATATTTTTTTAGCCGAAATGCTGCAGCAGTTCTATTAGCCACTGCTAAAGAGTATAATGGGCCTTGGTTATTAGCAAAAAGTACACTCTTTGTGTATAAATCGTGGGCTTCCTTAAAAGCGCCTTCTTTGAACTTGATGTTACCCCTCTGCCGCCATAAACGAGAAATTTCATCGTTCTTTACTGATGTATCTGTATCAGTAGTCTTATCATAAGTTAACTTCATCTGATTCATCCATTCCGTGTAGATATGCCTGTCAAATGGGGGTTTGTATATATAAATTGCTACTAAAATTATAAGTATTGGAAATAAAATCTAAGAACTATTTTCGCTTCATAAAATTATTTGGATATCGCAAGTATCTTCTACTTGATATTAGAATCTCTCCTATGAAAATTATTTACTTTTAATGTTAAGCCAAGATGCAGCTACCTCTTCTTGAAAGTATGTAAAGTCTATCAACCTGCACTAGACCAATGTGGTGGGCTATAGCCTAGCCTCTCATTCTGAAAGGAGACCCGTGCCCAGCAATGGAAAGTTAATAAGTTGTTAATGATGATTGTGGTATTGTATGCCAATAGAATTATATTTAAGTGACTTTCTGAATTTATTTTAAGTGAAATTCTTATAAGTATTATTAGCAGACTGTGCAGAGAGAAGTTCAGATACTGTTATTTATCTACCTATCATCACCTGTCAATTACCATATTTTTTACAATTGCATGTAAAGTTATTCCTTTTTGGAAAAACAGATTACTATGTATGAGGTAATATTCCAGAATATGGGAAAGCAACATACTAGTGACATACATTCCCATGTATATTAAAACAGAAAAAAATATTCATTTCGTATATTATTGTACTTATGTAATTTATTGTTTATTTTAGTCGGTGATAGCAGATCATAGACCCCAATTTTTTCACACTATATTCCACCATTAACAAATATTGATATTATATATTCATCATTGTCAACCCATTTACTGCCCTTCTTTTTCTCTTCTTCGGCACAGGTTTCCTCTCAGCTTAATACAGTTTATAAGACTTCCAAAACCATCAAGAAAATCTTTCAATAATTTTTCGTTCATCTAAATTAAATATAATGAATATGCACATAATTTCAAAAAGTCAGAGATTCATGCCTGGAATTTGAACTCAAGCTCTATGACTCGGTCATAAATAATATTATTATTGAGATAATATATATATAATTAATTTTCTTTAATAATATTATATATAATGAATACAATATAATTATATATTGAGACTGTTTCACCATTTTTCTCCCCATAAAATGTCTAATGGAGGCCTAAAACATATACCTAACAATGTTAATCAGAATCGTTCATATCGCAGGAGCAGCAGTTTAGAAAACACATTAAATCTTCGCAGGTGAGGAAACAATATTACTAAAATATAAATGCAAAAGCATCGCTTGCCTCGCTCCATAATATGCACTACTTTGGTAGTCTAAATCTAAATTCATGTTGACCTGCGCCATATCGATCGCCACATTCTGCGCTGAAAAAATAATAAAGAAATTATGAACTTACCGAATTCCTGTATGATTGTAGATATAGATCAAAGTTTCCATAGGGCCATCTGATCTGCGGTCGATTTTCTTTTCTTCATAAGCGATGACACACAGCAGGACATCCCACTGCTGGGCGGGATCTTCCGGCAACCCATCGCGTTCCATTGTAGATCACATCTTCACAATATTCGCGAGTCGACAGTAGTATATTCCCGAAGACATATTGAATGGTATTCGGCTTGTTCACTGCTTGGGAGCAAGTAGGCAGGGGGCTCGCTGAAGCTGAGCACACGACCGTCTGGCTGGGTTGCCGTTTGTAGACTGAATCTTGGAGCCCGGGCCGCAAACACTGCAACTAGGCTATACAAGTCTATGCACTTTGCAGCTCGCAAAATATTGATTTTGACAGTAACGCTGCGCGTTTCGTTCTACGCATAGGTTATTCGTAGTACGCATGCTCGCCACCCTGTCTGGGCGGTGCCGTTAGCTCCGGTGGGGAGGTTTCATTATTATAGGCACCTACTAAAGTCTAGTACTTATAGTTATCAATAGTCGACCGACCACACCCAATAGTTCATCGAAAATTTTCACTAGTTTCTACTGTTGATTTTAAAATACTAACGTTCACTTACGTAGTACCAAGGTCTGTAGAAAAGGTAGTAAAGTATTTTATTTAAAAGCGGTCTGTGCATTGTTTGAAGAAAAAATCTGGAATTGCCCAATGTGTGTACAGTCATTAAGAATGTATTACCTAAACAGAATCGTCACGGATCGTGCTATGCTCGTGTTTCAGGGTCGTTCTCGCTAGGGTCCAAATAATATTTAATTTTTTGGACCTCTAAACGTACCGCTTTTTATTTTAATGTATTGAAGATGATAAAATAAAGACAATAGTATGCCGAAACGAGATGAGGATATCCATTAATATGAACCTTTATTTTGGGACCTACTCTGAATAATTTAGAATTTGGGGTTGGATTTTGTAGGGATTGATTTTGCCTATATAAACAAGACCGCTCTTCTGTAAAGACTTAAAAAGTAGACCTTTGACTTGGTAGTTCTACGGCCATATCACTAGGCTATGAATTATTTTCCAGTTCCTTGGGATAAATCCGGTAGTTATGATTTGATGCAAGTTCAAAGACAAAGACAGAGAAACCGACAGACAAACAGTTTCGGTAAAACGCCTACCCAAGTAGTAAACGCAAAGTGTTCCGTGGAATCCACATTTAAGTGTAAGAAAAATGATTTGATTTTTTATACCACTGTGGGTGTGCGTTACCAATGCTCCACCAAGTCATCCAAACATAAAAAAAAACAGGTGGTAAACAAGCATACGGGCCACCTGATGGTAACCTGTTACCGAAGTCTATAGACGCTTGCAGCACCAGGGGTATCACTTGTGCGTTGCCGACCCTGTAAAACAAAAGAGGAATAGTTGGGCTGGCTACCTTGCATCAGTGTTATTTTACTTCGATTTACTGCATGGTGGAGGTACTTTCCCTGTCGGGTAGCTCCAATTTGAGTGGAATTACTCTAATTATGCCTTACTTCTTTATGCGAGTTCAAACACAAGATAAACAGTTTCAGTAAAACGCCTACCCAAATAGTAAACGCAAAATGTTGCGCAAAATCCACATTAAGGTGTAAGAAAATTATATTATAGTGTGCCGTCTACCCTACAGTTTTAATAATTTTCCACCGACAAAAAACAGAGGAGGTACTTCAACTACTACTACTACTAACTTCAAAGTAAAAATATGTTAGTATTGATTTCGGTTTAACTCCAAGTTCATCCCATATTTTTTAATTTAATAATCTAATAGAAAATGTGAAGTGATCGAGGTATGTATTACTACGATTATGGCTATCGTATAATTACAGGGTCGGACCGTGAGTTTAGGGGGCCCTGGGCTAATACTATTTAGGGGCCCACCTAATTATTCAACATTTAACTGTCAGTTCGAAGTACCAACACCTGAACGTAGACTTGAATTAAATGAATTGAATGGGTTTGATTAATCGTAGGATTCGTAGGGCTGCAAACCGTATGGTTTGATATTAAACAGATCGTATGACTTAGCTGGGGGCCCCATGAATCCACGGGGCCCTGGGCTGAAGCCCAAAAAGCCATATGGTAGATCCGGCTCCGTATAATTAGGTACGTAAGTAGACCTTACCCTTGAACTCGTGATGGAGACGGAACACAATCGAGGGATCTCTTCAAGGGTTTATAGGATCTACCTCGTCTTTGGGCTTATATCATTTACCTTGACGAGAACTTTAGACTTAGCTACTGTATATTCGTTGGATGGTGTAGAATATTAATGAAAAGGCGCTGGTATGATAGAAAATTGTAATCAATCGGTTGAACGCTTTTTACAGACAGGAGATGGTTGAGTTTTATAAAAATGCATGATGATGATGCTCTAATATCGTTAAATTATTATACATTTTTTTTTATTATTGGTTTTGGCTTGGATACAAAGTCCTTTAAGCCAAGTCTTCATTTTTAAATTCACAAAGTTATTAAGTTGGATTAAGGTAAAAAAAATTATGTAAGGGGTTTGTCTATAGAAACCTCTTTTGGAAACGTTCGCTCATTTGCAATGTTGAAAATTTGTTACGGATGCGTTCGTAACAGCTACCTACTGTCTATGTAAGGTATGCAAGTACAGACGCCAACAGGTCAAGCTATCCAAAACTGTCAAATTTTCCCAATTGAATATGAATCGTATCGTTTTGTATTAAAGTTGAAAATTAATCAAAGAAATTTGTCAGATTGTGGTAGCTTGATGTGATAACGCCTGTATTCCTCGAAGGGTGAGAGTATAGGGGGCCGAAACTGTCAAATCCAAACTTTGAGCTGCTACTGAGAATATCCTCGAAAAATCCAATAAGACTGCGAACCCAGGACCTCAAACGTAACAGTGACGCTTACGACTACTAGGCTAATGAGCTAGTTTAGTAGGTACCTAAGTAAGTATAACCACAAAAATTAAAATAATATCCTTTTTCAAAAAAGGGAAAAGTATTATTATTATATAAAATATTATATATTTTTATAAAATATTATTATTATTCCGGACATATAATACAGTACCATCTAGTCCCAAGCTAAGCAGCAATGGATATAGCTAATAGGTACCTACTTATATTCTTTATTTTTTGTAAATATATATGCATTTAAACAACATTGATAAATGTTTGACCAACGATGTAAACAACATCGAATATTGAAAAACTTAGGTCAACGCTTTGCTAAAAAAATATGGAAATGCAAATGTCATTGGGTACCTATACCTAAGTATACGTATTTTTTAAACAAAATTATAAGTAGATATATGTATTTTTTTCACAAATAGGTAATTTATTTATGTTTATAGTTATTAAAAAAAACTTGAAGTTATCGTGACAAGAACTTCTATAGATTTTTACAATTTTGTTTAGTATTTTCATTCATACCAATCATTTCTTTTTCTTTGAAATGTCTTGTTTTACATGATCAGTTACTTTATCTGTTACATTAGCGAACAGCTAAACTAACTGGTCAAGTTAGTAGTGTAAATGCTAGAAGATAGGTATATTTTAGTAGTAGGCAATAATTTTTGAATCCATCCAAGGTAGATATGTATATTTCCTTCCTTCTTTCATGCCGATTGTATAGCCTCACTTAACTAAGAGCGAGGGAAGAGCCGAAGAGCTCTTCTTGTAGAGAGCTCAAGACCCTCACCGTTTTCTATACGGGGGCGGATAATCCATGACGGTATTAAGCACTGTAGTTTATATTGCATTAGTGCTTTTTTTTCACATTTTTCTGCTGTATTGTCGGACAATGCTATCGCAATTCAGGGATTGCTAAAACCCTAACCTAAATCAGGGTGTTCAAGAGCAGGCTCTTGAACACCCTGATTTAGGTTGGGGCTGGATTGAATTTCCATGATAGCGGACAATGCCGGATTAACGCGTGTAGGAGCCTTAAGGCAATGCTACTCTTGAGGTACCTACTCTTCTTCTTTTCTAACTTCTAAAAAAGTGCTTATTTGGCTCAGGGCCCTTTAAGCGACGTAGGGCCTTCTTTGCTTAAGGTTAATCCGGCCTACTACCTACTCAGAAATACAAAAAGGGTTATGAATTTATCAATAAAGTAAAAAACATTAGTAGAAAGTTTATTAGTTACCACTTTTAATTAGACTTTGAACAAAATTAATCTATCCATGGGTGTTGAACTGGCCAAACCCATATTAAGGATAAGGGAAAGTGTTTCTAGCATTCCAACGTGCGCATTTCACGATTCAAAGTACTGTGAACTTTATATCAACGCAATAAGATTCAACGAATAAGAATAAAAAAATTGAATAGACTCCTATCCATATTCTAATAAAATTTTAATTCAAAGAAATTTGAGCGTTATAACATTGTCTATAAGATTTTTTTTTAAATCAACAGCGAATCTGTGTACCTTTTCTGGGGAAGTCCATGGTTCTGCATTTAAATCATACAGAATACACCTTATTCTTTTGCAATAAGGTTAATGAAGGATGTATTATTAGGTTGGTTCGGTTATACCAGAATAGTATACGATTCCTAATGGTTTGATGGTCCATTGTCAGCCTTTTACGTTATTAACAGTCACTAGGTTTGAAGCCTGGCTTTGCTTTATGACAAACTATCGTTTTTTTAAGTAATAAAAGGTTCCGTCTCTTCTGGCTCTGAAGTTATGCCAGCAGAGTAAGGTAAGGCAATGGCCACACTAGGCAGAGCACGCGCCTTCGAGAAGAATACGTGGCAAGGCTTCGTCCTAGAAGTAGTTCTGCGAACGCTGGACCACAGCCGCTCACGGTCGTGGCGAATGTTGCGAATTCTATGGCAGTAGCAGTGACTATATGGTGATAAATGATGATAAATGATATTTATTTCTGTAAATACATCTTTTAAAGACACTGTTGGATATTTGGATTATATAATTGCACCAACATTAAAATGCAAATTATTGTTTTTCTGTGGCAACATTCTTCCCTTCTAACTGTGACAGTGGTCGAATACAAACGTGAAAATTTATTTCCTTGCCGTTTTATTTATTCTTCCCTGGCACCAACGTACCAGCACCTCATCAGCACCCACCACGTCAACAATACACCGCTGCACAGACACTTGTAAGTCAATATTTTACATATATTTTTAAGCTAGATGGTTCCGGCATTTCCTAGCTGACGACCTCTGAGAAGTAACGCCGAAACAAACTCAGAGAATCATAGTCTCTTTTAAAGTCCCGACATTGTATAGTAACAAATATGTGTCTTACAATGTCTATGCAAAGTCTAAAATGGCCTTTTGAAGAAAGAGCCATAGTGGCATTGAGTAGACCGTCAGTTGTCACGCGTGACATTAGTAATGACTAATGTCACGCGTGACAACTGACGGTGTAGCTCTACCATAATTTAGGGAGCTCACCAACCCGTCGCACGACGATACCAGATCAGAGGAACATTTGCGTAGGTCACATAAAAAAGGCTCAAAGACACCTATGTATAATTAGCCTACAATAAATAATTTATTGATTTAAACATTATTAATTAAATAATAAGAAAAAATATAACGATACACAGTAACGATTTCAGTAATACCTGTCAAATTAATATAAATTGGTGAGAGAAGACGAGTGGCGTTCAGTCGGTAAGAGTTCGATATAATATCTACCCTGCTCCCTCCCCAGGTGGGAGTATGGTAAGTGGTTCATATCATTGTACCTGTCGCTAACCAGCTGTGGCACCAATCGACGCCTTCCGCCTTTTTCCAACTATTTTGGGGTCGGCTTCCAGTCTAACCAAACGAATATCACTATCATATAAACTACCATCAGACCTCCGTAACCCAATATCTTGGCAATACCTACCGATATCCTGAGGATAGACTGGTTGTCAGGCTTTTTGAACTTCTGACTACCACTAACGTTAATAGCCATGAGCTCTAATGCAACAAGTTGCGATCACAATAGACCGACTGATACTTAAGCCGCTATATAATAAAAAAATAAATTAAAAAAAAACGACAATAACCATCGTTCGTATAACAACCAGGACCGAGGTGTTTACGTGCTCTCTGAGGCTCTCGATGTATTAAGAATGGTCACTCATCCACAGACTGACCGCGCCTAGCGAGAAGCTGCAGACATACTTGCTTAAAATACCTTGATTTGCAATTAGGTAATATCAGACAAGCAATGACTGTGCAAAAGGAAGTGTGTGAAAAAGGAAGACGGTAGGAATCGAGTCGTACGGAGCCTTCGCTACTAGAGGCCTGAAGATGGAAGACGCCGTGGAAAACGGCTCAGAAAAAAAACGTTATCTTGGATGAGTTGCTCGGACCTCGGTGGCACTGCAAGGAAACCGATTAGATGGACGCCTTTGCCAGAAAAAAGTGTTCTTTATACACAGATAGACAGCATTACACGACATGTAGATAATAATTAATGGTTGGTGTCATTGTCAAACATTTTCTAAATCCTTTTAGTACCGGATATCGGTTACTTTTACCTGCAGCATTTTTGGTGCGTAGTGCCATTAAGTGCTGTCAAAATGGGCACTGCAATTGGGATTCCACTCAGGTGATAGTTTCTTTAGCTAAGTGGGTGACATTATCTTAAGTACCTTCCTAACTTTTGTAGAGCCATTAGAAGGCTTCAAGTGCGATTTTTTACTAAAACCTCTTTAATCAATGATTTATGGTTTCCTAATAGGCTCGCCACCTAGATCCAAAACGTACAGGAGAACTATGTGTGTACAATAGTACATTTCTACCAAACCCTTCGAGGAAAACAGGCGTGATGCGATGTTGACTTTCAAGCCGTGTTATATGCATTTTCCTAAGACGTATTTTCAGTGCCCCGGAGTTAAGTATGGGTTTGTGACAGGGAGTCTTATCATCATATCGGCAACAAGGGGCCCACTGCTGAAAAAAGGCCTCCCCCATAGACTTCCACAAGGTTATACCCGGACCTTGTGGAAGTTTATGGGGGAGCCCTTTTTTCAGCAGTGGGCCCCTGCATCCAACGACTTTCAGCGACTTTTACTAGGGCTTCCTTTAATCTCGTCGGAGGCCTCTCCTACGCTGCGTTTTCCGGTTCATCGTCTCCACTCCAGAACCGTTTTGGCCTAGCTGTGTCCATTAGTTTTACGTGGCAATGCGTTCAAGTCTTTCAGCTATGTCGACGTTCATTCTTCTACAGATGTCCTCTAGATTTGGTCGCGTAGAGATTTTTTGTAAAATCATTTTGTAAAACCACGTTTTCTTATATTCATGTAGGGTCACATTCAGCCACAATTTATATTGTGTGGGTCATCTGCTTATCTCGGAGGGATATAGGCATAATGGGTAGGTAGATACAATTTAAATATGGAAAGTGTTTACCCTGACATGTTCTCAGACATTCTTTGGACAGTACCCAAGATATTTTCCAATGCCTTTTATGGAAAGTAAGTAAGGTAAGATTTACTACATTATTGTGCGGTAAATATGAAGATATCGTCTGCATTGAGGTCAGACTGCGATTACCTACCTTTGTAGATTTGATCTCAAAGATTATCTTGTCATTTACTGCATGACTGGTTGAAGCATAGACAATATAACATACCAGCACGGCTGTATTCCTCTAAGGGTTAGGTTGAGGTGTGCGAATGTAGGTACTGTAGGATCCTGATGGGATCCTAGGAGGCTTATTCAAAGAAACTCTCGGTTAAAAGGTACTCTGCGACTTTATTCTTCAAAGGTCAAGGGAATTCTGACACAATCATTGCTCACTTTTTTCCACTAAACATTAAAGATACAATAATTTCAAATGATTACTTCTTCTTAAACCTGCCAGTCTCATACTGACTGGTAGCGACCTCTACATCACACATATAATACGTGTTTAGGTCCCATGTAACAGAGGGCGAGCCTATTGCCATTAATCGGGAACAAATACAAACTCCGAGCTTCTAGGTACTGAGAACTTCATAGAAATACTCAATAACACTGCTCGACCTGGGAATCGAAGCCAGGACTCTAGCGTAGAAGTCGAGCTTAAGACCACTTTAGGCTAATGTTGAAGAAAAGACGTCTGAACT
This sequence comes from Acronicta alni, assembly GCA_964056405.1. Taxonomy (NCBI): domain Eukaryota; kingdom Metazoa; phylum Arthropoda; class Insecta; order Lepidoptera; family Noctuidae; genus Acronicta; species Acronicta alni. Next base: position 23,454,416 of record OZ043913.1, on the reverse strand, counting down.
TTAATTGCTCAAGTATCTCTCTTACAAGATAACAAAAAATAATTCGCTTCGCTTTACTGTTCAGCTGATGATGTTGAAGATTGTTTGCCTTGGATTCGAACTTGAGACCTTCGACTTCGCCGTCCAATGGTCATACTACTAGGCTATCACTGCTTTTCAGAGATGCTTTCAAGATTGTAAAATGAAATTTTATTAGTTTGTTTCATTATTGATCTTTTAAAGACACTTTAATTTAATACTAGATGTCGTCGGTATTTCCTAGCTGACGACCTCTGAGAAGAAACGCCGAAACAAACTCAAAGAATAATGTTCTCTTTTAAAGTCCAGACAGTAACAATTTTCAATGCTTATCAAAATGTGTTTTTCAATTTATTAAGATAAAGATTTCCTAATTGGATCAAATCTGGACTTCCCAGACCTTTCATTATAGTTGGAAATCCCTACATTTGAGAAATATTCATAAAAGATTTTGCGATAGGAAACGAGTGCTGGTGCATGCTTGGAATAGGATATTACGGTACCTAAAGTAATTACTCAGATTACTATCAAACGTTCTTGTTAGAGTTAAGGGCCAGAGAAGATGATGAATTAGGCATTTTTAGTGACTTACTTTTATGATTTTATGGTGATGAATAGGCATTTTTTTGACAAGTACTTTTATGATTTTTTAATGCTCAATTATCATTCCCTATCATCCTACTAGCTTTTTCCCAACGATTGTTTCAGTCGGTTTCCAGGCTGTATATATTAGTATTTTACACTGAGCAATACCGATATCATAAGGATAGATTCTAACTACCTTTATAATCGATTCATAGGTGTTCGTATGATAATAATAAAAAAACGTAGTCTCCGAGGCACGGGGGTATCTACACGTTGAGCGCGGCAAGCACAGTTAAATCTAACACGTTAGTATTACTTAGCTGCGACCCGTTCTCTAATTAGTAGGAAGTATTTTTTATAAATTAATAATTGTGGATAAATGGAATGGATGTAAAGTTGGGGGGCTCGTGGTTAAGTAATAACTAAGCTGATCAACCGATCTGCAAGGTTAAGCTGCGCTAGTCGAAGTCAGTTTGTGGGTGAGTGACCATTCTTAACACATCGAGCCCCCTCCGTGCCTCGGAGATCACGTAAAGCCGTCGGTCCCGGTTGTCATACGAACACCTATGACACTCGTTAGTGGGTCAGAGGCCCAAAAATCCGGACAACCAGTCTATCCTCAGGGTATCGGTATTACCCAAAAATTGGGTTGCAGACTTCTGATGGCAGTCGCTTCGTCTAAAATACTGATATTCAGCCGCATCTGGTTAGACTGGAAGCCGACCCCAACATAGTTCGAAAAAGCCTCGGAGGAAGAAAAATTGTGGATATAAAGCATAAAAAAAAAGATTTTAGTTTTCAGTCTCAAAGTTGATAGACTGTGTTATTGAGTGCATGTCCGCGACCTTGGTAGGATCGATGTGCAAGCTGGACAAGCTTTTAATAGGTATTTGTATCGGCAGCTTGGCATAAATTTGGATTTGTGCCAAAATTTGTTTGGATTGTGTGAAAGATCGGTGAACTTTGGTTGTAGAGCATCTCTACCGAACCTTTGGTGTGATAGTATGTATGTTGTTTACAAATATTTTAATTTATAAAAAGCCGTTGGTCGGAGTCAAAGGTCTCGAGTTCGAAGTTCGAACCTAAGCCTCTCCTCGAACCTCTGACATTTCGAAATATGAATAATTAATTATATATACCGCGAATCCTGCTTGCTGTCTATTTTTCCTACGCTAAAATAACTTTAAAACCTTAGCATGGAAAATACAAAAAATAATTATCACTCGTTTAAACGGTGAAGAAAAACATCGTGAGAAAACCTGCATACCTGAGAGGTTATCTTGACGGCGTATAAAGTCTATGAACCTGCATTTGGTCACGGTGGTGGACTTTAGTCTAATCCCTCTCATTCTGAGAGGAGATCTTCCTTCTCTTGTAAGCATCCTAGCCAGCTATCAATTTCGGATAACGGTCAGGGTCGCCTTAGTACATCCAGGGACATAACAGAATTTGGCCTTTTATAGAGCAATGTCAATGATTTTAGGCCTTATCAGAATCAGGTAGAAAAGGACCAAGCCCACGGAATAGATGGAACTGGCTACTTCCGTCAGTTTTTTCTGACACACTGCCTACTCACCAAGTTTTGGCGTGATGGTACTCTACTTTTAAGATAATAGGAGCACAAACGAGCACCATCCACGATCTCTAGTTACGCAACTCTGTCGAATTGATTCTGCCGAGAAAGTGAATTAATATCGATTCTCACTTCAAATTGGTTTCTATTTTGAAGAAATTTTCGATGCTTTAGTTTGTGGGTTAATGAGGTAACTGGCTTGTGAAAACCAAAGCGTTTGGTTTTAACGGTTAATGCATTTAATCTTAGTACCTTTAAAATCCTTTTAAACTAAGTAGATTAAATACTATGCGTAGTAGAGTAAGGGAGTTAAGGTAATATAAGTAATAGCGAGTGACCCTATTGCGATTAACCAGGCATAATCTAAATTCCTGACTGCAACTAAGAACTCCTATGAAGAAACTCAATAACACTGCTCGACCTGATAATCAAATTAAGGATCTCACGGTCAGATACTGTACTTAAGAGCACTACGCTGGTACATTACTGGGAAGTTCTTGTAAATTCTACTAAGAATTTGGACCATTTTGTGTCCTTATAAATGGCAGTAGATTCGCTCTATAGTGGTTAAATCGTTCTTATGTGGGTCCTAAAACATACTGGTTGTACACCAATACACCTTTGCATTCGCAACACAGTTTCAGTATAATGCTGAGCGCTACCCTTTTTACCCGTGGGGTTGAGACGCACTATGCATTTCGGAGAGTGTGCATCAGATCTCCACGATCTTACACCCCCTTGCCCTTTCTACTATCGGACGACCAGAAGCACGAAAAAGCGTCATCGATTCATGGTGGACATACCAAAAACTCGAACGAAACGCTTTAAATCAAGTTTCATCATGCGTACCGCTGAAATGTGGAATGAGCTTCCTGAGTGGGTCTTCCCCAATAACTATAATCTGTGTGTCTTTAAATCTCGAGTCAATCGGTTTCTTCTAGGCAAGCGCGCTCCACCGTAGATCGCAGTGTCGTTAACATCAGACGAAATAGTGGTCAAGCGTAGGCCTATAGTAAACAAAAAAAAATTAAGTAAGTATGTCAAATTATGTAATTTTGTTTTATTTTATTTTTCTGTTTGTGTAAATGGTAGTCTCATTATTTGCAAGGAATAAATTGTTTTCTTTCTTTCTTTCTTCTCTTCCCTTCGGGGATACGAGTGTTATGTTATCTTATGCTATCAGACTCGACTAAGTAGTGGTGCAAGTTGGCTGCTATATAAACTTTTTTGTAGATCTGAGAAGTATCTGGTAAACTAGTAATTAATGTAGGTAACAAGTACCAATGGGAGAAAGCGCAGTTTTGAAAAAAGAATCATTAGTTTACCCAATATTATCTACCGGAAGACACTAATTTATACTATTCATAAATTAAATGTAAATGTAAATACAAAAATTACTATTTTAGACCATGTAACACATATTGAATAAAATTTACATTATTAAAATTATGCAAAACTAAAAAAAATTTGGTTTTTAATCAGCTTTTGTCTTCATACAAAAGACATCAACGCTGTATTTTGTCACAAGACAAAATATATTATTAAGATTTTATTCATATAAATGTCTAGACTGTTTATCTGTACGGATAATATTATACTATTATTATATAACTGTATAATTATTAATTTGTTATTACGTGTATTTAAATAAGTAGAATTAAAACAAAAACGAGAAAAATATCTTTTATTCATCACGCAAAAATCGTCATAACTGGGTTAGATCGTTAGATCTTCAAATCGTCTGACGTCATCAATAGCCCACATAACCAATAATAAATTACCGCTACAGCTGCATCAAGAACGCCTACAACAAATGCCATTATACCTTTTATAATCTAACTTAATCCATCGCAATTAGAATACAAAATAATACCTACTAACCCAATTATTTTGTGTTTCAAAACACGTATGGAATACCCTGGAGCGCCAGAAATTGCTTATTCAGCGCGCGAAAGCTCCACAGGGGGGCGGGAAGAAAGTACCTGCGTGTGCGCACCTGTTGTCGCGACGCTCGCTCAGTCACTTTTCGACAGCCCGCCACGCTACACGCGCCATGACCGCGCGCCTCACGAAATCGCCGCGAGTGTTTGAAATTATTACAGTGTGAATTATCAAAATGGATATTCTTTATATTTGTGTTATCCTCTCCCTACTTCAAGGTTGGTTTTTAATTTTTTTTTAATAATTTTCTGTGTACATTGTACCACTTTCTTGGGAAGAGTTGTAATGAGATTTCTCTACTTTTTGTGTGTTACACTTGGTTATACTATTGTTTGTATTTGGATGTTATTTGCAATAGTTTTCCGCTCGGTTGATGGTGAATGTGGGGTAATTTCCTATGAGTATTGAGGTCGCGATGATGCCTGTCGCAGGTGACAGTCTGCGGTTTGTGTCTCAAACTTCATGGGACGTGAGTTCGATGATTGCGCTAGACTCAGTTATCATATCGTGTTTACTTACTGTTACTGCAATTTGTGAGTTAAAACGATATGAACTACCTACTTGAACTATCTATTAAGTAAGATTCAATTGAACGTCTTCCGTATCTAAGGACCAAAGAAGATATTATGTGGGCTATAGATCCAAAACTAAATTTATATTAATTTAAACTTCTTAAAAGTTCCTCTTCTTTTGCTTATGTTTGTCTAAATCAAAAGTAAGATCCTAAAACGATTTTGATTTGACTTAGAAATTTATTTATATTTCTGACGGCGCCACAATTGATAACAGAAAATCAAAAATTCAGAATTCTAAGCAAATCTACTCACAAGGACTAATATTAAAAAAAAAAAGAAACCTTTGGTCCTTTTCAAGCCCTACAATACCAGAATGTTATTAAATGTTTCTGCTTATCTATTTATTGATGTAAAGGCTGCTTTCGTTCCGTCTTACGTTTCCAAGTAATGTAGGTCAAATATTGTTTCGCGTCTCTCTTTTTAAATTGCTAAGACTGTGTCTGAGAGAAATGAGAATATATCGCGTTTGTATTTCGATTTCTTTAGATTAACACATTTAATGTTAAGAAACATGAGGAGAGTATTTTTTTAAATGTTGAACATTGAAAGCTAAAGATTTTGGCTCTACAGGTGGAAGCTAAAATTCAATTAATAGTCTGTGCATCCAGAAGTTGTTTGAACAACTGATAATAGATAATTGTCAGCCCTGGTATTTAAGATTTTGTGTAAATTAAATGAATAACACCTCATTGATATAGTTCTTACGAGAATCAGTTTAAATTAAACCATAGACAGCAAAAAGTGAACTAATTCATTGCAATCCTGACCTGCAAAAGAAAATTAAGCCCTATCCTCTTTTTGAATCCATATCATTTAACACGGATAGTTAACTCCAGATCATAAAAAATGGTCTTTAAGACCGTAATATTGTATTAAATCACAGAAAATCAACACTAACCCAGTTCCTTTCTTCCACATTACGTTGTTTTGTGCGATTATACGTGTGTACAAACAAGAAATCTCCCGCTATACGCTACTGTTGAGAGGCACAAGCAGATGTACAAGATGTGAGCCATGATAACCGTTCATTAGGCCGCTTTCAACCGTGACAAAATGGTTTCATACTTAATGCTAATTTGCTAATGTATCATCAGTATGTAATTTAGCAGGAATACGTCAAAATAAGGAAGTTTTACCTTATTTTGGAAGTATTTCATTAAAATTCTGCATCGGATTTATTAAAATAAAATCTTCTGGCTTCTGACCTCCGCAACCCAATTTCTGAACAATACCGATATCCTGAGGATAGACTGGTTGTCAGGCTTTTTGAACAACCACTAACGATTGTCAGTGTTCGCATGACAACCGGGACCGATGGCTTTACATGGTCTCCGAGGCACGGAGGTGTCTTGATGTGTTTAGAATGGTCACACATCCATAGACTGACCGCGGGTAGCGAGCTTAACCTTGTAGATCAGTTGATCAGTGTAGTTATTAACTTAGCCACGAGCCCCATACGGTTATACTAATTACATAACTGTTGTTTAGTTCTGCCGTAAACTTTTAGCACTATGTTAACTGGTACTGTCCGATTGACTTCCACCTTTACCAAATACCTATTACTGTTCAAAATGTGAAGTGTTACTTTCATACAATTCAATGATGACTCATAGCGACCCGCTCCTGCTTCGCACTGGTGCAATGTACTAATAAAATACATGTATTACATATTTAAACCTTCCTCTTGAATCACTCTATCTATTAAAAGAAATCAAAATCCGTTGCGTAGTTTTAAAGATCTAATCAATCTCAATGGTCAATGGCAAATTTCCGGAAATTGTGTCGGAAATACTGCAACAAGCTTTGGTTGTGGTAGAGGATTGGTGCAGAGAAAACCATCTCTCCATTAATCCAAAGAAAACCACGGTTCTTGCTTTTACAAGGAAGAGAAATTTAGGCAAGTTGAAAAACCTGCTATTGTTCGGAACAGAATTAGAATGGTCCACTAATGTCAAATACCTTGGCATGACTCTGGACAAGAAGCTCACATGGAGTCAGCATGCCAGAAAGGCGTCAGAAAAAGCAATGAGAGCTTTCAACATGTGTAGATCAGCGTATGGAAAAATTTGGGGACTCAAACCCAGAATACTATACTTTATCTACACCACTATGATTCGCCCCATTTTGTCTTATGGCAGCATCGTTTGGTGGCCTAGGATAAAACTATCAACATGCGCCATAGAACTGGGAAAACTACAAAGGATGGCCACTATGGCAATCACAGGAGCGTTTAAGACTACGCCAACCAAGGCGTTAGATATGTTACTCAACTTAAACCCTCTTTACATCTTCATTAAAACTGAAGCAATGAAGGCCCTACACAGACTAAATGTAGCAGGCACATGGTATGCAATATACCGATCACCAAACACACAAAAATGGAGCTACCCGAAGAGTTCTTAAGGAAGATTAATATGATAAATGACGCAATGACGTCAATAAAAGTCTTCAAAGGGAACTTCATAAACTTATGTCCTCACAAGGGATGAATGGAAGTAAGGGCTCTCATCGAACACTGATAGCATAATATGGTACAGAGATGGTTCAAAAACTGGATTTGGTACTGGAGCAGGAGTTTACTCAGAATCTTTCCAACTCTGGAACAGCTTAGGAGAACTCACTACGGTCTTTCAGGCCGAAATGTATGCCATTATCGCATGCGCAAATGAAAACATAAACAAGAATGTAGAAAATAAAAATATCTACATTCTAAGCGACAGCCAAGGGTCACTTAAGGCCCTGACCTCCTGCAAAGTCAACTCCAGACTGGTTCTAAATGCCATAAATACTCTTAATAAGCTAGGCCGCAGGAACATATTACGACTAGTTTGGGTCCCAGGGCATGCAGGCATGCAGGCATTAAAGGAAATGAGAAGGCCGATGAGTTAGCTAGAACCGAATCGGCAAATGCCATGATTGGACCAGAACCATGTATGGGACTACCAACATGTGCCATCAAGAAGGCCTTACAGGACTATGCCGATACAAAACACAAAGAGGAGTAGCTTAGGGCTAGAGCACTCACGAAAATTTTTCGGCGGCATCACCACACGCATCTCCAAATTCATACTCAACAATAGAAGGGACAAAGCTCGAGCTGTCATCGGAGCCCTTACAGGGCATTTTACAACAAGCGACATGCCCCAAAAAATTAAGCTGACCTTGAATAATGATTGTAGAGCTTGTAGTGAATTCAGGGAAACCATGCAGCACATCTTGTGTGATTGTGACGTCCTAGCGACAAAACGATGAGTCATCTCGGCAACGGATACCCGAAGCCAGAGGACTACTGGTTCCTTTCTCTTAGTGGGCTAGCCGCCTTCATGAACCACGTCTTTATAGAGTTAAAGTCCATGCTAGGGATAACATCTAGCATGGACACTATGCTAGATGTCCATGCTAGAGATCACATTTGTGTGCTACAGATGACATTTGGTCGAAGTGTTGCTGGCCATGCCAGCCCCCACTGTTAAGATAAGATAAACATCTAAGCATACATAGGGACAGACACCGAGAAGCGACTTTGTTTTATACTATGTAGTGAAGTATTTTAGGGATGAAATTAATATAAACTGCCATTGTCATAATGAGCTTGGATGACATAACTGTAGCGTCGTCCCCAGCTTTGGGTCGTTTGCGGCGGAAGTGCGCGTCACCCTCGCTTCCGGTTGGAACAACTGACCCGCTGTTGCTACGTATACAATAACTAAATATTCCTGGTCCGTATCCTGCTTTGACAGGGAATTATAGAAATACTTTTGTCAGTAATGTTAGCTCAGACACTATAGAACGTCAATTTTGAAGTAAATGAGGTCTTAAAATGAGTGCCAAATGCACGCAAAAAGAAAACTATAATTAATTATTTAGACTACGCAATGGCTTTGATCTCCTAGTAAAAGATGACAACATGACATATAGGCATAAAATATTTTACTACAGCGTTTTTTATGTACAGTTTTAGATAAAAAGATGTTACTACAGTTGCAATATGCCTATTATCTTTTTTTTATACCACTAAGGTGGCAATCAGGCATACGGCCCACCCGACGATGCTTTGATACAAGCATCAGGTCGTAACCGCTTATCGTCGGGTATCACTTGCACGTCACCGATCCTGTAAAACGAAAGAGGTATAGATAGGTTTTCGATATAAGGGTCAAAGTCCCCTCACTGTCGACACATATTTACATGTTTACTGGCACCGTAAGGAATACAACACAGCTAAAAGCAGTGTTATTTAACTTCGAGTTACTGAAGTGGAGATACTTTCCCAGTCGGGCAGCTTCAATTTGAGTGAAATTTCTCCCACTAGCCCTATGAACATATGTATAGCATCAAAATCAGTGCAATAGGCTACTGCTAGGCTAAAAAGGCCACGTTCGATTAATCATAATTGGTGTATTTTAAATTTGCGTAAGAGGATTTGGATAAATGGGTCGATTCCTCAGGGAACCTAAGTCAACCAACCAACAACAAGTCCCGCGGGACGAACCAATCTTCCACCAGTCCTTAGTAACACATCGGTTGTGACGATTCATTTGATCTTGATGGTATAACATTGACAATGACATTAAGCAATTGTGTGGAGAATGCTTCATTGTAACTTGGACGTGACGCTGTATACCTATTCGCTAAAAACTTTCACTAAAAACGATTTTTTTTTATTCCCACCTTTTTTACATGACAAAGCGTATTTCAAATGAAATTCTTTGCAGACTTTTTGTTTGCGAAATAGTATCGTCAAACCTTCACGCCTATGATTGCAAGGAGGTTAAACAGAATCATTAAAGTTTCGTTAACTAAGCGAAATAGATAGATTTGTTTCATTTTTACAATAAGAAATAACTACATGGTTAAACACCTGCATTAATTAACCTTTTTTTACATAATTCATCATCATCATCGTCCGTCACTTGTGTTCAAATTGTTTTGGGTTCGGTGTAACATATACTTTTCTTGCATTTATAATTCTCTATTCTCTATTCTCCCTTTGATATTTGAATCCCTCCTCATCACGTGCCTATGCCACGACAATCCTTTCAACTTTTCTGTCGCAAGTAATTTAAATATATTTCCTGTTGTTGCCCTCTTTCTTTGACTTTGGAGTTGAACGAAGCCCTTCACGAGCATCTGAACGTCTGTTCGTGACACGCGCCGCGTGTTTTAAGGAAACAAAAATCGTGGGCACGTGAGTGAAGCCCAATAAAGATTGTGTGACGACTTTACGAAATACCTCTTAAAATTTCTTACATATTTGTGTACAGGACCTACGCATAAAAACCTTTATGATAAAGGATCGATTATCGTACCCCAGTGTGTCTGTTCAAGAATGTGTTTTTTGCTCATTCCCTGTCCCTCTCCCCGGATGGCTTTCTGTTGATGGACACAAAAAATGAACAACGCTATGTGACGATCCCTTTGCTATGATGAGACAGAGTAATATTTGTGTCATTTTAAACAACCTGTAGCTTTACTTTCTGTAATATTTATTCAGATTTCAAAGTTCATAATAAAGCTTTCTTTTAATGCAAACATAGTGTTATTTAGAGATTCAAAATTTACGGAAGAGTCCGTAACATCCAGGGCATCAAAACTTGTATCTCTGACGTGGATAAGACGATCTGCCAGACTAAATAGACCGACCTTTACTCAGCAGTGGGATCAGAATATTTTGTTTTATGTATGTATGTTTTAGGTAGTAGACTGCTAGATTCAGAGTTCATGTGTACCACCGAATTGTCTAATATTCTGCATATTTTTTATTTATCTATTTAGTTTTACGCAAATAAATATATTGTTATTATTATATTTATAATCTTTTGTATCTCGGATTCTCGACTGTTTAGTGCCCGTTTTATAGATTAGCACGGGCTGAAGCCAAGTGCTACCCTAGAATTGTGTACCGGTTGATACTGGTAATGATGGTGATAGTATGTTGTGAACTTGTGATGAAGGTATATAATTATTATGTGTTGATGTTAATTTCTACATCAGTGTTATTTTGCGAGAATTTTCTGACAATTATTATTATTAAGACACTTCAACAACTTATTCACTAAAACAAACATACATTATATCTTATTTAAACTAGACATGAATAAAAGTATGGTGAATTTGTCACATAAAAAAGTGCACAGCACTCATTTAGGACACGCTACAATATAACTTTAGTTAGTTTTTTTAGGTTTTTATTTAATTTAAGATTATGTAATATTAAAATTAGAACAATGGGGATAATTGTTCATTCATTGGACAACTTCAGTTAATTTTTATTGAACCTGGTAGGTATAGTTAGGGCCAGATTTCTAGATTTCTTAAGTTTTAATATGCTATCATTATTGTTTTCCGGTTTGAAGGGCAATGTAACCAGTGAATTATTGGGCATACGATGTAAGAGGGATTAGGCTATATATATTCACCATGCTATACCTTCTATTGCAGGCAGACTTCACATGCCGTAGAGAAAATCTCTAAAGTATGCAGGTTTCCTCACGAAGTTTTCCTTCACCGTTTGAACGAAAATTAATTATTAATACGCACATGATTTGAAAAATCATGTCAAGCGTGCCTTTTACTTTATATCATTTTATTTTTTGTTAAATCTTCACAACACAGCTGAGTTGACCCCGTCCGTGGTAGAGTTCACACGACTACTTTCACTGGTTCTACTGTACTAGTTTTAAATATTATTGTAAACCGCCTCTCTGGTCTAATGGCCAAAAGGAAGGCTGAGTATGAGGTTTTGGGTTCGTTTGCTTGTCGAGAAAAGGATTGTTGCGTGTGAATTTATCAGTAGCATCATCATCAACCCATATATACTGTCCCACTGCTGGGCTTGGGTCTCCTCGCACAGAATGAGAGGGATTTGGCTATAGTCCACCAGGCTGGCCTAGTGTGGGTTGGCAGACTTCAAACGCCGTAGAGAAAATCTCGAAGACATACAGGTTTCTTCACGATGTTTTCCTTCACCGGTAAAGGGAGTGATAATTAAATATTAATATGCTCATGATTTGGAAAAGTCAGAGGCCCTGGGTTCGAACTCAAGACCTTCGACTTGGCAGTCCAATGGTCATACCACTAATGTAACCAATACATTAACGCATGTGACGTAGAATGTGGATGTGGAAGAGAAATTCGACGTCACAGGTATTACAGTAGCATAGTCCACAATCTGTCAATTTTTTTTGATAGATTTTCAATTTAAAAAAAAAACGATAAGTTTCTTAATCAATTGGGAAAATTTTACAGTTTTGGATAGCTTGACCTGCTGGCGTCTGTTAACCGGTCTATTAACCGAAGAGACGCAGCTTCGAACCGTGCCTGAGATCGAATTTTTCTTTCTCTAAAATTTTCTTTGTTATTATTTTATCACTAAACATCAAATGAGTACATCTTTACCTGTTTATACCAAAACATAACAGGAGCATAACCACAATCAAGCCGCGATCGAATGTCAGTCGAACTTGGGCAACTTCCCTTAGAAAACGGTTACTGTCGAAACGCATAAGTAACACAGTCATTAGGCGATGCCAAGGCGTTATTGCGTTACTAAGGTCCCTGGACCGGTTAATGTAATCAGACAGTTAAATTAAATAGATCCATTATCGTATACAGTTTTTGAGTGGGCTCGTGGCTAATTGAGACCGCTCCGTGCCTCGGAGAGCACGTATAGCCCGGTTGTTATACTACTAATAAATAATTACATAAAAAAGTAAAAATTCGCTTAAACGGTGAAGGAAAACATCGTGAGGAAACTTTGCCTTAGAGATTTTCTCGACAGCATGTGAAGTCTGGCTTCCCGCACTAGGCCAGCGTGGTGGGCTATAGCCTAATCCCTCGTTTTGTGAGAGGAGACCCGTGCCCAGCAGTGGGACAGTATATGGGTTGCTGAAGATGATGATGTCGTTTTTTTTTGTTGACGGGGTTGAAAATGCTTTATGCACTATCGACCGCTCCGGGGAGAGCGGTTGGGTGTGTCGGACTCCGCTCTGAAAAGAGCGAGCTAGCTACCAACTAAAACAAACCTCGGCGTTTCGCATCACCACTTTAATGCCGGCGCCACGGGATAACTAACGCCCTGCTTCGGCTTAGCACGGGTAGAAAAATCTTATAAAGAACAAGAACTATTGTAGATTACTATTGTTTTATGATTAGAGTTAAAATTTGATAAACGCCGATTTACGTATACATACATTTAGTTCTAACCAGAACCATGTACTTATAATCAATTTCGTGCTTATTACTTTGAAAATGACAGACTTTCATACAATCGTTCATCCCTTATTTTACCTACATAGGGGTTAAAAACTAAAATTCGTCCTTAGTGGATTACAGCATAAAAAGCTCAGCTGCCGAAATTTCAAGCAAAATTTTAGATCCAGCAGTTTTGGTCCTACGTTGAACAATCCGTCAGTCAGTCAGTCAGTCAGGACAAGTCATTATATACTTATGTATAAATTTAGATACTTTAACAGTTGTGTTATGGGCGAGAATACTAGGTGACTATCCTAGCGTCAAATTTGGGCCACACCAACAGCGAATTGAGTTACGAGTAGGAGTCATTTTAGCATCAAAGTCAGTACCAATTATTCTGGCACATCTTTGATTACTTTGATTGAAGTTCCTTGCTGAAATCTAGAGTATGACTAAAATACACCGACTTTCATCAGTCGTGGAGGATTCCTTTAATTCACTTAAGAAAGAGTCCTCCAAATGGCCAAAAAAATTATTTTCTATTGTAGTTGATAGGTAATTGGTCCTTGATAGAACCACCCAAGATGCGTCTACAAAATTGTGTATGGTGACAAACAAAAGCTTCAGGTATATACGGAAATATAATTCTGTAAACCAGACCACGCCCACTGCAATGCAGTCATCGCTTCTCGGAACACGCTCCCAGGACTTCGTTGGGTCAATCGATCAATACTTTATGCACTAGTACGCATGCCCCACGTCCTAGTCTAGATTAAGGAAAATGGCCGCCGCTGGTGCACTACGCGCAGTTGCAATTTTATCGATCAAGCTATTTAAGGATTGGAACCTTCTAGCAACTGGGAGTGAGTCCTTTGTCTCCAAAAGTCTAGAATTAAGCAAATTTTGACTGCGATTTTGGGTCTACATTTCTTTTATAGACAACACGTCGTAAAGGCTAAAAGTTGGAATTGAAAGTACGCGTTTTTCTGCTGATTTTGTGCTCTCAAAATATTCCTTTGTTCTCAGAAGTACAGGATTTAGTGTATAGAAGCTCAAAGTTTTGGGGCAGTAAGCTTCATTGGACTTCGAAGATGCTGTAGAGAAGCTAAGCAACTGGTAGAACTATTCGAAATCCCAAAGAAATCGGTAGATACAGGTCTCGTAGAAGTTTCCTTTGTTCTCAAAACTAAACTATCAATGTGCGTGTGAACTGAGGGACCTTAAATTTCGAAAAAATACAAATTGCAGTATTTTAAAACAATTGTTGAACAAATCTGGGAATTTATAAACAAATATATTAAAATCTACAGCACTTAAATTGCGGTCCATCAAACCATCTTATGGATTTTCTTTGTACATCTTTAACTAGGCTAGGCATCGCAGATATTCTGTAAGATGTCTGGTATCATCTTGAACACAGAACAGAAAAAACAGGATCTTGAAAATATGCTGACCAGTTATGGACCAATATATTTTATAGGATTGACAGTAACTGTGATTTGACTGGGCGTGGCTCCTTTGTCTGCTACTACTATTAAATATAATATTTAGTAGTAGGATTGTGTAAAATTAAAACTAGTTTCTATAATTGGTCCTCATTACTATCCTGTTTAAATATGATGTAATGTAAAGATAAAATAACACCAGACCTACCCTCACGTCTATTTATATTTTAGGCAGAGGTGAACCAATGTAGGTACAGTTCGCAGGTTTGTTTAGGTCCTGGGACGAGCCCTATTGCCATTAACCGGGCAAACATCCAAACTCTCAGCTTCTACTGAGAATTTCATAGGAAAGCCCTATAATACTGCTTGACCTGGGAATCCAACCTAAGAATCGGACCTCTAGCGTCGCCTTAAGGACCGATACACTAACGAGGAAGTTGTGTATATTATATTATAATGTAAAAAATAGTTTCTAAAGGTAGGTAGGTCAACTTATACTGGTTATTGGAGATCCTTTGTAGGGACACGTGGCTGAGCAATAAATACATTCTAATCTTCTTAATCGGACACTTGACGGAGTGGTCGTGGTTGGTATGATGGTGGTACACGGTGGGTCTTCAACGTCGTCAGTCTTCTCGGCGCCAGTGATTACTGATCTCGCAATGTTTCTCCATTTTAGTCGGTTCGTCGCATTACGAGAACACTCTCATATAAATACATATTTGGGACATTTTAAATGGCATTGTCAAGTCCCAAACTAAGTAGAGCTTGTAGGTACTACACAGATTTTTTTAATACTGTATAAGAAACACTTATACTGACTGTAAGTCATCACATCACATATCTACCTAATTATTTTAGTCCCGTAGGAATCGAACTGACGACCTTTTGATCTGCAGTCCGACACTCGAACTACAACACCACATATGTCGTTAAACGCATTAAGGTGGGTATACACTAGATCATTTGCTAGAGCATTACATTGTAATGTTACGTTTTTAAGAATGGTACAATAGAGACAAATGCTCAGTTTCCTGAATAACATTTCCATGTGAGGTAAAGTTCTTGCAAATGGTCCACGCTGTGTTCGATCTAATGCTCACGGGAAGTGAACATAATGGGTACTTACCTGTAACATATCTTAAAAAATTACTCCCCACCTCCATCCCCCGCGCTCATGCATTCGCTCATATAAGTGTTCAAAACGCTCGTTCTTAAAATTAAGTTGTATCAAAACAGCGAGAGCTTGCTGTTTTTAAATTTTTTACTCGACCCACATTTCGAACATGACGCTCGATGTTTTGTTACAACTTAATTTTGTAAATGCTCTAGTCTATACCCACCTTTAAGTCAACAATTAAAAAAAGCTTTACTCGAGAATTGTAACAAACTGCGATGCTCGCTCACGTCAATTTCCTAGAGCGAATCTAATAGGCAATTAGAAATCTCCGGATCACTGGCGTGTATATTAAAATGCGTACTTACCCTAACAAGCTTGTTACTGCATCCGCGCTAACACGACTTACGCTTAGCTTGCTAATTGTGCATAGAGTGGATACTTCGCGACGACTGATCACGATCCACTGCATTTTACAGTAATCTGCATGATTTGTAGGGTTCCGTACAAGGAACATAGTAAAAGCTCTGCTTAGTTTGGGACTAAATGGTGTTATGTAAAATGTCCCAAAAAAAAAAATTACTCCCACTAAGCCCTACCTCTCTTAAGAAATAAAGCTATTTACTCATATCATCATCAACCCATATACTGTCGCACTGCTGGGCACGGGTCTCCTCTCCTATTGAGGCTTTAGTCCACCACGCTGGCCTAGTGCGGGTTGGCAGACTTCACAAACCGTCGAGAAAAATCTCTGAGGTATTCAGGTTTCCTCACGATGTTTTCCTTCACCGTTTAAGCGAGTGATCATTAATTATTAACACGCACATGAATTCGAAAAGTCAGAGGTGCGTGCCTTGGGTTCGAACTCGAGACCTTCGACTTGGCAGTCCAATGGTCATACCACTAGGCTATCACTGCTTTCATTTCATTCGTTTTATCACTCATATCATAACCAATGGATATCAACACAGAAAATGGAAAAGTCAGAACTACAGGGCCTGGATTTGAACTCGGGCCACTATTTCAAGGTTGATTGCTAAGAAAGTATTAATCTAATTCACCACTAGCGTTAAGAACGAAACTGAATATCCAATTATGAATTTATGAGCACCTGTTTTTGGATAAGGACCAAGGACCAATCAATTCATAAGTCCAATATATTGGTATACCAAGCTAAAATATTAGTTACTGAAATGGCAATACTTCCAATAAAAACACTAATAATAAGTAATACTCGAACTCGCCCGCTCTGGTACATTCACGTACACACGGACATCAAGCTATCTTTCTTTCTATACATTTCCAGTATAAGTAGACCTCGCAGTGTTTAGAATATCCGTACAATGAGAGACCAGCTTATGCTAAATGTATAGCTTAATAAGTAGTCGTGCGTACCAGTAAAAGTAAATTTTGAAGTCAAGTGAAAGTATCTTAATTATTTTGTAACTCGTGACGCCATCTTCGGTCTGTTACGAGAAACTCATTGTTTGAACTTTACATTTTTGTGCTAATGGGTAATGTGCGCGAAAATTAACGAAAGTAAACGCCCACGTGGTTTTGCGTCACGTAAGATACATTTGTCTAGCGATTTGCGAGTGCTGATCGGGTAAACCCAGACTCCACGCTTGTTACAAAAAACCCGCGGCTGAAAAGAAAAAACAAGACGTCAGCGAATTTACCAGTTGGGATTCATTATTGGAAAATTTCATACGTTCAAGAATGTTTAATGGGTCCCGATGTTTAAGTCGCTATGTTCTTGACGTCTTATTTTTATTTCCATTCATACATTTTTATTTTACACTTGATAATTATTTTTTCACACTATATTATCGGCTTAAATATGGCAATTGTCGCCATATGATTACTGTCATGTCTCGCAATATTATGACAAATCGATTGACGTAGGAATCATCAAAATTGGCCTACGCGTTTGGTCTCTAAAGTGCCACAAAGGAACAAACATAGATACATGCATAGGCTGATATATAAACACATTACCCTCTTTTGCGTCGCCCAGTTGGGTAAAAAAAACGATATCCTATCCTTAAGACTTTGTTGCGCCCCTTCTTCTTCCCAGCTAAAACACTAGGCGAAGGGCGGGCGTTTTAGGGGCTATATATATTAAATGTAAAAATGACGTTCATAAATATTGGGTAAATTATTTTGACTTAAACCTCCTTATATTATGGGCTATTGTACTCATAATTATGAACCACTTTTACTTTGGACCAAACCTGAAATAAAATGGCGTAAAGAAATATCCGCTGTCCCATACATTTATTGGTACACAACTTAATATACACCTGGTGAATCGGGTGTTATGGCGCAATTTGGGAGAGGGCTATGTCCAGCAGTGGACTGCGATAGGCTGATTTGATTTGATTGAACTATATGTACCTCACCACCGTAACCTTTCAACAAACATGATGGAAACTATTAAGTTTATTTTTATTTTTTACTAACTATTGACGACGTTTCAGCCATATCACAAGGAGCTTTGTGAGACAAAATGTGGCCTACGTCCTTCTCCAAGATATTTTAATCTATCTCCAAATTTCATTAAAATGGATTCAGCAGGTTAGGCATGATAGGGTAACAAGCCGACAGACAGACTTTCACATTTATATTATTAGCAGGAATAACAAGAAATCTATCATAACATAAGAATATTGAGTATTTACCGGGACAATATCGTAACTAGTCATTACTAGTTTAATTTTAAGTTCTGCGGTATGAAAAGTTGGTTAGGGAAATTGACTGTAAAGGTAAAATCAAACAGTAAATCATGGCCTGCAATTTCCCGCCGACTGCAGTTGATTTCCCTAGACAATAAAGCTACGTAACTAGGTACCTATTATATAATATCATCGACAGCTATAAACCACCACGCTGGCTTAGTGGGGGTCGTCCGCCCCTCGCCCACCATCGTTGATAATCATAAATATCCCAGGTTTTCCCGCGATGTTTTCGATTAAGCAAGTACGAATTTAAGATGTCATCCAAAGATTACCATTTTTGTAAATATTACCCCAATATACAGTACCGTCTTTATCATATTATGGGCACGCGGGACCAGTGCCCAGGGCCCCCGAAAGACCATATTTATTTATTCGTTATGAACAAAAAAGTGTATTTAAAAAGCGATCTCGGCATTTTCTACCGGACAACCTTTGGGTGATGTAGAGACGAGCAAAGCCAAACTTATAGCCTGGTGTTTTTTTGCAAGCTTGGAAAATCTCCTGATTGGGTACGCTGGTGAAATTTTAACAAAAACATAAATTTAAACAATTCCACTGCGTTCGGTTTCGGATATATGACAAGTCCCTGTCTCAAGCTTCCGCGCAATTGGATAAGTTTAGACTGTTGGTCCTGTACTTGGACATTCGTAAAGAGATCTCAGCACTTCGATATAACGATAGACTCACCGTCCACCGTCTACCCGTGACCATGGACGCTGTAAAGGGTACGAAACCTCGGGATTAATAATATCAATATAACGTGATAAAATAAGTAAAAAGTAGTTTATTTCAATACCTATCATCATATCATTTCATTTAATTTCATATCATCATTTCATTGCATCACATGGTGGGTAAAAAATGATTAACACATTAAACGCCATGGGGGACAACATATGGGCCTCACTTAAGTAGTCGATAGAGCCAGGTCAAAAATAACAAGTTTATAAAATTTCATGTATAAGTTTTTATTGTTTGAAGGGTTATAAAATGTGGTAAATAACCTGTAAAACATCGAATAAATGTAATTTGTGACTTAATTTATCTAAAACACTAGTGTCACTCATTAGTTGTCCCCCGTGGCGTACGCGGTAAATAATTCGCATGTCCGTTAGCGGGGGCCGCGGGGGTCAGGGTGTCGGCTATCCACACTATATAAACCATTTCTTTGTTTTGAGTGTTTCCTACAAGCTATATTCATTCAACGTGCCAGACCGTCTCGTGCTCATCATTCGAGATTTTCTGTCGAATCACACCTTTCGCTATCGTATAGAGGGCGGCACACTCTCGTCCCCTCATCCTATCCGAGCCGGAGTCCCTCAGGGCTCCGTGCTCTCCCCTCTCCTTTTCACGCTGTACACCAGCGATATTCCAAAAAGATCCAAGTCGCAGTTGGCTCTATTCGCTGACGACACGGCTATATATTATTCCGGCATCAGCCTAACAAACATCACCAAAATTCTCCAATCCTCAGTCAATGCCCTAGGGAATTGTTTCAGGAAATGGAGAATAGAGGTGAATCCCTCCAAGAGCGCGGCGGTTCTCTTTCACAAGAGTTCCGACCTCTCCGCTCAAGCCCAACCCATCTCCCTCTTCGGCCAACAGATCCCTTGGGAAAAGAAAGCCAAATACCTGGGCGTGGTTCTAGATTACCGACTTACGTTCCGAGAGCACATAAAAACGGTGCGTTCGCGCGCCGCTTTTGCTCTAGGACGTCTACATGGCATGCTCAATGCACGCAGTAAACTCTCCCTCAAATACAAGGTGAGAATTTACGTGATGTGTATTCGCCCCATCATGACCTATGCGAGTGTCGTATTCGCTCACATAGAAAGTCCCGCTATCCATAGGATGCAGACCCTCCAAAACCGATTAATGCGCAAAGCCACGGATGCCCCTTGGTACGTGCGCAATAGGGACCTTCACTTAGACTTAAAACTGCCTACCATCAAGCAGTTTATGAAACGCGCCTCTAAGCGCTATTTCGATTTGGCCCCCCTTCACCCTAATCCCCTTGTGGTCAGTAGCGTAGACTACAAACCCTCTCAGATAAGTAGAGTGCGCCGCTCAAGGCACGCACTCACTTACCCTGACGACCAAATCACCCTAGCGCAGGAGTCAAACAGAGTGACTAGCACTCTCAAAACACACGCACAAAAACGCCGCCCGATATACCGTCCTCGCCGGCGAGACCCGTCGCGAAGACCCCTTAACGGTAATCCTCCCCGTCCCTTGCTCGAGCCGGCCCGTGCCGAGCCAGTAGCTTTAAATTCGCCCCTAAATAATTTAAACCCAGATCCAGCCGTCCCTAGCTGCCCCCCAGCAACGCCCTAAGCCGAGGTCCGAGTCCCGCAGGGGACACCCTTAGCTGTGTTGCTTAGTTTATAAGTTGCCCCTGGCTGGAGGCATTTGGTGCCTCGCCACCTAGTCCGGTTAAGTTTTTAAAGCTCCCTCGAGCTAAAAACTATGTCCGTCATAATAAACTTGAGTGTTTCCATAAAATTCATTAAATTTATTTACTTACTAAGACATCATTGATCTCAATCTGAAGTCTTATTTATTTGTTTTCTAGTTGTTAATAACTTTCAATAAGTCTCGTTTTTTATTTACACATGTGGTTTCACTTATCAAACTACTCCCGAATGAGTAAAACTACTTATATTACTGTATTTATACTAATTTATAGTAGAACCTTAATATTTTAGCTAGTTATGTTTAAAAAGCACAATCCACATAAAATAATAATACACGATCTCATATTGAAATTCTTGTCCCATTACATGTTGTGACATTATATGACATATTTTTCTAAGTAATATTTTTTTTAAAAACCAAGTGCAAATCATTTGTCTACAGGGCCGTGGGGGTCACGTCTAATACATATTTGCTTCACATTTATGCCCGACGGCTCAAACGAAACGCTTAAAGTCGCCTCTAGCTCGCGGTCACATGGTGTCCCCCGCGGCTCTAACGGAACAATCGCATGTCGACTACATGGTGTCCCCCATGGCCCAATCAGAAAAACTCAAAAATCAAGGCGGCGTTTAACGTGTTAATTCATTTTAAATGAATTACTGTCAAACAATCTTCCTCTGAAGCCCGCGCGGTCCCTCAATCAAAATAACAACGTATATGTAGATCAGCAATAGCTACATTATCGATTAAACGTGTAACATTTATGAGCGTGCCAGAATCGAAACCACGGTAACACCTGTCGATCTCGTATCGACGTAAAACGGACATCCTAGCTCTACACCGGCGCTCAGGCTCGTCACCGACCCGATTACGACCCAACTAACTGCGCATTGGACTCGTAACGGTGCAAGAATGCGGCCCGGTCTGCTAGCCAACACCTCGCATAATACGGATTTCGGAATTTATTTAAATGGGATAGCTTATATTTCTTCTACGGATTAAGTTACAACTGTTCTTACATACTACAGATGTTTCGGTTTGAAATGGTTTGTTTTTTGTAGGCAGAGAAAATCTAAATGACATTCCTCACAGCGTTACTTGTAGTCTTGTAGACCTTTCGAAACTAGTATTACTTAAACACTGTTAAGTATAGCAATTCCATTGTCAAACACATTTCAAGTTTTCGACATGATGACAACAATGTGGAAGAGAAAATCGACATAATATACAGACCTCGGTAGTTGGCTTGATGTTTTCTATTATACACTATTATATACTATAATCAAAAAACTGCTCGATCAACTGCTACGCGACAGGTCATGGGTTCGATTCCCAGAACGGGTAAAGTGTTATTGGGTTTTTCTATGAAATTCTCAGTAGCAGTTCGGAGTTTGGAATTGTGCCCGGTTAATCGCAATAGGCTCGCCCACAATTACAATCATGTTACCTAAACATATGATAACTATAATTGGAAATAGAAGAGAAAGAACAATTCGATGCAGGAATCGAATCAAACCCTCCAGTTCAGTACACCGGACGCATTAACCAAATGACTAACGGAGACTACTGGCTGTGATGTTCGACGAATTTCTCTTCCAAATTCTACGTGTTTTAGGTGACGTCAGCAATATCTATTGAAGAAATATGTAAATTTATAATATCTTGGAGAATGTTTTAATAACTATCATCATCAAACCATATACTGTCCCACTGCCGCTTTCCTCACGATGTTTTCCTTCACCATTTAAGCGAATGATAATTAATTATTTATTAATACGCACTTGAATTCGAAAAGTCAGGGGTGCGTGCCTTGGATTCGAAATCGAGACCTTCGACTTGGCAGTCCAGTGGTCATAGGTTATCACTGCTTGCAAAATAATTAGAATGAAAATAAATGTTATTACAGGTAGTTATAATGAATTAAACAAAAAGCTGAAACATAAACACATTTAAAACCCTATCTCTAAGAAATCTAAAACCGGGACAAAACGACCCAAATGACTTCATTAGGAAAATCTAAAGTTTCTCATAACACTGCGTAATATTAAAATAAAACGAATACCAACTTTAAACTGTAGTAGTAAGGTTGGCAATGCTTCGTGTGTCTCCAAGCTTTCACATTGATGGGATTGCGTCAAGATTATCTTACTCATGCTATGAAAGTTTTCTCAGAAGTCATACGGAAGTATTCTTGTTGAGAATATAGTTTTCATGTCCATCTGATTCATACCACGATGACTCTGTGACCACGGAACATTATGACTGATAGTAGTCTTCTACCATCACTCCTTCTCTACCAAAGCAAAGACTTTTAAATGGTTTTACAGCGTGAATATTGTTCCTGTCTGGACTTTAAAAGAGACCATGATTCTTTGAGTTTGTTTCGGTATTTCTTCTCAGAGGTAGTCAGCTAGGAAAGTTCGCCGTAAAAAAAGCCGTTGACTTGTAAAAGTGTCTTTAAAAGATCTTTTTAGAGAAATAAATATCGTTTATCTTTTAGCGGGCTTACAAATACAAACTTTGATCCTCATTTGATTTGATTCCTTCATTTGTCGGGCTGACGTCAGTAGACAGAGGTTGACAAACCACATTACGGCTGCCTCCATGGACTATTATAGCTTTATGCCTCTCAATCAGAGAGGAGACCCGTGCCCAGCAGTCGGGCAGTAAAAAGTCGTTGAATCATTGATTTAAGTATACGCATGCTTTGTCAGTATACAACGTGTTACAAAATACCCCGTAAAAAATATAATTAAATATCAAAGCCAAAAATTTTGTCAGCTGTCATGTAGGGAACCTGATTATTTAACAGAAAGGCCTACACCTATTTTCTAATAATTGTCTACTTTAATAGTTTTTCTATTTTTCATTCATAAATGTTGTTGTTTTCCTTTTTTGGGGTATGTTATACAGCGTTACTACGGTTCTTAAATATTGTGGATGGACTCGTTATAAAGCCCCATTTAACCTCCTTTCGGCTTTACGGGTAGTTTTGTAACACCCTGTATACATATAAAGTATTATGTTCCATGTCGGGGTTTAAAAAGTTATTTCATTTCTTCCGTGAAAAAATCTACCTAATAATTCTAGTACTACTAATATTATAATTTCTAGATTTCTTATAGTAGGTATATAGATAGAATTCTTATAGTCATTTTGTCGGTTCTCTGTCATTTTTTTGATGTGGAATTATTCAAACCATCTTTGCTGGTGATGTTTCCGATTAAAAAAGTTGCAAAGTCAAGCAAAATCGTTAATAAATTGTACATTTAAATTCAACCCAAAAGCATAATATTAATATTAACTGTGCTTATAACCCGGTCACTGCAACCGGTCCGAGCAAGGGCAGGGTTAGGGTCGAATGGCCGTAACCCCGAGAGAAACTCAGTAGTAATTAAGTGCTAAATCTTTGTTTATAACTAGAAATATACACTGGACCTAGATCACAATCCGGGAGAAACTGTTTATTTAGTTATCTTGCATTTTTTGTATGTGTGCGCATCTGTAATTGTCGACTAGAGGCATTATAAAGATCGAATCGACAGATGACAGATAGATTTAGAAGGGTTTTGGATCTTTGATTCTGATTTGATTTGACTAGACATATTTAGACAGAACAATTTGTTTCCTCTGGGAAGCGACTAGGTAGTAGAATAGCTTTTGGTCGTGATGAAGACATCTACGATATCGGATCTACGATCGGAGCTTACTATGAGATACGCTCAGTAACAAGAGTTACTGAGCGTATCTCATAGTAATGACGGCATGTAAAGTCTGCCAACCCGCACTAGGCCAGCGTGGTGGACTACAGCTTAATCCCTCCCTGCAGTGGGACAGTATATGGGTTGATGATGGTGATGAAAGTAGCATTTAGGCTCTGCTCTGTACGGAGAGAAACTCTGCTCTGCGTGTACGGAGAGAACCTAACGTACTGGCGAACTATAGATAGGTAGACGCAATACAAGCGTACTGGTACTTACGTGTATCCGATCGAATGATTCAACTTGAGAGAGTTTGAAGCCGAAGCTGGTGTGACACTTGTTACTTCTCCGCGTTATCTTTAACTTGGCACGTCGCCCACGGCACGCCGCACTCGATAAGCAGTGTGTTCAATCAAGCATAAGCTTACACTCACTTGAAACCATTGAATAGGAATTCTGCGATAAACAATAATAGCATTTACATACGCAAGGTGACTAAATTCAGCGATATTGTTATCGAACAAAAAGCGGAAATACACATGTTAAGAATCATCAATAAGGAGGTATGGATGGATCCCATACCTCGATAATGATATTAATATTAACGCAAATGTAACTCGTCTGTCTGACATATTATATTGGTTTCCTCCTCATCATATCATTTGTTTCTGTAAATAAGTACTTATATGACTTTTACAAGTCAATATGTAATACTATACATATGGCACCGGAATTTCCTAGTTGACGACCTCTGAAAAGAAACGCCGAAACATCATGGTCTCTTTTAAAGTCCAGACGGGAACAGTATTCACGCTTATCAGATATGTGTTTTACAATGTAGGGCAATACCTGAACTGGCCTTTTGAAGAAAGCCATAAGAGAGAGCTTTGAGTTGACCATTCCTAACTGACGGCATGCATATATCACCCATCATGAAGCTCAACCATTATTTAGGATGGATCGCCTGCCACCTGGGAAGCTGGCGTGTCCGTTTCGACTGTTCGGCCACAGTATCGTAGTAGAAAAAATACTACGTCAATATTACGAAGGAATTTGTAAACCATTAACAATGAAAGTCGCAAAATCGAAGAACCAATATTCAGAAAGTTGTAAAGGTTTAACCATAGCAGCGCGGTCGAAACATAGAGAACCGCGCGGCCACGCAGTTCACTTAAACGGAACTCAGTAGAGGTCCCAATCTTATTGCTAACCACTGATACGATTTCGAAGAAAATGTAGATAGTATGAATAAAGCCTGATGTTTGGGGTTCACGGCCTACAGAGCTTAAATGTTATGGCCGCGCAGTCAACACAAAGAGAACCGCGCGGCTACGCAGTTCTCTTTAAACGGAGCTTAGTAGAGGTCCCATTCTTTTTGATAACCACTGGGTACTTACTTTCACTAGCCCTATAGTCATGGGCAAGGAATTCGTGAAATACGCTACAAGTATGACAGTTTGTGGTCCAGCAGTTGCTAGAACCCTTTAAATGGCAAGGCCTTGCGTCGAATTTTAATCGAAGGCACGCGTGTGGCAAACATTGTCTGGTCGGGCGGCGGACTCCTCAAGTCAACCGCTCACTGGTCACAGCTCATGGAGGCCCTCGGTTTCATTCCCAGGTGGAGCAACATGATATTGGGATTTGCTATGAAATTCTCAGTAGCAGTTTAAAGTTTGGATTTATGCCCGGCTGATTGTAATCGGCTCCCTACCAATTACATGATGTCCAAGACCTCGGAAGCTGCTCTAACGACTTCTACATCAATGAGGGAGAATAAAACAAAGAACATGAGAACAAAGCAGGTTCCCTAAGAAGCTTAAAAGAATTAGCGTACTACATCGATAACAGGTTGTTTCATAAACCGCTTCGTTGACAGCAGCCTAAAGGGTGAATGAACGATTAAAAATGTAAACAGTACCGCCTTCCTACTGATAAGGTTTTTACACGATTCTACAAATATTAAACGAGTAAATGTGAAATCACGCACCGGAAAATGCAGCGTAGGACAACTCCAACGAGATGGACGGACGTCCCGGCAAAGGTCGCTGGAATTCGTTGGTTGCAGGCGAATATGAACCATTGACCAGGTGACCATTTTTAACTCAACTAGAGCACGAAAAGCCGTAGGTCCCGATTGTCATCACTACCACCTATGACAATCGTTAGTGGTAGTCAGAACCCCAAAAAGCCTGTCAACAAGTCTATCCTCAGGATATCGATTGTGTTGAGGAGTCGCTTCATGTAAAATACCTACTGATATTCAGCCGCATCTGGTTAAGCCGAACCCAATATACTTGGGAAAAAGGCTCGGAGGACGAATATTGGAGTTCTTGTCAGGTATTCTCCATAAGACAAACTATTTGGAAGCGTGTAGCTAGTTTTTGACAATTATAAATTACCTGTAGAAGAGAGGTAGGGCATAGTGGGAATAATTCCACTCAAATTGGAGCTGCCCTACTGGGGAAGTACCTCCGCCTTGTAGAAAATCGAAGTGAAATAATACTGCTTTGTGAGCCGTGTCATGTTCTTTACGGTGAGCAAGGTTGCGACTGCACCGCGAGGAAACGTTATGCTGGCAGTGGGGGGACTTCGACCCTTATTCTGCCAACCCAAGTATTCCTCTTTCGTTTTACAGGGTCGGCAATGCGCAAGTGATAATCCTGGTGTTGCAAGCGTCACGTTGTAACCGCTTACCATCAGGTGGGCCGTATGCTTGTTTGTCACCTTAGTGGTATAAATAAAAAACCTGTAATTAGAATAAAACATTTGAATTTGAATATGTTTACGAGTGCTGATATAATAAATAATCTTTTGTAACCTAGACAGCCAGTGTAATAATTTTACTGTAGCATGAATGCCTATTACAAAAAATTGTCTAAGAGGTTTTAAAATATACCTGTCTCTTTTTGTTATTTGACATTAGAAAGTGATGAATATATTTTATAATCTGGATGTAGCTCGGACTTAGCTACCAAAGAGTTTTAAATATTATAAGCCACAGACAGGACATCGCGAACAAAATCATAATTTAATACGTAGTGTTGCCTATAAGCAACAAATCGCTCTGTTAAGTGTATGTTATCCTGGCAAAGAAATAAATCTTCTGACCTCGTCTCATTCTATTAGCTGTAATCCTTTTTATATTTACTTATTAATAAGGAGAAGATGATTATCATGACCACGGAAAGGAAAAATGAAAATAAAAAACGGCAAGGCATTTCTCCCGGAAAATTTTCATACACTCGTCCGATCTCCCACTGAGATGTAAATGATCTAATCTCGATGAGTCACGGTGTCATTGACCCCACCTGTGGTATGACCCACTAACGTTTTTGTTGAACGACCGCGGGGTAGAAAGTTTTCGAGAAAGGCGCCGCTGTGACCTTGTCATGAAGAATGTAGTAGGTAGGTGTTTTTATATTCCACATTTAAATATAAATAAGTCTAGGGGCACGGTAGCGCCCCCGCCAAGTTGAGTTAAAGAACCACAAGCTAATATTTTAACACTAAAACTCTAAGGATAGATCGAAGTCTTTGTAAAATTATTAGAGAAGTAATTAATTACCTTTAGATTATTGTCTTTATTGTAACTATCTCTGCGTTTAGTTTTATTTCTTATTAGCATGATGTGGTGTTCTGTAAGTGAAGTAACACTGACTAAAATTGTGTAATATCTTATGTAACATATTGTGTACTTATCTACTTTCTTTGTTGGAGATCATACAATAAATAAGTCACCCGCGTTAGATTAATGCTAATGACATTATGCATGAATTCATTTCACATTATAAAGTAATGGAAATTTAAAATTTATTACGTAGTCTGTCTATTGTAAATTTTACTTTACAACACTACTTTGGTTAGGTTATTTACAAACTACCCGACTTTTTACCTACTAATTTTTGTACCGAAGTTTTTTAAATATTAGTAATATTAAATTAAGTTTAATGTTCTAATGTAAGTTTATTTTAAATTCTAAGGGAAAAATATGTCTCAAACCTCGTAAAGTTTATTTTGTCACTCATTCAATGACGTCCTTTTTTTAGTTTTTTTTTTCGGGTGGTGGAATGCGCCTTTTGCATGCCTCCCCGCTCGGGCCTCGGGACGGTTTTGTCGGGCTCTCTGGCCAGGTGGCCAGCATATCGACTAAAACCACCACTACCTTTTGCTTAGTGATGGGATCACGGGAATTGCTCTCGCATGATCCGCGGTCCCACTACGGAGTCCAGTGTCGGACTCTCGAGGCCCAAGTGCAATGGGCGACTGACGGTCCCGATTCCGTATTACGCCCTGAAATCCTGAAATCGTAGAAAGTTTAAATTTATTACGCAGTCTGGGATTACCGCCTTAAAACTTCTTTGACCCTCAGGCCGACTTACTTAATTAGCAGGCTTGGCTCCAAAAGAGAACTCATAAGTTTTTAAAAATAACGGTTTCGAAACTTGGCTACATTTCACGAGGTACCATTTTTATATTACTATTACATTTATTCATATTAGGTACTTCTTATTGGCGTGATTATCAAAACTTTAACTTTTATTGACCTGACAATAGTGCAAAGGAAGGCCTGCGGTTTTTAGTCGGTATGCCTCGGGTCCCAGGAGGCAGATGATACGTCATAATCATTTTCCGTACTCCGAAAACAACATCGCCGTATTTTTATAGCTAAAAGCCAATGTGAAATCATGACATTACAGTGGCTATGTGTGACAGCTACGAGATGGTTGTTTTCTCTGTCATACAGCTAACTGACTCCGAGGCCAGGTCAGGCACGCTTTCTTAATCAAGCTAATAGTTTCGGAGACAACTGTTTCTTTATTACTATTATCGTCTACCGCTAATTTTACACTTCCTGACTCCATCGTATGACGGTGCCGCAGCAGCACGACAGCCACAGCAACTACCGTGTCGTGGCTTCGATTCCAAGATATGTATATTTGTGTTTTCCACAGATATTTATTTAGAGCCTGGATGTACGTTGTTTCAGTTAATTGCAAAGATACTATGGTAAATATTTTTTCAGGCGACAAACAACTTAAAGGGCGATTAACTGATTGCAACTAATAAAATAATTTGCTAGCGATTAAATATTTTGATAACACTTATTTAAAATATAATATAGTAGACAAATATATCCTAAAACCTATATTCCAAATTAAGCGTCTTAGCTAAAGTATTCGAAAAGATTGTTTATAACCAGTTATATGGGGGTTTGCTTTGGGTTTGTTTAGCTTCAATGATTTCCAGCACGGTTTCTTGAAAGGGCGTTCGACAGTTTCCAATCTTATTCTTCTGAATGGTTGCGTATCTGACGCGATGAGCAAGGGTAGGCAGGTCGATGTCATTTATACGGATTATTCGAAATGTTTTGACAGAATTGATTACGCAATGCTAATTCATAAGCTGCAGCGGATTGGTAGGTATAAGAGGAGATTTGCTAAGATGGCTCTCATCTTATCGAATGGATGTCAAGCTGTCTTAATCAATAATAATTATATATCTAGCTGGGTTGAGGTGCCTAGTGGAGTGCCTCAGGGCTCACTTTTGGGACCTTTGCTATTTGTGATCTTCGAACGATATCTGCTTCCATTATTCACAGCTGTTAGGCTTCACAGATGATATGAAGATATTTAGGATAATTTCGTCAAATATTGATACGCACACACTCCAAAGCGATTTACATAGATTGGATGACTACTGTACAAACAATAAACTGGACTTGAACTCAACCAAGTGTTCAGTTGTTACATTTAGTACGAAGACCAATACTGTGTCATCTGATTATTTTATTAAAGGACAGAAAGTTCAGAGGTAAGAGATCTTGTTATTCACGACAATTCAAGACCATACAGAATATCGCCAAAGCTTCGCAATCATTGGGATTTGCAATGGGAATGTCTAAAAGTTTTCAATATGCTAAAACGTTTAAGATCCTTTACTGCACATTCGTACGTAGTATACTAGAATATGCTACTCAGGTTTGGAACCCCCGTTATGATGTATATATATTTCCCGTATAGAAAATGTTCAACGTAAATTTATTAAATACATGTGTTATCGCTTAAAATTGAATTACACCCATGATGATTACTATAAGCTGTGTGCCAAGTTTAACATTCTTCCTCTAGTCAAACGTCGCTAATAGCTGACATCACTACATTTTAAAGTTGCTCAATGGGCTGATAGACTGTCCTGATCTTCTCTCTCAGATTCAATTTAATGTGCCAAGAACAACAGCAAGGCATAACAACCCCATTCATCTTCTCTTAGTGTCTACTAATTACCGACAGAATTCGTTTCTGTGACGAGCGAGTAGTTCTTTAATTGAATACTGTATGAAGTACAATTTGGATATTTTTAATGCTAAGCTGGAAACAGTAAGACGAAGCACGACAATTGAGTGTCTTATATTTAATGAAACTTATGTTCACAAGAATACTTCTTATGTAAACCATTTCTTAATAGTGAAGACTTATTATTGGCTTTCTGATGTCTATAATAATTTATTATGTTTACACTAATTGTTATACTGCTTAATGCTGTTGGCCTTCCTTTGATAAATAAATAAACAAGTCATTAATAAAATAAATGGCGATAATATTATTAATTATTAGTTGTAGATTGACACTGATTGACATAAATTTATATTGACAGCACAATAATATTAGGATCAGACACTTGCGGTCGTGCCCCATCTTAGGATAATCCGACAATTTTATTATAACCACCCAGAAATAGGAGCCCCAGATAACGGAGTCCCGTCGGGTAGGGTAGTCCCACTTACCACTTATTTAGTCTAAGTTTAATTAGACTAAAGTTTATCGACTCCAGTTTCAGCTTAAAATTAGAAGTAGGTAAGCTTACAATTGATTCATTACGCAGCTATTTTTAACGTATTACGACGGTGCTTATCAACTGGCAATGGCAACATATAATTTTTGGCATGCATATTTTTAAGTTCCCACTTTATGTAAAGTTTTTAAGTCCCAAAGTCAGATTACTCGTCGCCGCATTAAATACATAGATTAAGCTTCTATGTGTTCAGTTTAACATGAACAAAATAGTGCTAATTATGCTAATTATTATCCATAGGTTATCAGTCACGACGTCTAGTGTCGTACGACAAAGAAAGAAATCACAATGACATGATAACCACACTTGCCATTCAAAAAAAAGAAAAACAGTATACACATAAAAGCTTTTTGTACGAAAATGTTCCCAATGCTGTTCCGTTTTTAGATATTATTGGTTTAATATAGACAGCCGTGCGGCATCGGCATCGACAATGTAATTAGCTCTCCGAGAGGAACGGAGGCATTTCGTTTTCTTTTTTTTACATTTATTTTGTAAAATGCGAGCAATGGACTAGAAGAGAATAGGCAATGTAGGCAACTTGTTCTTATTACTGCCTCATTATTCACCACTGCAGTAGTATAGTGGTCGCAAGCGTGATTACTGTGTGAACATAAATCTTATTCCTTACTATTTTTTTGTATTTTCCATGCTAAGATTTTAAAGTTATTTAGTATTAAAGTTGAAAATCTATCAAATAAATTTGACAGGTTCGGGGGCTTCATTTGCTGGCCTCAACACGATCTAGCGAACAGTGGGTGTCATACAGTACTGTTCTTTTTAGGAATATAGGCGGGATATATTGTGTTTATTGTTCTTTTTCATCATGAATGCTTTACCTCCTATCACGCTTAAACCTTGCCATAATCACCTCGAACCAATAAATTCATACAAATATATATTTTTTCAATCTGCAGTATAGCGCCGTATCGCTCAGCCACTGTGCTGTCGCCCTTATCACTCGTCGCTTTAATATACTGAGGGCTTCTAGGAAATGCAGTAGGGAGGCGTATAAATCAATATGGAAGCTGCCACCCTACCCCCCTGTAGCCATGTTGGAACGTTTAAATCTAGCAGGCTAGACCGCCATGAGTAGAGGTGTCCCCCCGCGTTGCCATGGCAGTGATCTAGCTCCCTACCTGTTCGTCCACCCCATGGGTATTGATTTATGGGGTGGCGCTGGGGAGCGGCACCTGTCTACTTAAAATACATCATAATGGCTACCTATAGTTAACTGTCTGTGTTTACACAGGACTTTAGTTTGTTCCGTTTTGATTGAAAGGAATACTATCGCATTTCATGAGCAAATCGTTTCTCAGAAGACAGACGAGGTGTGAAACGGTTGGTTTAGCGATTATTTCTGCTGCTCAAGTTTGTGGTTCGATTCCTGTTCGAATCAAATATTTAGACGACGTCTGTGGTCTAGTGGTTCCAGTGACGGACTGCTGATCAACGTGGTCGTGGGTTCGTTTCCCAAAAGACACAAAGATTTATGTGATAAACTTAAGTGTTTGTGTTTTTCTGGGTGTTTCTTATGTATTTTATGTATTTACAAAAAAAAAGGTATGTAAGTATTATATCCATTATCTGGTACCCATAATACATAGCTCTGCTTAGTTGGGGAATAGATGGTGCTGTGTAAAAACATCCCAAATATTATTTTATTTTTTACGGACACTTAACTCTTAATGTCTCACATTTTCGTAATGAATATCAAATTGGTACACATCGATAGGTAAATTTAGTGTACGTGTAACGGCACATTGTAGGTGACTGTGGCTAATTTATTCAACATTTACGAGCAGATCTGAGCCCCTCCGCCTCATTGGTATAATGGCCGTAAGGCTTGTAAGCACGACTAAAGTAGACGTCCTTAGCTGGGTTCGATTCCCAGGTCGAGCAAAATGTTAGTGGGTTTCTCTATGAAATTCTCAGCTCGGAGTTTGGATGACTTGCCCCCTATTATTTAGGACCTAAACATACCTAGTGATATGAACATTGGACTGCCAAGTCAAAGATCTCGAGTTCGAATCCATGGGACCTCTAACTTTCGAATTCATGTGCGACCGCCACGTTTATAACGAAAATCCGTGTTCTGTACGCCAAGCCTCCAAGCGACAAATTCTAGTATCTTAATAATAGGTAAAAAAAACAACAATTTTTTATATAGGTATATTATTTTTTAACAAAAAAAAAGTGGTAAAAAGTGGTATTTTTGACGTGCCGTGCCGTCGTTGGCGTCGTGAGCAAGTTTTCATTGGACGTCTATACACATCCGTAGCGGTCAAAAGGTTAATTAACACTCGCTTAAACGGTGAAAGAGAACATCATGAGGAAAACTGCATCACGGTATATTCCTATTATTACCGTGCCTGCATGCTTCGCAGGCATAAATAGCCGTATCTATTTTTTAACGTTATTTAACTTAGAAGTTTGATTTTTTAACAGCATCAAAGGACTGTAGACCTGAGTATATGGTTTCAATTTCAACTCGATACCTCAACGCGTTCCCGAGATAAAGGGTCTTGACAGACAGACAGACGGACAACAAAGTGATCTTAGGGTTTCGTTTTTTTATTGTTATTGAGGTATGGAACCCTAAAAATATCTAATTGGGGCTTTAAAGTATTTCTTTCGCCACACACTTCAAAATCGGTGAACCTCGCTCGTGGTCGGATTTCTTCGCTTTCGCCGCCTTCGGACTATTCGTGATGCTTCACGGATGAACACGACGGTACGATTTGTTACAATCCACCATGTCAGATAGCTTTCACAAATAATGTCTCCAGCTATGTTTGTGGATTTTGTCACTTGGAGCCGTTGAAAAATAGCGAAGCATCAATCATTCGGCTTAGTGTAAACGTTATGTTATGTAAGAAAAACTTGTAGTAGAGAACAAAAGACTATCCTATAGAAATACATAGCTTTTATCCTGTCATGGTATAATAAAGCTTACGTCATGTATTCTTTGCTCATGGCAGCTAGGTCGATGACGTCATCAACAGTATGGGGTTTGACATGTTGTCAGTATGTATAAATATACCGAGCAAAATGTAATTTTCTAAATATCATAGAGAGAGGTAGGGCTAGTGGGAGTAATTCCACTTGCAGAAAATCGAAGTAAAATAACACTGCTTTGAGATGTGTTGTGTTTCTTACGGTGAGCAAGGTTGCCAGTGCTCCACGAGGAAACGTTGTGTTGGCAGTGGGGGACTTTGACCCTTATACTGCCAAACCAATGATTCCTCTTTTGTTTTACAGGGTCAGCAACACGCAAGTGATACCCCTGGTACTACAAGCGTCTATAGGCTGCGGTAACCGCTTACCATAAGGTGGGCCGTATGCTTGTTTACCAAAAAAAAAGAAAAAACTTATTATTTGTATTGAAGATGTCAATTAGAGGCAACACTGACACATTTGTGACGTAGGTAGTTGCGTAGGATGTATCTTATAAATAGCACATCAATTTTTGGTAGGCAAACATAGATTGATATTATTGTTTCATGAAAAATCTAGTTCCTCATATGACTGCTAGAGTCATTGGCTATACAGGCTTTCCAAACAAAATATTTGATATATTTACGCTAGCGTCTATCGTTCACTAAAATCCTGGATGACTCACTTAAACAGTGAAAGTTCATCATCGTGAGGATGCATGCCTAGAGATTTGCTTATCAACTCTCTAAATTATAATCCTATTCTTTGCTTTTGCGAATCCCACAAGACGCTAAACAAAGCCTGTCCTTCTTCATTAAAATAAAACACTATCTAGGTACTGGTAAATGCTCTCATAATAGGAACGAAAGCTAAGTCCAACATCAGGGCGAGGGAGACGGCAGCACTCAAAGTCACCTTAACGATGACTTGTCGCCGTAGAGGCACGCCGAGGACAAACAGGAGCTCTGCCACGACCTGTGTTAGCTCTCCGGAGTGGTACCAGCGATGCCAGATGGCTCCTGCGTTCACCAGGAGGAGAGCTGCCCCGGTACTGCATAAATAAGCCTGGAAAAGAATTTAAGGGCGCTTATTAAATTTACCATCATACCATCACGCCTGTATTTCCCGAAGGGTTAGGCAGAGGTGTACTAATGTACACCCACATTTCGCTGGTATGTTTAAGTCCCATGTAATAGGGGGCGAGCCTATTGTCATTAACCGGGCACAAATATAGACTCAGAGCTGCTACTGAGAATTTCATAGAAAACCCAATAACACTGTTCGACCTGGGGATCGAACCCAGGACCTTTAGCGTAGCAGTAGCGCTTAGGACCACTAGACTAATGAGGTAGTCTTTTAATTAAATTTATTAAATCTTGATGTGAGAATTAGTAATACAGAAATTTAAAATTACGCTTAAAATCGTCTATAATTAAGAGCCTGTATTTCTGCCGTCAATTTACGTGAATTTACTTTACTCGCCACGATAACGGACTTTAGAATTCTAAGACTACAAGTCGTAAACTGTATGCATCGCCAATCTCCTTGTTGTTCCAGTGGAGGTTCAAAGATGTTGTTAATTACTTTCCAACAGAAAATAGTCAGCGGTTAAATAAAACCAATGAATACCTGCAAAGCCTTTCCTCCACATCTGTCTGCTCCAGCGCATAGCACCAGCCCTGCCACAGACACGAAGTACGTCACGAGCACTCCTCCAGATACAGACTGCTCCCATCGGAACACCCGCATTGAGCGGACATGCAAGGTGAGGGCTGACACTAGAAGCACCAAGGCGATTACGCGCAGAGCCAGGAGAGGGCCACGCTCTGACGAAATCGCCTCGTTGAGGTCCATCGGTGTCAGTTGGTTAAACATCGTCTGTCACAAATTTTGATCGTCATCAGCCTATCATCAGGCGTCCGTGGCTACGTCATAACTACACTGATCGAGGTTAAGCTGCGCTAGCTGCGGTCAGGCTGTGGTGAGAGAGTGGAGAGCACGTAAAGTCGTCGGTCCTCGTTGTCATATGTTTAGGTCCCATTTAGGGGTGAGCCTAATGCCACCGTGCACAATTCCAAACTCCGAGCTGCTACTGACATTTCATAGGAAAACCCAATAACACTGCTCGACCTGGGAATGGAATCCAGGCCCTCTAGCGTAGCAGTTGCAGTTAGGACCACTAGGCTAATAAGACAGCAGCTAATAAAAATAAATTGGCACAAACAATAATATATTAGAGGCAAATCAAGACAGAACAATATGTCCACTTTTTCTGTACTTTAGTAGCATACCCTGGTATATTTCTGGAACTTCTAAATTACCATGGCTGGCATCAAAACATAGCGACCATTCCAAAGTGTCCGCTTCTCTGTGTTCCAGTTAAATTTCTCGTGGTCCTCTGGAAATATGACATTTATTTTATTACAAATACTAATTCACTTGTATATTGACGTTTATGATGGCATACGTAGCATAGTTCTCACAATCACATCCAAAGGGGATCGGAAGTAATAATTGAGCCTCTCATTATTATCTATCAACATCCAATATCGTACGTGCCGCGAGATGACGCGACGACAAATGAAACCATAAAGAATGTAGAATATGGAGTCGAGTAAAACTATATGATGGCATCCTTTTTTGTATCTGTAGAATGGGATTGCACCTTTTTAAGAGATTTGTGACAAATTGTTTTGTAAAAAATCTTTACAAACCTAAATGTGAATGTAATTGTCTGTCTGTCTGTTACCTTTTTACGTTTACAATTGAACACATTTTGATAAAATTTCATAAATTGCATCCTGAGGAAGGACATGGCTGAGACTTAAGGTAAATAGCATTTTTGCGATACGAGTAAAACCTTGGACAAGAACTAGTAAACTTATAAATTACGTACGGCACCTTTATCGAGTGAACTTCTTGGCACGATCATTCAGCGAGCTATGGAAAGAGCTATGCTCGGAGTCTCTCTGAGGGATAAAATTCGCAACGAAGTTATCCGTTAGAAAACCAAAGTTGCAGACATACGAGTAGCTCAAAGGCTATGCAAGCTAAAGTGGCAATTGGCTGGTCACATCTCGCGGAGAAACACAAACGCAAAAGCGTAGTGTAGGACACACGCCGCCGGCCAGGTGGAGTGACGACTTGCGGAAGGCAGCTGGCAGTGATTGGATGAGGAAAGCCGAAGATCGGGCTTTGTGGCGTTCACTGGGAGAGGCCTACGTCCAGCAGTGGACGAATATGGGCTGATGATGATGACCTTCATTCTGATCACAAA
This sequence comes from Acronicta alni, assembly GCA_964056405.1. NCBI lineage: Eukaryota > Metazoa > Arthropoda > Insecta > Lepidoptera > Noctuidae > Acronicta > Acronicta alni. The sequence continues at coordinate 23,417,049 of OZ043913.1, read as the reverse complement.
ATACTTTTTGAGACAACCTTTTTGTTGCCATCTATTCCAAAATACACCAATTCTGTTTCATTACTTTAGGCGTGAAACGTAACAAACAGAAAGACACGAGTTACTTTCTTATTTATGGATTTATGTCTTTTACATAACAGCAATTTTGCAATCACATGCTTGTTGACATATTCTGTCACAACATTATAAAATTCACCACTGTCATTAAAGGCATCCTCCATCGTAAGTTAAGTGAGGACCCTTGTGGCCCGGGATGCTATGCCTGATTGACAAGACCATCCCTCCTCGTTAAAATTGCTGGTGTCGAGGAACGTCATATTTTATTACTATGTTACCTATAATAGCTATAAGAGTCATGAGCTTTTTCATTATTGTAACAGTAATTTTGCAGTGTGCACATAGGTAGTTTTATTAAATAATCTAGTTTAAAACTTTTAGTTCAAAGTTTTTTTTTTGTAACTATTGTAATGTGTATTGTGCATCAAATAAATAATTTTTTTTTTTTTCGCTTCTATGGATAAGAAGATCTAAAATTATTTTCTTTCTATTACAGGGTTGTCAGCGTCGACATGTCATTTCCCTGGAGCGCCGGCGCACTCGAGGGTGACATTTTCCGACGAGGCCCTGACTGAGGGCACCATCGCTTCTTATGACTGTGAGCGAGGATTTGAACTCCTCGGCCCGACGAGAAGAGCGTGTGGCGCTAACGGCAAGTGGACACCAGATGGCATACCATTTTGTGGTAAGTGTAATGTGGAATGAGCTTTCTGAGTGGGTCTTCCCCAATAACTATAATCTGTGTGTCTTTAAATCTCGAGTGAATCGGTTTCTTCTAGGCAAGCGCGCTCCACCGTAGATCGCAGTCAGGCGAACTAGCGGTAAAGCGTAGGCCTATCGTGAATAAAAAAAAAGTGTTGATTGTAGGGAAGAAAGAAATTAAGATTGATTATGATATACTTATACCTACTACACCACAGATAATATGCAAGCATTATCATTAAATAAACAGGGAGGAGCTTGTGGCTTAATAATAACTACGTTGATCAACCGATCTGCTAGGTTAAGCTGTTTAAGCCGCGGCCCATCTTTTAATGTGTAACTATTTTTAACATATCGGAACTCCCCCGTGCCTTGGAGAGCACGTAAAGCCGTCAGCTGTATTAACATCTATCACATTGTAGACGTTAGAGGTAGTCAGAAAAACATGACAACCCGCCTATCTCCCAGGCATGCAGGGTTCCTCGCAATGTTTTCCTTCACCGTTTAAGCGAGTGATAATTTATATTAAAAAGTCAGTTGAATGTTTGAAAAAAGAGCCTTGAATACGAGACTTTTGACTTGGTAGCTCAATGGTTATCATAATATCACTGGTCAAGCAATTATAGTACTTACTTACCTATTATTGTGACATTATTATTATGAATGATAATTGAATTGATGGAATTTCTGTGTGGAGTATTTAACCGTGAGGGCTTTACGTGTTTGAAGCAAAGATTCTCGAAGAGTTAGAGTTTTTTTATACCAAGTGCAGCTCAACCGAGCAGATTCACTGATCCATAGTTATATATCCCAGAGCTTCCATTTTTTATTCAATCCATTAACTCTGCACGTTATTGTTTAATAATGTTAAAATATAATTAACGTTAATGTCGTCTACATTAGTTTGTTTCACGAATTAATAATCGATAAACAATCTATAAAATATTTTTATAGATCTCTATTTGTTTTAACAAAAACAGTAACGCAACGGCGAACATTTTAATTAATCAACCGAAAAAAACGTGATGAAATCATATATTTATATAATAGATATCAATAGAATAAAGGGCATAGAGTATACTTTCTACTAGAGGAGAGCTGTGGGAGTGAATTACAAAGAATCTTCCGCTTTTTAGATGCCATTCACAACCATGTGAAGTGTTTTCACGAAGAAAGTAAAAGTAGGTCATGGGTAGCGAGCAGGGCTGTGCGCTACAGTATTATAATATAATTTATCTTATTGTGCATTGTTAGTCTTATGATTAAATGTATTTTTTATACTGTCATAAACTTGTGCGCTTGATAGAAAAAGTACACTGAGATTACAACGTGGTAGAAATATCATATTTAAAGTTTAATGTTTTATATTATGTAAGTATTATTTTATCTTAATATTCAGTCAACAATATTAAATGAAAATTACAATACTCACGTAATATAACATATTTCATGGCATAGGCATAGGCTCGCCTCCTATTACATGGGACCTGAAAATACCGGCGAAATGTGGGTGTGCATTGGTATGCCTCTGCCTAACCCTTCGGGGAATACAGGCGTGATGGTATGTTATGTATGTTTCAATTTCAATCAAGCTGTTAAAATTAACCTGTGAAATAAAACGTATAGGTTCCCTAATAGTTATTATATTACTTACCTATTTCTTGTCAATATGAGATAATTTATTTTATTATATACAATTAATATTATATGTATACCATTAGTCGATAATATTGATAAAGTTATTATAAGTCAACCCTAACGCCGAACTAACAGCGGCGCGTGCGGCTATGGATCAGGGTTGCTACATATAGAATATTTTATTTATATTTTTACATTTATTTTATTAAAAGGCACGCAAAAGCTCACAAACACACACAAAAATATAAAAATTAACTTAAATAAAAATTAATAATTCTCATATTGTCATAATATTATTACTTATAACTTTTTGAAATGTTTCTTTTAATTATTATCGTTTTAATTTGGCTAATTAACTCAAAATCGTTATAAATCCTATATGTTATTCCGATGCATAAATAATAATTCTGTAAATTTTCATAAAATGTCAGTGGAACCGCCGAGAGGGGACGCCCTAGAAAAACATATACCGACCTTATTGGTGAGGTTCTTCAAAAAGGTCAGGTGCGTAGTACTCGCAACCGGCGTGTATGTATGACAAGATGTATAAATGTGGTCGAAGCGAAAGAAGTATGCAAGAATCGTAGCAAGTGGCGTTCTTTAGTTTCTGCCTACCCCTATGGGAAAAAGGCGTGAGTGTATGTATGTATGTATTTTCATAAAAATCCGTTTAGTAGTTTTAGCATGATACGAGTAACAAACATCCATCCATCCATCCGTCCTCACAAACTTTCACATTTATAATATTAGTAGGATTTTGTTCGATATACGTTCAGGGACAGCCCTCAAAATGCCATTGTTGGAGCGACACAGCCTACCCCAAAAGGATGCAACACGTGTTCTGATTATGGCAAAGAAGTTTGGAACCCTCGCCTCAATGAACTTGCTCGATGATACAGTGTCTTGGCAATCTCACAAGAGTCTAGTTTGCGTTAATACTGATAAAGTGTAGATAGTCAAAAAGGAAAAATGCGGGTGACACCCCGGGAAGCAGCTAGTTATATAAAAAAGTAATAATTAATATTTTTTAATTCCTTTTTATTGCTTCATTTTCTCCATATTTCGTGCATCCGAAAGTCCGAAACGTAAGCCGTCGGTCTCGGTTGTCATGCGAACACCTATGACAATGGGGTACACACTAACACCACAGTAGAACCGATCTCGCCCAGCACAGTCCGCTTCCAAAGATCATTCCTACCACGTACTATCAGGCTCTGGAATGAACTACTAGTTGCGGTGTTTCCCGTGCGCTGTGGACTTGTCCTTCTTCACGAGGCCTAAAAAGAGCTCTGAGTCACACAGCAGGCGGCGGCTTCAGTGATGTTCACGCGAGTGCTGACATTATGTGATATTCTAGTCCTCGTCAGCTTGAAAACACCCTTACGTTAGGTCAGGAGAAGAATCTATTTGGAATAAAACTACTTTTTACGGATTTTATAGCTTTATATTGATATTATTAATCCCGACATTTCGGACCCTTTACATCGTCCATGGTCACGGGTAGACTGATTAAAGAGACCCGTGCCCAGCAGTGGGACAGTAGGATATGGGTTGGCAATGAAACAAAATATAATTATGTATTATCCTCATTGTTATTTTCTATCGTAAGACACAAAGACGACACGTGTTCTATTCTTCCACCGTTTTCTATATTTAGCCTCTAATCAAATCGATATTACCGATTCAAGTGGCACAGGGAGTGGGATGGCGCGCATATAATTATACAACCAATATGTATGAATAAGTATTTCTTTTTAAGCGTGTTCTCGCAAATAGTTCTAACGATTAGGACGAAACTATATCCATTTTCGGGGTTTAAGGTAAGATATTACTGCGCTGATCAACCGGTCAGCAAGGCTATGTGCGATAGCCAGTCAATGGATGGGTGACCACCACGCTAGCCTAGTGCGTGTTGGCAGACTTCACACGCGTCGAGAAAATCTCACAAGCATGTAGGTAGATTTCCTCACGATGTTCACCGCTCCTTCACTGTTTAAGCGAGTGATACCTACTTAATTATCTAATTTTTTTTTATTTCGAAAAGTCTCAGTTGCGTGCCTTGGATTAGAACTCGAGATCATTGACTTGGCGGTAAAATGTTATAGATTATCACTGCTTTACTCTAAAAATTTACAGTACAGAAAATGTGTTACAAGAAATGAGAGTAATCCATCAAATGGTTTGACATTCCACACCTCTGGCTATAGCGTCGCGGGCGCAAGTAGCGCTGTGAAGGTACCCCGCTCTACTTACGTATAGTACGGTCGCACCTGCAAAGATATTATATTAGTTATTGCCACGGAGGTACCTGCGTGTGCCGTTATGTTATGCCCATCTCTTACATTCAATAAATTATATACACATCAAACAAAGTTTGCGATCATTTTGAAAAATCGAAATATTTTTTGTTACGGTAGATTATAATTATTATGATTTATATATTTCTATTAAAAAAAGCACACAGCAAACATTTTTTCTTGATAAAGTTCAATTTAAAAAAATATATCAGCATATGCTAGTGTTCGCAAACTTTTTTTGATGTGTGTACGCCGCCGATCACTTCGGAGGTTGATGTGTAGGTTCGTACGAACGAATGAAATGATTCTTGTAAATTTTTTAGTATAAGCTTATATTTTTAGGCTCTTAAAGGCTAGTAACAGGCTAGGAGTAATAGTCGATAGGCATTTTTTTTTCTTTTTTAACATTCATAACACTATAACATAACAACATCACGCCATTAATCCCTGAAGAATTAGGCTTTTTTTTTTATACTGCAGGAGTGGGAAATCCTCATGGACACCCAAGCTACCTCACGGATGAAGCAGCTTGGATAGTGCCGGACTCTTACCGGCTAAAACCCTAACTCCTGCAGTGCTTTTGAACTACCTGTGTCCTTATAAGCTATTGTGTATGAATTATTGTAATTATGTGTTGTTGAAGTTCTTGAGACTGTTTATTATTTTGTTGACTAATAGTTTGAATGTGTTGAGGGTAATTTCTTCTTGTATTAGTGCCTGGATATGGTAAGGATTTATATTAAAGTTATGGCATGTCGCTTCATGGACGTATCTGGAGTTAGTGAACTTTGGGCAATTCTTTAGTAAATGTTCGACTGTTTGGCAACTTGTGCTGTCACATGGGCATAGATCATCTTCAGTTATCTTGAAACGGTGTAGATATAGATATAGTTTGTTGTATCTATGTCCGGTGAGTGAGTTGAAAGTCTGGTTTAATGTATTTTCGAATTTCCTTTATGGTGTTGGTGTCTGGCAGCCATTTCTTTAGATGTTCGCCCGTAAATTTCGTTGCTTTCAGCTTCAGTCTCTTTTCTTCTATTGTACTTATTAGGCTGAGGTGTCCTAATTACACCCACAGTTCGAAGGTGGGTTTAGGTCCCATGTAATAGAGGGCGTGTCAGTTGCCATTAACTGGGCACGAACGCAGACTCCGAGCTTCTACTGAGATTTTATAGAAAAACACAATAACACTGCTCGACCCGGGTATCAATCCCAGGACTTCTAGCAGTCGCGCTTAGGACCACGAAGCTAATGAGACAGTTTCTATAGTCCGATAAAAACAAATATACCTAATTATAAATAATTAGTTATTGGATAAATGTAACGGGCAAGATGGGGAGATTAGGTTATTTTTTTAAGTTGATAATTCTAAGAGAAGATTTTTTTTGTGTTTTGAGTGATTATAATTAAAGAAAGAAAGATACTTGTGGGGACCTCTATTAATTATGTAGGGTGTTAAGGGTGTGGGGGGTCTTAGGGGGTCGACTCGAATCTCACGTGGGAGAGAGGCGGGGGTGACAGCAAATATCACGTTATTTTTTCCTCAAGAAAGTGTATAATAACGACAAAACTGGATTAAATAAGAAGTCTAAACTAGTCTGAAATAAAAATAATTAAGCAAATTACGCAATCAATAATATATTAACGTATTTACACTAATTTAAAGATACATAAGCATTTAAAAAAAATAAACGTGAGATTAGGGATGGAGGACAATAAAAATAAATAAAATAAAGTCTATTTAGGTATTTCAGGTACGCAAAAGATGTGCAAAAGACTCATATCACACACAAAGAAAGTATAAAATTAACTTACACAATAGTCATGATCTCATGCTACATACATACCTACATAATACTCTTAATAATTTTACACTTTTTATTTCTGTTCAAGTGGACGGCATGCGAAAATCCAATATTTTAAAATTGCGTTGGACATACGTTCATTCGTTCAAAGATTAGGTGGGGTCGAGCCAAATCTCACCATGTGAATTTTTATAAGTATCCTTTGATTTTGTATAAAAAAGAACGCCGCGCCCCGCCGCAATGCTGAGCCCCGGCACGGCTTACAGAGCTTTCTCTGTAAGCCGTGCCGGGGGAGATTTTATAAATTGGAAATTAGTGTCATTTATCTATTTATTAGAATTACTTTTGACATTCTATTTATTGTTCCTGTAGGACAAACAAAACATTTGCATGCTACAAAAGCAAAAGTATATGGACAACTGTTAATTATAAGAACTGCTGTATTAAGTACTGTACATACTTTGAGCAAATAAATAATTTTGATTTGATCTGATACAAATAACATAATTATAAAGTAGGTACACTCTTAGGTACTCCAAACAAATATCTATGGATCACACAAAGATTTGTCTCAGGTAGGAACCCACGACAACACAACTGTTACGCTAAACGTGCAGCCTGAATATAAAACGTGATAATAACATCTACATTTCATTTACCACGTTGTCTGTTATGCCATATCCAATACCTATCGATCTATGTTTATATATAGACCCGTTACAGAATGATCTAATTTTACACATTTATACCCATCTGGTACTGGGCTCGTGGCTCAATAACTGCTCTCTGGTGGGTTAAGCTGCGCTAACCGCGATCAGTCTGTGGATGGGTGACCATTCTTTATCAAAACCCCTCCGCACGTCGAAGAGGACATAAAGCCGTCGGTCCCGGTTGCCATTCGAACAACAATGAGAATCGTTAGTGGTAGTCAGAAGCCCAAAAAGCCTGACAACTAGTCTATCTTCAGGATATCGGTATTACCCAGAAATTGGGTTGCGGAGGTCTGATAGCAGTCGCTTCGTATATAATACTGATATTAAGCCGCATCTGGTTAGACTGGAAGCCGACCCCAACATAAAAGGATGCTTAGTCGCCACAATTGCTAAGTGTGATGGGACGTTAATTAATACATCGATTAGAACGCGACGGTTTGGTGGTGCAGTGTTTCAGAGATCAGCTGTGAGTCATAGCCTCGATTCCTACATTCCCACATTCTTCTGAATGTTGTTTGCGTATAAAAAGTAAGATATTGGATAAAATATCAGTGTGCTTTAAAATACCTACCTTATTATTATGACCAGGACGTCTTAGGAGTTTTCCTAAGACGGCCCTGGGGGGCTGGCCCTGGGAATCCAAGGGGTCTCTGGTTTCAGACGCCCCCTTTTTTATACCTAGGAAGGAATATCATCACGTTTCGTACCGATATATGTGTATGTAGGGTTGACGATGATTACATGCAATAAAGAGGTTCAACAAAAACTCACTAACGAATGCCCAAATGTGATTCTGAATATACGTGTATTTCACCGGAGTTATAAGCCGAGTTCATTGACAGGCGCATCGATCGTCACTACAGAGCAAACGCCTGCATCCGTTTCTATGCCTATTCGTACATATAAATGCTATATCACATGACGGGGTCGCGGCTATGTAATAACTACGCTGATCAACCGATCTGTAAGGTTAAGCTGCGCTTACAGTGGTCAGTCTCTGGATGGGTGACCATTTATAACAACATAGAAACTTCTCTGTTTCTTATAAGCAAGTAAAGCCGTCCCGGTTGTCATAACAACACCTCTGATAATCGTTAGAGGTAGTCATCATCATCATCATCGACCCATATACTGTTCCACTGTTGGGCACGCGTCTCCTCTCATATTGAGAGGGATTTGGCAGAGTTCACAAACCGTCGAGAAAAATCTCTGAGGTATGCAGGTTTCCTCAGGATGTTTTCCTTCACCGTTTAAGCGAGTGATAATTAATTATTAATACGCACATGAATTCGAAAAGTCAGAGGTGCGTGCCTTGGGTTCGAACTCGAGACCTTCGACTTGGCAGTCCAATGGTCATACCACTAGGCTATCACTGCTTTTTAGAGGTAGTCAGAAGCCCAAAAAGCCTGACAAACAGTCTATCCTCACGATATCGATATTGCCCAGAAATTGGATTGCGGAGGTCTGCTGGTAGTCGCTTAGTGTAAAATACTGTTATTCAGCGAAATTTGGATCCAGTCCAAACTGGAAGCCGACACCAACAAAATTGGTAAAAAGGGTATGAGGTATATCACATACACACAAACATAGGGCTAAGCAGAGGTGTTCACCCACAACGAATCGGAATCCTAGCCAGTATATCTAGCGTCAGTGGCTTACGACCACTTGACATCCTCACTATTCATCTGACACGCGTGACGTGGAATACATGGTTGCCAGAATCCAAACTCTAGTTTTAGTAATACTATTTAAAAAAAAAACCGACACAAAAATAAATTTAACACGGAAAATTATTACAGAAAATGTGTATTGTATACAAATATATACAATACATATTTTCACTACCAAACCCGCAATTTCCTACTAAGCTTAGAATTAATAATATTTATAATTTTCTCCAACTCTTTAGATCAGACTGGATTCAGGTTGTCTAAACTAAAAATAATTTTCACGAATCGATTGGCATCAGACCTCCGTAACCCAATTTCTAACAACTGCCTACAGGTCGTAAATGTTTTCCGTGCGGGGGTCGAACCCATGACAGGTGGTGCAAAAACCGATCGCTCAGTACGGCAAACTTATGGTCAAAGAATTGATAAGAATGTGCGAATTAATTTTATACGCGACAGTATCGAACTGAAACGATTACAATTTTTATTTTTTATACTACTAAAGTGGCAAACAAGCATACGGCCCACCTGATGGTAAGCGGTTACCGTAGCCGCATCAAGCATCTATGTAGCCCGATACATAGATGCTTGCAACACCAGGGGTATCACTTTGCCGACACCGTAAAAGGAAAGAGAGATCTGATAGTTGTGTTGGCAGTATAAGGGTCAAAGTCTAGGGCACTTTGACCCTTATACTGCCAACACAACGTTGGAGCACTGACAACCGGCAATGACACGATTATTATTATTATTATTAAAAGGCTGTCGTGTCCCACTGCAGGGCAAAGGCCTCCCCACTCTTCTTCCACCTCTCTCTGTGCGTTGCTACCTGGGACCAATGCTTCTTGAATGAGTCCAGCTCGTCCCGCCATCTCCGTCTGGGCCTGCTGCGTTGGCGTCTACCATTTAGTAGGACTCATTGAGTTGTCAGTTTGGCCCATTGATCGTCTGCCATGACACGATTACCTATTGATTATCACTTAATTTGTATTCGAATCACACTTGTGAGTCACCTGTGACCCGAATACTCCTATAATGGGGTCTTCGACCCACAAACAGATGGCATGTGATTAATAATTCGACGTGTGGACACAAATAAAAAAAATATGCGAATTTTTTTTTCGAGGCAACGGAATTTTCGTGTTGTTCCGTGTTTGCTAATGAGTATCGACGCACCTCATTTAATTATAGTGTGGGCAGCACGACACAAGTACTAACGGTATCTCAAAGATATATTATTAATATATTTTAGACCAGTCACCGTAACTGACTATAGTTTCTAGACATATACGTGTATATACGAACTCTTTAGACCGATCCACTTATTTATAAATGCTTTGGCACAGTTTTGTAGACTTCCTACTATAATGACCATTGTATTAGCGGCGTTTATGTATACTGTTTAGTTTCTTTCGATAAAAATGATGTTTATTTTTTGTAATTAAACGAAACGAGACCAAAGAGGTTACAGCTCACGTGTATTATATTTAAGGAAGGAGGTTTATTATAAAAATCTCTACGAATAAATTAATATTAAATTTACAACGGGTTAGGTAATGTGGAGGTGGATCTATCAGTCATTATATAGCACCTAATAATAATATAAAATTCTAACTCTAATAATACATACTGAATAATACTTAATTTTAAATAATATAATAATCTATATACATATTTTCAAATCAAATCAAATTGTTTATTGCATTCCACATTTTAAGAATAGACGATAAATACAGTTTTGTGATCATCGTGGACCCTGTAGGGCACAGCAACATAGGAGAGAGGGAGATGAATATTGTAATTTATATTGTAATTATTTATTTTTATAGTGAATTAACTAATGAAAAATATTGTTTTTATTTTTTTGTATAATTATTGTAATTATTTAGTAAGTAATTATAATAAAATAAATTTGCAATTAGTATTAATTATTGAATTTTTGCATTATTAATATAATTTATCAATTTATTATAGTTCACTTGTAATAATATATATACTCTGCGATGATTTTTCAGTAAACTGGTTGTGGGAGATTAATTACCACAAAATAAAGAAACTAGTTTTTCAAAATGTGTTTCTAAATGTGTCAATACAAAAGGTTGGTCTATTTTTACATGTATTCAACAATCACAGAGTATTTCCTAAAATGGTAAAATAAGCGACTAAAATGTTAGATATTCGCGCGAAAATGTAAAATGGCTCGCTCCAATCTGCTGATCTGGAGACCCATTTGGTACAGCCTTGAGACCCATACATAATTTAATTATACTTATTTTAAGAGTAGGTACATTTCTTTATGTCTTCTTGTTTTTATTATTTAAAATTTTCTTTTATTATGTTAAATTTGTGTCTTCGGTGCTGGCCAAATAAACGTTTTTTTTTCTTTCTAAATGTTCTTTACTCAAAATCTCATCTTCATCTTACCGAGCGCTAAAATGTCACGACTTTTTTAATGTGATATTTTTTCAATATAAAACGAAAAATATACTTAATTGAATTTCCAAAATTGCACAACCCACTTGTAACTTTACACTGTTAGTGACAACTTTCAATTTACACCTATTAAACTAAGTACCAAGTATCAAAGGAAGACTAATAGTGTGGCACAAAAGACTTCCGGCACAAGTAAGGTGTGCCATCAGCATTGAATGGCACATGTCATTCCGTACCATTGTCACAGTATCGCATGTTGGTGTCGATGGATGGAATTGTGCCATTGATTATGGGGTCAATTAATTTGTATGCGCTGAACACTAATGAAGTATATCACTTTTTATGGACACCTTAGATGGATTTGTTGTGGGTGCTGGAGACACCTAGTGAAAGAAAGATTTATTCGAACGCGCACAGATATCAAAACTATACACAGTAGACGTACTACAGCAGCCCTCTACGTAATGTGCCTCGGAGACCACGTAAAGCCGTCCCGGTTTTCATATGAACACTAATTGACGAGTTTTAGTGATAATCATGCGGAACTCCAAAATAGCCCAGGGTGAGGCGATAATGTCGGGCTCGTACGGACCCTTTTTCTCAGGAACGCGTGGAGGTATCAAGTTAAAATTTATATCAAATATACAAGTCTACTGTCTCTTGGAGCTGTGAAAAAATCAAACTTCTAAGCCAACGCAATCAAAAGATACAGCCGTTTATGCCGCAAATTTTCGAAACTCGCAAGATAATCAAAACCAACAGGGTACTTCCCGTGAACTCAGAATCTTGAAATTTGGTACGAAGCAACGTCCTATAACACAGATAAAGGAAAAATTGGGAAAACCGTAAATTTTTGTTACATCATATAATAAAAATATTTTTAATAATTTTACAGTTACTACCCCTTTCCTCATGAACGCGTATAGGTATTAAATTGAAATTCATATCAAATACTCAGGTCTATAATACCTGTAACAAAATCAAACTTCTATGTCAACTCAATCAAAAGTATACCTACAGGTTTGTACGGAACCATCGGTGCGCGAGTCCGACTCGCACTTGGCTGGTTTTTATATTATACACCGTGTGTTTGTTTTTTTTTGTCGTCTTATTGCCGAAAGGAAAACATTATTTCAATATTATTTTTACTAGATATGGGACTAAATCTGTAAAAAAAAGATGTTTCGTAGAAAAAAGTTCAGGGCTCTCAACAAAATGTAGGATGTACTTAGCTGTTATTTTTTTGCACTTCATGGTTGATCCCATATAGGAAATTGTTGATCATGATGAGTAGAAGTATATACTTTTGGCTGTAAAATGACAAAAAACACAGTGTATAGATAGATATGTGAAAAAATCAATACAGGAACTAAAAAACATTTTAAAAAAGTAGGTAGGTATATAAAAAATAATAACAATTACAGCTACGTAGGTACATTGTTCGTTGTGTTGTAAAAACTATTTCAAGACTATTTCATACTGAAAAATATTTGCTTACGTAATTATATTAGGTTTATTGCTCACGTAACAATCATTATTTATATACATAAAGTATATACAATTGTTTTTGCACAACATTTCTTTGATCTAGTTTATGTACCTACTTACTTAATATTTTGTTTTATGTAACATGAGTAGTTCTAAGCGAACGGCATTTAAAGCTCGTACCATCGACACGAAGAAGAATAAATTATCACTCGCTTAAACGGTAAACCTGCATAGGTTTCCTCACGATGTTTTCCTTCACCGTTTCAACCGTTCAACCGTCGAGAAAAATCTCTAAGGTATGCACCTTAGAGATTTTTCTCGACGGTTTGTGAAGTCTGCCAACCCGCACTAGGCCAGCGTGGTGGACTATAGCCTAATCCGTCTCAAGATGAGAGGAGACCCGTGCCCAGCAGTGGGACAGTATATGGGTTGATGATGAATGACGCACATGATTTCGAAAAATCATAGGTGCGTGCCCTGGATTCGAAGTCCAGATCTCCGACTTGGCAGTCCAATGGGTTGTCTATTACCTATCCTACCTGAATTTAATTCACTTCAGTTTATTAGCTTGTATTAAGACTGCTCGACCTGGGAAACGCACCAGTGACCTCACGCTCTTAGACCTCTTTTATCAGTTTTTCTCAAAAAAGTTCATTTTATCTCAAAAAGTTTCTATAAGATTCGTGGCAAAAATAGTTGTTGTAAAACAATGTAAGATGCAATCGTGAAAACGGTAGAACAGATGGTCGGATAGCGAAGCGATAACACGCGACAAGTGTAAAGTGGAACAAAACGAGTGGGCCTCCATTGACGAGCACCGTTCATAGTAAACACTGCGGCGCGGCGCGGCGCGGGCGCAGCGGGTAGGGTTGGCAAGAGCAGCACGCCGTATAAACCGTATATCGACGACTCGAAGTGTGATGACACCGAAACTCATGTACTACTAGTAAATAAATAAATATTCTTGGACAATTTTACACAGCACCGTCTAGCCCCAAACTAAGCAGAGCTTGTACTATGGGTGCTAGATAATGGATATAATACTTATATACCTACTTCTTTTTGTTAATACATAAGAAATATTAACATACACATTTCATGAGTGTATCATGAAATGATATTTATTTCTGTAAATAGATCTTATAAAGACACTTTTACAAGTCAATATTTTACACTTTTTTTTTTAAGCTAGATGGCTCCGGCATTTCCTAGCTGACGACCTCTGAGAAGAAACGCCGAAACAAACTCAGAGAATCATAGTCTCTTTTAAAGTCCAGACATAGAATAGTAACAAATATGTGTCTTACAATGTAGGGCAAAGTCTGAAATGGCCTTTTGAAGAAAGAGCCATAGCGGCTTTGAGTAGACCAGTCCCAACTGACGGCACGCATGCATCAGTCATTGTGTAGCTCAACCATAATTTAGGGAGCTCAACAACCCGTCGCACGACGATACCAGATCAGAGGCACATTTGCGTAGGCCACATAAAAAAGGCTCAAAGCCACCAGACTGTTCAAAGCTGAGTATGTAAATTTAGCCTACAAAGTACTCACATTTAAAGTTAGTCAGTTATAGTTGAATATTATTAAATAATAATAAAAAAATATATATAATCACAGTAATAATTTCAGTAATGTCTGCTGATATCATGAATGATACACACATGGTAATAATTCGTTTATTTCAGATAAAATCCATAGTGTGCTAGTTATATTATATATTGCCATTAGTTATTTATGAATTTAATGTTATAAGTACCTATATAGGTAATATATTTTTATTTTTTTATTTACAATTGTATTTTAGTATACCTACAACTCTGATAAAACTAATTCATAATTAATCCTATATATTATCTATACTACTATTATAAAGAGGAAAGATTTGTATTTTTGTGTGTATGTTTGTAATAAATAAACTCAAAAACTACTGTGCCGATTTCAAAAATTCTTTCACCATTGGAAAGCTATTCACCCTGAGTAACATAGGCTATATTGTCTACCCGTGCGAAGCCGGGACGGGCCCCTAGTGTTTTATATTTTACCGAAGTTCAGATCGGAATTTGATGAAAAAGTTAATACCTAGATACGTGAAATGAAATGAAAACCGATATCAGGAAGACAGTTCCATACATAGTTATGTTTTATTTAAACTGTTTCATATGATTATGGTCTTACTAAACTTGTATTCATTTAATTACTTTAAAATAGATTCATTATGTCTATTTCAAACGGTACCTTACTTTTTTTACTACCTGGCTAAGCAGACGTTGTCCTGCGACCTGATTGCAGCCCCCACCTACCGAGTAATTCTGAATCTAAGCCTCCATACTCAAACACTCATTAAAAAAAATTAAATACACACAGAAATCGGTCCAGCCGTTTTTGAGTTTAAGCGAAACTAACGAACAGTACTTAATTGTTTTTTATATTAAATAGATTAACTGTTTTTAATTAGCACATAAAGCAGTGAGAACTGACTGCCTATTTTTATTCGAATCCAAGGCACCTCTAACTATTCAAAATCATGTTAATTAATACAAAATATAATAGTTAATAATTATTTATTATTCGAAGGAAAACATCGTGAGGAAACCTGCATGCCTTAGAGATTTTTCTCGACGGTTTGTGAAGTCTGCCAACCCGCACTAGGCTAGCGTGGTGGACTATAGCCTAATCCGTCTCAAGATGAGAGGAGACCCGTGCCCAGCTGTGGGACAGTATCTGGGTTGATGATGATGACGCACATGATTTCGAAAAATCATAGGTGCGTGCCCTGGATTCGAAGTCCAGATCTCCGACTTGGCAGTCCAATGGGTTGTCTATTACCTATCCTACCTGAATTTAATTCACTTCAGTTTATTAGCTTGTATTAAGACTGCTCGACCTGGGAAACGAACCAGTGACCTCACGCTCTTAGACCTCTTTTATCAGTTTTTCTCAAAAAAGTTCATTT
Organism: Acronicta alni; assembly: GCA_964056405.1. Classification (NCBI taxonomy): domain Eukaryota; kingdom Metazoa; phylum Arthropoda; class Insecta; order Lepidoptera; family Noctuidae; genus Acronicta; species Acronicta alni. The sequence continues at coordinate 23,401,291 of OZ043913.1, read as the reverse complement.
TATCTCAAAAAGACGGTGTGTGAGAAGTGTGCCAACCCGCACTAAACTAACGTGGTGGACTATAGCCCTCTCCATCTGAGAGGGGATACATGCCCAGCAGTGAGACAGTGAAGTGGTTGATGATGATGATTATTATAACATTACAACTATGAATATCAAAGTAAACCTGAATTTACAACAGGCGAATGGATTTCGATCATTCCCCTATTCATAATTATCATATTGGCTCATTAATTTATTGCAACGCTTGGTTCATTACATTTACTATAGCATTATGAATTTATGACAAGTCGAATACACTGAATTTTATAGTTTTTTGTTTGTAAATAGAAAATCGATTAAATTACTTTATATTTATTGTAAAGCAACGGAGCTTAATAGATCTTATACCTACGCCATCATTGAAATAAAGATGGCGTATGATAAAAATAAATGACACTCCATTTATTTTTATCACACGCAGTTAAAAAAAACGTTATTACAAGAGTTTCTAAAGATATTCACAATGCTTATGCCACTCAGGGAATATTTCCAGGATCGATCTAGTAGTTTCCGATATTAATTCTTATAAACATCAACAAACAAATTACAAAGTTTATCCTTTACAATGTACTCGTAGATCGCCCAAATCCCCGTTGAGAACCGAGCCCAGCAGTGGGACACAAAATGGGTTAATGTTGATTGATTAGATTCGGTTTATTGCACATTAATGCAAAACATTAATACTTTTAGACAACATTTACGGCAGTATCTCGTGGATGCGCAACGAAAGCTTGGCATGGCTCAAATAAATGACTCTTACAATTATTATGACTAATGCTGGATGACGATAAAAACAGACATATTAGGTATATTGTCATTGCTCACACTTATTTCACGAACGCGGTCTATTTCCTCTTGTGGCATGGGGCTGCAGGCTTGCAGCGCTGTCCGCGATACGAACATATCCTCGCTGAGACCTAAAGAAAACAGTATAGTTACAACCTACTCTTACGTAACTTATCACATTCTCGAGCATTGTCTGGAGTGAGACTTGTAGGTACTAACATAGTTTGTAAGCTTATTTCTTCTAACAAAATTATACATTTGTATAAGTATGACATTTTAATCTTACCTTTTCTGCCTGGCCTAGATACGACATACGACTAGATTTCCAATAAAACACCGCTCGATCGAATCTCCTAAATGGTTTGGCAGTGATGTAGGTAGTAGGTACGTAGAACCTTAAAAGTAAAAGTGTATTATAATATATTATGCTATTAATTATATCTGTGGCCTGGTGCTAAAAGGGCCAAAGCCAAAAAAAATATTTCCGGTAATTAGCATTATAGCAATGAACAAAGTTTCAAGTGTAGCTTAAAAAGGACTGCTAGAAGATTGCAGGTGCTCCAGAAATTTTGCTTTATTATAAACTGTGCAGCTAGGTCCTAACATTGTAATACAAAATGGGCTTAAGTTAACTTTGATCGTTCTAGTTTTCACTCCACTAATACAAAAAGTGATTCTCACAAAAATGGTCTTTGGCCCTTTTTGCACCAGGTCACAGATATATACAATAATCATTTATCTAATAAAGTACAACACTCACCTTTTTTGCAAATTAATTGCAATTAATGCAATAGTGCGTCCTTTTTTTAACAATATTTTATTCATTTTTGAGGATAATATCTGTCCCGATCGGCTGCATGCAGCGCAATGAAGATGGCTCACAATCAGAACATGAATTAGATATATAACACATCGACTGTATCGGCCTGGCTCCTTCCTGGTCGCTTCCTGGTCCTTCCTGGCTCGCTAGGAAACAGGTGTCTGTGAGAGGCAAAATGAGTCAAGCAACTAGGTATATATCAATATTTATCAGTCAATAAAGAAGAATATTATTATTACACATATCAACCTAAACCTATTATTTCTTTTCATTTATTTTAAATAACTACATGAACTATACCTATATCTATTTAATTACTATTTACTTACTGTGATTGAAAACTGGGGCCATACCACAACGTGTTAATGCGATCATTTTTAGGTTGTGAGAAAGGGATGGTGCTATATAGTTTATAGAGCGACATCCCGCTCTCTCAATCGGCGAACGATCGCAATAATAGGTTAAACGGCCTCTGGTTTGCATCCGTGACACATCACACCATTGTAAAGGTCCAGTTGAAAACCAGCGCCAGGCAGCTCACCAGCGGTCTGGCATTTAGCTGAACTGGAGCCTATTTGACGCAGTCGTGGGGCACACAATTTTTTATCCTTATTTTATTTGTTCTTTCGTCATGTTTTTAATATTACTGTGTGCATTGTCCAAGACTGTGTCAATAAATATTTTTCTTTCAAAATCAAAATATTTATTTAAGTAACCTCTGTTCATAAAATAAATGAATGTGAAAACTTTTGAAACTGAGATGAGATGAGATGATGAGATCTTATCACGCAAGGCGACGACCGATCAACGATCAAGACCAAAAAAATATATTAATATTAAAATTTATTATACGGGGCAGCCCTATAGTTAAGTAACGGCAGCGGTACATAAGTGTGCCACAACTTGTCGCTAACGGTGTCGGCAGAGAGCGAGCCGCTAGGGCTCCCGCTCCCAGCTCCTGTTCCAAAGCGATCGATCCCGCTACACAATAATCGAATTTTTAGTACCAAACGTAGTGAATTAATACTTCTCTGACTCAATGCTCGTGTTCGGTAATGGGCCAGACTGTCTGTCCCCAGCTGTTCAGTTCCGTCGAGAGTGGTTCCGTAGATAGTTGTTCTGTGTACTCTGTCGTCTTTCCACCCTTGGAAATGGTTTTTTGTGTGTCAGCATAAGATTATTTAGTTAATTATTGTGTTGTGTTTATTGTATGTACAGTCAGCAACAAAAGTCGCTGAACACAGCAAAATTTTTCTATTGTCACAGCTCCAGAACTTGGCATCAGGTCTTTTCTACTAAGGTAACCTAAATATTTAATGGTCATCCATGCAATTATTTCGCATAACCTTCGTAGGTCAGTAACTTCATACTTGTTAAAAATCATATTGAAGATTGCAACATGTTCAGTGACTTTCGTTGCTAACTGTACATGCTAAAAAAATAATCTAAGAATTTTGTGAAAATACATGTTTGTCATCTGTACAAAAATGTAATTTCTCAATGTTATGTCTCAAGTTCGAATCCAAGGCACGCACCTCTGATTTTTCAAATTCATGTCATCATCAACCCATATACTGTCCCACTGCTGGGCACGGGTCTCCTCTCATATTGAGAAGGATTAGGCTATAGTCCACCACGGTGGCCTGGTGCGGGTTGGCAGACTTCACAAACCGTCGAGAAAAATCTCTAAGGTAGGTATGCAGGTTTCCTCACGATGTTTTTCTTCACCGTTTAAGCGAGTGATAATTAATTATTAATACGCACATGAATTCGAAAAGTCAGAGGTGCGTGCCTTGGGTTCGTACTCGAGACCTTCGACTTGGCAGTCCAATGGTCATACCACTAGGCTAGCGTGGTGCGTATTAATAATTAATTATCACTCGCTTAAACGGTGGAGGAAAACATCGTGAGGAAACCTGCATACCTTAGAGGTTTTTCTCGACGGTTCTTGAAGTCTGCCAACCCGCACTAGGCTAGCGTGGTGGACTATAGCCTGATCCTCTCAATATGAGAGGAGACCCGTGCCCAGCAGTGGGACAGTATATGGGTTGATGATGATAATGTTGATGATCTGTAATTTATAAATAGATGATGAGGTCTGACTTAACGTCTGATAACGTTTTTTTATAGCACTAAGGTGGCAAACAAGCATACGGCCCACCTGATGGTAAGCGGTTACCGTAGCCTATAGACGCTTGCAACACCATGGGTATCATTTGCGCGTTGCCAACCCTGTAAAACGAAACAGGAACACCTGGGTTGGCAGTATAGGGATCAAAGTCCCCCCACTGCCAAGACGTTTCGTCGTGGAGCACTGGCAACCTTGCTCACCATTAGGAACACAACACAGCTCAAAGCTCTGTGTTATTCACATATTCATACATATATTCGATTTTCTGTAAGGCGGAGGTACTTCCCCAGTCGGGCAGCTCCAATTTGAGTGGAATTGCTCCCACTATGCCCTACCTCTCTTAAAAGAACATGAAAGAAGCATGCGACATCGCAGGCAGTCACCTCGATCTATCTCGATTATTGTTTTAGTTAGCTTACCACTGCAGCGATTGTTTGGAGGACACGGCGCAGCACACGCTCGAGCAGTGTGTCGCATGGGCCGAGCAGCGCCGTGTCCTGAGAGGTATAACAGGTCAAGACCTCTCACTTCCGGCCGTAGTCAACAGCATGGTCGGGAGTCCAGACGCCTGGGAGGCGATGCTCTCCTTCTGCGAGGACGTGATGGCGCAGAAGGAGACCGCGGAGAGGGAGAGGGAGACTGCCTCCACCCTGCCGATCCGCGCCCGTCGATCAGGGCGCAGGAACAGGGCAGACAACGCCCTGTTCCAACCACCATAAACGGCCACGGGCGGCGGACTTGGGGAAGTCCGTCCGCCCAACAACACAAGGCCAGAGATGGAGGTGCGGTTGGTGTTTCCGCACCCCACTCACGTGGATCGGTAGGTGGGAGGCACGCAAGTGTCACCCTAGACAGAGCCGGAGACCGCGAGTTTGCGGTCTGCCACTGCTGGGGTCGCGGAGGAATGTTCTCGCTCCCGCAACCCCAGCAAAAAGTGGTGAGGCGAAACACCCGTATGGTTTTAGTCGGTAGGTCACCCCCTATGGGTGGAGTCCGACACACCCCACCGCCTCCCCCGGGCGGTGGATAGTCCATGAGGATTTCCATACGTTAAAAAAAAAAAAAAAAGACGTCCAACCAAAATGATCACTTTTGATACATCATAATTATGATTCACGGACACTCAACTACATTTCCATTACAAGCTGACCTCTAAGCATTCGAAAAAGCTAAACAAAGCTAGGTCAACTTATACTGGAAAATATATCCCGTTGTTTGGCCATGGTCATTTAAAAGTGGCCATTTTAGATGCCCCAGGGACGTTTAAATCAACACCACTGCTTGATCGAGAAAGACCGACGTCATGATATAGAGAGACCGATGTCATTGCCAGTTATGTTGAATTTTTCTTTCACATTGAAGAAAAAAAAATTGTACCTGACTTTTAATTCCAAAAAAACCTGGTCCTGAACAGCAACGTATAGGGAGAAGTGCTAGAAGAGTGGGGAAGCTTTTGCCCAGCTGTGGGATATTACAGGATTTCTATAACAATAATGTACATGCAAAAGCCATTGCACTTGTCAGCGGGTTGCAAGCATCCCCAAATAAAACGCAACGTAGACAGGTATCCTAAAAAAACAAAAGTTTCTCACCTTATAAGCCACATGGCGTGACGGCATCAAGGCTGATAGTGCAGTTCTTTTGTCACATTAGTTCGACTCCACTGTCCCTTTCGAATGCTTACAATTTAAAGCACATTAGCCTAAATTATCCACATCTACTCAATTACCATCATGACATTATATGCATTTGGTTTCCGATGAATCTAATAATATTACTGCTGAGTTCAAATTTAAAACTAGTTCGCGTGTGTTTGCCACTCGCAAACTTGGCTTTGGGTAAGAGGCCTCTCCCTTGAAGGAGTCCAACGTTTGTTGGAGCGCAGCCTGTCATAGTCGTGGCGATTGACACGACTTCCATGGCTTATAGGGCAAGGAAGCCAAGTCGAGCCTGCAGTAGACTTTGGGACAATTTTACACAACACTATCTAGTCCCGAACTAAGCAGAGCTTGTATTATGAGTACTAGACAATGAATATAGTACTTTTTTTGTAAATACATACTCATTAACACTTACGTTCATCATATAAATATTTGCGTCCTGTGGGAATCGACCCCAACAACCTTGCCAACACTCGAATCACCAGAAGACCACTGAAGTCGTCAAACTAATTTGAATAAACGTCATCAAACCTTTCATTATGTTTTTTTTTTCTCTTCGGCATTATTAGCATTAGATATTATACTTCTACATTCCAAGATTGGTATGCGACCAACATTTTTACCATAACAACATAAGATTTACCAAAAAAAAAAACCGTAAAGTTTTATGACCTCGCTTCGTTGGAGTGCGGTCGCGAAAACTGTGGACTTGATTGTAGCTCATTTTAGTGTTAATGCGAAATAAATGAGCCTTATTTAGTTTCGTGGATTTTTTAATTTTGTTTTATTATATTTTATTTGCATTGTTTTTATTGTTTACTAGCTTTTACCCGCGACTTCGTAGGCGTAGACTTAGTAACACAATTTATTATTGTTGTTGTATTGTTATCTGAGATTGTAATAAGTAGAGCCCTTGAAATTTGCAACGCCTGAAAAAGGTGCTAAGCTGTACACTAAATTATATTTAAGAACCTTACTAACCTTAGTATGCAAATAAATTGTTTGAGTTTGAGTTTTTTATTGATTTTTCTAATTATCGTTATTTTTATGTTCATATTTTAAACGTTTCCTCGCAGCAATTTAATAAATTCGTTCATTGAATCGTAATCGTTCTTGCTCTGCTCCAGACGTCTAAACCAGCAACGCACATCAATGCACAAATAAATATTTCAATAAAACGTGTTTAAATCACGAGATTATCTATCAACTTCTCAAGTCACAACTGTTAGTGGTGGGTGTATAAGGTTATTTGGTAGCGTTCCGGTTGGGTGTGCACTTTCCATCTCGACCGCACGGACCTGCTTCTGCCCCACTGCCATACATCACCATAAACATAGTCACAGATTTAAAACATGTGCACCTACTCAAGTACCTACTCTAACTACTGCTACTCCTAAGCACCTACTCAATGCAATTTTAAAGAAAATATTTATAGATACGGGCTTCACTTTTCTTTTATTCTAAAACACGTCACGTAAAATACTTAGGACGCTCGGACGCAGAACTGTAAGCGATAGAAATTTAGACTTTAGGTAGGTATCATGTTGTAAACAAAGCTAAATGTAACATGAACATGACGTGTAACGAGACAGGTACGCAGGAGACAGTGTACAGGTTTAGAGTTGTAGGTACAAAGAAAGATCAGACCGTGCTCATGCCTATTTGATGCTTAAAAAACATGTTTAGGTAAATATTATCTACATATTTCAGAATTTCGCATACAAAATTATTTGCAATCCTAAGAAATAAAGCGGTGAGTTTCCTTTTAAAATCTAAAGTGGCTCCTTAATCCATACGGACCTCAGAAGAGAGACCTATACTTGGGTACAGGTCTCTGTACGTTCTGTAAGTTCGTGCGGGAACACTTTTTTTTCACCCGCTACTTCAGACGCTTGTAACACTAGGGGTATCACGCGTTGCCAAACCTGTAAAACGAAAGTGAATAAATAGTTGGGTTGGCAGTATAAGGGTCAATGACGTGATGTGGTGGTGTGATGTTATGTGCATGCCAAGATGGATAAGTTGATAAATATTAGATATAAGTAGGCAAAGTAAGTCACAGACGATGGGTCCTTTTTAATATACCCATACTATAATAAGTAGGTGCGGGGTGTGCAAAGCGATGAGATTGAGAGCTTAGGTATCATATAGCAGTTGTACTTATCGCGTTGTAGCTTACCACCCGAAATGACGACAGTTACTTTCTACGTTAGCAGAACCCTTTAGGTTGGCTGCAGTTGCTGAGCGATGGAGCTAAAAGCACTGATTGTGACGATGGGGGACATTGGGGGTATCGGTGGATCACAAATATAAAGTAATAATTCATAATAATAATAATTCATTTATTTATTGCTTGTCACAGGTGAAAAGAAGATCTTACAATTAGTATTATTGTATCACTGTAACATACCCATGGGGTGTACAATATTTCATGTATGTCAATATTATTGGCTATGTTAAAAATAATATTACAATAAACATTCATTCTTACATAATTATTAGGGACATACAAAGACATACACGTTTAATAAGTCAAAAGTTAGGTCAAAAAATAAGTTTAAGATTGTCAATTTTTGTTAACCTCATCAAACATTAATAGACATAATTATTTCGGTCCTGCGATTTACATTATCATTAAATAAATATAATAAAAATAGGTTTAACATGTCAAGTTTTAGTCATCCTCATTCTACATTCAATTATAAGTTATTATTATGGTCATAGAAGTTACATCAAATAAGTGAAAAACAATTTTAGTCAATAATTCGATCATTTAGAAATTCATTAATTGAGTAATATGTTTCACATAGGAGAAATTCTTTGAGCTTTGATTTAAAAACTTTCAATGATGTGATATTCTTGATACAGTTTGGGAGGTTGTTATAGATTTTAACTCCAATACCAAATACACTCGATTTAAATTTTGCTGTTCTACATTGAATGCCTTTAAGTTCAGTTTTGTGTCTCGCACTTCTTAATGTCTCATACTTATCTTTATCGCGTTTTATCATCATTGCCGCTTCAAATATGTATAATGAAGATACGGTTAAGATTTTCAACCTTTTGAAAACTGGTATACAGGAATCCGTCTGTCTAAGTCCGCATATGCTTCTAATGCACTTTTTTTGTGCTTTTAGAGCACATTCACAGTTCGTTGAATTTCCCCACAATAAGATACCATATTTCAGCATGGAGCCTACATATGCATGGTATACACTTAATAAAGTACTCTCATTTGTAACTTTTCTTAACATGTAGAGGGCATATGAAAACTGATTTAGTTTTTTGCAAACATGGTCAATCTGGATTTTCCAGTTTAGTGCAGAGTCAATGTGTATGCCAAGAAATTTAGTGGTCTTTACTTCTTTTACAGTTTCACCTTTGTACTTTATGTTTAGGTTCTTAAGTTTTGTAATAAAGTGGTAAATATATTTTTCGGTACCTACATAAAATTTGGAGTCGGTGTGAGGATGATGGTGAATGTAACATGATGTGAAACTTGCATTACGATCATTATCTTATGGGGAAGTTTACAAAAACTTGTCATATGGTCTGAACTAAGTATGAAAAGGTCTGAACTAAGTGAAAGCCTGTTTAGTACGCCCGCATTAACCCAACCAACATAATCAATCTAAATTATTATCTGATTTGAAAAAAGTAATGCAATATCGGTTCCAAGTAATACCGTTACAACCTCGTGCGCCGTTGATTTACGTAATTATCGACAGTTATCGACCACACATCACTAGACCGGGACATGCTAATAAAATATGCACAGCCCTAGTTCCGTTAGCTGTCACTGAATGACGCCCCCTATACCCGATATAAATGTCTAAGATTCCTATTTATAGAAAAATCAATAACATGCTCGCAGTCGTACTGGGCCCACACCTAGACAAACAGCAAAATACTTTATTTTTCTCCTTTAAAATAATTGGTAGATGCCTTCCCTACTGTAAACGAAAAAATGAGGTTATGGTTTTAAAAAAATTGAGACGGCGTTGTAAGATTAATTCTAGCTAAAACAAAATTGCGAACGAAAAATATTTGTTTATTATATAGTATTGTAATTATTACCTTTCTTTTCCACAGTTCTCAACGTAGCGGCCGGCAAGGCGCCTATGCAAGCTTCGACCGACGACGGCGGAGTTCCTCAAAGAGCGCTAGACGGCAGCACCTCCGCCACCTTCAACGCAGAAACCTGTACCCTCACCAAGGCTGAGCGGGTGCCCTGGTGGTACGTCAACCTGCTGGAGCCTTACATGGTGCAGCTCGTCAGGCTTGATTTCGGAAAACCGTGCTGTAAGTACAAAAAGATTTAAATGGTTTATGAGAACATTTTGCTTTTTTTTTTTATTTGTTGACGTCGACAAACGAGCAGACGCGCCACCTGATGGTAAGTGGTCATCGTTGCCCATGGACATCTGCAACACCGGAGGAGTTGCTGATGCGTTGCCGGCTCTTAAGGAACCGGTTTACACGCTGTTTGAAGAACCCCATGTTATAGCATACAGGGAAAACCTCAGCAGGGAGACCGTTCCACATCTTGCAGGTGCGCGGAAGAAAACTGCGCGACGCTCTAACATTCTTGGAAACTCCAGAGTGTGAGGATGGGCTCTGCTTTTGAGGCGGGTGGTGCGATGATAAAATGGTGACGGATGCACCAAATAGCTCTTGGGAACACTCCCCATAAAATAGACGATAAAAAGCGCACAGAGAGCCGCAACGTCTCTCCGCAGACTGAGGGCGTCTAGGTCGTCCGTGATATTAGGATCGTCGATGATCCGAACTGCCCGGCGTTGGATGGAGTCAAGAGGGATGAGTTGGTACTGGGGTGCACCAGCCCAGATATGAGAACAGTACTCCATATGAGGTCGAACTTGTGCTTTGTAAAGCAGAAGCCTATGACCCGGGGTGAAGAACCGCCTCGCTCTATTAAGCACGCCAAGTTTTTTAGAAGCCAACTTGGCTTTACCCTCTAAATGACCCCGAAATTGGACCTCGTTCGTAATTTCGACACCGAGGATTCCAATGTTTGATATAAAAACTTGATTCCGGTTTGACATGCTTTCTTTCTTTGTCAGACATTAGTTGGAGAGGTTTGTTTACTATGGGCAACAAGTATTAGATTACAATATTGTTCATGAGTATGTAGGTAAATCTGCGAATACCTAACCTAACCTACTCGAGACTTACTCCGTATTGACTACATAGTAAGCACAAATTCATTCGTGTTCACATCAAGATGTCTTTGCTGGCCCACTTGCGCACGCGCCGCGGTGAGGCGCTAAACGTACATATCTACGTCTACTATCTCACTGTGATAGATAACCTCTTTGTTTATTTATGTACACATGTTCAATGAATAGATACTTATTTGCTTTTTGTACATGTAAGTAGTAAGTACTGTCAAACGTGAATATCATACATCGGACAATATCATATTAAATTCGTTTAAAAGTTCAATTGCAAAGAAACTCTGAAACGAGTGCTTGTGCTCCGAAACGCCGTGATAAAAGCCACGGGCATTGTCAATGACGCGGAGTGATTTTATTGGTGATTTCTTTGTGTAACATGATAATAATAATAATGATTATTTAAACAGAAAAAACCTTTAAAAAAATATTGCCTAAACAAATTCAATTAAATTAAGGTTACACAAATAAAAACCCTGTAAATGTAAACCCTGGCTCCTAAACTAGGTGATCCTATGATGACTTGAAGTGAAAATAATAGAAAAAAAAAGAAAAAAAAAACATTAAAAAGACATTTTTCCTACTTTTAATACTTTTTTCTCTAAACTTCATACTTTCGAATCAGTGCATGCACATACGTTGGAGTTTACCTAACTCCATAACAACTATGTTTACGATTATTATATTTACAAATTATTCGTATTCATTCTAACATTGTCAGATAAACAGGAAGTAAAGTACTTGATGCACCATGTTATTAATCATGGACATAATGTAAAGAATGCTTTAAGACAATGTATTTCCGAATTCGCACGGAACTCCGTTGTAATCAAAAGGACGCAACACAATCTCTTAATGATCTTTGTAAACAGGCGTTAACCTTGGAATAACAGACTGTGGATTACATATACTTACGCCTTTTTCCCATAGGGGAAGGCAGAAACAGAAACAGATCGCGACTTCCTACGCCACTACAACTTCTTCTTCTCCTCCATCTGCTCATTTTTTTATACTGCTAAGGTGGCAAACAAGCATATGGCCCACCATGGTAAGCGGTTACCGTAGCCTATAGATGCCTACAACACCAAGCGTATCTATCACTTGCGCGTTGCCGACCCTGTTAAACGAAAGAGGAATAGTTGAATTGGCAGTATAAGGGCCAGCCCCTGTGAACACAACATTTCCTCGTGGAGCACTGGCAACCTTTGCTCCTACACGCGCGCCATTTTAAAGAACCTCACCAATAAGGTCGATGCATCTTTCTGGGGCATCCTCTACCACTGACATTCTACTTATAAATCCCTTGTTATTCGCCTTTCGTTATCTCGACCAAAACCAGGAGGCCTCGGTCGTATTACCAAATTTCTCGGCCGACAAAACACGGAAAATGAAATCTCTTTTTAAATTATTTTTACAAGTACCTTATTTGCTGTTAATAATTTTGCACTAGATTGGTCAGCTTAGTTCCGTGACGCTTTCTAGTTTGCAACCAAATTACCCTTTGATTATAATATTACGTAAAACAATGACAGTACAGAGGCCAGCACATCAAGCTGCCACAATCTGTCAAATTTCCTTGATTGAATTTCTACTTTAATACAAAACAATAAGGTTCATATTCAATTGGGAAAATTTGACAGTTTTGGATAGCTTGATCTGCTGGCGTCTATACAATCACTAGCATATAGGGTACACTTTGCATACAACGTATGTTGTCTAACCTTTCGAGTGTCGGACTACTCATACCGAGTTCGTAGGTTCGATTCCCACAGCACACAAATATTTGTGATAAACACATGTTAGTGTTTGTCTGGTTGTTTCTAATGTATATTATAAGTATGTATGTACCTACGTCACAATGATTCTACCAGTGTCTTTACGTTAAGTAGCAATCGTCTTTTCACGAAAACGTTTTTAAATTGAAGTTATTCTCTTGACTATTAAGGCTATATTTTCTTATAAATAAACTCTAGATAATAAATTGTAAATAACTCACTTAATTCATGGAATTAAGTTAGACGAGAAAGCTAAGACCACAGAATAGGTCATGTACCTGATGCTGATCAAAACGGGAAGAAAATTTCTAAGATATTTGGAACAACGGCTTAATAAAAATACTAAGAGGCCGCTGACTTACGAGGTACCTTAATCACCGCAAAATATTAACGCTGCCCTCCTATCATTCCAGACGACGCTGGTTCGAATCTAGCCCGTGGTCGAATATTTAACTTTAACCTCATAAAATAAACTCTAAAACTATAAAAAAAACTTAATCAAGTCTAAAATTGCCGTTTATTGTCGAGTCATCATACCGCAATATCTTAACTAGTGACTTTCGTGCAATTTTGTTGCATTACTTTCACTTGAAACTAGTTATTTGCGCCCGGCGATGCCTGTCGGCTGTCGTTGTCAAAGCGTCGTAATGATAGTGTGAAGGGTCGTCTAAGATTAAATCATTGTTAGAAAGCGCAAGACCGCACACTGAACGAGGCATTTCCATGAGTTGTTACACGTTTCATTAGTGTAGTGGTAGCAAGCTGCTACGCTAGAGGTCATGAGTTATATGTCCGGGTCGAGCAGTGTAATGAAATTCTCCATAGCACCTCGGAGTTTGGAATAGGCTCGCTGCCTATTACATGGGAACTAAACATACCTACCAGTGAACTGTTGGGGCACTTTATTTAGGATACTACACTAAAGGTAGGATTTTAACACGTGCGATGCCACGGCGGGTCGCTAGTTATTTAAAATTATTATTATTATAGTGAGAACCACTAAAGGAGGTACGGTCACTTGTGAAAACATCACTACACCAAAACTTAACTAAATTCTAGTTAAGGTAAAGCTTGTAATTATCTTACAAAGAACTTCTGCTACCTGCTCAGGTCAATAACTTCTAGATTTAGTTCAGTGTTCAACTTCCGTTGCTGACTGTACCTGTTTCCAGGAATAAATTTATTTTCTTTGTTCCGTATTCTGCTTCTAGTTATTGAAAATGAAATATTTATTATTTATTTCAAAATCAGTAGATAAGGCAAGTTTTTTACTCCATCCTTTATTGCAACGTTTGTTTTTCTTTTGCTTGAACATTGATCTTTGACCAGTTAATACATTAAACGATCTAAAGATTCAGTTTGTTTGATTAAGCAGTAGGTACTACAACATCTTAAAAGATACCTGTAGGTACCTATACAGGGTGGAAGGGACATCGACGCGCAACGGCTTACCATGACTTCAGTACATGATTCTGGAACCCCGCGTTGGAATTTTTTTTTTGCAGTTTTTTCAACTTTAAACTGTATAAAATCATTATTTCTATCTATCCCAATAAGAATTTTAATTAAAAAGTCATTAATTCACTTTTTTCACTAAAAACGTCATTGTAAATTAAACTCGAAAGATCTTCTGGTCAGCTGTTTCCTTAGAGTTCACTTGCGAGTTGTAAAAATTAAGAAAAAGCCGACGAAAAATTCCAACGCAGGGGGGTCCAGAATCATGTACTGAAGTCATGGTAAGCTGTTGCGCGTCGATGTCCTTTCCACCCTGTATAAAGAAAAGGTTTGCACACGGACAATTTATACATACGAACATTGTAAATTAAAAGCTTCTAAAAATACATAGGTTTAATTCTCCTATTACGACATAATAAAAAAAAACAAAGGTCTATTTGAAAAGCAAACGTTATTCAACCATTTTGCAACATTAACCTATTTTCAGATGTGTAAAGTGTATTATGTGCAATTCTCAAGATGCACGAGTTATGCACTTCGCATACATATTGTAGTGTATTGCGTAACATCAACGGAGGCTCACAAATTGTCGCTGAGAAGATTGCTAATGGCTTTTAAATAATTCAAAATGATTCCGCTGTTTGCTAATGGACAATTCAAGATTTCGTTTTTTTGAATCTATCGTTGTATTGGCTGAAATTGTAGGCGTAAACTTACGTTCATGTATAGTTTCAATGAATAGAGAATTTCAAGTTACTTATCCCCAAGTCTAAGCACCAACACTGCTGCTCAAACACTCTCTGCAAACTGCACTAAGCTTTTTGTATTATTCTAGGTGAAAACAACCCTGCCGTCATCGTGGTGCGCGTGGGCAACAACCGGCCGGATCTCGGCACCAATCCTATCTGTAACCGCTTCACGGGCTACCTGGAAGAAGGCCAACCTCTCTTCCTGCCGTGCAACCCACCAATGCCCGGCGCCTTTGTCAGTGTGCATCTAGAAGCGACCATGCCATCCCAACTATCCATCTGCGAGGCTTTCGTATATACTGACCAGGCGCTACCGATAGAGAGGTGCCCTCAGTTCCGTGATCAACCTCCGGGCAGCACCGCGACGTACAACGGGAAGTGCTACATTTTCTACGACCGTCAGCCAGCGGCGTTTAGAGATGCGCTCGGTTTCTGCCGGTCGCGAGGCGGCACTCTGGTCGACGAGAGCAACCCAGCGCTGCAAGGGTTCATCAGTTGGGAGCTGTGGAGACGACACCGGTGAGTGATTATTTTTAAATGTTTTGTAAGCGAATGTTTTGCCACGCAATTGTTTTTTGTGCTGTGTATGTTAGCAACAAAGTTCTAAATCATGTGTGTATTAATGATTAGCAACTTTTCTTTACATTATTGTCATAAGAATATTTAAAACATTCAAAATAATACAATACAATAAGGTGGGTCCTCTTGGTACGATCCTGGCATATCATTCTCGCTTCATCTTCATAAAAATACCTTGTATTACACTGGTTAAAACTCTAGTTCGGTGAATTTCAACAAGAGATTTTATGTGTCATTTCGGTGGCATTTTTTTATTTCAATGCTATCTACATATTTTTAGTGACAAATCAAACTTTAGCCTATTTTATAACATTGTGCGTGAGTGGACATCAATTATCATCAAAACTCACATAAATATTTAAGGATTAATTTTAAGAGTCCACTGAAATGAAAAGTGTCTACCGAGATGATAAAAAATACCATCGAAATGATAGACTGTGCACCGGAATGAAATAAATCCACCGAAATGATACAGCTAAGAACAACCGTGCTGGGCAGCCAGGGTTCCGTACTTTGTTAGGTTTGATTTCCACAAATTTTAGATAAACACTGAGACAGGACAGCACACAGTTATTTTAATATCATCATTAGTATACAGATATTACAGTTAGTATTACAAATATCATTATTTGAGGTTACAATAACCTCAAAGAATGATATTAATGTAATGTTTATTATTATATGAATGAATTGTTTCTTTATTTATATAACCTTAGGTAACTAATACTAATTTACTTGATATATTAAAGCTTAAAGTTTCTGATTAATATGATGGCTGCATTTGTAAGTTACGCCATTAATAGTAATACATAATGTCTACCTATTGCACTAAGAGAAAAATGATAGGTATAATTTAGTTAAATTGGTAACGAGATGAGAATTTTACATAAATACCTGTAGAAACACTAGTTTCTACAGGTATTTATGTTAAATTTCTAAAATTAAATCAACTCTTATATTTTCATATAATACACCTGAACAATCTAATCTACACTCTAGGTACAAAAGTACATTACAAAACTATGACTTTGTATTCGACACAAGGATCTCTAAAACTTTATGGTTTTATCATTTCAGAGATACATTTCATTCCGTTGGACTATAATTGGTATAACAGTCCACCGCATCCACTGAAATGATAACATTGAGATGATAAACTAGAGGTTAGTTCTACATTTAACTCCGAAATAAAATTATTAAAAAAATATGAACACAACTCAAACAAAACAGTACTGACGGCGAATTCAATACACAATTTTGAAACAAATTAAACAAGTCTATACAGCCACCGAAATGAAACTATTTTTGTCCCCATATTTCTGAAATGATAAACTTACTTTTTTGACGGGAAACCGCAAGACGTTGGGACCGGTGCGTTCGTGCCAAGAGTTTGAGTCGGACTGATCCGAAGTGAGGAAAGGTGAGAGAGGCGTAACAACGTAATGTTGACGTGGTTATTCTACTAAAACTTACTGTCCTCTGAAATGATAACTTTTTTCCAGACAAAAGTTGACTGCCTGTCAAATCTATATAGAAAAAGAAGATAAACAAACAAAAATAGTTTTATTTGATCGAATATATTATAATTTAATGATAACAAAATCGATTTAAACTTACTACGAATGTATTTGCAGGGGAAGGTATTTTATGAGCGGAATTGGGTTCGGGACAGGCCACAGTGATGATAAAATAACACTTTGTAATTTTTTTTTTGGTATATTAGGGGGTAGAAATCAATGTTTTTTTTTGCCAAGGTAGAGAAGTACTTACGTTGTTGAGAAAAAATATATAAAATTAAAAATCAGCACATTGCACTACCGTTCTCAGGTTTGCCGTGTATTTAATAAATACTTTTTTCTAAAATTCTAAAACACTTTTTTGGTTCACTTTGCCCCACTCAACCCTACACGAAATGGTAGGTGCACCGGCTACTCTCCCTACTCGTCTTAGCTTTTCTCTTTCACATAGCCGATAGCTTTTGCTATCAAATACCTCATTAATATTCCTTAATAAAACTATAAAATGGTGATTAAATTAAATTAAACCCATCAGTCAAGTCCATCCTTCAACCACATTTGGTTTGACGTCAATTTCACATGTTAAGTTAACGTCTACATGACAATTGATCACTACTACAGTATGCATAACTGAATGCTGTTAGATCGGGTTGAATGACCTGATAGGCTGAAAGAATTACGAGTATTAAGACCTACGTTTGTCTCAAACAAATTCATAAAGAGCCTCTCGTGGGTCAGAACAACTACTTTTCTATTGCATCTGCTAATTTATTCTTTAACTGGAATTGAACAATTAATAATATATTATCTGATAATTTGAATGATTCATACTATATGATATATGAAATAGACTGATCCCACGTACGCAACGTATGCAATGCGTTATGATATCTGTACTCTTGATTTTATATAAAAAACGTATTCACCAGAGACACACTTATCGTATGCAACGCAATCCTATGCGTGTGTGTTTCTAATCCGTACATTTTCATATTAAATCTAGAGCCCAGATAATGCGTCTAATGTCATAACGCATTGTATTCGTTGCGTACGTGGGATCAGTTTGTTACTGTCTTAAATCCCGTGGTCAATACTGGCAAGGGCACGTACCTAGCTAAATAATAACTACTCTGATCAACTGATCTGCAAGGTTAGGCTGAGATAGCCGCGGTTAGCCTGTGGATTGATGACCATTGATAACAACATCAAGACCACTCCGTGCCTCGGAGACCATGTAAAGTCATCGTTCTCAGTTTTCATACATGCCATGAAAATCGTTAGTATAGTAAGAAGTACTTTACCATGTAATGACATTTACTTTCTTATTTATAATAGTAGGGAAATTAAATGCTGCCCCCGTTTCACTATCATCCCAAAAGTACTTATTGAGACAAAAGGTAGTCTAATATCTGCCCTCGCGACCCCGACAAGCAGGAGACAATCCTCCATCTCCTGACGGAATGCCCGATGTATGCCCTCCCGAGGTACGACCTCGAAGCTGTCATCGGAGAGAACATAGTCTTAGAAAACCTTAGCAAATTAATAAGCAACAAACATCAAAGAAAATCATTCATCCAGTTTATTATCAAAATTGTAACAGCAACAAACAAAAGAAACAGGAGTGTGGTTTTAGCCGGTAAGAGTCCGGCACTACCCAGACTGCCTCACGTGCAGTCTGGGTGTCCATGAAGATTTCCCACTCCTGCCCAAAAAAAAAAAAAAAAATATCTGCCCTCAGTATGCAATCTATCTCCTTGCCAAATTAATCGAAATACTGCTGTAACTTTCGCAATATTAGTATGGAATTGGGATTCGAATCTAAGACTGAAGGCTTAGACATAGACAGTGGCAAACTGTATACTGAATCCGGTCATTACGACAAACGATTCTCGGGGCGATGCCGACGTAACGGTTTTAAACGAGTAAGATATTTAATACAACGGGCCGGATACCGTATGCGCCACCAGCTCCGATCCGATACGGTACGTACGACGAACGTTACACGTAGTGGTATGGTTTCAATTATCATATCAATTTTGTTTAACGGGAAACAAATATGCGTAATGTTGGGTACCATTGGTTGTCTTTACTGTTAACGTAAACTGTGTGTGTACCCTCCTTGTCCTAATGCCGGATAGTTTCTAGACTGCTGACTACATCTATAAATCTGAAAATGTTTATTAAATACTTGTCCTGTTTCATCGACATAGAACTTAAGCCGCTGGGGCTACATTTGAGATTTTGTCAGTTGATGTCTTATAAGCTGCAAGCATCCAATGAAGAGGTTTCTGGAAATTTCACCCCTAAGGGACTAAAATAAGCGATGAATGGTTGTATGGAATATGGAAGTCCGTCATCTAAACATACAATAAAAGTTCTTTAAAATATATTTTTATCCGGCGCGAAGCCGGGTTGGGCCTAACTTATAATTTAATTGTTGGCCAGCGTTTGTATATCAGTCAATTTCGTCAGTTAGATATTTTTAAACATATACTATCACGCCTATTTTCGGGGCCAGATTTAGGCCAGGACAACAGGGGCTCCGGGGCCTCCACAGGGGTTTATTTTTTATGTTCATCAATTTTTCGGGCCCTCCACATCTTAAATCCCCTGCCTGCATTCCTTGAAAGGTAAAAGAGGGTGTAATTTACACCGCCATTTCGCCGGTTGCAATAGGGGGCGTGACTATTGACATTAACATAACTTAACAACATAAAGAAAAAAGCAAGAAGAAAATAGAAAGAAGCAAGAAGGTAATAGAAAGAAGCAAGAAGAAAATAGAAAGAAGGAAGATAACATAACATACCATCATACCTGTACTCCCCGAAGGCATAAGCAGAGGTGTACCAAAGTACACACACAGTTCGACGGTATGTTTAGGTTCCTCGCAATTGGGGGCGGTCTTATTGCCATTAACCGGGTACTAATCCTTACTCCGAGCAGCTTAGCTACAGAGAATTTCATCGATAATCCAATAACTACTCGACCTGGTAATCGAACTCCAGGACCTCTAGCGTAGCAATCGCGCTTAGGGCCACTAAGGTAATGAGGCAGTTTCTATAGTCTGATAAAAACAAATAATTTGTTATTGGATAAATGTGACTTAGAGGGACCTCCAATCATTACGTAAGACCAACGAGGCAATTCTAATTTATATTGACATCAACTAGGCAAGAATCCAAACTCAATTCGAGTATTTCCGTCAAGTCGTTAACAATAGAGTTCAAAGTCACCAATATTGGGACGGTTGGTTTGAGGATGGTCACCACCAACGAAGGCAAAGGTTTGTTTTCCTCTTATTTGTAACATCATCAATTTGTGTCGAGTACGCAACACAATATATTGAGTGACAGATCACAAAGACGCCTAATTTCACTTCCCATTACGTAATAAAGCCAGTTACAAATACATAATTGCCCCTGTGCTTTAAATGTATGTTGTAGGAAGAGTAGGAAGTGACCGGTGTTACCGCAGAACCGCGATAATAGGGCGTGTGCTCACTCACTGTGCATTAACGGTTCTGAGGCCGCCTTGTGTACTGGCTTAAGTTACCTTGTCATGTTACATAGAAAGGTATTAAATTATACAGGTACTATTTGTCGGTTGCAAAATTAGCATCTCGTCACATTAATCCATCCCTGGACCCTAGAACCAACACTGGTAAGTTAACAAAACAATATTGGACGGCAATAGGCTGATATGATTATCAGCCTATTGCCGTCCAATGCTGAACGTAGAACTTCCCCAAAAGAGCGCCAACCATCTCGGTCTTGGGCAGCTCGCATCCATCCGCTGCCAGCCACTTTCAAATAGACGGTCTATCGTATCGCAGGGCGTCCAACACTACGCTTACCCAAACGCGGTCTCCACTCTAACATTATTTGTTTGCTTTATAGATATGACCAATATGACCGATATGACCGGCTCAATTCCACTTCAGCGGCATGCTTATACTTAGCGCACTTTCGGTGACTTTAGTTCTTTGGCGAATGACTTCGTTGCAAATTTGTTCTGTTTCTAGCGTTACAGTTACTTTCTGCGTAAAATAGTATTAATAATTATTGGTTTTAAGCTTAAGTTTATTTTTAATTTTAATAGTATGTTATTGGGTTTTCATTCATAATTCTACTAAGTTTTGCCAAAACTGTTCATACTTAGTCTGGTTATCCTTTGAACTGTATAAATTAATAACTTTCGAACTGTGTATCTGTACTTCAATAGCTAGTTTTTAATTTAAACATTTTTTTTTTTAACTTTGTTGTGCATGTTGTGGTCTCCTATAAGTAAAGGAGTACACCTACGATATTTATTAACTATTTTTGTGTCATGTTTGTGTATATCTTTTGTTGGAGATCCTAAATAAATAAAAATAAAAAAAAATATATTTTATCGCCCAGCCTAAACCCCCACGCTGTAAATTTTATCGACATACTAGGTATAAGGTATTTTATTGCATTTCAGTGATAAAATAATACTTTTTAAACTTTAATATTATCGACAGTAATCTATAGGCAATTCTTCAACGCCCTTCACGGTTTCTCACTGAGAGGAACGGCTTGATTAATTCCCTATGCTTTTAAATGCTAATGCTACATAAACGAGATAACAAATATTAACCAGCCGACGTCAACACACGTTCCTACCTGACACAAAACCCCCTTCCCCACAAAAGCTCACGTGTAGACAAAGCTGGGGACTAACAGCCAACTTGGTGGTTAACCGTTTAGGACACTTATCATGAAGAACATAAGGTCGAAAATAGTCATCGCTAAGATTGCACCCTAAGTTCGATTATTTAGTCATATTGGTGAAGTAGGTATATTAAAAAAGTCTTCTCGACAACATCACGTTTTACTAATTAACAAATTAATAGATCCAGTTCATTATTGAACTCTAGGAGCGCATAGAATGCCCTTAACATAGGTAACCAGGCACAGTACCTGAACTGAGCTAAATACCTAGCTCCTTAATTATAAAAGTGCTACAACGCGGTACTGCAAACAAATTAATTACAAATAAATATTTGGGACGAAAGGTAAAGGTACGAAAACTAAACACAGCTCAACAATTCCCCATGTAAGCTACAGGACGACTCCAATAACAAATCACTGAATAGACTTGCTTACTGTAGTAGAGATAGGATTTTGAAATAATATCTCTCGCGTCAAAACTAATCACGTAAACAAATGAAACCCTACAACTTGGCCACAACAAACATTTCTTTTTATCGCAAAGTCCGAATCGTAAGAAAAACCCAACGTTCGAAGTTTAAACAAAACGAAATCGTAAAAACATTTTGAAATGTTTATTTAAAAAAAGAAATAAGTAGGTATAACATTTTCTAAATGTCAAAAACTTTTCGAATTTCCGAAACTTCTTTATGTTTTTATAATAACTCTTTTGAGGTTTCTCTTTGGTAACCCGTCACATTGTCAACATCACGTGGCGTCCGGCAAGTCACATTTTCTCGTGGGGCAACGGGGAGTCTTGTGGCAACGACACCTCTTACGACATCTATGTTTTACGCCCGCAATAGTCGAAGCCGACTTCCACTTATGCTCACTTTACGTCTGTTTTTCGTAATTATTTTTGTATGACATTTAATTGATGTATTACATAATTATAAACATGACAATTTTTACACAAGATATTATGTGTATGTGTATAGAGGCAAACATTAGACAAAATACGACCAGCTTTTAGCAGTTTTTAAAAGATGTAAATAAACGATTTTTGCAATAATCATTACAAATGTCATATTTTTTATTTTATTTTAAATGGTCTTCCAATAATGTCGTGCAAGTGCAAAGTACTGCGCGAACAATGGGTGACAGCAGTACCAAATTTTTTTAATCAAATTATTATAATGTATTTCCCAATGAGTGTGTAATGAAAATAGGTTTGTGACAGTTTCTCTAGTTAAGAGAAAAAAAATATACTAGAATTTAAAATGTTCATCAATAAAATGTTTCGACATAATATAAATCTGCCCGTGTTCACACACACATTTTGTTTCCTGGGTAAGCCTCCAGAGGGCGGGGTAGTGATGACGCGAACAGGAAACGAGCAGAATTTCAATCTTTCAATTTGTTTACTCATTAGCCCAACCAGGTCGTCCTGACTGATGCCAAATTAGTATTGGTCCGCCCAATAGCGGGCATGTTTATTAGTGAGATAATAGGGATAAATCTCTTAGAATTATTTTAAAGTTGGTAGTGCCGACATGATTGTGACACATATACCTACCAACATTGCAACACCAACATAGATCGTACCGTACGGGTGGTTTAATCGATTAAACCACTTCTGTATCTTCGCAGCTTACCTTCCATGCTGTGTGCTTTATGAACTATTTGCGAATTTATAACTAAGACCTATATCATAGAAATATTTGTATGCTGGCGTTATTTTGTATATAGACATAATTTTCTGTTGCGAATTTATTAGGTGACACAGAGTAGTCTCATAACCAAACAAACATAACTCAAATAGTTAAAAACTAAAATCAATACATTGTATGTTTAAATTAATTGATTTTAATATTGCGTTTTTCAGGATTTTTTTTAATTAATTGTCTAAAGTACTTCATCAAACGAAATGCAAGCAAATTTTATTCTCGACAATTATCTTTATGACTTTTATTCATAGTTCTAGGCGAACAGCATTTAATTCGTACCAAAGATTTAAATCGTATTCGTAATCGTAATCGTATTCGATTTAAATCAATACGAAGAAGAAGATTAGTTTGTTTAGATATTTTGCTACGACAGCGGTGTAACGTTGACATTACGGTAATTTGAAAATAGTACTTACTGCCATTAAATCAGTCATTGTTTGGTTATATGTAGCAGTACTTTTTCTCTAGGGTTTGTTATAAACAACATGAATAAAATTAATAGGCTGGTAACCCTGTGGCCCACCAACTACGCTAACTGTTTTTTAACCCTATATGACTATTTATATTAATACTCGTGGGAAACGTTTAATAATCGATTGGCAAGGTTGAGTTGCGCTAGCCGCGGCGAGTCTGTGGATGGGTGACCATTCTTTTTACACTTCGATAACCCACCCCCCCGTGCCTCGGAGAGCACGTAAAGTCGGTCTCGGTTGTCATATGAACATCTATGACAGTTGTTAGGAGTCAGAAGCCCAAAAAGCCTGACAACCAGTCTATCATCAGGATATTTGTATTGCGCCGCGCACGCCTCGTAACGCACGCCTCGATATAAATTTATCGAGTAAAAATAATGTCTCACTCACCACGAATATGAACGTCGAGACGAGACGAAATATAGATACAGATACTGAGGAAATGGATAGATATTGGATATAAGCTCTCTGACAAATGCCCTGTATAGCCCCGACCGTGGTGTTCCACCACGGTTGGATCTATACTTTCGCGAGCGCAATGCTTCTTTCCAGCAACCATACTGAAAAGTAACTTCATCAAACCATTTAATTCCTCAGGAGTGACAGCAGCAGCCAGTATTGGATGGGAGCCGTTCGAGATCCTCGGGATCCTTCTAACTGGAAGTGGGTAAACGGAAACGACGTCACAGTGTCCTTCTGGAACGCGCCAGGGGGTGGCGAGGGGTGCGCCCGCTTCGATGGCGCTAAAGGGTGGCTGTGGGCAGACACCGACTGCCAATCAAGATTGAATTATATTTGCCAACACCGTAAGTCTATTTTTATTTGCAGCTGTCTAGTATTACTATAGGGGGGCAATGTTTGCTGTGCAATTTATGACTCTATGAGTGATATTCTGAGTTGAATTTTGATTTATGCTCGTGCGAATATGTGTAGATCTATTGGTCTGTCTGATAGTATTGATTTAATGAGCAGTAGGTTTGGTGCCTTCTCTCATTTCTGTACGTGGATGAAGCTCGGCGGGTTGCAATGCAATGTACCTACTGCGAACGACTTGTTTTGCTTTTGCTATTTAATTTAAGCTTGCGAATAATTTAAATACTTTGGTTGTAGATTTCATACTGCGAAAAATATTTCCATTTTTATTCATTATTTTTTGTCAACTAGAGACTTTGTTCTATTAGAGATCGAAATTTATTTACCACAAATTAAAAAATATGTTAAAATTTATTTATCTCTGGTGGGAAAAAGAACAGCTGACAGTTATATGTTGTAAGGAAGCCGTAAATATGATTAATATGTAGGTTAACGCCCCGCGTTCATGTAGTTATTACCATTGTCGTAGATAATTCCCAAAATCCATCCTGAGCGGATGCCTAGGTATATAGTGTAGGGAAAGTAACTGCCAAATTACAAATTTCTAGGCCGTGTAGTTTCTGAGATTTTCTGATAATCGATGAGTAAGTTATATTACGCTTTTATAATAAAGATTCTTGCTTTGCGCAATCTAGACGGCAAAATCAAAAAAACATTTCGTTTACAACTCCTGACTTCTTCCACAACTTACCTATTCTATAATCTTCTCCTCAGAACCGAAGGCTTGCGGGCGTCCGGAACAGCCTCCCAACTCCACCATGGTCGCAGACAGCTTCGAAGTGGGGGCCTCCGTAGAATACTCTTGTGATGACGGCCACTTGCTTGTTGGACCAACAGTTAGGACCTGCCTCGACACTGGCTTCTTCGATGAGTTCCCACCAGTGTGCAAACGTGAGTTGAAGATTTTTAGACAAGCATTGGCAGGGCCACAGAGCTATACTTTTTAAACAGGAGCATAATAATGTTAGAAACATTATTTATATAATATTTGGTAATGTGTGTAATACCAGCCCAGACGATGTCTTTCATAATATTGGTTTCACAGGTTTAACTAAAATATGTACTCTAACCTGTACCTATATTAATTTATACTGTATTTAGATTTTTCTCCGATCAGCAATAAGTAATACAGCGAGCCCTAGAAAGATTTGCAGCATTACGCAAATTCGAAATTCAAAGTTTGAATTTTCTCTCACAGTTGGATAGCCAAATATTGTACATCCTTCATCATGCAGGTATTGTGTGCGGCAACCCCGCGGAGATTCCCCACGGATCTTATCAGCTCATCAACGGAACCGTCTCCTACCTCTCGCACGTGCAGTACTCGTGCAAGGCTGGATACGAGATGGTGGGCAGGTCCCGCCTCGTCTGTGACATCGACGAGAGGTGGAACGGACCACCGCCCAGATGCGAAGGTTAGTAGAGAAGGTTAGAGTGGGTACTAAATATGAATTGATTCCAGAAAAGATGCCAAACCTTTGAAGCCGCCGAGATCCTATCAATAAGAATGTTAAGGATCTGCTATAGGAGACCACCCAATCTGTACAATTACAAATCGAAAATCGTGACGTACGGTACTGGACTACTGGAGAACTTAGCTATAACTTGGCCTACGCGTGATAAAGCATCACGCTGAGTTGTTGCTGAAAATCGGCAGACGAATTTCTTTGATACTTTCGACACACTTCTTGTGTGTGTAATACACCATTTCGTGTATTACACACACAAGAAATGTTTATTTCATACCATGATCATCTTCCTGCCCTTCTCCCAATTTATTTGTCGGCGCAGTATGTCCTTTTTTTCCATTCCTCCATCATTCACTCCCTTTTCTATCAAATCCGTTTCAAAAAATAATTCCATCTTTTTTTTGGCTTCCCTCTACCCCTCCATCTCTCCACATACCATTTATCTTGTTTCTTTCGTAGGTACCATATACATATAATAAATGTCTGTCATGTTCAATTTTTACAACTCCGCTTTTGAGATTTTGTATAGGTAGGCATAAGTTGAATGCCAGGTATATTCTCTTCCCACGTTGGTACGCTGTGACGTCACAAATGTCACGATCAGTGTTGCAGACGCTTGTCAGCTTCAGTACCCCTATGGAGATTTATAATTCAAGACAAATGTAAAATAAATTGCGCAGTGGCCCCCCTATTTTTATCTCGTGATTTTTCATATATATTTAGTTAACTATATTGCCAATGAGTAGGTTGTACATCAGTATATTCTTTCTTGTGAATGAAAGGAAATTGAGAAAATGTTTCCAAATATTAAATTACTGAACCAAGGGACTAATTAGGGTAGAATTCGATACCACTGAACATTTTCTATCTTTCTGTCATGTTTGTTAGAAACACGTACTTAATATTTATTAAGACACATTATTTTGTAAACAATAGAACCAACAAAAATATCCACTAATTAGTGTACTTAGTAGAGATGGACACGTGTAAGGCAACATGACACCCTTTGTTTCCACCCTTCGAGATACATCTCTATAAAAGTACTCAGGTGTACGCGCCCTCGCGTCACCCCCAAAAACGTGGTCGTTGCCATGTGCCAATTATTGTAAATATTTTTGCCACGACCCGGTAAGCCGGCCAATTAACAATGTTGAAGAGAAAATCTTACACGTGTAATGATTTATATCATTTTTATTTGTTATTTTCTTGTCGAGGTTACACACCTACACAATTCTATTTAGGTATGGTGCTTCTTAAAACTAATCAAAGATCAAACCAGACGAAATAGAGAAACAATGTTTTGGACCCTATCGAAGTTTCTTTAATTAATTAATTAAAAAAACCTCCATAGTAGGTACTTAGCAGTAGTATAACTAATGAAGTAGGTAGTCCAGTTCCCAAAAACTTTGTCGTTGTAAATGCTAATTATATCTAATATATAAAATTCTCGTGTCACAGTTTTCGTTGCCATACTCCTCCGAAACGGCTTGACCGATTTTGATGAAATTTTTTGTGCTTATCGGGGAGGTCTGAGAATAGGCCAACATCTATTTTTCATACCCCTAAATTATTTTTTTATGGCAAAGCAACGTTTGCGGGGTCAGCTAGTAAACTATAATATTTTAGAGAGGTAAGTTTGTGAGGTTGTAGGAGGGGTAGGTAATCTCTGGATCTACTGAACCGATTTTGAAAATTATTTTACTAATTGAAAGGCACATTATTTGTACGTGTCATAGGCTATACTTATGTTATGTTTAATATACTTAGATATGTTGCACCCGTGCGCAGGGCGGGTCGCTAATTGTAAATATTTTTGCGACGACCCGGTAAGGCGGCCAATGTTTAGCGTTGTAGCTAAAAGAGAAAATCTTACACGTGTAATGATTAACTTATATCTTCTTTATTTGTTATTTTTTTTTGTCGGGGTTACACACCTACACATAATTCTATTTATGGTGCTTCAAAGCAGATGAAAAAGGAAAACAAGATATTCGTCCCTCTGGAGGTTTCTTTTATTAATTAAAGAGATACCAATATGTGATTTGACTGCACTCTTGGTGTAGCCGATCAGGTAATCACTTAGCCACTTTGCGTCGTTTCGGGTATTCAGTTCCATAGATATTTATTTCGAGTTGGTGTATTTTGTGTAAGATAAAGTTTTACTTACCATTAAGTAGGTAAATTGAGATGGAGGATCGTACCTACTCAGTGGGGTGCATTACGAGATACCTATTTCCAGCAGTGGACTTTTTAGTGTACAGGTTGATAATGAATTAATGATGAAGTCTGGAACATCGCCGCAAAGGGTTGTTAGCTTATCGGTTTTTATCGGATACATTTCGGAGAATGTCAATCAGATCTCCATCTTATTCCCGATCATAAATAATGTTATTTCTATTTCTAAATAATTAATTGTCATTTCGAATTTTCGATATTTGGGTTATTTTACTTGTATAGCAACTTCTAAAAACATAACTGCGTTTAGTTTACGATTTTATTACGTTTATTTATTAAAATATTTCTATTGATATTATTAATTAATCCGAAGTTCTAAAAATAATATACTTACATGAAAATAAATGGCTTAGTTGCCTTAATAAGTGGTACAAATTCTATAACAGAACAACAAAAAAAGTAGGTATGCGGTACGAAATCTGCCGTTCGCCTTTGTAAAGACCTTCGTGACGATGGGCGCGTTCCCTAGCGCGGGCGATAAAGTGAGGGAGGTGATGTAAATGTAAATGACAACTATACTTTTGACAAAGGGAGAGTTGCCAGAAATCGAATTTAGATTTCTTCTAATTATAATCTCGTTTGAACAAAAAATAACCTATAAAAAACTGTTAGGTATTATTAGCACTATTATGTAAACTTCAAAGTTAAACGAGTACTTATTTAAAAAAAAGTCCAATTTATAACTCATTTTTTTTAAATCTAACCTCGGTTATCCCACTGGAGAGCAAATATCTCCCCATAACTCATCAGTGCGATCTGAAACCAGACTGTCCGGTAAGCGACCCGCCAGCTTTTTCTTGGCCATCCTCAGCCTCGACGGCCGTCTCCAGGCAACCATAGTGTTACGATGTTGGCCCAACTCGCCGGGTGAATTTTTAACTTAACAATTGTTAGTAAGTAATTCGTTCCCTGAATCCTTTCAAACTTATAACTTGGGTTGAGTTCTGACAAAACAGCCGGACAATAAAAGTAGCCGTAGGTAGTGGTTTAAGTATGCATCAAACATAAAATTTAAACACATTTAAAAGGCTTATAGATTGGGAGAATTTTGACACAAAACTGTTCCTAAGTGTTCATGTGATTTCTTTCTTAGTTAGGCAGTTGTATGACGATAGACAGAGCGACGTGATACCTGTGGGTTACACGTTATGAAATAACCATTTGGTTCCTGTTGTTATACTTACACAGTTCATAAACTTACGAAGAAATTATGTCTGTCACCAGTAGTGTACTGTGAGGAGCCATCGAGGATATTGAACGGGCGCTTCTCCCTCTCCCACAATGCTTCAGTGTTCGGCTCGTCTGCTGAATACACCTGTGCGTCAGGGTACAGGCTCCAGGGGGCGCAGACGATCCGCTGCCTGTCCACCGGTGTCTGGGACAACTCGCCGCCCTATTGTCAACGTAAGTATCCCTTCAAACATATAGGGTAGGAGAGGAGAGTTTGAACGTATTTAAAACAATATTTAGTACATTGCAATAAGATTAATCTTATTTCAAAGTACTAAAACATTCATTTAAATACAATCAATATTATCTACTTCTGTTTATATCTTTGTGAATGAACTCATTGTAAATATTGGTTAAAACCTGATTGTGTTAGGTGAAAGAGTCGCTTGTTGGTGAACAATCGACTCTTTCGTCATTGTGATATTATTTGGTACCTATCTGGTGATATAGGTACCAAATAATATTGCAGAAGTGTACCTACCTAACTGCTTGTCTCTTGTAATTTTTCTGGCTATCGTAACTCTTCAGGTAGT
Source organism: Acronicta alni (assembly GCA_964056405.1). Classification (NCBI taxonomy): domain Eukaryota; kingdom Metazoa; phylum Arthropoda; class Insecta; order Lepidoptera; family Noctuidae; genus Acronicta; species Acronicta alni. Next base: position 23,371,371 of record OZ043913.1, on the reverse strand, counting down.
AGATACTAGAGACATCACTTACCTACCTAACTAGTTCAGGGTGTTCAGTAATGTAGTGATGTTTATTTTAGCCTTTGTATATGGACAAACAAGTGTATTATGTTATCGTAGCCATAGAATAAATTATTCTTATTGACAACCAATTGATTGTAAAAATAACAAATAAGTATCTGGTTCACAATAAACTTTATTAAGACTCAATAACACTAAAACAACGATGATAACACTAGACACTTACAAATTAACACAACAATACACATAAGTACAATTACACCTATTTAACATCAAGATACATTATTAAAGAGCTTTCAATAATATGTATTATATTTTTTATAACATTAAGGTGGCAAACAAGCATACGGCCCACCTGATGGTAACCGGTTGCCATAGCCTATAGATTGCAACACCAGGGTTATCACTTTTGCGTTGCCGACCCTGTAAAATGAAAGAGGAATAGTTGGGTTTGTAGTATAAGGGTCAAAGTCCCTTCACTGCCACAACATTTCCTCGCAGAGCACTGGCTGCCTTGCTCACCGTAAGGAACACAACATAGCTTAAAGCTGTGTTATTTCACTTCAATTTTCTGCAAGGCGGAGGTACTTCCCCAGTCGGGTAGCTCCAAGTTGAGTGGAATTACTCCCACTATGCCCTACCTCTCTTATATAGGATATGTTGTTATAGTATTTTAAACATAATTATATATCTTAAAAACATTTACATACAATTATGAGTACCTACATAGTATGACCATGTGTCCACGGTGAAAAGTTAAAAAAAAAAGAGACTACAATTTCCAAAATATGTTATCATTTAGTTAATAGTAGGTACAATCATTAACATTTATATAGTCATTATTTACTTATTATCATCTGACCTCTGTAGTTTAGTGGTCTGAGTGTCTAACGTGTGATCTAGTGATCACGAGATCGTGGGTTCGAGTCCCACAGAACACAAAATTTTTGTGATGAACAAATATAAATTTAAAAAAAAAGTAAGAACATGAGTATTATATCCGTTGTCTTGTACACATATTACAAGTTCTGTTTAGTTTGGGAAGAATTTTAAAATGTTGAATTGTTATTGTTATAGTAATAATAATTAAATATTTTTTCGTGGTACATTGTGATGGTTCAGTCGTCACTGTGTCGAGATTACAGAGCGCCCAGTATATTAAACGACGACGAAGTGTGGCGTTGCAGGTAAAGTAGGAATACAATGTATGGGCTGGATGGCCAAATCCAAAACTATAAAAAACTATAACGTTCTGCATCATTAGATTTTTGTATAATTAATATTGTTAGCCTGGAATTTAACCTGATTTTGGAAAAAATACACTTTAGGTATTATTACTTTCACCCACGCTGACTTAAAAAAATCAAACTGTAAATTATACAAACAAATTAGTTGGCTTTCTCGATTTCACCAGCACTTGCTTCATCGTCCTCAATAATTTCCAATTTCCGGCTATCATCAGAACTGTCTTCCTCATCGACCGTAATAGTTTCGACAGCAGTTGAACTGCCCTCACCTTCGACCGTAATAGTTTCGACAGCAGTTGAACTGCCCTCACCTTCGACCGTAATAGTTTCGACAGCAGTTGAACTGCCCTCACCTTCGACCGTAATAGTTTCGACAGCAGTTGAACTGCCCTCACCTTCGACCGTAATAGTTTCGACAGCAGTTGAACTGCCCTCACCTTCGACTCCCTTCTCAGTTTCGACTGCTGATGGAGCGGATTGACCACTCCCGTCGATAGATGTAAATCCAGAAGTAGTAGCTACCGGCCCTTGTTCACCAGATGCACGGGAAGGGCCCTCAGCCGCTTGCAAATTTTCTTTTACTAACTCCTTGAGCTCCTCGTCCATTTTGATAACTTGCTGAAGATGACGCCGTGTCAAATACGTGTGGCCGGTGGTTTTAGAAACCTCTCCTCCTAGCTTAGTCACCCTGCTTGCTATGTACTGCAGCGCCGATGCAGCATGGATAGCTGCAAATGTGCTGACGCGAACATCTTTAGGTACTAATTTTTTAAAGTGGCAAAGAACTTTCTTAACCGGAAATATAAGTCCGGTTTTTTTTGTTGGAGCCATGACGTTCCGAATTATGCTTATAATATGAAATTCAAAATCAGAATACGTCTGACTTCGACTACACGACGAGGTGAACTAATATCAACCGTTCACAAACAACCCGCGCAAGCGCCATCGTGGGTTTGTCACCTACTCACCCTTTCCACCTCCCGCCCACACTTGCAGTCCCAATCATAATTTCCAGGAAATATCTCGTAACCAACAATTAGCAATGTATACATAGTAATAGTTATAGTTGTTGCGTTTACCAAGAATTGTAACAAAAAGTACCAAACGCATACCTAATGCTCGCACATACCTACAGCGATATATATAGCTATACGCTAGCTCAATAAAGCTTTTTTTTACCACCTTAGTTGTAGGTATATAAAGTTTGTTTTTAATTGTGCCATTCTAGTATAAATCTAGAATAAATATACCTACCAGGACTTACTTTTGATAATGTTTTCAATGGTTATACTTAACTTCTGATAGAGTAAACGTGTAATTAATGTGGCCTCAAGATGTGATTTTGAGAAATTTCCGCGGGATTGGGAAATACGATATTAGCGCAGACCATATCTTAGATATTATTAAAAGCTACGAGCAATATTGATTGGTATAATAAGCTTCTATCAGAGTTATTTTTCTTGATATGAATGTGCTTGGCACGAGAGCAAAGAAATAGGTGTATTATTTATTATGTGATTTAATATCATTGGGATTAATTAGGTACCTACTTACCTATTTGTAGGCAATTTTTCGCTCCATATATCGGTATCTAATAAAAATTGAATGATATTGAAACTGAAAACATTCACGCCAGCGTGCAGAGTAGTGGGCTGACAGACTGGCACCTCTTCATTCTGGGAGTCGACCTGTGCCCAGACGTGGTGCAATCAATAAGTTTATAATGATACGGACCTATGTTTTGAACATTGCAACGAAAATTTGAAAATCTTGGCCGGAAAATTGCAAACGCCGGGAAAAAGTATGGGATTTATTTTTAGATTTATTATATGGATAGGACTGGTAGTGGGGTCAGCAGAAGTAATTAAAAAAATACTGTTTTCTGTCATAGCTGCGAAATATGTACTCATATACTCTTTGTCTCTATTTTAGTCTTGAAACTGACAGTACTAATCCCTCTTTATTAAAATCCATTAGTGGTGAACTGGTAATGGCAGGGAGAAGCAAAGACAATAAGTTTTATTATCTCTGGTATAAAATATCAAAAACCTTTATAGAAATATGTGAAAAGCATGATTTGCCTTTGTGTGTACTTGTCATTCAGACTGGGCTTAATGGTTCTTAGTGTTCAACGGTGACATGGGTATCGTCTTCCATGGGAGCCAATAGACTATATTGTTTTTCCAAACAATACATTTTCTATTGTGTTCAAGGCGTAAAAAGGGTCTGCTCATTCTAACAATGTTTATCTAATGTACACTACATTTTCTCAATGTATATTAATAATTTTATACACATATTATATTTGTCATCAAAAATAGTTAACACAAAGGACGGCATACAAAACACAGGGTTTAATAATTATAATAGGGTTACAGAGTGGACATTGAGTCATTTTCGTATCAAAACTTGGATCCCGATTTGGATTTTATAATTATAGTAGAAGTAATTCCACTCAAATTGGAGCTGCCCGACTGAGGAAGTACCTCCGCCTTACAAAAAATCGAAGTGAATTAACACTGCTTTGGGCTGTGTTGTTCCTAACGGTGAGGTTGCCAGTGCTTCGCGACGAAACGTGTTGTGGGGGGACTTTAACACTTATATGTATATAGCTATCCCCCATTTGTTTTACAGGGTCGGCAACGTGCAAGTGATACCCCTGGTGTTGCAAGCGTCTATATCCTACGGTAACCGCTTACCATCGGTTGGGCCGTATGCTTGCTTGCCACCTTAATAGGTACTTAGGTACCTACTTAGTATAAAAAAAGCAATTTATTTATTTTTTGTCAGGCTGATGTATGACACTATACATGTGGAGTTGTTACTTGTTGGTAACTTCTAGTAGGATTACGGTTTTGTGCGTGATGTCCTGGTGATGTCCCATCTAATGATAAGACTGAAGAAAGACCTATTTGCACAAAATAACGTGCCTTGCTAAGTAGCTAGAACATACCATTTACATACATACCATCACGCCTGTATTCCCCGAAGGGTTAGGCAGAGGTGTACTAATGTACACCCACATTTCGCCGGTATGTTTAGGTCCCATGTAATAGGGGGCGAGCCTATTGCCATTAACCGGGCACAATTAATCCAGACTCCGAGCTGCTACTGAGAATTTCATAGAAAACCCAATAACACTTTGCTCGACCTGGGGATCGAACCCAGGACCTCTAGCGTAGCAGTCGCGCTTAGGACCACTAGACTAATGAGGCAGTCATAAGTAGCTAGAAGTGATAGAATATAAAAGAATTGAATGAAAAGCTACCAAATAGGACAAAAAGTAATTGAAGCTTACTTTTTGTCCTATTTGGTAGCTTTTCACCTAAGCTATATTAACCTAAGTAGATTAAGATTTGAAGCTATATTTTTGTCGTATTTAGTATTTTGTCTTGTGTTATTTCTATCACTCGTAGTATTTCAATGTGTTCGCTATTATAACGAACCAAATCATCACTGCAAAAGATATGACGCATGAAAATCACCTGCGTCTTTAAATACTGGCACTGTAAGTGCATCTGTCAATAAAACTTAATTTTATGTGCAGAACAGAAGATTTAGAGGTTAGAAAGGGATTACAAAGCAATAATTTAAAAAAAAACAATTATTTCCAGTTAAATTCAAATAAAATTATTAAATTCAGAATCCATGATTGTGACAATATTTTTCTTTCTTTGTTTTTCTTTATTAATGAATTCTCTGTTTTCGCAGAAGAGCTCCCAACTACGTCATCATCGACGACTACAACTCCAGCACCGCCGACCACGTTGCCGCCGCCGCCACCGGCGTCACCCACGACGCCTCGTCTCGTCCTGCCGACAAGGCCAAGAACGTCCCCTGGACCGTTGTCGTCCCCTACTCCTTTCGCGACGACGGAACCGCCTCGCAGGCTGAGGCCGAAGACTACCTCTGAAAGGCCGACCACGAGAACGTACGAGCGTCCACCGGAGAGGAAGGTCACTGTTCCCGATAACCAAGATTCACCAACGAGTCACATTCCGCATATCATTGTGGCGAGCCATCCGAGGGAAAATCAGGTGAGGTTCATTCAGTCACAATTGTTTCCCTACGAAATGGAGGTCTTTGCGTTAAAGGCGAAAACCCTTTAAACCAAACGTTTGTTTGTATTGTTTATGGAAACGTATGTTCCCATGTCCACTTCCGTTTAACCGATTCAATTTTCTATTCATCAGCGATGGTTCTTGGATATAATAATAATAATATTCTTTATTGACATAATATTATTTACATTACAATTAGAATACCCTGACTCCTACGCTAGTAAAAACTGTGTTGCAGGAGCCAGTGTCCTCCCGCTATTAGTAAAAAAAAAGAGCAGTAAAATTAACATAAATTAGTAAAACAATCATAAAGTTATTACAGTAAAGATAACCAAACTGCGCGCGTGCGAGTGTGTGTGTGTGTGTGTGTGTAATGTATAATGTAAATATATAAATACGAACACGTCAAGCAACAACAGTCAGTAGGTTTTCCACAGTCCGTCGTCTTCAACCAGACGCGTACAGCATTTTTAAATTTGTTTAAAGTATATTAGATACTTTTTAGTCGTGGCTGTGTTTACAAATACAAATCTTACATTAGACTAAAACCCAGACCCAATACAATTTCAAACCATACAAATATTTGCTACGAGTAGGGATCGAACTTGCAATCCGTAGCGCAGCAGCTTATTGCTCGGACACTGCGACAATCGATCCATCAAGTAACTGGACCATATTATCTTACAGTCAATCTCTTATTCTAGGTGTTTAAAATTAACGTTTTGTTTCTCCCATATTTGTCCTATAGGACATCAGATTGCGATGAAACTTCAGTAATTTGTTGTGTATACGTCCGTGAAGGTTTCTAACAAAAAAATAAGATAGAAAAGATGCACTGCAACGGTAGGTACAGCAAGTAAGTAATACCACACATGGACGTTTGCAGATCGTCGGCAGCGGCAACAACATAAGAGCGGAGCAGACTCCTCGGGTCAACGTACCGCAGTCCGTGGACGGCGAGAGGCGCGAGCCGGTCGGCGCCAGGTTCAACATCGGCGCGGTGGTCGCTTTTGGTGCCTTCGCGGCCCTAGTTTTCATCATCGTCATCATCACGACCATCGTCTTGCTCATAAGGAGGTGAGGGATTATATATTTTAGCTTTAAAAGAGAGAACATTCTAGGTGTACATTTTTTTAGAGCATATATAAATTCAAGGGGAGACCCCGGTCAGGTAGTACCTTAAAGGATAGCTTTCATACAATATTGTGTAGTTATCGGTTCTCTTTCTAAAATGGTTACTCTAATATTATGCAATATAAGATTCAGAGTAACTACACTACAGAGCAGAAACAGGAAATTTATAAGGCTTACGAATGACTGACTGATTTGTCATGAGTGTGACAGTTTTGACTCAACAAGTCATTTGTTCTGTAACACCTGCTTACGTTTATACACGGCTATGCTTTACTACGTTTATGTTTGACAAGCGAACATAGGACCATATTTATCATGTAAACGGGTCGTCCCTTGCTTACCATCAACTACATCACTGATTGGTACACCAGTGGGGGTCCTAAGCATCCACCGCCGACTGTCCGCGAGCTGCCATCCCGGTGGTACACGCTCTTGGCCCTCCCTTTCCCCGACCAGCAAGTGGGGAGGCGGGAGTTTGCCCGCACTCACCGCCACACGCATCGGGCCGGACACTTCTCCAACCCCTTATAGCCAGTGCGTTTGTTTAAGGTACTACGCTGACATGGTGGTTGACCACCCGGGTATTTTTTTCAAACAAGATGGCGATTTGCGCTAAACTTGAAACGTCAATCTATTTTTGAGGTCTTCTAGGTGTTTTAAGTTTCTTTAGTCAGTCAAACTGTCATAGTTAATCTATCAGGTAAAACTTAACACAGTTTTTTAACAGTCTTAAGATAGGTACCTACATATGACATTTTGGGGTATAAAAAAAATGTCGACTAATTGAACATGAACTCAGAAATTGATTCTCGCTTTAAATTTGGGCTTATTAGGGTTGCCCAATTAGTCGAGTTTAGATTTTATTCAAGAATATTATTTTGTATTTATTTATAGTGGTATTTATTGAGTACCTACTCACATGATCATGTGTATTTATTACATTTTACCAACCACCATGTCATCGCTATACGCACCTGGATTTGGACAGCACGTACCACATCATGTTGGAATGTCACATTAAAAACAAATTCGCATCTATTACACAGCTTTAAGAAATAATCACAAACATTGTTTAATTGTCTTAATCAATACACAGCTGGTAGACACTCATGGAAGATAAGAAATTAAATATTACTATTCACAAATATTATTACTTGTGCATGTATCGTCACGCACATAATTATAGAGAATATTACTTACAAATTACACTAATTCGTTTCCACCAACCTACACAGCGCACATAATTTGTAAATAAAATAAAATATTCTATAGTCACACGAACTAGGTACTATTTCTGTTTAGAGGTGGCACTATAAGAATGATACTTACTTTTTCATTGTGATCTGAAACACAGTAGGAGTAGGTACTTACTTGTTATACATACCTACTATTCTCGGATGCATCTCTATGTACCTGCCTAGACTGCAAAGCCTATTTCCGCTCTCAATCGATCTTTAAACCTTATCTACTAATTATAATATAGATAGATATTTATTTAAAATCCCGTTTCCACAATAATTGTCGGATTCTGAACCTAAATTGGATGTGTATCTAATTTTAATGATTCGTCTTATCAGACGAGACTACTAGTTGTGATTCCGGCCCTAAAGTTAGAAGACAAAATAAAGCACATAATATTAGAAAGACGTCCACTGATTTCCATACTTAAAGATAGATTCCGCACTCTCAAATCAAATATTGCTGAACACTGCAGAGCGTCATTGTAACATACTTGCCCAAACAAGCAGTTATCAAATTGTTATAATTTTGGACACATTAAAAATTCTTCATTAAACTAAACTTATTTAACTATATTGAACATTTTAGCAGGAACGGCAACGACGGCAACGGGTACAGCCACCACGTGTCTCCGGACTGCAACACTGTCGGCTCGCTGGACTCGTCTTCGTCGGAGTCCAGGAGCGGCTTGACAAGGTACTATCGTCAGGCGTGGGAGGAGCTGCACGAGGCCGCCGGCGCTAAGCACGCCCACAGAAAATACGACCGCGAGGCACCCAAGGACGGCTCCGAGCTCGTCGTCTCCGACGTATACCCCGCTCCCCACTCCAGGGACAAGAGGCGACATCACCACCACCACCACCATCGCGAGCCCCGACAACCTGATTGGCATTCTCCACAGCGCCCACATAATCCTAAGCCAAGGTACTGAAGATAGGAATAAAGTAAAGACTGCTAATTATTGTGTCGTCGGAAAATTACATTTGAACTTTTAGGCATAATACTATGCCCAGCAGTGAGATAATGGCTGAGTAATAAAATTATTATGAGTTAGTGAGTTGGGACATGTGGTACGGTAAGTTAGGAGAACCTCCCTCCCTTGTTTATATTAGTTTAAATTAAAATGCATGCAGATCGTCTGTCAATGTCTACATTGTATATCAATACAATACATTGTATATACAATTGTCTATTTGACAGACCCAAGATACAGATTTAATTTAATTTCCTTATTATGAAGATATCCATTTGGCATTATAGTACTTACCATACATTAAAATATTAATATATAAAAGTAGAGGGACGACTGCGACGGTAGAACGAGAGCCGCCGACTATATTTAAAATATTCATGTGTTCACCAAGTCTGTATATATCGCGTCCGCCGCCGCCGCTAGGTTGCCCCGTGCCGATCAATATGTAAATTAGTAATCGTTGCTGTTGTACCTTACAGTACACCTATTTTTATTAACATACTGGGTCTCGTTGAAGAAGGGACATATTTTACATAAAAAAGCATTTGTTTCACATAATTATCTTGTAGAACAAATGAATTAACAAAAAAATACTTTCAGTTTACCAACCAACTGACGACATTTCATAATATGTGGTAGACGATTTGCCTAAAGTCGTACAATTAAAGTTATTAGTTTTGATTAAAGGTATCATGGCCTTTGCCTTATAAGTCCCATCTTCAATCAGTCACCCAGTATACATTATTTGGTTGTATAATCTATCTGCTTACACTATGATTACCTTGATCTTTTCTTAATATTATTCTGCGTATTATATTTCGTATTTCATTCCATAATTAGGATTGTAAGCAGTTAATAAGATTTGTACATAATTATATTAGTTATAATTAAGTTAAGTAAGTAAGATTAGATTGACGATAATCATTGTATTCTGCTCTTTTTTATGTTAATGATTTTGTATTATGTGTAGTGAAGAACCTGTGAAAACATGTCCGTTTGTAGTATCGATACAATTCTAATTTTAAACGAGATTATAATGGCGAGTCTTTATTAAAGTGATGCTTAATGTGAGACAATACATTCACTCAACGCGACAAAATGTATGGAACAACTGGTTTAGTTTTTGGCGAAATCAGGGTTGGTCCCATTGTAAAAGTTGTTCATAATGATGAGTACAAAAGCCCCTTAATTTTTTAACGGTACCTAATTAAAAAATAAGAGCGTATGGTGTACTTACAAGTATATTGATATCTGACATTTACGCGAATATTATACATGAAATAAAACTACTTTTTACGGATTTATCGCGTTATATTGCTATTATTAATGACTGCCTCATTAGTCTAGTGGTCCTAAGCGCGACTGCTACGCTAGAGGTCCTGGGTTCGATCCCCAGGTCGAGCAAAGTGTTATTGGGTTTTTCTATGAAATTCTCAGTAGCAGCTCGGAGTCTGGATTAATTGTGCCCGGTTAAGGCAATAGGCTCGCCCCCTATTACATGGGACCTAAACATACCGGCGAAATGTGGGTGTACAATTAGTACACCTCTGCCTAACCCTTCGGGGAATACAGGCGTGATGGTATGTATGTATGCCTCATTAGTCTAGTGGTCCTAAGCGCGACTGCTACGCTAGAGGTCCTGGGTACGATCCCCAGGTCGAGCAAAGTGTTATTGGGTTTTTCAATGAAATTCTCAGTAGCAGCTCGGAGTCTGGATTTGTGCCCGGTTAATGGCAATAGGCTCGCCCCCTATTACATGGGACCTAAACATACCGGCGAAATGTGGGTGTACATTAGTACACCTCTGCCTAACCCTTCGGGGAATACAGGCGTGATGGTATGTATGTATGTATTAATCCCGACGTTTCGGACCCTTACAGCGTCTATGGTCACGGGTAGACTGAGGTGGTGGGTGCTTGATGATATAATTACTGACAGCTACCCTACATTTTTATTATTACATGATCAATGATATTTATAACTAATTATTAATTAATACTAGATGGAGCCGGCATTTCTACCTCTGAGAAGAAAGGCCGAAACAAACTCAGAGATTCATGGTCTCTTATAAATTAACAATATTCAATGATCATGTTTTAGTTTTTTAATTACTGGCAATCCGATTCACGCAGAACGAGCTCACAGTATCTTTTGGTCTTGCAGTTGTAGGTCTGGATTTTGATTTGACGCCCACCACCTCAGTCTACCCGTGACCAAGCACGTTGTAAAGGGTCCGGAACGTCGGGATTAATAATATCAATATAACGCGATAAAATCGTAAAAAGTAGTTTTATTTCAATACTTACAAGTAGCTTAAGCAAGCACTGGATTACTTGCATTAGATTTTCGACTGTTTCTTTAACTATTATATTAAATCTTCTTTTTCTATCTCTTTTCTGTTATCTTTGATCTAAGTTTGTACTACGACTCTATACACCGTACACTCCGTGTATACACCGAGTGTCTATGTGTGAGCGCTAGAGTCGTAGTCTAAAGTAATGGGTTAAAAGTAGATAGTGTTTATCCTAAAATATTTTAAATTATCATATTTATTTCAAAGACGAGTCATTATGGTCTCTTTATAAAATGATTGCAGTTATAAAATCTACTATGTATGGTACAAAGTAATTTAAAAAATACAATGGGTGATTATTATGAAAAAAAAAACGAAGTAATATAATGTGCCATCACAGAGGCAGGCATAAGGTAAGATAGATATTTCACAGTTCGATTTTAATTTTAATTTATTATGTTTTACGAGTAATAAAGTTTTATTTAATTAGGTATGTAAATATTATTGGAGACCAACATTATTATTGTATTGCTCAATGTATCGAATAGGCAAGGCAACTTAAACCTAAAATAGATGTCAGCACCTCCGACTTTTTCTCAACCAATCAGAACAAGGTATATTGACATTAGACAATAATATTATGATAGCGTTGCATTGGCCAAGTCGGTGGTGGCGCCATTATTTTTATGTTGCCTCCACCATTGTAAGATGTTACAGATAATCTATCAGACTGATTAGGCAACACAGTGGGTTATATCGAATATAATGTTCATAATTTAATTGTAAATGTCTTTACAAATTAAAATTGTTTACGGACGGTAAACAATTAAATTGAAATATGTAATGCTGTTTGAATTTCCAATTTAATTGTAAATGTCTTTGTTTATGGACGGTAAACAATTTAATTTAAATATGTAATGCTGTTTGAATTTCGAATTTAATTGTAAATGTCTATTAAGATTAAAATTGTTTATGGACGGTAAACAATTTAACCGAAAAATGTAATGCTGTTTCAATTCCGATTCATACTAGTATTAAACTTTGTGATAAATTATATCGGTTATTTTTATTATCACCTGTTTTAATCAGTAACCGACACAATTTATAGCTGTAGGTATTGATCATTCCATAAAAATGCTAAGATACTCAACTACATAAGAGACGCGACGTTAGTATACTCGCAAATGCGTGCTAAACCTGTTCAACAAACAACAAACACTACAACGATGTGCAGGTATTGAACGTAGGGAGTACGGAGCGACGAAATGGCCGTTCTGTACGTAGTAGGTACTTTTAGTAATCCTATGGCTGCAACTTGCTGTTTACACCGACCCGCATACCTTCATAAATGCTAGGTAAACTTAGCTATGCTACGTAACCTAACATCAAATAGTAGCTAGATGTGACGGTGGATAGCTTACATCGAAATGGCATTTTATGATCGCTCGAATTATGAGCATAATAATGTAATAGACTATTTGACAATGCGAAAAATAAAGTGTCAATTACTGTTATCAGTATAAATTAAGAGTTTAAAAATGGTTTTTTATAAACGTAACTTGAAAATAATATCTAATTTATTTAAAAATCCGTAAATAAAAAATGCATTTTTTTAACGTTTGTCACGTGACACAAAACGCTCCTGATTGGTCGAGTTTGTGATGACGTCACAAGCTTGGAAACCTCGTTTGCGTACTTGCGTCTACTTGTGATTTATCAGCTTTCTAAACTGTTTTAATAAGATTTTCTGTATTATTCATTGTTTTTGTGTGATTTATTCGCAATATTTTACAAATTCTGTCAAGTACTTTTACCATGGACAACGATTTTGTAAAAGCCGACAGCAGAAACCTGCCCCAAGTCGACGCAATCATGGTCGGATTGTTTTTCAAAAATAATTCCGACTTTTATACTTCGGAGCTAAAAAATGTGAAAACAGCAAAGTAATTATACTAACACTTAAGCGGTAACTTAAATTATATCATAAGAAAGTGAAATAATGATGAACTTCTACATCGAACTTATATAGGATATATATATTATAGTCGGGATCTTTTAGTGTAATACTTATTGAAATCATAAGACTCTGTAGCTACACTTTTTAAATAATATTATGGAAAACAGCAGAAATATTCCAAGTGATTTGCAAGACATTCTGTTATAAACATTAGAGGTATTATAACCTCAAATCAATAACGAAAATATTTAGATTCAGAATGTAATTAATTATTACAAAATTTATATAATATGTTTACTTACATCGAAATGGTCTTCACAGAAGAAAATATTTGTACTATTCGCTATGTCATTAGGATCCCTGCGAGAAAGTTTCAACTTTCGGCGCACTTCGACATTCTTTGGAACACTTACAAATAGTTTTTCCGGAGTTTTTATCGACGTATTTGTACATTTTGGAACTGCACACCATTTGTAACTCATTTTGTCACTTATTTCACTGATAAAATTTAAATCCAATCGCACTTTCGATTTTTGTTTGCAACAAATGTATGTGGATGATATGTACCACAGATCAGAATACAGGCGTGTGACGTCACCGACCCCATTGCAGCGCCATATTGTCAAAGTAGCGTTTTGGCGCGCTATTTAAATATTGAATTTTTAATTTGATATTTTTCAGCAAATATGTACCAGAATTAAAAAAAACAACTTTTACTGGGTTCCTTAAACTCTACTACATAATATAAAATGGATTTTAAAAACCTGTCAAATAGTCTATTTCCATACCATCTTGTTTCTATCCGTTTGGCGATCCGATTTTTAGATTGAAACTTGTTTATTCGCTCAAGTGAGCCGTGCTAATAGGTAGGTATTCTATAAGTAGGTAAGCAAGCCTACAATGTTTTTACTATGCGTTTCAAATAAGAATAGGAATGTCAATGACCTCGAATGACCCCGATCTGTCAAAAAAGTACAGCTTGCAAAGAAAATTAATTTTATCTTTTGAAATTTTAAAACTTTATAATATATTTATAAGCAGTAATACCAAATCCGGAACTCTCCGAGTTAATAAAAAGGCACAATCTGCCAAAAAAATATGATATAGACAATATTTTAAACTCCCATGGCTTAGAAGTTTTGAAGCTGCCACCCTATAATTGTTATTTAACTCCAAATGAATATACCTGGCACTTGATAAGCATAGGGTAGCTGACAATAATATTCAACAATTAGAAAGCCAAATTGAGAATCTAACACTGGAACTTATTGATTCAATTACCAGTGACGATTGGAAAAGAAATTAACTACGTCAAATGAATCGAAAATAAAAACCAAAAAAAGGGGAACATTTCAAGACAACGATAACTTTAGTTTTAATAAAAACACGGGTAATAAAATATCTAATTTTCATCTAAATAACAATCGGTGGAATATTTTAAATACATAAAAACTATTATTTCAAAAACATTTGTTTTGCTCACCCTATCTAGCTGGTTTGAATTGACAGCTATGACGTCACAAGATGGCTGGAGGTCAGTCCTATTCTTATTTGAAACGCATAGTAACTTAGATTGTCTTATACATCTTAGCTTCAGTCCTGTACGATGGATTCCTTTTGCGGTTGATCAGTTTACGACCATAATGATATGGATGAAAAGTCTTTAATCGCTAACATTTTAGATTGTACGCTGGTGATTGATGATCTTATTTCGACTTTGTGAACTTAATAATAACGTTGGAAACTGGTAGATTACTGGGCTATCGTTGTAAATTTTACCTAAGGTGTTTGTGTTCCACAAAAATTACAAAGATAAGGGCTTAAAGACAAAGATAAGGTAAAAATAAAAATAAAATAATACTATTACTTTTTTATTAGTTTGTCAAATTAACTACGCATACAAAAGGAGTTACATTGCTTTATGTTTGATCCTTGCATTGGATATAATCTCATCTTCAAAATATCTATGTAAATAACAATATAAGATGAATATCTTCTGATAAGTGTTACTTTATAACTATCCCGTTTTAAGGCATCTGCTATTGCTTTTATATATTTAGATACTTTTAATTCGACTTACTAAACTAGATAAATTCTGGTAATCAAATAAATGTAAGTTGGGTGACATAAAGGCTAGCACATACTACAGCCGCGAAATCGTCAGCGCATCGCATTGCAAAATTGCGAGAAAGCACTTAGGAGTCGCGTCCGGGCGCGCTGCAACGCCATTATTGAATCAGTCAGCCGTTGGAAATTCAAGGCGATGGATAGTTCTGTAATCCGAACCACAGATAATTCTGGGATCACACGTCCGTTTACTGCGCCTTTCAACGAACACTCGAGACGGGCCGCATCGCAACGCATCGCGGCAAAGATACGCCTAGCAAGCGAACCGCCAGTGGGTTGCGACGCGGCTCGATGCGGCCCGCCTGTAGAGTGCAAAATGTACGAAAATGATGTAGGACTTTTGTTATGCAATTCGGTGCGGAGCGACCCGCTATTAATATGCGCGAGCCTTAAATGTTTCAACTTTGGATCGATTTCAACAACTCGTTCGCGTTTGACGTTGCTTTTAGTTTAGTAATAAAATACCGGTTGACATTTATCAATTATATTTTGAACACTTTAAACCTAATTGAAATAAAACTACTATTTATTTTCTAAAAAGTACTTTTCTTTTAACGTCGAATATTCGCGTGTCAACTAGTGTCAGAAATCTATATTTAATTAACCAGAATTTGCCTTCAGATTAAAATCTTTGTATATGGTGCATTTTTCTAGGCTTTTTACATAATAATACATATCATGGCTATTCATAAAAAGTATGTAGATAGATTACATTTAGTAGATTAGTGTTACGCTTCCATGACTAAAATTTCTTTGAACCTTAATAATACAAAATATTGTAAGAGTTTATATTTCAAAAAAATCTAAATTAAATTCTACAAAAAAATACACTGCATTCGGGGAGTGACAGTACCTAAATATAATTTATCGATTAAGATTAAGGTATACAATATACTCATAAATTTTGTAGCCTGACAAATTTAAAATATTTTTGCAATTTGTTATTTCAAAATTTTTTTTTTGTAACATTAATATTTGTAAGAACTATATGAAATTTCATTTATCGGCCTGAACAGGCACATTTCTACAGAGGCATCGCGTGAGCAATAGCTAGCATGCAATCAAGTACCGTAAGCATATTTTGGTAAGTGGTAACGAAACAATACATTACTTACTCGTATTAATAATAGAAATAAAAGAAGTGTTCATTCACGGAGCCGCCACTGTAATTTTGAATCCCGGCTATAAATAATTAAAAAATTAACCGAAGTTATAAAGGTTAAATAGTTAGTAATACAATAAAAATTAAAACTTATCGTATTGTGAACAAAGTTGTATTTACAAGATTTTACAAATTTCAGATGTCATTTATTGTACATTCACGGTTTAATGTTTAGCAGTACTCAAATTCGATACCTTCCCACACTTTTCGCAATTAGTTTTAAAATGCCACATCAATATAAATATTACTTTCTAACATTATAGAGTTCGATCGTGACGAAAACTTTTCAAATATAAACACTGCAATTAAAAATACTCAAATATTTTATTATTTATCTAATGTATCACCGCTTTGAATGTACTTTGTATGCCAGTAGAGATGGAAACGTGAAGTATGAGTGGGTATCAGTTATGTCATAAATAAACGCATTTAAATCATTTTAATTTGAGACCAGCGGTAGTAGTGTTTATAGCCAATTCTAGCGAGAGAAGAACAATTTCTATCTCATAAGCCGACCTGGCTTATGAGATAGAAATTGTTCTTCTATCATGGGCAGACAATAGATTTCCGGGTTAGCAAGGGTCTGAAAATGAGCAATCAATCATAGACCTGAGGGTGGCAAACATTAATAGACCATGACTGTACACAACGCGATTATTAAAAAAACATTACGCAATATCGTTTAAAACCAAGCAGATAGCTTTGTTTTAAACGATATTTTGTAGTGTTTTTAATTTCTGTTAGTCAATCTACGTCATATACAAACTGTACGAAATTGTAGGTATGTTCAATTTTATTTAAATTTAATGTAGGTACTAAGACGAGCAACAATAAAGGTAGAAACAGACTGATCCCACGTACGCAACGTATACAATGCGTTACGATACTGACTGGACTGGATCTGGTTTTATATAAAAAATGTATTCATCAGAGACACACTTACCGTATGCAACGCAATCCTATGCGTGTATGTTCCTAATCCGTACCTACATCTAATATATATATAATATAAAATTCTCGTGTCACCGTTTTCGTTGCCATACTCCTCCGAAACGGCTTGACCGATTTTGATGAAATTTTTGTGCTTATCGGGGAGGTCTGAGAATAGGCCAACATCTATTTTTCATACCCCTAAATTTTTTTTTTATGGCAAAACAACGTTTGCGGGGGCAGCTAGTTTTCATATAAAATCTAAAGTCCAGATAAAACGTCTGATGTCGTAATGCGTTACGTACGTGGGATCAGTCTGTTTCTACTTTAAACAGCTGACACGTTTACTGGTAAGTGGTATATCACTTATTCCAAATCGCGCAACTTAAAGAAACCGAAACCCTCTGGAGGGTCGAATCAATTTTTCTAGTGTCTGTTGATCCTTGATAAGTTCACTAAGAGACAGCTAAAGGTGGTTAAATCCATGTTTATTTCTAATACCATCTGATGACGGGTACATATTTTAGAGTGTCATCAATTAAAAAGGGTTAGGTCTACAAATCCTTTCAGAATAAGGACAAGGAGTAGGCGGAGAACTACTCGTGTGCTCGAGCACAGGCTCCTGTCTGCTAGAGTAAATTGCCTCTTGCATAACATATTTTACAACTTCTTTAATTACTTTTGACGACACGTTTGGCGTAGCGGCTGAGCGATCGGCTTCTGCGCCACGGGTTGTGGGTTCGATCCCCACACGGGACAAATATTTTTATGATCTATATGTAGTTGTTCCGGGTCTGGGTGTTTGTGCATGTGAAAGTTTGTGTTTATGAACGCACCCACGATACAGGAGAAAATCCTAGTGGGGCAATTTTTTTTTTTTAATTAGATAAGGACGATATTTAACTATCATCATAAATATGACCGAACATTTCTCCGCTGCACTGACCTAAAAAAATATAATTTAATTCCTCTACATGACTATGTTTTTGTTAACTCACATCAGAAAAGAACTTGATTATAGATTTGGTGTTTAAGTAAATGCCATGTCATTATTACCATGTCAAATTGTTCCCTTCCTACTCAAAAAGTCGTTATGATTTGGTATCAAAACTTTACATGCAACTTCACATAAGTTTGAATAAAAAAAAAACAAGTAAAACTTAAAAACATATTGAACCATCGTTAGTTAAAATCCCGTGTCGTGTTAAGCTCCCGTTAGGCCACTGAGTATATAATATATTTTTTTAATTAATAAGATTTATCAATAACCGTACGAAAATTATTAACACGTCCGTATATAAACGAACGAAAAGCGTGTAATTAAAAAGTGACAATTTATATTAATTCTTATACACGTGCTACTCAAAGGCCTAAATTTCAAAACAGCCAAATTCTTTTTTAATATTTCTCAAAATGCTTTCTAGATCATATAAAAATGAACAAAAATATAATTCCGAATGATTATGTATAGCGACTGCAAAAAATAAGTACATTGATTTTAGAATTACTTCAATCTTGTATTTTTACAATGCGATCTGTTTATTCCACGTCACTGCTACATGTCAAGCTATACTTCTCCGGAATAAGCTGATGTCGCATTAGTCTTTCCGTACGATAAGAGATCAGCTTGTACTGGAAATGTATATCTTGATGTGTGGACTAGACCTAAGAACGCCATCCCTTTAGGTCAAGTAGTTACCAAGTTTTGGAGTAGACGCATTATAGAGTTTAAGGAGGGTCGTTATGTTTAAAATTGCTTGCACCGCGTCTCTATCACGACAAGCTATGGCAATCAATTTAGTGGTATCTACTTGGAAGCCCGTAAAACCTGACAACTAGTTTATCCTAGGATATCGGTGTCAACCAAAATTGGATTGTGGACGTCTGGTTAGATTGGTAGCCAACCCTAACATAGGGAAAAAGGCTGAAGTGTTCGTAATAACTTCAAACGACCAAACTCTCATATAAGTAAACTGTTTATAAATTAGACCGGTATAAAAGTTAGTTATAGAAAGACATAAAAGAGACAAAAAAGTCTGAGAAGAAATTAAATTTTAAAAAAGAAGTGTTTTATGGATAAATTAACAGAAATACAATGATAAAGAATTCGATGTGCTTCAAGCCTTTTAAAAATTTAAGCTAAAGAACTTCATTTATGAGCGAAATTATAGACCGATTGAGAAGTTCAGATTGCGGACATTTTGTGTAAATTTTTTAAGGATTATTTAAAATATCATCATAAAGATTAAATTACAGTCGCACCAATAAAAACAATAGCCTACTTAAAATTATTACGATTATGATATGAATAATCTGCTACTCCAGTTTGACGTACAGACGCCAGCAGGTCAAGCTATCCAAAACTATTCATCAAATATTCCCAATTGAATATGAACCTTATTGCTTTGTATTAAAGTTGAATGTCAATCAAAGAAATTTGACAGATTGTGGTAGCTTGATGCGCTGGCCTTCGTACCTACCAAGCGATTAACCAGTCGCGTGAACGGTTAATAAAATAAATAAGGTACCTTCATCATATTCCCCTTTATCACGGTATCAACAATAAGGTTTTCATTCTATAGCCCAGTCTCTTTTTGGGAAATTGCGAGGAAAATTACGGTTTTATCTCAAAATAGTATAAAACAGTCGCTTACGCGTCTGTCTTTCTGTTTTCTTCACGCAAAGGATGTTGATACGATTTTCACTATGATTTAGATATTTTTTCCGGAAGGTTTATTATATAGAAAATGCATGGTGTTATTATATTGTACCCGTGCGAAACCGGAACGGTTTACTAGTTTTTAATAAGCTCATCTGAAAACGGGGCAGAATTTTCTTTGTTACTATTAAATCATTATTTAAACTACATATTTAGATGGGTTATTAAAAATTTGTCTATTTAATTGAATTGTATTTTATTTTATTAATTATTAGTGCTTGCATTCGGCCTATCTATATATTTATTGACCTATGGTATTTTAGAAAAAATATTATTTGCCTCGTACCAACATATAAAAATAGACTACAAACCTTAACAAATGACTATAACAATATTATGTACTGTGGTCTATAACAACACAATAACCATTTCTAAAAATCTTGATATCATTGATAGTGAAATTGCAATTTGTAAACGTGACTGCATAAACGCGTGTCAAACTTTTTCAAAATACTTTAGGAAGCAATAAATATAGTGCAGACCACCTTTAGAATTACACACCCTATTGTCGACTTGGCTTTTTCATATTTCACGATTTCGTTTAACATAGGAAGACTAGAGACAACTGACATTATGCCCTTTTAATTTTTAGCCGCGTTATATCTCGTATCAAGTTTAGTGCCGTACGATGTATATCACGATGAGAAAAGGTAAATATTTTGACTATTTAAACGATGCTTTGTCATATAAAATATGAGTGGCACGGCTATAACATGAATTCTGTGGTTAATAAATTATACTACAGCACCAATATCAACACAACTACTAAAATAGAGTTGTTGAAATAATTGATTAAACTACATTTGTAGAATTTGTACTGACAGTCAGTTTCATCGACTCCTAGTTATATTTCTGTCTCGTTTATACTTGTCACTTTGTTCTTGCAAGGTCTAGCTTGCTAATTTGCACATCGTAATCAATATAATACGATGTGCAAATTACATTCAAACATGAGTAGCCTCAATGTCTTGGCCGAAAATACAACACGGTCAAGTCGACACCATCACATTATTCTGTCCATATATATATAAAAATATATAGATATAGTCGTAACTACATATTATTCTAGTCATTATATAATAAGTATTGCTTGTGTAAAGCTCCAGTGACGAAGCCTATAATATTTCGAAAGCTTAAAGTGAAAGATCCTACTGCTAATTTGAACCGGGAAAAAATCGGAAAACGTATGTTTTCCTGATTAACTATTTAGCCTAGTGGTATATATATTGTCATATTTGTCATACGTCTCATTATAAATGGTACGTTTAGTTGAAAAATACTAAAAGGCACGATCTCTTCCGGCGATTTTTTTTTACCAATCAGGCTATATCAACACTAAACTGTCATTTTTAAATATCGCAATATTTATCACATTTACTTAACAATTGAAACAGTGCCCTGTTGTATGTGTAACTCGCATACTTACAGATTAAAAATGTTATAAGTCCTATGTATGATAGATATGACAATACATAAAATAATTGCCAAAGCTCAGTTAATTTCAATCTTATGTTAAATATTTTAAATGTTTTAAATAGTATCAATCAAGAAAATTTGAACTTATATTGCTCTATTCGCTAATTTGCTCCTATATATTCTCTTAAAAGCGAATTTATTAGAATTATTGCAATAAAATCACCGATGGCTAAGCATCGCCCGAGACGGATTAAAACTTTGCAAGAGTGAGACGAGGCGTGTAGGATTAAAGCTATAGTTGATCTCATCTCACATAAATTTTGTTCTCGTATTAACAAGTACGAGGTTTAAAACCGAACTATACTATTATAAATAACATGTGGGTGTTTCCTTTCAAATAAAAAGTTGCCTACGGCTACACGTACTATGCATTTCTCAGTGAGGGTTGCCCGATTCGCCGACTTTAAATTAAGTACTTCAGACCGTGGTAAGCTTTAAAAAAGGTAAAATAACTAATTTCTAAAAGAATAAGATTTAATAATAAAATGAAAATAAAATAAAAAAAAACAAGAATTAAAATGAGTATAATATATATTATTCAATTAAAATAATAAATAAATAAAAGAAGCTCATCTGCCTTTAATCCTCCACACCTTCATCCGATGCGTATTTAAAAATCCAAGTACGATACACCTGTCAATGTCATTTTGACAGCAATTGTCAGCTCACGTAACATTAACAGCAAGCGCAATAGCAAATCCATGTACAACTTCGTTTAATAGAAACTGGAAAAATATTTATAAACGCAAGTTCAATCTGTATAAGCTATAATTAGCTTATACAATCTTTTAAGTAATAATAAAGAAAATATAATTAACTTTCTTTAACATGAATCTGATGTGTATTTATTATAAACTGCGTTTATAAATATTTTTTGTATACCTACAGGTACTTAATCTACTATACAATAAAAAAATATCTTCATGTACCTAACACATTTGGCATATCTAGCACACTGTTTACACCCATTTGTTGGATCATAATTATATACTCTACGTTTTTCATTTTGCTAAAATATGACATCTTTGTATATGAAGTGTCGTGCAACGTGTGTGCATATGAATAATAATAACAATAATACATATAGTATAATTCATTTGTTTTGTATTGTAGCAACATTTTTATACAATATAACAGAATATAATTATATTAAAATACTATTCGAGTGAAGCCAACATGACTCATTTGTTACAGCAAAATGGGAAAGAAATAGAGTATATATTATTTTGTGACCACGTCCGCCACTGATTCTTTAGTAAGATATCAGACCTCAGGTAAAACATTAATATTAAAATAAAGCTCTGAATACAAATGTCAATGGGGGAAGACATTGCAACGCTAACACAGATGTCAGCACCTCCGACTTCTCCTACCACAACCAATCAGAACGAGTCATATTGACATTACCAATTGTGTCAGAGCGTTAAGCCAAGTCGGAGGTGGCGCCATTAGTTTCTAGGTTTCCTACACCATTATATGCGAAGATATAAGGCCTTGTCCGATATAGCGGACGCGTACAGCGTAGCGAGGCATCCTTTAATTTACAATGCACGGAGTCGCTTGAATCTAGTCACATATAAATGCGAAAGAGAACTGAGTTGTCGTGTATATTTCTCGGTACGCTTTCACGCGACCTCTCATAAGACTATCGATAAAATAATAAAATAAGTATATGTATATTTTCGCATAATGAGCGTTATTAACCAGTCCCCAATATGGGTTTGAAAAAAATCTAGCCCAATGTTTAATTATATTTAAAATATTGTGAATAAAATAGAAAAAAGTCAATAATTTGTGTATAATTAAGTGATACATAGATACATGCAGTCTTAAAATGTTCATTTTGTTGTTATTTTCTTTCCAATTATTTTCAACACATTCATCTAATGTTAGCAACCGCGACGACTTTGCCGACGGTAAAAAACTAAAACTTAAGCTAAATATAGCATATTGTTACTAAAATATAGATTGATTATTTTTTTCCCTAATAAAATAGCAGCAATGTCCAGTCACAACATTCTTTGTTCTAATAAAAATAAGAAAAATGAACTAATGATTTTTTTACGGTTGATACGTCATTTGACATAGATTTCAGTTTAAAAAAATATTCTGTGATTTTTATACATGTTCATGTCTATTCTATGCAAATGAACGTACCAAAGAGTGCTGTACACTAAACGCGGAGTTACGATTTTTAATCTAGAGTAATCTCAAGTAGGGCGTTTATTTCGAAAATCAAATTTTGTGTGGGGAGCGTACACACGGGTACACATGAGGTTATATATTCCCAGTATAAGTTGACATTCCATTATATACACTTTCCGTATAAGTAGAGATCAGCTTATACTGAAAACCTATAACTTGATCAATCCCTGTATACAGTGCAGTACATTGGTTTCAATGTATCAGTATAATATGCCAAGCATATTATCGATATTCACCAATTCAACGAAAACATAAGAGCATATTTCTCTACGTCTATCTACTTCTCTTACCTCATGTGAACATGATTTGAAGGAAAAAATCGTAACTTCTCGTTAGTCAGCATATGGTAATTAATATTACGTGTCCACGCGCATCGAGACAAGAGCGACTCGGTAGTGGCCCGTGCATTAATCGCCGCCGGCGCTTCGCCTCCTGAAAAACATTTTACAGTAGTGTTACATATGGAGTAAATATTAAACAACTAATGCAGGCAAATTCAGGTTGACTCGTCTCATCTCTTTTAATGACATTTCATAAAAACCTGTTGACTCATCTTTTAATGTTAACTCATCATTTTCCTCTAACCTTTACCTATCAATATTTTACACGAAGCGATTACCATCAGAGTTCCCCAACCCTATTTCTGAGCAATACCGTTATCCTCTGGTATCCACTAACGATGTCATAAGTGTTCGTATGAGAACCGTATCGTAGGCTTGTACGTACTCTCCTAGCTATTGATGTGTCTCAGTGTGTATAAGAATGATTACACATACATGGACTACAGACTTTTCGAATTCTTTTTTCCCCGCACTTTCTTAATGTTCTTTTATTCTTAACTAGTTTCTACTCGAGACTTCGTCTGCGTGGACTTTACCTGAATAAAAAGTGTCAACACGTTAAGTTTTCTGAAATTTTCCAATTTCCTACCCAATTTTCTTAATTTTCCGAGAAGTAAAAGTCAATAAAAGTGAAGTACCTTTTTATTCCTCAACTGTAAAAAGGTAAGTCTTTGTATGAACCACAGATAAATTTCTCAAACCATTTGCTGTAAAAACTAAGCTGAACCAGGTGTTAGCTTTTGGCTTATAAATTAGGAGACCTTCTACCTGTCAGCTGCCATGAGCGCCTGGTGCGCGTCCCTCTGCGCGGAGACCTGCACTAGCTCCGCCACCGTCGCGGCTTGCTGCTCCGCTGGAACATGAGAACAATACGCCACGTTCACATTCTTGTATCTTGTGTAATATTTTTATCCCACCAAAACATAAATGTGAAAATGGGAGCCAAGTTCCACATTATGATAAATTTATTACGGTGATTGTCGACTTCACCGACAAAAGACTTGTCTTAAAATAATACGTTTTTCTTTCTATTAATTTGATAATAATGGATTGAGCTTACTAATAAATATTAAACAAATAATTATCTTATAAAGGACAAGGCACATAAAGGGCTTTGACTTATAAAACAAAGTAGTAATATGGGTAGTTAGCTACTTATAAAAGCGAATAATTTTGTTTGGTTTATTTTTCACGTTCCACAGATGTCAGCAACGCATTCTCTCTGTGGCCGGAATTTAGTAGTATCACTATCACTAGCGCATTGCCATCTTGAAATTAAAACGTATTTTTTATTCTGGGATTTCAAATAGAGGGAGAAATCTCTTTCAGTGCTTCCTCAGTTTGTGTAAATAAAAAACCTATCCCGATACCTATCTAATTATGTGCAGTAAGATTAAAATTCAAAACAAACGAGTTTTTACTGAAATTATATGTACCTTACCCTTTGAACATAATTATACCAAAGGCTTACCTAAGAATAAACTGGAAGGTTCTATTATGTCTTTGTATAGAAATTTGACATATGAAAGCGTAAGCAAACACTTTCTCGTCTCTGAATCAACCTTAGACTGCAACGTCATAAGCATGGTTTGTAAGTGATTCGAGACATGTATAAAATGTAGTGTATAAAAAATGTAATGTAGTGTAGTGTACTTTTCCTTCTTCTTTTGATGTTTATTTATAATTAATATAAGTTATTGAACACAACTCCATCTAACTCTTGAGCTTCGCAGTAAAATTACCAGACAGGGGTCGCGTTAATCGCCGCTCAAGCCTCGCGAGACGTCGGGCCGTAGGTTCATCACGATGCTCCTCCCTGGCCCGCCGCTGGGCAACGAGCCTTGCCCACCGGGCTTCAAACCAGAGCTGCATCGCATCCCGTTCGTCCACGTCGGCGGCGCTGCCAGAGCTCGGCCCTGCTGTTAGTAATTAGTATGATGGTTGTGTGGTGAACATGTTATGTGGATGTTAGCCACGGTTTCATACACAATACAGGGCGCGTACGTGTTTGTCGTCATTATTAAATTGATGTATTTTAAAGTTGAATGAGATGTGTATATTTGGTGTGCAGGTTTGTCGAATTGGTATATAAGCCAAGGTAAGCAGACTGATAATGATTTGACTTTTATTAGACTGTTAATAGACTATACCCTGCTAGTGCCTATGCAATACTCGTATACTAAAAAGCAATGCACAACAATCAAAAAAAGATTTGAAGAGCATTTATTACGATTAATATTCAGGGTTCGCGACCACGGACATGGGCCCAGCGAAAATAATCGATAGAAACACAAAACACCATTACACCTTGATCGTGGCCAAATAGTGAGCAAGTTAGGGAGTTGCTCACTATTTGGCCACGATCTCATTCTAATAAGGGTATTAAATAGTGAGCAAGTTAGGGAACTTGCTCACTATTTGGCCACGATCTCATTCTAATAAGGGTATTAGAATGAGATATTGACATTAGTTAATTTTAGCTACTAAAGTCCCTTATTCCTAAACGATTAGCAAACCTTTGTGACTGACTGTGTCTTTGTCAAATGAATATTAATAAACAGAGACGGCGTTACGGATGATACTCATAGCCAAGAATCAAGACAGTACGACTATATCAAGCCGGTATGACTATGAATGGACATAACAACATATAAGTAATTAAATTTTCGGATTCGATTTTTTGACTGACCTGGCGCTCGATGCGGTCGATTTTCGACAGGAGGGCAGTAGCTGGCGGGAGGCGGGGGGACCGGCGGGGCCTCCTGTAGTGCCCCGGTAGATTTGTGGGCGTTGGACATTGTCTGCGGCTCCTGAGGGACAGGTCTTTAGTCAACCCTGGATTAACAGTTGTCTAATACACCAACTGAGAGTATTTTATGTGAATACAGCTACTCTGGCAAACTACGGGAAATTAGAAGATTCTTGTATTAGACAAGTGACATTCTATTGGTAACGTTTCTCGAAACTATAAATGCTTTATTAAATTAAACACACAGCAAACCGAATGCGATACGAGAAAAGAAACGTGTCAACTGCTGTGTGTCTAGATTTAAGCATCGCCTCGGCACGCGTTCAGTTCGCTGCGGACTTAAACTGTATGCATTTGACTGCAAATTCTTTTTTAAACTTGAAATACGTTAAGGTCAAAACAATATCACTGATGTTCAAAATAATCTAGTTCTCAGTTTGTATTTTTCCAAGGTATGTTGAGATGTACACACTATAGTTATGTATTTGTCTATATTTCTAATAGAAACTATGCTTAGAAAGGATCCTTGAAAATAGAGTGCTGTTTTACATAGATTCTCAATTGCAATTATTGAGTAGAAAGTTAATAAGCCATTAAAATTTGTCAAGATTTCTGTTTTGATACTAAAATATTACGTATAGGTTTGAAAACTTACAACATCTAAATTTGGATATTGGGGGTTTTGTCTTTTTACAGGGCCCTATCAAGATATAGTAAATAGTTCAATCCTTATTTCAGTGGAATAAAGACGAATTTTATTATATTTTGATAGTATTTTTGAAATATAAATCCAATCATTTTGGAAATTGATTTCATATATATTGTGGCATGCACATACATACATAGCCGTTTATACAAGCGGTTGCGACATTGTGGCGTAACAAGAAGGCGTAACTTTTGCTTAGATTGACACTCAAGCAATATCAGGAGTACACAGGGCTATACCTCAAGCTAAACATTTAAAAAATATGCTGACTTCGCATTGTGGAGGCCTTCCGTACAATGAGAGTTCAACTTATGAAATTCCATATTCAAATTGAATATTATTCTCATTTTGAGCATTGTAAGACGCTTAAAAATGTGTATATTATTGTTTTATACTTTTTAATTGATCCAATAGTACATCATAAAACCTTCCAAGCAAATGTTACAAGAATATACGCACAGTTATTAACATAAGCGTCATCATGCACATTCATTTACACACAGATACCGCTACATACATTTACATGGCCATATTGAGTGCAACGGTAGCACAATTATACTGGTAGTGATCAGTGTACGATCGTTTTGTACTGAGTAAGAGGAACAGTCTCTTCTCATGTTTTAAATAATTCATCTTAGTACCAATACCACTATATTTAATATTTTTCCCAATAAATAGGCTCTGTAATAAGATATACTTTTTATAAATAATCTTATTTTTTATTTTATCGTCAGTTGACGTTAATCGATATTATAAAATGTTGCCCAATAGCAGATGGGAACAAATGACGTCAGCCTGATCATTGCGGTATAATTGTTGTACCGCGAGTATAAAGTGTAGAGCGACAGATGAAGCAGACATTCATGTTCCACAGACAGATGCACAGAACGAATTGTTGACGTTGGATCAAAGTGATTCGTTTGAAATATTATATGTATTTGGAAAAAAGTGTCAAGGAGTTTATACGATCTGTATCGAATTAAAGATAGTATTTCCAGCCACTACCATCAGTAGATAAATGAAGCAATCTCACATGACTATTTCCTCCAATGGAAATCGTCATAGGTCTCCATTAGAAAAAAGTTTGGTCGGAAAATCTCAATTACATAAAAAATAACTTAATTCCAAATACATACTTCTGAGTCAATAGAACGACAAAAACATCAAGAAAGACAAGAAATATTTGAATCCCGAAAATTTATCGAAGCCCATAAAAAAGAACTACTTGAATAAAATACATAAACATTAAATTCCCTGTATACACAAGCCCATGATACCATGCAACGGTATTTACATGAAGATCCAACGCCAGACAAGTACGGGCGCACATTACACGACCAAGTAGGTGCCACAGACGTACACTGCATGCGACTCACGACACTGTACGGTAATTTGCTTACGTGCCACTGCAGATCCGGGTCGGAGAGCGACTGAAAATTCAACTGGTGTTAGTCTACTCAGGTGTCCGACTACGTCAAAATTTTGGTAATAAATATGTGCTGGATTGAAGTAAAGAGGGCCTTTGGAATTATGTTGGAACTAGATAAGAGAGCTTCAATATTTATCCTTTTTTCTCTATATAAACACTAAATAAAAACATATTCGAATGCAACGGTTTGTAAAAAAATCAAGTCAATCCATCGACATTTTTTTAGGTTTGTGGACAAACACACGGAACCTGAATTTCATATGTTATAAAGATTAACGATGTACGATAAGGGTTTTTACAGTAAAAGAAGTTTCGCTTGCTGTAGAAAAAAAAATGACTTTATTGTTTATTGTAGTGACAATAAAGTC
Organism: Acronicta alni; assembly: GCA_964056405.1. Taxonomy (NCBI): domain Eukaryota; kingdom Metazoa; phylum Arthropoda; class Insecta; order Lepidoptera; family Noctuidae; genus Acronicta; species Acronicta alni. The sequence continues at coordinate 23,342,243 of OZ043913.1, read as the reverse complement.
ATAATTTATTAAAGATGACGTATATGGATTGAAAAATACTCCAACAAAACATATACAAAATATATTTCAGGTAGAGCCTCTTAGTCTGTAATAACGATAATTGTTGGAAAAACTGTCTTACAAGTTTGCTTGTTTATCCGGATTCAAACTTAATTATTGAATATGTCAAAACTGAGCATGCTATCGTGGCGAAACTTGTAGAATTTAACTCTAACCAGCACTTAAAATAACGGGAATATAACTTTTATGGTAGTTCTCAGGCTTCACTTTACTTCAATCTTTTAATAAATTTACTTCAAATGAACACAGAGCCCAAACATGTTATGTCCCCATCCGTGTCTCATATTCTATTGCCAAATCTTGGACACCCTACTTACTTACTAAAGTGGTTACGACCAACCCCGGGTTGTATGGCTACTTTATTTTTACATATTCACACTTTCAGTGAGATGGTATGATATTTATTATGAATTGGTCTGTCTGGAGGCGATGACGATGCTTGGTTGTACAGTTAAAAATACGGGTAAATTTTTTGAAAGAAATTAAAAAGATACTTAGGGAAAACAATTACTGTAAATAAATTTAAAATCATCAACTGAAATGTCGAATAAAATTACACTTTATTGGGTAGTCAATAAGATCTGAAATACAAGATACTATTATATTATCGGACGCTGCTTCTAAATGTACAATTAAAATCGTCACCGCTAATAAACACTATTCTATAATCCACATAACGTTTCTTAAAATGCGGCAAGAGGCTTACACATATTTCAAAATGCTATTGTATGTGTCCATACTCAAGTAGTTATTGACTTGATTTTGCATTAATTAATTAAAATATGAATATGTAGGAGTCAATGAAGTCGTCGTGGCCACTGTTGTCCTAATAATTAATTACAGGTATTTAGTATTCTCATGGTATGTAAGTAATTATTTTTAATAATTATGAGAACGTTATTCCGTCACCTACGTGGTTAATGATATCTCGCTATTAGGTTTATCGAAGATTTTATAATAAGTATACCTACCAGTGACCACGACATTAATATAATAACATTTTTTATTCACATTTCCATAACATGATTATTTATAAAGTGCCTACCTTGTGTCGAGGTCCCAGCCTCCGGTTCAGGTAATTGGAAATGCTTTTCATTATGCTCTTGCTTCTCCTCTCGCGTGCAAGCTCAGGGTCTGAGAAGGAAGGCGTCACTGGGAGAGGCATAAGAGGAGGTGCAGGGCGAGGCGGCGGAGGCGGCGGGGGCGGCGCTGGCAGCGTGGGCGGAGGAGGAACGGGGGGTGGGACCGCCGCAGGCGATGCTCGGAGCCTCTTAACCGACTTCCGAGCCACTTTCGGCGCAGTTCCCAGCCTTTCCAGAACTAATCTCCTCACAACCTCTGTTTGTTCCTCTCGTTCGCGTTTAATTTCTTGCACCTTGTCCGTCGTATCGCGAGAGAGGAGTGGACTAACTGGCGACAGCGAGCCAGAACTTAGATTAATAGATAAAGAGAGTTCGAAACTCCGTGTTGGTGAATCTGTACTTCTTGATGTGGATCTGTTGAAGGTCTCGCTCGCTGATCGGCAAATGGCCGGCGAATATAACCTCATGGTACACGGACCAGTAACCGTAGGCGTAGGGTATTTAACTTTAGGTGTGTCAGGTACTAGCGGCGGTGAAATCTCAGAATTGTCAGTCTCAACTAATTTGTCTTTCTCCAATGGCGGCGATATTTCTGATAAACTTAACGTTTCTATTTTAGTTTCTATCTTCGGTTCGGGGCAGCATTCGGTTTTTGTACTGTCACTCTTCTGAAGACTGTTACTTCTCTGAATACTATTTGTGTCAGTCTTCAGAATGCTTTCGGTTTTTAAAATACTGTCAGTTTTCGGCAAACTATCGGTCGCTGATTTTTCACTCACATCATTTTCAACAGACTTTAAAAGTTGCGGCGACTTTAAAACTGGTTCGGTGTCCGCATCTATGTCCTCTATTTGATCGAAATCGATCGAGCATAAATTTTGTCTGTAACTGTTTTCTTGACTGGCAGGTTTAAAAAGTGTTTCGGAAAAACTTCTTTCAATGAAGTTCATTGAACGGTCGTTTCCCGGTGAGTAAAGGTCGTAGTCATTGTCTACTAACTCCATGTAGCCTTCATTTCTTGGCGTTACGGGGCTTTCTAGGGACGGGTCTTGGTCTCCTTCGTCGGCAAACTCAAAATGTTCTAAAGCGTTAGAATAGACGATAGCTTCGACTGGGCTGGTTCTTCCACACACGTGGGACGCGACAGCCGCTAGGTTTTTCGCGTCATGTATCAGTTTAGGACCGCTCAACGTTCGAGGATTCTTACTGCGCTTCCTTTCGTCTCTGTCGTCGAAGCCGCAGTCGTCTAAAACGGCACTTTCCGCCGCCCAGTCGGACAGTTCGGTTTCTGTGAGCGCCAAAGTAGTGGCGTCACGACCAGATTCAGAGGACTCGGATTCCGCGGCGGCGACTACTGTGGTGCCAGTCGCGGTAGCCGTTCCAGACGCCTTCTCATCTTCAGTACTATTGATTAACATAAGACTATCCAGTTGTATTAATTCGCCGCCTTCGTCGTGTACTTCGACTCTTGGGACGGATTGGTTCGGAGCGGTCTCTGTGTGAGACGAGTCATCTTCTGACAATGAGTCTGAATCAAGGTCCGGATCCTTCTCTTCCTTCGCTGGTTCAGTCCTCCAGTCCTTGATGAGAGGAGAGTCGCCTTTGGTGAGCAGGTCAACTGGCGCATCACCAACGAGATTCTTTATGATATCAGGCATCGGCTGCGACTTCTTTTCTTCGGTGGAAAGTTGGAACGTGACTACAGGTTTTAGTGGTTGCTGTGTCTGTGCTGGCGCGGGATGTAACATTTTTTGGAATTCCGTGATGTTAGATCTGAAGGCTTCAAATTTGGTGTCTATTTGCGAAGTGGAGTCTGACTTTCTGACTGCTGGCGGTGAAGGTTCCCCCAGCAAGTATCGTCGTTTGAGTTCGAGAGCGCGTTTAGTGGCGAGGCCCCCAGCGGACCGGGTCCTGCTGAGCGGGTACTCCGGGGGTGGCGGGGGTGCGGGGGGCGTGGTAGCCTCCGTCACGAGTATGGCGGGCGGAGAGGGCGCCGGGGCGCATTCCTCGCGCGCAAACTCGCTGTCCGTAGACACTTCTGTAGCTGACGACACTTCCTCGTCACTAGACTCGCTCTCCTCTTCAGATTCCACCTGTATTGAAGCTCATTATAGTATGGTCTATACAAGGTTTCAAGATCCTACAAGGTGTTAAAAGCGAGCGCCCTCAAGAGGATGCGTAGAAAGGTGCGCAAACAAACCACACTAACTTACCGTCGGTGATGGCAGTATCACGTCGCATAACTACGTCACAAAAGACTATACATACTATTTATAATTATACATTTCGTACCGTTAAAAATATAAGTGACACTTAGAAACGTCCTCAAGGTCAAACATCGCCGAATGACAATTTATGATTTCATATCGGGAAGACAATATAATTTTTTCAATAGGTCAGCAAAGCATAGGTGCTTCGAAACGACACTGTATTTTGTATACATGCATTTCCATTTCCAAAAAGTTATAATGTTATTTTTTTTTGACAAACACTCTTTTCAGGGACGTCTTCATTTCTTATGTGAATTTTAATAATTTAAAAATACTCTTACTTTGAACACTAATAATTCGAGGCATTCCCGCTAAAAAGTAATACAGGGTATCAAATGCAACATAAAAGATCCGACATTGGACGCTGGCAGATATTCGTTTGTTTTAGATTTTTTGGAAAAACGGTAATTAAATAAAGTAATTATTAAAGTATTAGTAACGTCTTACTCACAAAATGAAATAGTTCTTTCCAAGTGTCACAATTTTTAAACGATACTTAAAATAAATATGAAATAACTCAAAAGCAACATAAACATTATTTACATATATAATATAAATATACATAGTGTGCTATATTACATAACTGTTATGTGTAAGCTAATAAGAGTTAAATCAACACATATTATATTATAATAATGATTTAAATTAATATATCTATATTAATATAATTTAAACATAACACAATAAAAGCGCCATCGATTGAAAGGACTTACTGTTTTATTTTTTATATCCATACTAGTAATTAAAATGTGAAAGAACCTGGCTGATTATCTGTTTGTCCGTCTTTTCACGTTACATTGCTGAACAGAATTCAATAAAATAACAAGGAGACAGATTGTATGTGAGGAAGGCCATATTCTCCTCCTTCTTTTTTTTGCCTAAAAAAGCCCAAAAAGTGTAAAACCGCGGACAAAAGTGTTATAATAAACTACACTTTGTCTGAGACAACAACAAATCATTTACAGTATTATTTTAAGCATATTGATGTACAATCGACGTTGACGGTACCGTTTCGGTGTTATTATCAAAGCAATAAGATTGAAAAGACGACCGCCAACGTTGATAATTATCTGCTGTGACTTAGAAGCAGGCGTGTGCTTGCATTAATTTAATGCATGTATATCTGCATATTATAACTATATGTCCTTGTAATGAGGTGTGTGTGTTCAGACGATTGTATTATGACAAAGACTAACAGAATCTGTGCTTGTCAAAGATTGTGTAATAATGTCATGAATAAAACCAATAAACCACCAAACGTTTTGGCGGAAAATTATAGTTACTTTATAACACAATCTATTTCAAAACGCAGATGTGGTTCGCTGCATGTATACCTAATTGTGTTGTCGATTGTACGTAAATAAAGTGTTCCTTACAGATTCTGGACCAAACATTGACTAGCAATATACTGTTCCTAATTCAAAATATTTAAATTTAATCTTGCAGCTTCTCTTACCAAATTATTAGACAAACATTTAGTAACATATAAAATAAAACAGTAAGTGACAGACGGAAGTTAGTGTGGGCAAACTACACTCTTACCGCGCATCTGCCGCCGCCCCTGTTATCTAGCGAGATGATATGACGCATGCGTCTACTAACCGTCTATCGGTAGCAGTTGTTTTATGAATACGACGTATATATTAATAGACAATAGAACTTTTGATAGCAAACTATAAATTTAAAAAAAACCGATGCATTTTAGTTAGAATTGTCAATAGTATCTTTGAAATAGTTTGAGCAGTATCGCAACTTTACCAGTATTATGATGTAAGTAACCGTAATTTATCTATAGTAATAATATAAATATAAAAGTAACTAATATATGTGTGTTTGTTACGTATGCCTAAACCTCGGAACCAATTTGGATGAATTTTGGTATGCATATAGATTGGACCTTGAAGAAGGACATAGGAAGCTTAACTTTTGGCTCCAAAAAGCCGTTTGGTTAATAACAGCTAGTATTAGACAGACTGTACCTCCTCTTTCTGTACAAACAGACGACAGAGATCATGTGAACAGAATACTGTGCCGTGGAACATAAAAAATGTGTTTTTTTTATTATTTGATTACAGGACTGGTGAAACGTAAAGATTGCCATTTATACTAGCAAAAATAGTTTGTGATATTAATGTTTTGATTTTAATCCAACGTTTAGGGTCTAAGTTCACATTCAAATGTCATAGTATTCACAATTATTGTGGCGTAGTAACTGAATTCGTTTCCAAAGGTTATTTCTATCAAATGCGTTGTATAAAACAATGTTTAAAACCCTTTTGAAAATCAGTAATTTGATTATTTATTATTAAAGTTTTCGTCTTTAAATTTAGTTTTTGTTATTGTTTAATCTTTATTTAATTTGCGGTTTTTATATTGTGGATACGTCAACTCCATCATACTTTATACAATAATCAATAAGTACTAGATCGAGGGGAAAATATTAATTAATGAAATGCATCAACTGAAATTTAGTTCAAGTTACACTTACACGAATATTAGACGAAATAAAACAACTATTTACGGATTTTATTACGTTATATTGATATTATTAACCTCGATGTTTCGGGGCCATACAAAGTCCATGCTAGCTACCTATAGTCTACCCGTAACCTTGGACGCTGTAAAGAGTCCGAAACGTCAGGATTAATAATATCAATAAAATGCGATATGAATAGTCATTTGATTGATATAGCGCGCATAATAATTAATTTGATTCCTTTGCTCATGTATTCATATAACTTTACTATCTATATCTCCTACACAACAACGCTACACATCAAACGACATTATATATTTTGTTTCATTTAATGTGGCATTTGGTAAGTCTATCTGTCTACTACCATGGCATAATAATAAGCTACGGCCAGGTATTCTCTTCCCGTAACATATAGGTTATTAATTTTCTATTCGTCATGACTCAAAAATTTGTTAATTGTATTGAAGATATCATTTATAGGCAAAGTGGAGCTTATTATCTGCTATATCATGGACTATCCTATTTGTATTGTACACGTCGAAGGTACAGGTGGTAATAATGCATGTTATCGTAGCGGCGGTGTGGGGCGGCGGGCGGCGCATACCGCACCTCCCTACGCAGCGCTAGGCGACGCAGCAGCGCGGTACCTCGCTGCTGTCGGTTGGCGGACGAGCGTCGGCGGGCACCTCGCGCCGCCGAGCCTCGCGCGCCGCACGCATGCGCGAACACGACTCGTTGCCTGAAGACTCCGCGCCTGGAAATGGCGAACGGCACGATTTTTAAAGCGGTAAAGTCGAGCAGAGAATTAACCTTTTGACCCCCACGGACGTGTATAGACGTCAAATGAAAACTTGCTCACGACGCCAATGACGGCATGGCACGTCAAAAATGCCACTTTTCAAAATAAATACCTATAAAAAATTTGTTTTTTTACCTATTATTAGATACTAGAATTTGTTGCTTAACGTAGAGAACACGGATTTTCATTATTGACGTGGTGGTCAAAATGATAATAACATCGCATTGAAAAACATTCTGAAGCTAAATAATAATATAAATACAAACAATGTAGTCAATTAATTTAATGGGCAAATGAAAGACACATACTGTTCACGCCACAACAATTTATCGAACATGAATCTAAAGGTATATAATCTCTCGTCCAATCACCGAGCGGGACGGTGCGACGTCACAACATTCACTGATTGACTTTTTCGTAACGCACGCACACTACTTACTGGCAAAGATTTAAATCGTTAAATTTACGCTCAACGTACTTATACCGCACGAAAACATGTCCATATAGAGATGAGTGGATGCACACATTCCGTACTAGAGACAGAGAACGATAGTGTGGAATATTCAGTATGAGTGAACGAGACAATAACAGATTCGATACTTCCGATGTCAACCAGTTTACTTACGGAAACGTGACCATTATTTGACGCGGTAGGGCGCATCTAACGATTGAAATCTTTGCTTACTGTAATTTAATTTTCGTTTAATACTATTAATATCGCAAGAAATCGTTTTATTTACAATCCGCATATAAAAATTACAGGACTATATAGGATATAATTATATAGGTATTTGTAGATATACATATTAAGATGTAAAAATAAATAAATAGTGCAATAAAAAATGAAAATAGAACAATATAATTTAAATTAAATTATTAATACATGCATAGGTACATCTCCCTCTCTTGTACTGAGCTGTGCTGTGCCCAACAGGGTCCATAATTTATCCTTAGTTTAAGCTTACCATCTGTTTTAATTTATATGTACATTATGGAATGTATTAAAGATTGAATTGAATTGAAACTTACAAGGAGAGTTTACCGTGAATACGTACTAGTATACGACTACAGAGGGGCTATGAACTTCAAACAAGATGGTATACATATATGGTAACCCATAGATATAAATAATCTATGAAGCTTCGAAATTCGAAGACTTCTTTTAGTACAGAACGCTTCTACAATGCAGGGTCAGCTTATATTTGAAATACATTACAGGTAACTGCCCCAACACATACCTACGGCGTGCCACAGAATATTTCAAGCTACATAGTGTACTTTTCAAATGGGCGTGGATGGTAAAATCCAAAACTATAACGAATAGCGAAAAGTACAGGAGTCTCAGGTCCAATTTCGGTGAAAATTAAAACTGCATCATTGGATTTTTGAAGAATCAATATACCTAGCCAGGAACCGTAACCGTTGATTTCGGAAAAAAAACATACTGTATTACTACACTATCCGATAGTATCGTAAGAGCTCATTTTTAACAAAATAGCTAACGTTCTGTACCTATTTATTCGATGTCGGATCCCTAAACAAGTAACATAATACAGTATTATATGCTGATGCTGAAGCGATAATCTTCTCATTATTCTAGAGCTGGACTATTAAAAACTGTTAATTATCCTCCTCCTAACCCTCACGTTGGGGTCAGCTTCCAATCTTACCAGATGCGGCTTTATGTCATAACCCAAGTTTTGAGTTGTTAGTACATACATACATACACTCACGCCTTTTCCCATGGGGGTAGGCAGAAACTAAAGAACGCCACTTGCTACGATTCTTGCATACTTCTTGCGATTACTACGCACCTGACCTTTTTGAAGAACCTCACCAATAAACTCGGCATAAGTTTTTCTGGGGCGTCCCCTCTCGGCGGTTCCACTGACATTCGCCATATAAATCTAATTAGTCACCTCTCATTCATTGTTGTTAGTTATTAGTTATTTATGTATTTAAATACCAGCAGGCCTCTAACGTTCGTCGACTGAGGAGGTTGTGCAACATTTCAATGCCACTGGCCGGCAACGTGTCGAATATTACTCTCGTTGATAGCAGGCTCTTGTGACCTACATACCGAGTTGCACAAATTTGACACTTCGGTGCGTCGATCGCCGATAAAACAATATTACAGATAAAGATATATTTAAGCCTCACCGTCATCGGAGTAGTCGTCATAGCCAAACGAGTCGTCTGAGAAGTAAAGGTCGTGCTGCGGCCTTGGCGCCGCTACCTGAGGCTCGGGAGACGCGACCGCCTCGTTGTCGCTGTCCCCAGCATCTGTGTACTCATCGGAGCTTGATTCCTCCTCGTCGCTGTAAAAGTCGGGGAAATGTATTTACTCATGTAAAAATCTATTCGTCAGCCCTGTCGCCCAAGAAAGCAGAAAGCTTAGAATAATTACACCTAGCTTAGAAGCATACATACATACACACATACACTCACGACTTCTTCCCATAGGGGTAGATAGAACGCCACTTGATACGATTCTTGCATAATTCTTTTGATGCGTCCACGCTCATACATCTTGTCACACACACGCGCCGGTTGCGAGTACTACGCACCTGACCTTTTTGAAAGACTTCACCGTAGGTAATATGTTACCACCGTAAAATGTGACCGTAATATTATGATCTCACCAAAATATGTTAGAGTATACCTATGTGAGAATGACTCCTCGATGGCTATACTCGATTGGATGGCCTTGATACGTGTCCTGCATGGAATAACAAACATTTATGTCCTACAGATACCAAGTTCCGACATTTAAAGTATCAGGGATGAGCCTGTATACAAATGCAACACCCAATAAAAGGACATTTATTAAAAGAAAACTTGTTGAAATAAGTCATATGCATGAATCTAGTTTATTGTTTAATTTATTACTCATATGACGGTTAAAATATTATTATTTAGTGTGATCAAAATAATTATTCCAAAGCAAAACTGTGAACAGATGTAAACGGCGCCATATAGGTTTCTGTGACGTCAACGTCCACAATTACATTGACATCTTAATGTACCGTGTTGTGCGAAGTTTTGAAAGTAGACGGGACATTATTTTATACTTAGCATCAACAGTTACACTCTTGTTGACAGCCTTTAAACGTGAACAGTGACTTGTCTTAAGGAAATTAAAGTCCAAAGCCTACTGTAAAGGTATTATATTCTAAAACAACTAAGTTTACACATAAAAATTATGACAATTTGCATACCTATCAATAATTATATGCTCCTGTGAAATATGCCAATCTACAGTAAAGCAGCATGACATTACTAACCTAAGCCCACCGGCACCCGACGTCTCAGAAGCCAGGAAGTTCCTATCTGTCCATTCATCCTCATCGATCTCCCTAGCCCCGCTATCAGAGAGCTCCAAGCTGATCCTCTCAGGAGTGGGGGGTGGTGGCTGGCTCCTAGCATTAGCGAGGGCTGTGACTGCTGCCACCGCGTCTGGAACGCTGACGCCCGAGTGACGTAGGCATACCAGGCGGCTGCCGTAACGTTCCATTGTGTAGTTACTGGAAAAATATGCATTGAAAAAATGGACCTGTGCCCAGCAATGGGACAGTATTAACCTATCAAAGATCAATTAGAAACAAACACAATAGAAAAAACTGTTTCGACTGTCTGGAGGGTCATTAAGACACACAAGGTATAATGTACTTCAAAATTAATTTCAATATGTTTTTATGTGTCTTTGTCAAACTAATTATGTAGGTACCTAGATTTACCTATAAGTGAATGATGTAGTCTGGTGTATTTGGGGGAGCAGACTTGATATTGTTACATTATTTGTATGTAATTGTGTATCTTCTGTTGTAAATCCAAATAAATAAATAAATAATATATACATTTGTCCTCCTTATTACTTTTCACTTTACAGAAGCCTTTAATGTACAGTTTCTGTTTAATAAAATGTGTTTAATTTGGTAAGCCTCACGTATTTGTGGGGAATATGGAGATACCACCACCTGAGGTTCGATGAGATACATTCTGCTTTGTAAGGAAATACAAACAGGAGTCTAACCCAGAGGTATTGATCACCAAATACGTCTGAGTCCTCTTAAAAGCCGTAGAAGCTATCTACGCAATATTCAAGCCACCAAAAATCACCTAGTTGCAAGGCCCAGCGCACACTGACGGAACAGCACGGATTTTAACGTAACGAACGATAATACAGCTTAATATTATGATTTTATAGTTGAAGTTTTAAGTACAATGGTACAAAACCATTGTATTTAAAATTTCCGAACGCCACCCTCCACCTCCACTGTGCACTATATGACTAATTCACCGCCTGATACGATTCAAGCATAAAGAAGTCTCGACGACAGTCGACAGTTCTGTTATCAGAATTGATCAATTCTGTTCATGGTAACTGCTTCAAAAGTTACAATACATATCGTTTATTTTCTACAGCAGTCACAAAATTACATTTACAAAATTGTGGAACGCAAACATGGTTATGTTTATTGCGGTGCCTGTACTAGGTATAACTTTTTTTTTGACGCGGTTGGAAATGCTATATGAACTGTCCATGTTATGTGTCGGACTCCGCTCTGAAAAGTGGGCGTTTCGCGTCACCATTTTAGTGCCGGGACTACGGCACGAATCGTCAGCGTACTAGCAATACCTGTGTTAAGGTTTGAGAAAAAGTTAAGTTAAATAAAGACTTATCGGTCATTTAAAATCAGTATCGCAAGCCTCACCCCGGACGCAGCACAGCCTTGCAGACAGCGCACCGGAAGCATGCGCGGTGTAGATGCAGTCCATCGGCGGTGACGCCCTCTGCCGCGAATACGCGGGTACCACACGCGGCGCACTGCATTCCCGTGAATGCAGGACCGCGCCAGCTCTTCTTTGCCTAAAAATATTATTTTGTGTTTATTTTGTGCTAAAGCCTAGATTTAATAATATCTATATTTTTCTAATGTCACAAAAAATCACGGGCAAGGAGAGTAGCTGCCACGGCTCAAACTGGTCACTAAACAATGGCTGCGCCCACTGGCGAAACAGCAGTTTTTTATGCGACGAATATGAATGACCTAATTATTAAATAAATAAATATTTGGGAGATGTTATTTTACACTACTGTCCCAAACTAAGCAAAACTATTATGTTATATTACTATAGGTATTAGACAATAGATATAATAGGTTTTTTTTTGTAAATACACACTTACAACATCTTGTTGAAAGGACACTTAATTGGTCGCTTTGAGCCAAAGCTAGATTATCCAGCTCTATAAACTGTTCACTTAAAAGAAGTTGTCAATAAGTCCCTACTAATATTATAAATGCGAAAGTAACTCCGTCTGTCTATCTGTTACGCTTTCACGTCTAAGCCACTGAACCGATTTTATTGAAATTTGGTGTGTTAATAGTTAAGTTATTAAGTGAAATCACGTACATCATCCCTGGGCGTTTCTTTCGGCGGTGACTTTGGTTTTTGGGCTTCGGGTTCCTTTTTCACGAATTTCGTCGCCAAATTGGCTACCTATAAAGTTAAAATATACGAGGTTGAGTTAAACGAATTACATAAGATAGTGGGCTTTATCAGCGATCAGATATGTTCACTGAAGAGATGAACCGGATCAGATCGAATCACATAGTCAAGAAACTATATAATAAAAAAATCTTACTTTTTTATACACCGTGTTTTTTCAATTCTACAATTTCGTGTATTAACAATGAAGTACAAAAAAAAAGTATGTACATCCTACATTTTGTCGAGAGACATGAACTTTTTTCTAAGAAACATATCTCTTTTTTTTTTAAATTTCAGACTTTTAGTCCCATATCTAAATAATATTGAAATAATGGTGTCTTTGCGGCTGTAAGACGACAAATAAAATCACTGTGTATTTAATATCGAGTATCACATGCAGTGATAGCCTACTAATATGTCAATTAGAGTTCCAGGTTGGTCCCGATTTCGAATCCACTCGCTTAAACCGTGAAGGAAAACATCAAGCTACATGCCTGAGCGACAAAATGTCTCGACAACGTATGAAGTCTGCCGACAGTGCCAACCCAGGCCCGCGTAGTAGACTAATATAACGTAACCCTTCTCACTAAGAGAGAATAGTGTCCAACAGTAGGATACGAAATGGGTTGATGATGAATAGTACAAATGATAGTCTGGTTGTATAAATTCCTACCTTTTTGGTCCCCTGGTCAGGTCTACCAGAGTCCTTCAGTTTCTGGTCGAGCTTATGTAACGTCTCGTCAATCTCCACCCACTTTTCTTCGTTGCCCTCGCCCTCTTTTAGCTTTCGCTGGCGACCCAAAAACTGCAAAATATTAAAAGGATAAAAGTTTATTCAACAAATTAAAGAATACGAGTAAATAAATTGAGTGCTTTAATGGGATAGTTGACTGATATTGATTTATTAAATTTATAATTATGTAAAAAAATTATATATTATGTAATTTATATATATACCAGTATATATAAATTACATAATAAAAAATAATATATATATAAAATAATAATAATAAAAAAAAAAAAAAAAAATGAATCATCTAATTTTAATAAATAGATATAATTTAATTTTAATTAATAAATATAATACAATTTTCAATATAATAATTAATATAATTTTCAATATAATAATTAATATAATTTTAAATTTAATAAATAAATATACTTAATATAATTTTAAATTTAATAAATAAATGTAAGTAATTTATTTGATTAAATAAATATACTTGATATTTAATAAATAAATATAATTAGATTTTAAATAAATATATATAAACTAAATAAACTACAACATAAAACAACATTAAAATTTAAAAATATAAAGAATCATAACGAAACCTAAATTAAATCATAACAACCAACTTCTTTACGCTTACGACCACTACGTATGCCACATCCAGTAAGTCGCAATCTTCAATCTTCGCTGCTACTTATAAGTAGGTCATCCGTATTGTCACGGCAAACAACCAACATTGTTTTCTAGTTACCCACCTTTTAGTTTATAATATTTTGTAGATCATGTTAATTTGAATGTATATTCAGTACGCTCACTATAATTTAATGTTAAAATTTTTGTTTCTCAATAAGTGAATTTTGTAAATTCTTGTGAGAAATAAAGTTCTTAAACCATATAATCTGTATTATATACCGATTTTAATTTTGTTTTCGATTATTGACTGTATTTATGAGGAATATTTTATGGTATAAAAAACAATCAGTCCATTAGCCTATTGTCTGCCTACCTTAATAACGTGGCACTACAAGAATGCTACATTGTTGTAAAAACATTACACTGTCTACAAATTGATAGTATAAGGCTATATATAGTCCAGGGAGCGCCGGACGGAGGATTGACAGCGACAAGAGTTAGTGACTAAATAGCTGCAATTGGTCTACTTTCGAATTTGCAATAATTCCCTCAAACTCACCTGTTCTCTATCCCACTTGGGCACTCGTTCAGCAGTCTTGGGCTCAGGCCTGCCAAGTCTATTCTCCATGATCTTCCGTTCAATCTCCTTCATGTTCCAGTCGTCTCTCTCGATCTTGCCCACTGAGCGCATCAGGTCCTTAGGCTTGGAGGACGGCCGGGGAGTAGAAGAGTTGGAGGTGGTTCCGCTAAGCTCGGCAGCTAAGCGGGCCACTCGAGCGCCACCACCTGCTGTTCGGCCGCCACCGCCCACGATGCGGCCTTCCTCCTATAGAGTGATAAGCTAGCTATAGTATCGTGATTGGTTGACCGTTACTAACGCACACTAACATTAATTACATTAGGTATTGTCGATAAAATTAGGTTATACAGGCAGCGACATCTGCGTCCTAACATGGATACTGTTATAACTAATTACCCAGTTTATAGGCAACAACACCTGCGGTTGGCACATATTGCGTAATTCATTAATATACAATCTTACAAATATATCGTTTGATCACCGAACTCTTTTGTCGACTGTACTTTTTGGTACGTTTTTTACCACATAACTAATTTAATCTACTGGTTGGACTTGTTCAGTAGACAACACTTAATTTCTTATTACTAAACAGAACGACTTTCTTCCCTTTTCTAAATGATGGAACTATTTTGTGGGTATCCTCAAAAAGACTGAGGAAGAAATGGAAAATTAGTTTTTAAAACATTTTCGGTTAGTTAAAACGTGTAAACTTATAACACAAGTGTAACGTTAATAAAACTCTTCGGCAGCTAATTGCACTAACGTTGAGCAGATATTTTATCGCAAAAAGTGACAATATAGTAATAATAATGTATTCAATCGAAACATGAATTACTTCAGTAGTTTTTAGGACAAACGCTAGTGCAGTAGCGCCCTTAACATGCACACACAGTATTCACTAGAATATCCAGTTCAGTTAATATTCAGTAAAAACGTTATTATTGTACGATTTCATGTCCATCGATGTTTTGTTTGAAAAACGTGCGGGTTATCATTTTGTTTGAAGAGGAGGGCCGAGAGCGATTGAGAGGGTTTGGCCTACAGATGGAAAAGAAAGAAAGAAAGAAAATTTCTTTCTTACCTTAAAATGTTTTATAGATGAATAACATTACCCAAAAAGACTGAGAATAACTTTAGAAAATGACATTAAAGAAATAGTCGTTATCGTCATTTGAATAATTTTATAAGAACATCTAATTTAGCTTGCAAAACCAATACGAACAGCAACTTTTTGTAAAAACTATCTTTGACACAATTAGTATGTTTCACTACTGGTTTAAATCGTAGTGATTTCTATCCTAGCTAAGCGTCAATCTTATGCCATTAAAAATACATTTCCCAGTACACTAAAATTTTGACAGAAAATCGCAGTCCGATTCCAAAATGTATTGCGTACCTAGGCTCAGTAAACTGTCAGAAATTTTTGAATTGAAAAAAATTCTGACAGTTTACCGAGCCTAATACAAATTAATATTTATATGAATGGCATATAAGTGTCAAGAAATTTTCTAATAATGCAGCCGGACTTAACGCTCTCAACCGCTCATCCCAATAAAATCCCCAATCCTCGCAAACGGATCATTCCATGCGACACACAACGGCAATCGCCTCACGTAATGCTGCAGCTTCTTCTCCAACTTCTTCACTCTCTCGTCGAAGTCAGGAGCGCTGGCACGGTATTGCTGTAGTCCATAGTCGTTCTCCAAGTCAGCTGACGGCGCGAAGTCTAAGCGAGGCTCCGCAGCCAGCATTTGCAGACTCTTCTCAAATCTTTGCTTCATAATTTCTCTTGCAGCTTTTCGTCGTCCTCCTTTTGGTCGCTTCGATTCAGCTGTTTTCTTCTGCATCATATCTGACACCCTCTGCATTCTAAACGTCATTTCGTCGCTATTTCGTCGTAGCGGAACCTCAGGTAGACGAAGTTTATGCTCTTGTCCTAAGCCCTGCCCTTGCTTTATGAGATCTACGACTTTTTGGCGACGTACTGCCATTTCAGGATTGCCTATGGATTCTCTTTTAGATCTATCGGGGCTTGGTGTGTCTCGTCGTTTACCTTCGATGATTTCTGTCATCCGTTGTAAACGTAAAGCCATCTCCGGATTCGTGATTGAGCCAGAGCGTTTCGATCTAGATTCGGGGCTCGGTGTGTGCCTACGTTTATGACCCTCAAACAGTTGCGCGATGCGTTTTGTATTCGCTATTTCAGTGGAGCCTACAGAGTTCGATCTTTTATATGGCAACTTCACTTCGGGGCTTTGCGAGTGTCTTTGACTATCTATTACGTCTGAAAGTCGTCTGCCTTTCTGCGGTAATGGACTCTCAGAGGATCTGATTATTTGTTTGCCACAGCCGTCAATGGATGAAGACCTCGGATAGGGCAGTTTCTTTGGACTTTCGACCGAAGGTGACCTGCTGAAAGTCTTTCTTGGCTCCACTTTGACCACCGTGGCGTCGGTGTCGGCCGAATCGTCGAATATTTCGGAAAAATCTGGCACTTTGACGCTGTTGAGATCGAGGCCCTTCAGTCGTCGCGCCGGTTTAACAGGCTTGGCTGTTTCCTCTTGGAAAAAATGTGCCAACTTCTGCGATTCTTGAACCCTCGTCTTCGATGATCCTTGAAGAAGTTGCGCTAAGGATTGCCTTAGAATCCTCGGGTCAGGTGACTCGTCGGGGTCAAGTAGAGCTAGTATTTGTTCCTGTAAATCTTTCTGTTTGTCCGTTCGTCTGTCGTCATCGGTAACTGTGTCGTGGCCGTCTATGAGCCGCGCTAGCTGTGTGATGTCGTTAAGGTCTAGTTTGCCAATCTTTTTGCGGATGTACTCGGCGGGATCGTTACTTACTTGTGGGGTACGCACCGAGCGCCGTTTCTTTCTGTAGCTTGAGTGAGATTTGTCTGTGTCAGCCGCGTCTGGAGAACAGATTTTACATTAATTTCACATAATATTCTTTTCCTTAGAAAAATAAATCTGAAAAATTATATAAATTACCAGCAGAATGTATGTTTTTTTTTACAAGAGAGAGAGAGATGTTAGCGTTTGACCTCAATCTTTCCTGATGGTAAGTGACGATGCAGTCTAGGATGTAGCACGCTTACCTAGAAGATTCTACACCTTCACTCACTCACACTTCTTCAGTCGTAAATTGAAGACCCCCAAATTGTACACGTCAGGAAATACAGACTCAGGTAGCTGATTCCATTTCCTCTTTGTACGGATAAGGAATGTCGAGGCAAAACGCTTATTGCGGGTTTCGGGAATTTCGACCATGAAACTGTGTAACTTTTCAGTTTGCCTGGTTGCTCGATGGTAAAAGGGAGATGGCTGTAATTCTGCTATCTCCATTGTGCAGTTCTAATACACTTTCTCCGAAATGTATTCTGTAGAAGACCAACAAGCCGATATGACTACGACGATGATTAATTCTTAAAATCCTGATGTTGGTAAGCTTATCGTCGCCAATAAGCCTCCTGACTCTCGTCTCAACGCCTTCAGCTGGTATTTGGCAGAACCGACGTGAGAGCAGTACTCCATGCACGACCGGACTTGAGCTTGGTACCCGTGTATATAGTACCCGGTGTGAAGTACTGCCTCACCTTCGCCAGAACGTCAACCTTTTGAGAGGCTATTTGAGCTTTGGACTCTATATAAGAGCCAAAGTTGAGACTTGGTGTAACAGAGATGCCAAGAAGCTCAAGATGGCTGGCTATCGGCACGGACACATCTCGGAAAGTGGGAGATAGGTTTGACGACGTCTGTGGTCTAGTGGTTCGAGTGCCGGACTGCTGATCATGGGGTTGTGGGTTCGATTCCCACAGAACACAAATATTTGTGTGAGTAAAACATGAGTATTTGTGTTTGTCTGGGTGTTTCTTATGTATTATAAGTATATATTTACAACAACAAAAAAGTATATAAGTATTATATCCATTGTCTAGTACCCATAGTACAAGCTCTGCTTAGTTTGGGACTAGATGGTGCTGTGTAAAAATGTCCCAAAAAATATTTATTTATTTAACTGACTCCTCTTATGGCCAGTTTCAATAACGAATCTATCAGTAGATTTCCTTACTATGGATAGGATTTTGACATAACGTCCATATAAGTAATGTCAAAATCCTATCTCTAGTAAGCTAATCTGCCGACGGATTTAATATTGAAAACGGCCGTTAGTGGACAACAGACACGCCTGGGTCTTAGTCGCGTTGAATTTGACCATGTTGGCGTCGGGTCCGTAACGTAACTTCGAGAGTCATATGTTCGATTAATGGAAAGTCGACTGAACGTTTGTTCGAATGGAATTTATTGCGAAATAACCTTGTCGTCAAACGCTACATCGACTGAACGATTCATCGAATATTTATTAATCGATGGACTGCTCTTTTGACCTGAGTTTTAGTTATTATATAATTTAATAATTAAAATAAAATATTAAAAAAATATGAAACATGAAATTTTGGTAATAAAACTTTTAAGCTACTAACTAAACATGAAT
Source organism: Acronicta alni (assembly GCA_964056405.1). Lineage (NCBI taxonomy): Eukaryota > Metazoa > Arthropoda > Insecta > Lepidoptera > Noctuidae > Acronicta > Acronicta alni. Next base: position 23,323,626 of record OZ043913.1, on the reverse strand, counting down.
AGAAGCAGCGAAAGCCTAGTGATATGGCCGTTGGACTGCCAAGTAAAATAATTTCGCGTCTCTTCCTGCGTGATCAGTACGCTCATAGGGAAAGAGCCTCTCCTGATGATGAGCATTAAAATCTCCCAGCAGCACCATTTGAGCCGTCCGGTAGTTCTGATGTGCGGTTTCCGCCGCCTCACTTAAATACTCTGTAAGACTGGTCGTCTCCTGGTCTCCAATGTGCGACCGGTAGATACCGGCATAGAGAAATTTATCAAGGCCGGTGTCCACCATTATCCACAGCACGGAAAAATGGGGGTCTTCGAGGTTACGGAGACGCCGATAGCAGATGTCGTCTCGGGCATACATGCACACTCCTGCCTTAGCTTTAAATTTTTGCTCCAGGGCAAGTAAGGTACGCCACGGCAGACGGACATTGAATCTGCGTCTCCGTAAGAAACGAGAGAGTAGGCCGTTCAGTCTCGAGATGGTGGTGGACTGGAATGAGATTTGAGTGCAGGCCTCTAATATTAGCGAGGTGCACTTTAAGCGAGAGGGAGTGCTGCCGCTGTCATGCGCTTTTCTTGTTTTTTCTACTGTTTAACAATCAAGAACATAATATAAATAAAAAATCTTACTTGTATACACAGAAACTGGATGTTCTATGTTGCGAATGTGTTTCTCTTTCTGCATGCTCTGTTTGATCTAATAACATACAGCGATATATTAAGTAACATTGTACAAATAAAGCTGAAAAAAATATTCGTCTATGTTTTCGTGAGCGGTGCTGGAATCTTATTTCTGTGGCTGATTGTACTTCATCTTTCGTTTATACAGTTTCAATATTACCAACATTGTGAATGGTGTGTAATTATTATGGTACAACTATTTACAAATTTGAGTAATAAAATAAAAATTAAAAAGATATAAGTAATATAATTTATTGTAACATTTACTTATCCTACTTGTAAGTTAATGAGTTGGGTGTCGTACAGCGAGTCTGGTCAGAACACTAGTACCTGATCGAACACGTCTGTCTCGTGGTGCACGTGTGGTACTTCTCCCTTGAAAGCGTTGTATACCCTCGTGAGGTAGGAGCGAAGCTTGGCGTCAGGGACATCGCGGAGTGTGCCGCCCGATGAGAATGGAGCTATGCCTGAATGTAACATGTATATTATGTTATAAAGATGACTGTAGAAGGGAATATTTGCTAAGTAATAATTACGCTGATCAAACGATCTGCAAGGTCAAGGTACCGTGGCTAGTCTGTAGATAGGTGACCTTCTTAACACATCGAGAGCTTTCCATGCCTCGGAGAGCACGTAAAGCTGTTGGTCCCGGATACCGAACCCTGACACCTATGGTAATCGTTAGTGAAGGTAGCCTGCTCAAAAAGCCTGACAACGAGTCTATCCTCCCGATATCGGTATTGCCTAGAAATTCGTTAAGGTCATCTCGCCAAACCGTTTCGCCATGTGGCGTGGGTTTCCCATTATGTTATTCCACTATTAATGTCTGGGTTTACTCGTTATTATATTTTTTGCAGACAAGACGATCTTGTCTGCAAAAAATCTTTTTAAGAAAAGAAAAAAGTCTTTTCAAGATAAAAAGGATATGGTCAATGCTATATAAATGCCACTCACCAAACTCCTGCTGCAGTATATGGTACACGGCTCTGGGCACCGTGGTGGAGGGCAGCAGGTCTGGGCGGTATCTCCTTAGCAGCTCCGTGAGGGCGGCGGGACTGGACGCCGCTCTGATGCCGGGCTCAGACCACGCTACCCACGAGACCAGAGCTTCTTCTGACACTTCCCCTTCTGTCGAAATATATTATGTCCATTGATTTTTAACAAGTAATATTTAGCACCATCGTCGCCTTGACTTCACTTTAATACCAACATTCTCGACAATAACATAAACTACATGACAGCTAGTATAATAGAGATCCTTAGTTCGAATCCATGGTAAAGCTTAGCAGATTGAGGTTTGTGCCTAGATAATGGCAATATGCTCGCACGCTACAAAATGGGACCTAAACATACCGACGAATTGAAGTGAATTAGTGTGCCTTTTTTTTGACGGGGTTGGAAATGCTTTATGCACTACCCATTGCTCCACGGAGAGCGGTGGGGTGTGTCTGACTCCGCTCTGAAAAAGCGGGCTACCGACTAAAACCAACCTCGGTGTTTCGCGTGAGCACTTTAGTGCCGGGACTACGGGAGCGCTGTAGCATTCGTCCGCATTGCATCAGTGCACTTTTGCCTAACCCTTCGGGGAATACAGGCGTAATGGTATGTTATGTGTCCTATAAATAACCTATTCCAAGCACTTATGCATTTACTAAGTGTAATGATCCTAGTGGCACGGTTCCAAAACTTGATAAGACCCAGCAAAAAATTCCATGGGCACTCTTTTAAAATATTTCGATAACAGTAGTATATGTGGGCATTGAAGGTCCACACCTTAGTTAAACGAGTCATGGTTATAAAAAAATAATGCCAGCACCAAATAATTTAACGTCATCCTAAAAAAGCTAAGTAGTAAAAGCACACGTTATGAATCTAGTAGCATATTGTAAGTTTTATATTATACCGACCTCTACGTCTCTTCTTGGCTGTGGGCGCAGCGTCTAGCGGTAGCGGGTCATCAGAGACGTAGAATGACGTCACACGGTGAGGCGTCACTGCCGCCCTGTTGAGATTCGGGTACCGAGTGCCGGGATCCAGGGTGTATGCGCCGAAGTCGCGATGAAGATTCTCCGGGGTCGTTTGAGCTGAAAATAATATGATAATAATATCATCTCTATTTCCCGAAAGGTTGGGCAAAAGTACACTGAGCATCTTAGCCTTTTTCCAACTATATTAGCAACGGCTTCCAGAAGTCTACAGTCCCAGAAGCAGCTGAAAATCTGAATTTTACATAATATAAACATATATATATAGATATAAACTGCTTGTTGGGATTAACGGGCTTAAGACCTCCACTAATCATTGTCATAGTTGTTTCTATGACAACCTGGAACGATGGCTCAACGTGCTCTTCGAGTCACGGGAAGGTATTGTAGTGCTAAGAATGGTCACGCATACATACACAAACCGTGGCAAGTATAACTTAAACTTACATATCAGTTGACCAGCGCAGTTATTACATGGCACAAAACGTAATTTTGTTATTATAGTTAATAGCTGACCCGGCAAACGTTGTTTTGCCATATACATTATGTCTAGCCATCCTTATCACCTAGGGGTATAAAAAATAACTTACGAGCTATTCTTAAACAAAATAAAAATCGGTGAAGCCGTTTCGGAGGAGTAAAACAAACAGTGTGACACGAGATTTTTAAATATTGAGAAGATTTATTATAATAAGTACGAATAACAATAATAATAATATAATAATAAAATAATAATATACGCTGGCAACTCTAGATGTCAACAGCTCGAAAATTTGTTCTCATCCCATTTATTACATATTTCAATACATAATTCACCCAAAATTTCAAGACAGTTACCTTTACGTTACACCTATGAATATTATTAATTATGCCACTAATAAAGAATATTTTAAATAGAAAAAACAATCAAGAAAATCAAGCTTTTAAACAGACCAGACAGCTATGACATATATAATGTCACAAGAAAATCAAAATCAAAATAAAAAATGAAATGGATGTGAATGAACTAAGAGAATGCAGACGAGATCAGCATCAAGACGCGCACGCCTACCACCCCCGGACTCGTCGCTCAGCTCCGCCTCGCCGCCGCCGGAACTCGGACCACCAGTGACACCGGCGGCTGCAGCCGCGTCGAGCTCGAGCGACGAGTATTTCTCCCCACCGACGTCGCCACCACCTGTACGTCGGCCGGGAAGAGGCCGGCCACCGAACGGCATGGGATCTAGGGGCCAACCGGCCCCTACCCGGGTCCCCGCTGCCGGTGGTTGTGTGCAGCGCATGAAATGGACTCAATCGGCCTTAGAGTCTGGGTCGCTACCACAGTTCCTTACAACGGGAATTACCTACCTGCTCCATAAGTCAGGTGATGCCGCGGAACCCAAAAATTATAGACCGATCACATGTTTACCGACGGTCTATAAACTTCTTACATCCATTTTGAGAGCAAAAATCAATTATCACATAGAAAAAAATTCTATTATGTCAGCCTCTCAAAATGGATGTAGGAATAGGTCCCGCGGCACCAAGGAGCTTCTCCTCATCGACATGGCCATAAGCCAACGGGTCCGTCGATACCAAAAGGATCTGTCGACATGTTGGATAGATTATAAGAAGGCCTACGACTCGGTGCCGCATACATGGCTCATGAGGGTGCTGGAGTTGTATAAAATAGATACAACTTCACGCACCTTCCTGGTGTCATATATGGGGCAGTGGAGAACTGTTCTTCGCTATCCAGGATGTAGGCAAATTCAAGGGAACGACGAACCTATTGAGATTAAGCGGGGAATATTCCAGGGCGACAGTCTGAGTCCACTGTGGTTTTGTTTAGCCCTGAACCCCCTCAGCACCCTGCTGGAGGGTACGGGGCTGGGCTGTCCGTTGCAGAGAGGGGGTCAGGTAATATCCCACCTGCTTTATATGGATGATTTAAAACTGTTTGCCTCCACCAAATTGCAACTGATGGAGTTACTAAAGGCAACTGAAACTTTTAGTAAATCCATCAGGATGGAATTTGGTGTAGATAAATGTGCAGTCATGCATGTAAGGCGGGGCGGGATTGTGGAATCTGAGGGACTACAACTCTCAGATTCTATAAACCTGAGATCACTCTCCTCAACTGATACCTACAAATACCTGGGTATGTCAGAGGGGTTAGGCATTAACGGGGCTGACATGAAACAAGCGTTAAAGGAGCGCTTCTTCGGCCGCCTGAAAAAGGGACTTAATAGTTCTTTGTCAGGCGGCAACAAGGTGCGCGCCTTTAACGGTTGGGTCATGCCGGTCCTGATGTACTCCTTTGGTATACTCAAGTGGACCCAGACGGAGTTGGACGCCTTGGATAGGAGAGTCCGGTCGCTGTTGACCGCAAACCGGATGCATCATCCACGTTCGTCTGTCATGAGGCTGTACATCCCGCGGAAGTGCGGGGGTCGAGGTTTTTTAAACCCTCCACAACCGCGAGGTGTGCAGTCTCAGAGAATATTTTCTTAAGGCTGACGTGGGTATGCACCGAGATGTGGTCGCAGTGGACAAGGGACTCACCCCGCTATCTTTGGCTAAAGAGAACTGGCGCAAACCTGTGGTGCTTAGTATCAATGACCGCAAGGCAGTATGGCAGAGCACGGAGCTTCACGGACGTTTTTTCCGTGCCCTTCATGGGCCCGACGTAGATTTCTTAGCGTCCGTGGCCTGGCTACGCTTCGGTGACCTCTTCGGGGAAACCGAGGGTTCGGTCTGTGCAATTATGGATGAAGTTATGCTGACGAACAACTACCGGAAGTATATCATGAAAGACGGGACGATCGACATATGTCGGGCATGCCATTGTCCCGGTGAGTCTATCAGGCATATTATTTCTGGTTGTTCTCGTTTGGCTAACGGCGAGTATTTGCACAGGCATAACCAAGTGGCCAGGATTATCCACCAGCAACTTGCTTTAAAATACGGCCTTGTGGATTCTGAGGTACCGTATTACAGATATGCGCCCGACCCAGTTCTCGAGAATGACCATGTCACGTTGTACTGGGATCGATCTGTTATCACTGACAGGACTATTGTAGCCAATAAGCCTGATATAGCGGTAATAGATCGATCAGCGCGCCGCACATTGATTATCGATGTCACCATCCCGCATGACGAGAACCTCGTGAAGGCTGAGAAAGAGAAACAGCTAAAATATCTCGACTTAGCTCACGAGGTGGTCGCCATGTGGGATGTGGACTCGGCCATCATTGTGCCTATAGTCGTTACGGTCAATGGACTTATCGCCAAGAGCCTCGACCAACACCTCAGGAGGCTCGAGTTGGGTGGCTGGGTTAAGGGCCTGATTCAGAAGGCAGTACTCCTTGATACGGCGCGTATTGTGAGGAGGTTCCTGTCTCTGGGGCCACCGGTAGCTTGGACCCTGTTCCCGATATCGGTGGTCTGACTATTTTTTTATATTTTTAAATGTTTTTGTTTTCTTTTTTTGTAAAAATATTTAAAAATATAATGTAAATAAGAAATTAAATAAATACGAAAATAATAATTACGAATCACAATATTTACGATTTTTTTCTTTGAGAATATGGATCAAAGACCTTAAGTAGACGCTGTAAGTATATAAAGGTTTTTGGAAGGCATTTGACAAGGTGGATCACAAGGTACTTCTTGACAAGATCGCTTTAATGGAACAGCTACGCAGTAATTAGCTCAGATGGTTTGCCTCATACATTTTTAACAGAACTCATAAAGTGTTTATGATTGGTTTTAAATCCGATTACGTAACTGTTTTCGTAACGGTTGCTCAGGGGTATATTTTGGGTCCTCTGCTTATCGTATTATTTATTAACGACATAAAACATTGTTTCAATAAGTCACGTTTTTAATATAAATATGCTGATGACATAAAAAATTAAATCCTGTATAACTGCAAAATTGCTTACATATGCAAGCAAGAAGATCTAAATAAACTCTACACATATTGCCATGATAATAAACTCTTTCTCAGCCTTCATAAACAGTATTCTATACCCTTCACTAAAACTAAAATTAAGTTTGACTATTCTATAAACGGACACCGATTAGACAACGTTACCTTAGAGACTTGGGTGTAATACTAGATTCAACACTCAACGTACTGACTTTGTGTAACCTTCTACATTTTTATTACTATACAAGTTTGATTCGGTCTGAATTAGAGTATGCCACATCTATTTGGAATCCTCTTTACTTGAAACATAATTAAAGCCTTGAAATTATGTAGAAGAAATACTCACGAATTACAGATGTCGTAATTCTCAGATCCCTTAACGCATTTACTGCTTAAATATGACATTATGATTTTAAAATTCAGACGTCTATTTCTTGGTGCTACGATCTTACATGGCTTATGCAACAATAAATTTGACTGCATGGACATAACAGATAAATTATGTATGTAGAACTGTCCTAGAACAGTCTTCAGGGTGCGTGTGCCTTGATTGTTCCACACGTACAGATGCAGAACAAGTGTCGGGCGCACTAGAACCTCTTCGTCGACATAAAAAAAAAATACGTAAAAGAATGGCCATTTTATCTGAAGCCAGCTAATCGAGGATTTGTGAGCACAAAATCCGTAAAAAGTAGTTTTATTTCAGTCTAATATTTGCGTAAGTCTCAGAAATCAATGTTTCCTTTCCTTTTTTAAATATACTCGTGATGTGGGTTAAGTGTTTACATAATGATATTTTATTTATTTATTAATAAGAAACTTATTGTAAAATCTCAACATTTAACTATTTTTTGTCCTTATCTAATAAGTAAAATAAAAATAACAAATCACGCCTCTATTCCCCGTAGTGTTAAGCAGAAGTATACTGTAGCTTTATTATGAACCCCATTTTACGTACAATTATACTAAATAATAAAACTAGCCTACAGCGTAAATGTAAAAAAACAGAGTAGAAAAGCAGTGATAGCCTAGTGATATGCATATGACCACTAGACTGCCAAGTCATAGATCTCGAGTTCTACCTCTGACGTTTCGAAATCATGTGCGTATTAATGATTAATTATCGTTTGCATAAACGGTGAAGGAAAACGTCGCGCGTCGTGAGAAAACATGCATGCTTGAGAGATTTTTTCGACGATCTACCAAGAAGCACGCTGGCCTAATACCAGTGTGGTGGACTATAGCTTAATCCCTCTCGTTCTGGGAGGAGACCCGCGCCCAATAGTGGGACAGTATATGGGTTGATGATGACAGCGTAAACCACTTAACTTTGTCATTTTTATAATCTAGCCTAGATTATAAATTTGTCAAAGTTAAGTTGTTTACGCTTACGTCTGTGTACACCAAAATGTAAACAAAACACTCTCATTTTTGTAATGCTCCCCTTATTTGTAATTTGAGTACCCATCAACGTAATAAAGCCCCGTCCGAAAAATGAATAGTGCATATCAAATTAATACCTCGGGTGGACGACGGGAGATGGACACAAACAAACTCATGTACTAATGGAAGTATATAACGAATCTCCCTCAGTGCATTGGGGGGAATAGCGTTTGTTTGTGTGTGTAAATTAATTGGGTGTCCGTATATACGATCGATCCGATGACAGCAAAGGTAACTATGGGGGGTGGGTGAGGGAGGCCGTGTTGATGGGAGGGTAGCCGTGTCAGAATGTGAGTGAGGGAGGCCAAATACGGGGAGGTTACCACCTTAAAGAGGGTGTGAGTGCAGGAGACCGTATTCACTGGGAGAGTAGCCGCGTCAAAGAGTGTGGGTGGTCACAACACATACAGTTACAGTAGTGCATACGATTCTTTGAATGTTTGGTAATATTGATGTTTTCAAATAGAGAATAATAATATCAAACTTAGACCCCTGAGTGATGTTGGAGTTTTAGTTTAGGTGTGCTGTCAATGCTCCTATAACTTAAACACATTTTGGTTTCTATACTATTTAATTTAATTTTAATAAATAGACATTGACCTTGAAAAATAGACCTTGTTGTTTTGTGATATGCATACGACATTCACTAAAAGAGTGATATTTGTGTATCTTCATTAGATACATAAATATTTGTGTCCTGTGGGAATCGACCCACGATCTCGTGAACAACAGTCCGACACTTAAACCACTAATAAACCGCCTCAATCGTCGTCAAATTAAGTACTATTAATTATGTTTAAAAAATAAAATTAGACGACACAATCACTACGTTTAAAACTCAGATTTCATTCCTTATTTGCTCACTAAGGTGTATGCCAAAAAGAGACGATTAAATACTCTGTGAACGATGAATCACCCATGTTCACAGGAGGAGCGAACAAAGGATACGCTTAAATTTAAAACCCTGCAGCTGCATCTAGATTTAATCTTCATTCAATTAGTGAAACTGGCACATTGTCCAAATATTACAATAAAAATCGGCACGTGTTTTATTTCGCACAATAAGAAATGGAAGCCCTCAGCAAATGTACCAATGGTTATTATGTTCTAAATAATACACGTCTAGGGTCCGACAAAAGACCTGAACTTGAATGACATGCATTCAACATTACTAATTTGATACGATGTACAGAGGGCGTAGGGATAATAACAACTTGCTATTATTCCGCAACACTGGTCGAGATGAAAGAGTGACCATGGCAGGCGGCCGGTTCCTTCTAATAATACAGGGAACACGGTTTAATAACGGATATTTGCAAGGACGTGCGTTCATTCAATCCAAACAAAAGAAAATTGTAATATGAAATAAAAACTGTTTTTGCATTATCAATTCTTTTTTTATACCAATAAGGTGGCAAACATGCAGACGACCCACCTGATGGTAAGCGGTTACCATAGCCTATAGACGCTTGTATCATCAGGGGTATCACTTGCGCGTTGCCGACCCTGTAAAAGGAAAGAGGAATGGTGGCAGTGGTGGCAGTGGGGGGACTTTGACCCTTATACTGCCAACCCACCTATTCCTGTTTCGTTATCGGTCGCGCAAGTGATACCCCTGGTGTTACAAGCGTCTATAGGTTACGGTAACCGCTTACCATCAGATGGGCCGGATGCTTGTTGGTCACCTTACTAGGAAGTATTAAAAAAAAATCCTCGATCTTGTGCAAGTCGCACATTGATTCCTCACTGCCCTCACAATATCGTCCGACCATTTCAGGTCGTTGGTCTAACAAAGCAAAGTATACCTAGTGACTCTAATATCGCTAACTTACAAATTTCAAAATGACGTCAAGATTCCTTTCGAAAAATTTCACTTTTCTTTTTTATTTTATCATCTTGTTTTTTATTTATTTACTAGCTGACCCCGCAAACGTTGTTTTGCCATAAAAAAAAATTTAGGGGTATGAAAAATAGATGTTGGCCTATTCTCAGACCTCCCCGATAAGCACAAAAAATTTCATCAAAATCGGTCAAGCCGTTTCGGAGGAGTATGGCAACGAAAACTGTGACACGAGAATTTTATATATTAGATTTAGGACAAAACAGTTACACAACTTTATAAGGTTATTACTATGACTAATATTATAAAGAGGTACAGTTTGTGAGTTTGTGAGGTTCTAGCCCCGCCTACAACCTCTGTATCTACTGAACCGATTTTGAAAAATCTTTTACCAATAGAAAGCCACATTATTTGTGAGTGTCATAGGCTATAATATTTATGTATAATATATGCAAATTATTATGTAGTACATTGCACCAGTGCGAAGTCGGGGCGGATCGCTAATAATAAATAAATGGGTTAAACGTTTTGCCCTTCAAACCGGAACACAATGATCTTGCCACATTATTGCCTAGATTCACTATATTTGGCAATCCAATGGTACCAATCTAAGCTAATTTTGAAGCAGGGGCAGAGCCAGACATCTTCACATCAAATATATAAAAAAAAAACAGGTAAGATCATACTTATGAACGTCCCGGAATCTCAAACGATTTTTGAGTCTTATGAAAAATAAAACAGAATTATTTTGCAACCTAACAAAAGGGTTGTCATCCTTTTAAAAGGGCTGCTCATTTGGATCCCTAAGACTGGTTTCATCACAACACACAAAAAGTTATTGATACAAAGCTACGCACATCTGGCCGTTATTGAGTGCCCACTGCGGTAATCCCACAATTCATAATTCAAGGTTACCCAGTTTTAGCAGCTGTGTCCGGAGCCGGAACTGGTATTATTTATAAGAACGTATAATATAACGAGTTATAGAGAGGGAAATTATAAAAAAAGAAGTGATCATGAAGAACTGTTTAGTGTGTAATTCTTACCAGTACATGAAAGAGCAGTGTTGCTAGTAGCTATTGATCAGTTTAGTTATCTTATCTATGGGAGCAACGCTTCGAACAAATGTGATCAATTGTGTTGTAAATCAATGTGATTAGTAGCAACGAGTTCAATATTAATTCCCCATTCTCCGGGGCGTAATCGTAAATTAGTTAGCCAAGCCAAAACCGCCGTGGCTCTTTCTTCAAAAGGCCATTTCAGACATTGTCCTACATCGTGACACACATATTGACACCTACTATTATGTCTGGACTTTAGAGACCATAATTTTCTGAGTTTGTTTCGGTGTTTCTTCTCAGAGTTCGTCAGTTAGGAAATGCCGACGCTTTCTAGCATAAAAAATCAGAACATTGACTTGTAAAAGTGTTTTTAAAAGATATATTTACAGAAAATAAATATCATATCATCATCATCATAATTATAATATCATTCATAGTCTGTAAAAAGACATTTCAAGTACCAACAACAACAGGACCATCATATTGCCATGATAATGGGATTCAAAATTCGCCACAATCATGTCAGGTGTTACTAACTCACCTAGCAGCCTGTATATAGACTCTCGCTCGGCTATGACCTCGAGCGGGTGCGGCACAGGACTCTGCCCCCATGCGCGGACGGCCCAAGCAGCGTCCAGTGCAGACAGGAAGCCGCGGGCGCAACCCGAGCCCGTCGGCCAGAACGGCTCGAGGAGGCTGTCACCGACAAGCTGGCAGAGAAGGCGGCGCCCGTGACGCTCATGCACCTGTCACAATACAAACAAACACACCTTAAAATACCTTATTTTATAGACGTTAAGCATATGTATTTGCTGTTGGTGTACTTTATGAATAAATAAATATTAGTGCCAATCATATTTTTATAATAAAGTATTGCTACAAAGAGTCGGTATCGCATGACTAGTAGGTTTTATGAAGAACCGAAATCGTGGTAAGAATGTTAAATAAATAATGGAATATGATGTCAGAATTCCTTTGCCTTTCGAACAATACAGTGGCTTTGAAATAAAACTACTTTTTACATGAGTTATCTCTTATTAAATATCAATATAACGTTATCAAATCCGAAAGTTTTTTTATTTTAATGTCTAATATCCCAATATGACAGTGGCTGTTGAAATAGTTAACACCGACTACTTTCTTCCCTTAGATATCCAGTGTTATAACAAAATGATGTTGATGAATGAGAATAAATAAATAATAAAATAAAAAACCAGAAGTACAGTAAGAAGTCTTAGAATTAAGTTGTACAGCGGTGACACAGTTTAAGGTCGAAACATCTGACTCCTGAACTAGGCAGAAGCCTGTATCTCAGAAGCCGAAGTTCCCCCAGATTTCATTGACATACAACAATACAAACATTGATCGTCGTACAAGTACATCTTTGTTTGAGTAAACTATCAAAACAGGAAAATAAAATAAAAATAGGGGCTAGAATATTTAAAAGTAAGTCTGATGGATTTTTGGATGCAGTATTTTTTGGATATAAACTTAAACAGTATTCTTAAGACATTACCCTGAGTAAGTTTTCAGTTTCATCATATGATAACTGTTGCAACCAGTTGGTGAGTATATTTTTCACCTCATATTTAGTGCACGTGTATAATGACAATACTTTATTTATTTTGTTATAAAGTCGAGAGCTTACGACGAGAAACTGTCGTCCGGCAAATGCGGAACGACACCTCACAGGATCAGAATGTTATATAGATATAATACTTGCGAAAGAAATTATCTAAATGATAGTGCAAAACCGTATCAAAATCCGTTGTATTTTAGAAGAAGAAAGCGGAGAAACATCACGATACATTATAAGTTATATTTATTCTGTAAATAGATCTTTTAAAGACACATACACAGGTCAATGTCTTACATTTTTTAAACTAGATTACTCCGGCATTTCATAACTTACGACCTCAGAGAAGAAACACCGAAACAAATTCAGAGAATCATGGTCGCTTTTAAAGTGCAGTTAAAGAATATTAACAATTTAACAAATAGCGTTTTGAAGAAAGAGACATAGCGTAAAGACACACGCGGAAAGCGACTTTGTTTCATGTTATTTACAGATAAAGTATTTAATTTACTATTATGACTATCTGGTTCAATTGTTATTTAGGTAATTTTACTTGAATTAAGTCAAGTGTTTGGGACTAGATGACGCTGTATAAAAATGTCCCATAAATATTAATTTTATTTATTCATTTTTTCCTTTGCACACCATTGTATATGAGGAAACTATTTCGATTATATAATATTTTATACTATCTGTAGGTACCCATATTATTTGCAAATATAGTTTTTATATTAAATTAAAAAAAAAAAAAAGAAAAAAAAAACATTTTGTGACCCTCACAAGATACAAAAAGCAAACAACATCATCATCCTCCGAGCGTTTACCCAAATATGTTGTGGTCGGCTCCTAGTCTAAATAGATGCGGCTGAATATCAGTATCTTAAACGAAGCGACTGCAACCCAACTTCTTACTAGTACCCATATTCCAAGGATATATTGCTTTTTGGGGTCAATTGACTACTATTGACAGCCACACTCCATACTCCCAACTGCCACGCGTTAAAGACAAGATGCATGAATATGGACGTAGCAAAAGAAGTATGCTAGAGTCGTAGCAAGTGGCGTTGTTTCATTTCTGCCTATACCTATAGGAATTACCGTGGAACTACACGTGGAATAGGCTTTACCGTGGGAGAGCCATGCTTCGGCACGAATGGGCCGGCTCTACCGGACTTGATACCACGGCCTCACAGAAAACCGGCGTGAAATAACGTTTTCGTTGTGTTTCGTCGAGTGAGTGAGGATACCGGAGGCCCAAACCCCTTAAAAGGGCGGCAACGCACCTGAATCTCCTCTGGTGTTGCGGGTGTCCATGGGCGGCTGTAATCGCTTACCATCAGGCGATCAGTCTGCTCGTTTGCCCACCCTATCACATAAAAAAAATAAAAAAAAATAAAAAGGAAAAAGGCGTGTGTACTCACTATACTAGCGTTCTCAGCGGCATACATGGAGGTGAAGTCGAATAGTGCGACGTCGGGCTCTCCGTAGTGGTTCAACGCGAAGTCCCGCAACGGCAGCCGGCCGTCGGTAGAGAACCGCGCCGCTTCCTGTGCATAGCGCATCAATGCCGCCCTATCTACGTTCTCGACGCTCAACAAGCGAGACACTTCTGCGAAATCCTGAAAATAATGGGTAGGTTACAAAGTTTGTAAGTATAATTAAGCTCCTTGAACTAACAAAGACAATTTTCAGTAGCTATGTATGGGCATAATGCTTTCATAATTAAAATAGGTACCAAGCAAGTATAAAGTATTTATTTAGGTTTACCAAGAATTGTTTATACACTACATTATATACTTATAAGTTGATGCCTTTACAAGCAGTTTCGATACATTTGCCGTAATATGCGGCATTTCAGGCATGAATAGTAGGATATTACGACACTTCTACAGCAATATATTGATTTCTGACATTTACGCGAATATTATACATTGAAATAAAACTACTTTTTACGTTATTATATCATCAAGACCCCCACCACCTCAGTCTACCCGTGACCATGGACGCTGTAAAGGGTCCGAAACGTCGGGATTAATAATATCAATATACGCGATAAAATACGTAAAAAGTATTTATTTCAATTCTACAGCAATTTTACTTCTACAGTTTACGGAAATATCTGCACAATAATTATGCAAAAACTGTCAATTTCAACGGTAATCGGGTACGATTGTTGTCCCACTGCTGGGCACGGCTCTCCTCTCAGAACGAGAGGAATAGGCTATAGTACACCACTATTATTATTTTAGTATTTGTTACATCCCTTTGTTCTGTCTAAACGCTGAGAAGTGATAATATAAATTATTTCTCGTAATTTATTTTGAATCTTTATGACATATACTTAAACATCATAACGATATAAATCTTTTAAAGACACTTTTACAAGTAAATGTTTTAGGTTATTTATTATATATTATTATGACCTCTGAAGAAACTGAAATAAACAGAGAATCATGGGTGCTTTTAAAGTCTAGCTTTGGGCTTCTGTCTACTAACGAATGCCATAGATGTTCGTAGGAAAACCGGGACCGTCGACTTTACGTGCTCTCCGAGGCACGGAGGGGTCTCAATGTGTTACAACGCATGCTGAGGCACAACTAGTATAGATTATAACTCACGTTGAGCAACACGCCTTTATCCAGCAGGCTGTGTTTCTTAGCGGTCATCACAAAGTAGTGAGTATCATCCTTGTAGTACACTATATTCTCCAGGTCAATACCCGTCACCTCGTACAGCTCCTTAAAGAACTTCTGGTTGAATATGAACGCCACGCCACTGATCTCTGGCACCTGCGAAGAAAATATTATGTGATTAATAATAAGTTAGGAGAAATTAATATAGTGGGAGTAATTCCACTCAAATTGGAGCTGCCCGACTGGGGAAGTACCTCCGCCTTGCAGAAAATCGAAGTAAAATAAAACTGCTTTGAGCTGTGTTGTGTTTCTTACGGTGAGCAAGGTTGCCGGCGCTCCACGAGGAAACGTTGTGTTGGCAGTGAGGGGACTTTGACCCTTATACTGCCAAACCAACTATTCCTCTTTCGTTTTACAGGGTCGGCAACGCGCAATTGATACTCCTGGCATTACAAGCGTCTATAGGCTACGGTAACCGCTTACCATCAGGTGGGCCGTATGCTTGTTTGCCACCCTAGTAGTAAAAAAAAAGTTTCCAAAAGGCTCTCACTTGTCAGGGTTATTGTTATAGAAGTCACAGACAGTGCCCTGTAAGCCTGCTTGGAAGAAGAGGAGACAGTAGCCCACGTGCCATTGCTCTGTCCTGGGATCACCACTTACAGGGCTGAGTAGCTCGATAACAAGAGTATTGATCCGAGGTCGCCAGCAACATTAAAAGCTTGATGGACTTTCTCGAGGAGTTTGCTCGAACAAGTAGACCATAATTCCCACCCGTGAAGCAAGACCGCATCACGAGAAATTGCGGTTATATCATATTATCCGAAATATGTTGCAATATAACTATACCACCAATCCGGTTAGTCTGTTTTACGATTATACAACTAGAAGTGTACCAGGGGGTCTACTCCCTAAGCATGAAGTCCGTAGTTTCGACCTTAGTTACGGGCGTTTCCTACTCCGTATCACCTACGGATGGATGATTCGTTCGGAGCCCGAACTAAGAAAGAATGACAACACAATTTGACAGTTGTCCCTACTCTCGATCGGGGAGGGGACGCGCGCGGCGCGGGGCGGCGGCGCGGCGGCCGATATGTCGCGAGCTTATACATATTATACCTATAACCTAATTATACTTATGGTGTTACAATTGTAACACCATATATTTTATCTATATTTTGTATATTTTTCTATTTAATGCGTGGATTGTGTTTGTATATAATAAATGTTATTTTCTTTCTTTCGATGTGTTTTTACCCGTTCGAAAAATTTAATTTGACACTTGTTTTATCGGACTCCGATGTTGTGGAGAACTTTCGAACGGCTCGTAACTTCGTTGACGGAGATAGGGAGTAGACCCTCAGATTAGTGTTATATGAGAACTATTTACTTTTTTGAGAGAAAAGACCCTTCCCCAGGATACAATTTATCTCGTTTTACAGTTTTATTGAAATCTAGTCAGTGGTTTAGGCTTGAAAAGGTGACACACGCTTTGACTGCACTTTGGTGTAGCGGTTACGGTGATCACCATGCCCTTACCATTGCGCCGTGTGTCATCGGTTCGATTCCCACCATAGGAATAATTTTGTTCCACAGATATTTGTGATGTCCACCGTGACACAGGACTTGTGTTCAAAATAAAATTATAGTTGCAATAAGACTAACCGAGGCTTCTTGTTCAGAGTGCCTGTTGATGAAGTTGGCAGTGATGGCCATGGCCAGCTTCCCTCTGAATTCCTTGCGCTTGAAGCCGTGCAGCGTGTTCCTCTTGCCGTCCGCGCCGAGGAGAGCGTCAAACTCGTATTGAGATACTACGTGGTCAGAGGGCAGTACGCGCGCCCTCCAGCCCAAAGCTGAAACGATAGAATGCAGCGGTAAGTATGATATAGATACCTACTCGTATAAATGATAATCAATACATATATTGATAAATGTCAACCAATATATTTATTTCTGTAAATATACGTTTAACGGCCGGTTCCAATAACCATTCCACATCTGTTTTTGCCTGCTAGAGATAGGAATTTGACAGTAGCTTCATACAAATTGTGTCAAAATTCAATTTGTAATCGGGAAAACCAGATATGAATTGGTTATTGAAACCGGCCGTAAATGACACTTACAAGGCAATGTCTTACATTTTTTAAACTAGGTGGCAGTATTTCCTAACTGACAAAATCTGAGAAGAAATGCTGAAACATACGTGTCGTTTAAGAATATATTTAGATATTTTTTTTTCAAACAAACTCAGAAAATCATGGTCTTTTTTAAGTCCAGGCAGATAGTAGTAGCAAATATGTATGTTACAACACGGCAATG
Organism: Acronicta alni; assembly: GCA_964056405.1. Lineage (NCBI taxonomy): Eukaryota > Metazoa > Arthropoda > Insecta > Lepidoptera > Noctuidae > Acronicta > Acronicta alni. Next base: position 23,306,188 of record OZ043913.1, on the reverse strand, counting down.
TCTGAAATTGCCTTTTGAAAAGAGAGAAATAGCCTTTTGAAAAGACAGAAATTGCCTTTTGAAAAGAGATATATTGCCTTTTGAAAAGAGAGATATTGCCTTTTGAAAAGAGAGATATTGCCTTTTGAAAAGAGAGATATTGCCTTTTGAAAAGAGAGAAATTGCCTTTTGAAAAGAGATAAATTGCCTTTTGAAAAGAGATATTGCCTTTTGAAAAAAGAGAAATTGCCTTTTGAAAAGAGAGAAATTGCCTTTTGAAAAGACAGAGCGACTTTGAGTACACTAGTCCCAGCTGACGGCACGCATGCATCAATTAATTTACATTTAATCTAACAAGATTGAAATTACAATATAACGCATTAAATTTTCGGTAGTTTACAAATCTTACTGTGGTCGGCTATCAAATTGTGATAGGTTGAAGAAGGAAGTGTGGGTATCGGGTAGCTAGATGGGCCGATGACATCATATGGATAGGACTAGCATAGGACCGGAAAAAATGGCATAAGCAAAGAGAAACCTATACCCAGCAGTGGGTAGATTGGAGTAGTGGATGATGATGAAGAAAGAAGCTATAGAAGTACGCTAATTGGTTGAATTATTTCTATATTATTATTGGTTCATTCCACGTTGTTTTTAACTCCATATTACTATAAAATTGTCCCCAACTTAAAAAAAATATATATATTATTTAGCTTAGTTGTATTCCTTAATGTTATTGTGCATGCTGTGGTCTCCACTAATTGAGGGAGTACACGTACGTTTGTGTATATCCTTTGTTGGAGATCCTTAATAAATAAATTAGGCAACGTGTAAGAAAAAATCTGTATTGTCACACATGCACCATTCCTCCGTGTCCACTCGTAACGCCACATATCACTAGTAATTTTTTTCGATAAGAATAAGAATACTTACTCTCTGAATTTTCGGCGACCGTTGGTTCTAGGAGTTCTTCGAAACTGACTCCTTCATGTAGTTCTACGCCCAATAGCAATGCCACCTGAAACACATGAGAGGTAGGGGATAGTGGGAGTAATTCCACTCAAATTTGAGATGCCTGAAATATAATATCGATATTATAATTTAATTTATTTTGTGTTGATGTTTTCTCTATTAATTGTTGCGACTGTTTGACTTGAACTTTATTTATTTCTATTGTAGGACATACAGATAACTGAATCTCTCACCTTATAACACTTATTTATCCGTCGTCACAGATAAATAAGTGTTTTTAGGTGTGTTAAAATAGATTGTACACTCTCGTGTTATTTCTTATATACAAATAAAATAGACCAATAAAATCTCTATCAGTTCTAACCATAGATTTTGTAAAAATGCCTGCTCAACACTGTATTGGACCTGTATACAGCATTTGTATTTTATTTATATATGCCGTGTTCGATTCGTAGACGGTAGATTACAACGTCTTCAGGCCTTGTTAACCCTGTATTCGCTGACCCAAGCGGCTAAAGTATTCTCACCTTCATTAGTATACACTGTAGCTGTCTGATGCTGATGTGGTCTATCGAGCCTGCGCAGAATTTCCCGAAGAACTTCTTGGCTCCTAGAGCCCTCAGGTCCTGGATGACGAACGGCCAAAGATGCAGTACGTTGTTTCGAGACATGCGGTCACGTTTCTCGATCACAACCTGCGAAGCAATAAAAAAGGTTCAATAAGAAAAAGTTATGATTTGTTCTTAGAAATCTGTCTATTTTTTTAAAGGTTTTAGTTATTTGAAGACTAAAAGAACGTCGACGTCTAGCTGTGGACGTATACGAGCCGATGATGATCAAAACTACATCAGTGGGTTAAATAATATCTAGTTACATAAAGTAATCAGAAGCCCGAGTGAAATAGAATACGTACTGTACGTTCGCGGACAAAATGTGAATTGTAGCTAACTACGTTGAAATGAACACGCCGTTCTATTGCACTGACAACAGCGACTAGCGACACCCATGCCATTCAGTACCCAAAACAATTATGTAATTGTTTAAGTAACTGTTATATGTTTGTATTCATTACATCAATGTTGTTAAACAATAATAGTGCAAAGTACATTTTAACCCGCATATGGAGTTCTGTAGCTTGGGACCCAGAGAGCGTCATCAATTCATGGTTTACATCCCAAAAACCCGAACGAAACGCAAATCAAGATTTAGCTCAATTTAAATCAAGTTTTAGCTTCCTGAGTTGGTCTTCCCGAATAACTATAATCTGTGTGTCTTTAAATCTCTAGTGAATCGGTTTCTTCTAGGCAACCGCGCTCCACCGTAGATCGCAGTGTCGCTTAACATCAGGCGAACTAGTGGTCAAGCGTAGGCCTATGGTGAATAATAAAAAGAAAATAGCTCTGTGCCTGTGAGCGTTGTCACACCTCGGACGATCCATACAAACTCTACGATTCCAATATATGCCCGCACAAAATGTGTGTGAAGATCAGTTGGACAGAAATAAGGAGTTACAAATTGTGAACGAGAGAAGACAGTTGTCAAGAAACATAGTGAATAGGTAAGCGTAGCGTAGGACTCCCGCCGGCCAGGTGGAGTCACGACTCGCAGAAGCCAGCTGGCAGTGACTGGATGAGGAAAGCCGAAGATCGGGCTTTGTGGCGTTGACTAGGAGAGACCTACGTCCAGCAGTGGACGAATATGGGCTGATGATGATTATAGTGAATATGAAAGAAATGATGTTAGTTCATTTGGTACGATACGAACACTTCGTTAGGAAAATTCTAGAAGGCAAAATTGCAAGAAATCGAGTAATGGTAAGACCTATTTGAAGTTTTATAGAACAAGTGAAACAAACGCTACAAGGAAGTACGGGTGGCAGTGAATTATCAAATGCAGGGGTGGAGAGCGGCCATTCTGTATGTGGTACTATTATTATTCGGTCGCGTTGTACCAGCCATTGCTATCCAACCGTAGTCTTACAATTATTTTTTTTGTGTTGGATGTTCATAACTGCTAGTAGACCTAGTAGACGGCTCCTGAGACCAAAATTAAGCCTTGACGAGCCTTGAGCCATGGTAAAGTGTCGCCTGGCCAACACAATACTTACATAGGGGAGAGTAGGTACAAAAGTAACAACGGGTCAAAAGTAACAAACGGACGCAGATGTCCACTGGCCGAAATGTCACCTCGCTACCGCCAGAACATAGCTGGTGACGTCTGCACCCGCTTGGATTCCATCGTGATAGTTGATAGCCGTGATAGTTGACCATTGGATTTACCTGCAGAGCCGTTTGTTTTTTCGACCCCCGTTACTTTTTTACCCGCTCTCCCCTATTAAACTTTATGGATTTGACATTCCATATCCTTACTTCAGAAGACAACCCAGCCATAACAGTACACACATTCGAGTAGTGCAAGCTATTGTAGGTTACTTTATAATTAACATTGACACTATACTTCACCCTTTTTCTTCCAATATCAAATTCAATAACTTCCCGTAGACCAAAGAACTACCTATCATCAACCCATATACTGTCCCACTGCTGGGCACGGGTCTTCTCTCATACTGAGAGGGATTAGGCTATAGTCCACCACGCTGGCCTAGTGCGGGTTGACAGACTTCACAAATCGTCGAGAAAAATCTCTAAAGTATGCAGGTTTCCTCACGATGTTTTCCTTCACCGTTTAAGCGAGAGATAATTAATTATTAATACGCACATGAATTCGAAAAGTCAGAGGTGCGTGCCTCGAGACCTTCGACTTGGCAGTCCAATGGTCATACCGCTAGGCTATCACTGCTAATGAAGAAATATCACTTTGCCGGTGCAGCAATTGCAGTGTAATCACATCACACTAATATTATAAAAGCGAAAGTTTGTGAGTGTGTATGTTTGTTACTCTTTCACGCTAAAACTACTGAACGGATTTTGATGAAACTTTACAGTATTATTATTTATACATCAGAATAACATATAGGCTAATTAAAAGTAACTTTTCCACGCGGATGAAGTCGCGGGCAGGAGCTAGTAAGAGGATAATTGGTAAATATCTCAGTTTACATTCAGTTTAGCAGTCTGCCGCAGACGCACGGCGGGAACTATTGCTGTTCCACTGATGAACAAAGTCAATCAAACGCCGTTGTTCATTGCCGGTAATTATGTGGCTAATGTCAACAATATACTTACAACTTTGGCTCCTAAGAGTTGGCATTCTATAGCTGCTCGGAGACCGCAGGGCCCAGCTCCGATGATCAGCACTTTGCCCGCGGCGCACGCCCGACCTTTGGCGTACACCTTGTGATTCGCTCGTGCGTCAAACTTTTTGAAGAGGGCTTGAGCTTTCCACGAACTTGCCAGCTTTGCCTGGAAAGATTATATAGTAAAATCTTTTTAATGGATTCCCAAAGTAAAAAAATATATTTAGGAATATACTTTTTGCTCATGAGCTTTTCCTACCCATTTCGAGCAGAAGTTATCCTAGGTCAGTAAATTAAATCCGATAACATTATAAATAGGTCAGTAAACTAATACAGAGGTATATGCGTATACGATGTCGAGGTCTTGCGTAACTCGGACGGAAAAGACGTTCAGTTCAGATACCCAGTCAAGTGTAAATCCTTGATGAATATACGACAGTATATCATATCAACTAATACAAAATGTACTTGACATTATACACAGCAGCTCGACACCAAATTATAAGATATGGGCTGTTAATTAATGAACATTAAATCCTCCCTTCATTGAGTTGTTACTGGGTTTCATCATGTTATGTAGCTCCATCATTAACGGCTTCCAGTCTAACCTGATGTCGGTGAATATTAGTATTTTAAGTATACTTGGCGAGTATAGATGGAAAAGTTAGAAGGGGCCCATCACGGCGGAAATTTATTTATTTATTAGCAGTTTTTGTAATCTAATTGTTCCTTACCAATAATAAATAATAATAATAATATTTTTGGGACATTTGACACAACACCATCTAGTCCCAAACGAAGCAGAGCTTGTACTATGGGTACTAGAAAATGGATATAATACTTATATGTATATACTTATTTTTTGTAAAAACATACTTGTAATACATAAGAAACACCCAGACAAACACAAATACTCATGTTTTATCCACACAAATATTTGTGTCCTGTGGGAATCGAACCCACGACCCCATGATCAGCAGTCCGGTACTCGAACCGCTAGACCACAGAGATCGTCACTAATTCGTCTCGTACCAATAATTGTTATTAGTCGGTAAGCTTTCCTAAAATATCATACCACAACCAAATTGAGTGGTGGAATTTTGGCATTCATGAACAAGTAAATATAGAGTCTAGGTATGTATATAGATAATTTAATAACGCTTCAGGACACCTTAAGCGTTATTAAATTAGTAATTAAGTTTTGATAGTAGCATAACTTCGATATATTTAGCGGTTTCCGGTGTCAACACAGAAATACGAGTACACATTGTTTCCGTGGCTATTGTTTGGTCAGATAGTTGAGACGGTGGGTCGTCTGACAGGAAGCTTTTGTTACCGTTTTACAAGAACAGAGTATGTGTGTTGTCCACGTGTTAACGCGATCATCTTCAGATTGTCAGAAAGAGATGGCACTATATATTGTGTAGACCGGCACACAGTGGGCTGGGATTACAAGGTTGGGTCTTAAGAGATCAGATGTATTTTTTTGGTATCTAGGCATAAATTTAAAACGTTTTTATTCTTTGACTTTTTTTAATTTAACGAGTACTTTCGGAGATATAGCCATATCAAATTTGTATGAAGAGTCATGTTATTTTAGTTAAGCAATTTATTCCAATTAAATTGAAATTTAAAATAATGTATACTAAACGGCCTGAAAACCTCAATACCTACTTAGTTCTTAAAAAAAAAACAATGTTCGACATTTTCCACCACCATAGGCAGGTATGACGTAATTTGTTTTGAGACTTATTTCCGGGAATCAAGGGATAAGAGTGCGCGAGCGCAACAACAAGTTATGACGTGTCGTAACGTGATTGGTACAATGATAGGGTACCTACGGAATGTTCGGTTGCATTCAAAAGTACTTCAGTGTTCTATTACCCACCATAATAGACGCACTACCCCCACACATTCATTACTTACTTATTTGTTATTTTGTATTTGTGAAAATGTTTGAAAATTTAGTGACAAACCTTGATCTTTTCGTTATTTTAAAAAACAGTGGCAGTATTAAAAATAATGACAGTTTGTGTAGTGAGATAAGATCTAAATTTTTAGTCGAATTAAGTGATGATCACGAAAAGACCTTAAAGTTGTTTTGTGCAAAATTTTGTTATAATTTAAATAGAAGATGGGAAAACGCTTATCGTAAAGAAAATATATTCAGAACTAAAAATAGTGAATGGTTACAAGAAAACATAATATGGCCAGACATTATTAAGTGTTTAATAGGCAGTAATCAAGATCAACCAGTACCGAGTACATCAACTCAGTATGTATCACCATCAAAAGTTTCTGTCGGTGTCTCCACCGAACAAACCCCAAGAAAACCTTTTTGTGAATTAGCGCCTAAACAGAAAAAAAGACGTGCAGAAAACTTTCATTTATCTTCGGACGAAATAAAATATGCATATTTTGAGCAGTTGAAAGCGGATGGGAATGAGGAGGTTGCTAAAATACTAGAACATTTACTAAAGAATCCCCTAGATGTAAAAAAAGTTAAAAAGTGCATATCTGTTAAAGAAACAAAACCTGTGTTTTCTCCGGATGAGGCTTTAGGGTTATTTTTCACTTCACTTAAGCTGACCAAGTGGCAATACAATACTTTAAGAAAAAGTGTTAACGAAAAAGACAGTAATATATTTCCATCTTATTATCAAGTGCAACATGCGAAACAGAAATGCTATCCACCAAAAGATGCTATTACAGTGACAGAAACCTCAGCTAAAATAAAGTTACAAGCTCTATTGGATATAACGACAACAAGAATAATGACGTCACTCGTCATAGATAGTGGTTGTAAAGAATTTACACTAATCAGTAAGTGGGGATTTGACGGTGCTTCTAATCAAGCCAATTACAAACAAAAAATGCAAACAGACGATGAACAAGAAAGTCAACTTGACGATTCAAGCATATTTATGGGTAGTTTAGTGCCAATAAAATTAGTGTGCGGCGAACAAGTTATCTGGCAAAACGATTCACCAAATTCATCTTACTGGTGTCGTCCAATCTTTTTCGAATTTGTGAAAGAAAATAAAATAACGATATTGCGGGAAAAAAGTGCTATTGAGGAAGAGATTGTAAATTTAGTGAAAACAGAAGTTGGAGAAATAAAAATTTCACACTCTTTATTAATGACTATGATAGACGGAAAAGCAACATCAATTTTATGTGATACTTCATCTCAGAGATGCGACATTTGTAAAGCCACTCCAACAGAGATGAATAATTTGCCCTTAATTGCATCAAAACCGACTGATCCAGATCTCTGTAAATACGGATTGTCATCATTGCATACCTGGATACGAATGATGGAATGCATTCTGCATATAGCCTACAGATTAACGATACAGACATGGACAGTAAAGGGAGACAACAAGTGCATCATGGAAAGAAGAAAGAAAGACATACAAGACGCTTTTAAAAATAGAATGGGACTTCTGATTGATGTTGTTAAACAAGGGCACGGCTCCACGAATGACGGAAATACTGCTAGAAGATTTTTTGCATATCCAAACATGACTGCTGAGATAACTGGTGTTAGTGAAGAATTAATAAGGCGATTTGCAATCATTTTAGAGGCAATTTCATCAGGTTACCACATTGACACAGCGAAATTTCACGAATATGCTCAAGTGACCATGCAACTGTATTTGGAATTATATAGCTGGTATTATATGCCTTCAAGTGTTCATAAAGTTCTTATGCATGGTGCAGCTATTATTGAAAGTTTTGGTCTAATACCAATTGGAAAGCTATCTGAAGAAGCTGCTGAAGCTAGAAATAAAGACTTTCGTAGATACCGCCAACACCATTCCAGGAAATGCAGTAGAAAAACTACAAATGAAGACATTTTAAATAATTTATTGACCAGCTCTGATCCACTCATCTCAGCGAAACGTCACAAACTTCGCAGAAAACATAAAACTTTGTCAGTAGAAGCACAAAGTTTATTAATAATTGAACAAGCGGAAACATTTGATGATGACGAATACGAAAATTTTGCATTCGTTAATGTGGATACCCTTGACAGTGATTAGATTAAAACAGTGCAGTGGCCAGTAGTGATTGTGATTTTTACTTATTTATTTATTTTATTAGTCCTTAGTGGATTAGGCCTAAAGGGGAGACCACTACATAAAAAAAACGCGCCTAGTTCTTAACCTCTATGGTGGTGTGGAATAGAGAACAAAATTTGAAATTGCGACCAAATCGCAGAAAATCGCAACCCGAGAATAGGCGCTAAAATAGGACAAATATACGTACTATGCATACGTAGAGTCAATTCTTTGAGAAAATTTGAGAATTTCGAGATTTTCACAATTTTTTCTTTTGCTTCATACAAAAATTACTTTGGATATTTATAACTCTGGAAATACTAAGTTATCTGAACGACCCTCATAGAAATAATTACTTATAATCGATAGAAAAATCCAACACAATATTTAAAATTTCAGAAAAAGAAACATTTTTTTTTTAAATGCTAAGTCCTTTACCGGCCCGTTTCAGCCCACTGTGCGGCATCCCTCTCTGTAAATCGCAAAATGATCACAAACACATTGTGGTACAGCCTCAGGTAATATGTGGACGAAACGGTGTAGTTCCGGTTCTGTCTAAATATGAAATATTAAATTGAAATTCTTGACGACAAAGTTGAAGTATCGCTTATGATATAGAGAGAATATTAAAAACTAATGCAAAGTACAAAACGACCCACCCTGGCTTTGGTAGGGTGCAATGTCTAATAACATGCATGTATTACATGTTTTTACATTATTACATAGTACCTACATATAAACTTTACGGAAGAAATTATCTATATGGAGTGAAAACCGCATTAAAATCCGTTGAGTAGTCTAAAAGATCCCAGCGTACAGAGTAACAGACAGCGGGAAGCGACTTTGTTTTATACTATGTATAAATATGTACAGTCAGCAACGAAAGTCCCTGACCATGTAGCAATCTTCAATATGATTTTTAATAAGTATGAAGTTACTGACCTGTGAAGGTTATGCGAAATAATTGCATAGATGACCATTAAAGATTTAGGTTGCCTTAATAGAAAAAACCTCTTGACAAGTTTTGGAGCAGTGATGTTTTCAAAATTTTGCTGTGTTCAGCGACTTTCGTTGCTGACTGTACCTGTGACCTGTAGGGACAGGTCTATAGGCTAGGGGTAAGTTATAATTTATGGATATACCCGTGTATATCCATAAATTATAGCCTATGTTATTGGCTGATACTGTAGCTTTCTAGTGAAAGTTTTTAAAATCGGTTACATATTTTTACAAACAAAAAATCTTTATAATATTAGTTTAGATAGAATGGTACAACAGGCTACATTTACACAAAGTATTATTATTATTTTTAGCTTCTTATATAACTGTCCCATTAGACAAGTGATTATAAGCGGGACTACTTAGAGATTCTATTAGGCTCGCCCCGTACTGCATGAAACTGTGGTACCTAAAGATAACTTCTGCGAAATTCTTCGACGAATATCGCCGCAAAAAAGCAGTAACATAATAGAATAAACATAAAGCATAATAACATCAATCATAAGCTTTTACTGTCTTATGTTAAGCAGTGATAGCCTAGTGATATGTCGAGTTCAAATCCAAGGCACACACTTTCCGAATTGTCACTCGCTTAAACGGTGAAGGAAAACATCGTTAGGAAACCTGCATGCCTATAGATTTTTCTCGACGGTGCGTGAAGTCTGCCAACCCGTACTAGGCAAGCGTAGTGGACTATAGACTCATCCCTCTCGATCTGAGAGGTGACCTGTACCCAGTACGGAGACAGTATAAGGTTTGATAATGATGATAATGCTTTTTTATTGTGAAAATATACGTTTTTCATTTGTGCCACGGCTGCTTGGTTAAGACGGTATCGCTTTCTATTCTACACATTTCTTCTGCCTCTACCGCGCCTTACCTTTCTACGGTACGTCTCGGTCGAAAAAATACCAAATTTAATTCAATTAAAAACGTACGGTCACACCTAAGACCGTTGAAGGACAGAGGCGTAAGACATTCACACAATTAATTCTGTTCGGTAACTAAAACAATCAAGGGTGAACCAAAGTCGCGTGATGTCCGAATTTAAAACTATTGCATAAAGCTAGTTGTACATTTATTGTAGGTATATGTTGATCTATCATTGTACCGAAAGCCTAAATGATCTGAGATCAGCTTACATTGGAAATGTATAGTTTTTTATGGAGCCGTATCATGAGTAATAATAAAATGTTGGTGAACCTTTCTGAGAACAATGCCAACTGTATAAAATAATTGCTCGAGTACAAAATACCTGTTAGCATTCTGATATAATAAACATCTTGTTTACAAACAGTACGATATCTATTAGATATATGATACAGTTGCAGAGCTATATAAAAGTAATTAAAGATTTATGAGTAATCATTTAGCTTTACGACTATTATATCGCCCACGTCGCGATTTAAGTAACTTGACTCAGTCTAGCGCGGACACTCAGAGTGAAACCACACCTACTCGGACTATTGCGAAGACGATTATTAAAATATCTTTACTTTTAAAAAGATCTAAGCATTTTGTGACGTATCTGACCGTATTCTTTGGTATATCATAATCGGCTCATAAAAAAACAAAGATAAATGCCTGAAATTTAATTTTGCATCTTGACATAGATTTGTATATAAATAAATAACCGCCATAAGGTTTAGTATGAAGGCAGCTAACATTACCTGCGTTTTGAAATGTATTACATACATACATTACTATTATTATGATCCAATATAGAATATCTTTGTCAAAACACAGATGTCGTTATTGGCCGTATACGTAACTCTTTTGTCGACTGTACATACATAAAAATACAGACAACAAAATATAAAAACCTTCCCCTTTTTTATTTGGGTTGACATTCATTCGGGTATAACTCGAGATAGAAATACTCCACTCAGTTATGTCCCTACGCCAATTTAGTTACTTCATGATTAACATCATAATCGCTCATGTTTTGTCAATAAAGGGGTGAACAGATGTACTTTGCAGATTTGTTGAGCAGAGGCTGAGTATCAGCCTACAGAAAATCTTTACAACACAAGTCAAATAATAAGTCAATCAAATCAAAATAATGAGATCTAAATGTCTATTGACAATACCCGTTTTTCCCCCATCTGAGAATTGAACAGGCAGGACGGATTCTAAAGACCTATTGAATTCAGTATGGATTACACAAGTTCAATCTTTACAAATGATATCGCTTGTATCTATGTAGTATTAATACTTTTTTAATAAGGACAGATCCCGCGCTTGGGAATAAGCCTTGTGTGGCGAGGGACTTTACAAAACGGACGCAAAGTACACCCTGTATCGAAACACATATTTATAACTACAGGCCGTGTATAACTACAAACTGTGGGACAGACAAATATTCTCTCGCGTGGGACGGTAGTCGCGACGGTAATGGTGAGCTGATCACCTTATCAAAACGTGCTGTCAACATAATTTTTGTCTTTATCTATGGGCAGTTTATTACGTCTCAAATAAATGCTAATCACATTGCGCACAGCATACATTTTACATTAAAACAGTTCGTTTAGTACAAAACATAGTGTGTATCGGTGCCGGCATTCGCAGCTTTTTAGGCTTAAACAAGCTTACTTAAGATTTCCGCAAAGCAAACTCTCACAATACTTACAATAAGAATCTGCAACATTACTAAAATTATCTTGTTAGATATAAATAAAAAAGAAGCTATCTTATCATGGTCGTCAATAAACCTTTAAGCAAGTGCAAATTAGACAATTATTTTATCTCAAGAGGCAATGCAGACCTGCTTAAAATACGAAGATTAGTATCTAATTTTAACAAAAAACCGCAATCACCAATGACGTCACACTTTCGCCCTTATTCACGAGCTTAATCAAATATGTATCGGCCCGGTATCTAACTGATAAGCCGGTAATTAGCGATAACATTATAATGAAATTGGTATACACAACAGTTTTCTAGAAATTCGCAACGTGATTGCAGATAAACCATCGCAATTACTGTAAATAGTAATTCGTATTGCACCTACGAATATTAATTTTGAGATAATTAATTAAAAACTAGCTTTAGCCATGTCATTCGATGATAATGTTGCCATCTACCAGCGAAAGAATTTGCGGGATCAGATAGTTTCAGAGATTACCGCCTACATGCTAATACATACACTACTAACAAAGTTTATAGTATAGATATAAAACCTTCTCCAAATAACTAAATACTATAAAACAAAGTGACTGGCTGCGTAGTGTTACTTCTTCTAAACCACGAAACGGGTTTTATTTTTTTACCACGGCTTAAATATACTAGATACTTGAATTTATTGTGAACGGACGACATATGCGTCTTGATATTGATACCATTATACCATCACGCTTGGATTCTTCGAAGGGATAGACAGAAGTGTACATTAATGTACACACCCACAGTGCTAACTGTCTGTTTAACAGACTTTTGTCTATGTGCTAGCTGAACTAGGCGACTATCATCATTTGCAGTCCCGATCTGTATGATGTCAAGATAAATGATGATACAGTCAGTACTTCTTCCAAATCACATGAGCTGGGTTAAAAAAAATCGTTATTATGAAGTTATGATTCATAAAAAGCCGATTTACAAAAGAAATGCTGAGGAGCTCATATGGGTTCTAAATTATGAATGGATTTCAGAGGAATTGTTAAATGTGGCTTTGACACTTCATATAAATACTGTCTACTTGACTATGTAACAGTGTCCGAACAATTTATATAATTTAAGGAACACTGTTGTCAATCACTGACCTCTTTTGTGCCATTACACAATTTGTTAGACCCGTCTTATTATGACAAATTTAATCTTTCCTAAGGAAACTAGTTGTATTTTGGCTACAGTCAAGTGGGACTCCTTACAACGGTTCGAGTTTAATTATCACAAGAATGTAATTGTTTATTACCTGTTTATAATTCACTGTGAGCTCCTTGAAAATAACCTTAACATCATTATACATTTCGCATTGGTAATATAAATTTGCTAATGCACAGCAAGCCAAATCATTCTAGAGGAGTAATTAAACTTTTATAATTAAAGTACTTATATTATCAGGTACTGATGACTATACTGCAAATAAAATATTATTTTTTCATTCAGACAACATCACGCCTGTGTTTCCGAATGATATAGGCAGAGGTATACTGCTGAACTTAGGTGTACTTGCGGTTCGCCGATATTAGGTGCACGAGGACCGATTGCCATTAACTGGGATCATACGCTAATTTCGAACCGCTAGTGAGATTTTAATTATAGTTATTCATATTTATGACTAAGACTGAAGTACATTCGCAAAGCAATAAGTATACAAACATTCGCGTATATGAAAGAAGTGATTTGAATATAATAAGGCAAGTGACGCTAGCATGGGGCATTGCATCGACCCATATAAGGAATGGGATCCGTTATCTTTAAGATATCAGCATAAACCTTAACTCTTTGCGTCAAGGTTTAATTTTGAATACAATTCTAATTAAATTGTTGTCAACTAAACTATATGCTATCCGTAAGGTGCAAACAATGAAACAAATATTTGAGGACAATAAGATAATTTAAATATGTCAAATAACATTATAACTAGGTATTCGAGGACTTTGTATTCCTGTCATGGTTCACATTTGGAACAGTAAATTAATGCGAACCATAAGAATACGGCAGCTGGCAGTGACTGGATGAGGAAAGCCGAAGATCGGGCTTTGTGGCGTTCACTGGGAGAGGCCTACGTCCAGCAGTGGACGAATATGGGCTGATGATGATGATGATAAGACCACGGTAGTTGACTGGTGTTAAATTTATTAAACACTAGCTGACATCCCGCAGCTTCGCTTGCTTAGAAATATAGCCTTTTTATAGTACGGAAAATCCTCACGGATCATCCGCGATCCGGAGAGGTGCCAGGTTATGTAGATGGAGTCATCAGTATTCAGGACAAAAGCTTCAAGTTTTCAAGAGAATAATAGAGCATAATCTATACTAATATAGTATTATAAAGCTGAAATGTTTGTTTGTTTGGTTGAAGGCGATAATCTCAGGAAGTATTGGTACGAATTGTTTTATTTTTTATATTCCATGTATCGAGGAAGGTTATATAGGTAACATCACGCTACCAACAACCCGTGGGACCTACTAATATAGAAAAAAAGAGTGATAAACCTAGCCATGACGCCTGGCACTGGAAATTCATCCTGACAGTACAAGTTCATAATTAGCGTGTAACAGTACTGGGCCGTACCACCGCCATATTGATATTCGCCCACATATTTGCGACAGTTGTAAATTGGCCTTTATTGACAACACACGATAATCTACTATACCAATCTATCTATTATATATATAAAAATGAATCCCTGTTTCCCTTGGTCATCACATCACGCGTGAACGCATGACACAATTTCGCTAATTAATTTTTGTTGTGTTAATTATTGTCAGGAGAAGGTTCTTATGAAAGAAAATATTAAAAACATTGAGCAGGAAATTAGAAAATTTTAAAAACTTAACAACTAGATACTTTTATGTAAAGTCTACGCAAACGAAGTTGCGGGCAGAAGCTAGTTTCTTATAATTACTCCAATGATGATTTATGCATTGAAACTGCACGAAAATAATAATCTCTCGAAATATAGGTACTCTGGACATCACGTTCACCATCACGCTTGATCTCCGGAGGGTTAGACGGAGGTGTACTATTGTACGCCCACAGTTCGCTGGTATGTTTTAGCACACTGTAGTAACTGTGAACAAATGTGTTACCAATTTCCACAAAGACATAGCCCTTGTGGAAATTATTCAAGTTCTTAGTCTTTATGGAAACCTTTAACTTTGAAACAGTTATTTGTATGCTGTTTGCAAGCAACTCCTTTCACAATCTTCACATAAAATTATACATAGAATTGAGACTCAATCAGCAGAATAATAACACAGATGAACATAAAAGTTCATACAAGATAGGACTCCCAATACGATCTACGCCACACATTCTTCACAAGCCTCCAGAAGAGAGAACTATTCTTAGCTAAAACCATTCAGTGCTATTGTGTACACAAACTTATTTCTAGATTTCGAGGAATAGTACCGAAAATAAAGTCGATTCTGACGTGCGTTTGCATTATAAATTGAGACGGGTGATATACTATGCCATACCTAAAACACATCTGTAGGTCTTACATACTACAGTTACTTCCTTACGAGAGAAAAAATGTTAAAGAGATATCCGAGAAGATGGGCAAGATTTACTCCGCAATGCAATGAAACGCGGTCGAAAGCTGCTCGAAGTTTTAATAGTTCGTCAATCGAACTACGTAGACTTAGAAAACTAATATTTTAGTGTCTTCTTTGAAGTGATTGATTAGTCAACTCAGCTCTAGAAAAACTGACTAACCTTGAATTGTAGTGGTAAAACGTTGAATTAGGTATAGCTGGTAACCCTGCCGTAAATGATATCGTGCTGTAGATGATAAAACGACTACCTACTCTACTTACATGCATAAAATATAGGTATCTTGTTAATTTCTCTTGAAAATATGTGGTATCTGTGACAAATTTTTGGTTTGTCCCTTCGTTGACAAATTCCGTAATTTTTTTTTGAGAAGCGGTTTTCCGTTTGTATAATTTGACGGAGCAATCGTAACGCACACGTGTACCCTATGGCCTATATGATCTCGATTTTCCCAGTCCCGTAGGATCTTTCATGTCTTTACTCGCGGTTTAAGTTGTACGTTGTCTGTCAGTGTTTTATTTAGTAGATGTAGTAATGAGCTAGATCCCGTTATGTGTAACTCATCAATTTTAGATTTAACTTCGGCGATGATGACTTTAGCAACATGTCACAACCACCAATTCTCATCTTACAAGCGTCTCTTTGAGGGACTAAATGATAAATGATATTTATTTCTGTAACTAGATCCTGTAGAGACATTTTTACAAGTCAACATTTGATACTAGAGATGCCGCCAGCATTTCCTAGCTGACGACTTCTGAGAAGAAACGCCGACACAAACTCAGACAATCACGGTCTCTTTTAAAGTCCAGACAGTAGCATCTACATAGTATATAGTAGCATAATAGCTAATGACACGCATACATCAGTTATCGTGTAGCTCAAAAGCGACTAAACCTGATGCCTGCGGATTCACCTCACCTCATCATCAATCCAGCTAACGTAAAACTTCCTCACTAAGACTACCACTCGCACTTGTGCCTTATCATACGTCTTATCTTCACGCTCTCATACGCTTTGGGATCTACCACGCACACACACAAACGGTATCAGGCGCTTCATCATCATACATAACCCAGTATCAGGCGGTTACTGTTCATCAATTTTAGATCAGGGTTACCTACTACGCACACTAGATAGTGGGCGTATCGCTATTATATCATAGATACAAAAAGTCCTCTATCAAACAGGGTATAGATTTAAATTTTAGAGAAAGAAAAATTCGATCCCAGACAGGGTTAGAACCTGCGTCACTCCGGACGCTCCAATTAAGCTACCGAGATCACTCACAAAGACAGTGGTCTCTCTGTATAAAATTTATATCCTTGAACATGTTCAACATGCGAAAATAATAATAAGAAAAAAATGTGGATATGTCTACCAGTGGTGAAGGTGATTTTGGTAAGAGATAAGCCAGAGTCAGAAATGACACCTTGACTTAGCAATAGCAGACACATATTACTTGACACGTAATTTCATATTCATATTCTTTATTGCATACCATAATGTACATTAAGGTGTTGTAATTAGACAAGAATCATTATGGACCCTCACTTGCAATATAAATTGTAGCTAGTTTAATAAATTAGCTTTTATATGCCATCTTTATTATAGCTAAACTAAGTAAATTTAATTAAATATATTTTTAAATATACTTTCATTTACAATCAAAATGCCAATTGAACTTATAGCTATACCCAATGTAACACTCTAGTCACAAACAATGAAAGAAAGACAAGAAGCACCCAGTCAAACACAAGCACTTGTTCATCACATAAATATTTGTTTCCTATGGGAATCGACCCCTGACCAACAGTCCGACACAAGAACGACTAGACCACAGACGTCGTCAAAAGGCTATAAAGTAATATGCTTTCATTTACCACAAAAATTGTAGCGAAGTACAAAGTCATCATCATCAACCTATATACTGTCCCACTGCTGGGCACGGGTTTCCTCTCAGATTGTCAGTGATTAGGTCCACCACACTGGCCTAGTGCGAGTTGGCAGACTTCACACACCGTCGAAAAAATCTCTAAGGCATGCAGGTTTTCTCACGATGTTTTCCTTCATCGTTTAAGCGAGTGATAATTAATTTTTAATACGCACATGGATTCGAAAAATCAAAGCTGTGTGCTTTGGATACGAACTCGAGACCTTTGATTTGGCAGTCCAATGGTCACATCACTAGACTATCACTGCTTCTACAGTACAGACGCCAGCAGGTCAAGCTATCCAAAACTGTCAAATTTTCCCAATTGAAAATGAACTTTATTACTTTGTGTTAAAGTTGAAAATCTATCAAAGAATTTTGACAGTTTGTGGTAGCTTGATGTGCTGGCTTCTGTACAAAGTAATTTTATATTTCTCTTGATAACGGCAAATAATGGGCTGATCACAATTTTCAGTTTACACCAATTCTTTATATTCCTACAATGGGTTCAAAGTTTTGTGTCAGAACATTGCTCCTACGCACGAAACGGGGAGAATAAATTCTTTTGTTTGTATTTTTATACTTTTGGTACCCGAAGTGCTGGTCACTTTTATTGAGGGATAAAGTTCATTGAATGACTTTGTTGTTTGCAGAAAGTCAACAAATTAAGACATTTGGATAAAACACGGAGGATAAAACCGGGAGGCGGAACGCGGCATACAAGAACTACCAAAAAAATACAACTTTAGAAGTGGATTTTTTGTCTGTGATGATTATTATTATTTCCTATTTTAAAGTTATTCTTTACTAGTATAGATTGTGGTTTCATTTATTGTCGCCTGCAAGGGTGCAGGAGAAATCTGTATCTTATACAAGGGTATAAGATACAGATTTGAACAAAAAAATATATTAAGAATAAAATAGGCGCCAAGCTTTCCGGATAATGAACTGACATAAAAGACCAAATGTTTGCTAATGTCTCGAAGGACCACGGTCGTCGATGACATATGTCGAATAAATGTCAAATAAATTTATGAATGCCACACAATGTCATGTTTAGCTACTTTTAAATTTTAGTGAGTAGGAGTAGGTATAATATATCTTTCTACAGGCTTCCCTACTCATGTGGCATGTGTCCTTGAAGATTTTTCACGCAGTTATCTATACTAATTTAATAACACAGAAGAGGTTTTTTGTTTTAACGCCCTAATATCTGAAACTACCGGGCGGTTTATTTTTATTTTTAATAGCCCAATTTTGGAATCCCTCGCTACGACCCTGAGGAGCCAAGCAAACATGGAGTCAAGGGTTAAATTTATTATAATTTTGACGGGACAACGTCTGTCGGATCAGCTAGTCAAATGATAAAATGGTATTTATTTTAGCTAACTAAGGTACAAGTGGTGGGCCCACCAACGGTCATCCACTTCTCAATATTCCAATTGAAGCAGCGTATTTCTCCGACTCCCGGTAACGTTAAATTCCCGGCGAAGGTAACAAACACGCGAACAGTGAGTTGCATACGTTTTGGCTCAATGCCACTAAAATACGGACGTTCTAGATAAAATTCTACTAAGTGTTAAATTAGTTTACCACGTGGAAATGTTATTGAGAGATTTTGTGGAAAGCAGAGTATAAGTCATATATGTATTTCAAAACTATCTATGTGTCAAAGCTAGTTTTAAAATTCCCAATTTTTCATCTATATCTCGCGGGATATTCCCAAGTTCCTTTCTTAGCCGATATCTATATGTATACTCTATAAGAAAGTTACATGCCAAATTTTAAGGTTGAAGGCTTAGTTTCCGAGTTTTCATGATTAATCACTAAGTGAGTGAGTGTGTGTGTGTGTGTGTGGTATATTACATTTTGCTTTTTTTTACCTACTATCTTATTAGATTACCTGTGTACCCGTGGTTTGTTAGCCCCAGGGGATTTAAAACACCTCGTCAGGGCAGTAAGCAGAACATTATGATTCATGAGGTATAGATTACACATCGAAGCAGTTCTTGAACTGGTGTGATTTTTGTGTACTCTACCAATAGGCTAAATCCTTCTCACCCTAAGGAATTGAAAGACTGATAGTATTCTATTTCTACTATATTGTGGCAGATAATTTGTCAGTAGGCCTGTTCTTTCTATAGAAATCGGACGTCTTTGCAACCAGCATTAGTACACCGACGACTTATTTCCTAATAATATTTCTAAACTTCAACTATTTACGCGTTGGTTTCTTTCGTCATATCTACATATTATAAATTTACAAGAAACACTATCGCTTCGCTCCCTGCTTACACCGCAATGGAAAGCAGTGTGACCAGTCCACAATTTACCAAAGTAACTCCACGCTTCGCAAACGTCTCGGTCTGGTAAATTTTCGTCTACAATATTATTAAAATTATCACTTTCTAAGTTAAAAGTGCATTGCAAAATATAAGCCGCTTCTAACAAGCAACTTTAGATAAAAGTAATAAGGTAGAATACTGTCTGGCAACTTCATTAATTTACAAGGTGATAGGTATGTTATGTTGTATTGATATTTAGAGTACCTAATGTAATCATATCAGCCACAGCCTCCCCCGCTTATATGTGAGTAATAGGTATATTAGTCCAGAGAATTCCATTGTAATTGAAAAAGCATAATCTTCATTTAAGAGTAACAGCTGAGAGCTACGTGCCTGAGAGTATCAATACGTTTCCAGAAATAGTTATCGCCCTCTTGTCCAATAGGAATTTCAAAATAAAATTAAGAATTTCTTTTATACCATGAGCTTGACATGAAGTGAGAATTACTCATGGTATACAAAATACAGAAAATGATATAACTAATGATAACTATTCGAGAATCTTCTGCGCTCACAAAGGAAAGGGAACGCTGGAAAATGTTACTGCATAAGGTCATCTTGGAAAGACGACATTTAGCAAACCATATATCACAACTATAGGTGTGCCATGAGCCGTTTTCCATATTTTGTATCTATGCATTCATCTAAAGGACGACAACTTCTGGCCAAAAGCTAAAATTGACGACGTTCCGTAAAAAGGAGGCATGTACTCACCTTTAGCTTCGGATAGAAGTCCGGCAACCTGTTCGGCTTGAGGTTGAGGGTATTGCAGATCTCTCGGTGTAATGCCAGGATCTGTTTCATGGTGCCGGCTGAACAGAAGTGGTCGAACATTTCGGCCGCCAGCGCGCACTCTGGCGGCGTCGGTTCGACGCGGGCGCCCCTATTCATTTTGATGGGGCTGAAAAAGACAAAAGTTTACGTTTTTATTTTGTCAAGGTGTGCTACAAAATCTCAACTATTAAATACGATTTTTATTATATATTTTTTTGCTATTCACACAATCAGCTGCAACAGAACTGCTAACTTCTATCAGCTACTATTTAGACCCAAAATATTCAAGACAAGAATCAGGAAATACGGTGAGCTGTGCTGTCGTCGTGTACAGTCGTGTACAGTCGGCGTCGTCTCAGGCACGACAGTGATAAGTGATGGAGGATACGCTGCCGCATACGTCTATAAAAATGTAGCACATTGTACCTATATCATTGACTCATGAGAGATACGCTTGGCGGGCGCGTGGTCTATAATTAGTTATTATGAGCTTATTAAACTCATAATAGTGCAAAGTGCAGCCGGTAATGCGACGGGTTCATTCACATATCAACGACCCGTGGTTACCGATACACATGGCCATTGTATACAGGGTGTTACAAAAATACCCGTAAAGCCGAAAAAAGGTTAAGTTTGCCTTATAACGAGTCCAGAACTGTAGTAACACTGTATAATATGTTATACAGTGTTACTACAGTAAAAAAAAAAGGAAAATAATAACATTTATAAATAAAAAATAGAAAAACTATTCAGGTAGACAATTATTAGGTAAAATAGGTACGAAGGTCTTTCTGTTAAATAATCTGGATCCCTGACATGACAGCTGACAAAATTTTTGTCTTTGATAATTAATCTTGGGGCACGGCAGTGCCCCCGCCAAGACGAGCGCGAAGCAAACACTGCCGTACCATCCTTTACTGGAACCATTTTCAGGCCCCTATTTGAGAATCTCTGGATAAGACCAGAAAGCAGAAATTTTCGTCATCCAGTAAGCTATAATTACATACTTAAAATCCAAAATTTCAAGTCTGTAGGTCATTTAGTTCCGAAGTTAAGCGAAAGCAAAGTTTCGCATTTATGACACTCGCTCACTCACTCACTCATGATCATCAAAATAGAACTAGTACTTCTCATAAACTCAGAGCTGGAATTTGGTACAAAGTTAGGGTTTAATGACCACATAAAGGGAAAACTATAAAAACTAGGATAATCGAAGATCTGGAGTACCTGTTGACCCTGATTAGAAAACACAAGAGCCCAACCAAACTATTAGATATATCGACATATAATAAGCCCACATTTCTACAAAAAGAAATGAAATCCCATCAAAAACATTCTGTAAAAAACTAGCCAAGTCTCGATGGAGCTGCTTGTTTATCTCTAAAAAGTAATGAAATCTAGCTAGATAAAGTCGTGCCAAGTCTAAGGTTCCTTACTGCGATTTCTTTATTATTTATAGTTAATGTTGTGTCACTTGACAAGTCAACGGCCAAGTCACACAACATTAACTTTTATTATTTACTTTTTAGAGATAAACAAGCAGTTCCATCGAGACTTGCCTAGTTTTTTACAGAATGTTTTTGATGAGATTATATTTTTACGAAGTATTTTGTAACACGTTGTATAGAGAAAACTTTAGTGCATAAATGGTGTTGGTGTAATTCAACTAAAGAAATTCCAGTATCTCATAAAGCCAACCGTCTCGACCTAAGTTCCGTAGTAGATACATAGAGAGACAGTCTACGAAAAAAGTTGTGTTTATTATTGACAATTAGAAAAAAAAGTGTGAATTCCATGAACAATGACAAGTCTGGTAAATATCATCGTAAGTGATAATGATTAAAAGATTTTAATTAAGTTACTAACCGATCATTAAAAAAATGCGCTCATTTTCATTTTCTCCGTCTCCTATTCTGCCAAACTTAGGTATAATTTTATCATTTCAATAATAATCGTATTGAAATACACGTACCTACCCCTAGTCACCAAGCTGACGTACAGTGTACAGTTATCGCGTTTCATAAAGTCGCGTCAAATATTCGAATGTAAACTTAGGACAGGATACACGACGCTATTGTTTAGGAATTAACCATCTGTTTTTCACCTGTGTACACAAATAAATGCATTTGATTTTATTTGAAACTTTATGTAATGTTCTTATAAATCACACGACGTGCTCTGAATGAAATGTAGTTAACGAAAGCGTTAGTTCGCCACATATCTTTTTAATATTATATTAGGAGCACTGCACTCAACTGCACTGAGCACTGAGCACTGCACTGTAAAGGTCCAGTTGAAAACCAGCGCCAGGCAGCTCACCAGCGGTCTGGCATTTAGCTGAACTGGAGCCTATTTGACGCAGTCGTGGGGCACACATTTATTTTTTCCTTTTTTTATATGTACTTCCATCATGTTTTTAATATTACTGTGTGCATTGTCCAAGACTGTGTCAATAAATATTTTTCTTTCTTTCTTTCACTCAAAGTTGCAACACGCTAAATCTATATCATAACTCAAAATAATCTACGTTGTATTTAAAATCTAAATGTAGAAATCTATACTGCGTGCGAGTATCATTGAACCCAAGCCCCCACCGAGACACGAAAATCACCCTCTATTTTTGTTACCTAGATTACGTGCCAAAACACCAAGATGCACTACAGATCTATACAAATAATAAAGCTCAAGAGTTTCTTTCCCTTTTTTTGTTTAAACGCATTAACTATCAGTCGGATTTCATCATCATCAAGCCATATACTGTCCCACTGCTGGGCACGGGTCTCCTCTCAGAATGGGAGGGCTTAGTACCAGTCAGGTTTGAAAATTCTACAAATTATTTTACTACACTGGTACACTGGACTGGTACTATAGCATTTTGAGAACATCACGCTAGGAGCCAAGAAATTCAAAACACTCAGGACACAGTCCTTACATACATATTATAAAACAAATTCCCACGCAGTGTCTATCTGTCTCAGGGGCTCGTGGCTAAGTAATAACTGCGCTGATCAACCGATCTGCAAGGTTAAGCTGCGCTAGTCGCGGTCAGTCTGTGGATGGGTGGCCATTCTTAACACATCAAGACATCCGTGCCTCGGAGAGCACGTAAAGCCGTCGGTCCCGGTTGTCATAAGAACACCTATGACAATCGTTAGTGGTGGTCAGAAGGCCAAAGAGCCGAACAACCTGTCTGTGCTCAGAGTATTGGTATTACTCAAAAACTGGGTTGCGGAGGTCAGATGGCAGTCGCTTCGTGTAAAATACTGATATTCAGCCGCATCTGGTTAGACTCGAAGCCGACCCCAATATTGTTCGAAGTACTTGCATGCGGTGAGCCAGACAATTTGTATTTATGACAAATAAAAACGGTATCTTTGTGACACCGTTTAAGCCTCGTGCCATTTATTTGGCAGAAGTCCAACGAATACTAAGGATTTATACAATGAGACCCGACAGAATCTTTTGAACTCGAAATGGGATCCAATGCAGTGTGACCTACTGTTGTATCATTAGTAAAATCAACCGGTTCCAATGAAAAACAGTCACGAATATTTAATAATCGTATCTATATTCAGAGAACCTACTGGTTGATTTGGTTATGGGAACCGTGAACTGTAAACCGCCAAATAGTGAATACACTACCTTACAAATCCGTGAGAAGTGTGATACACAAACGTTGTCTAATTGAGGGTATCAGTCCCCTTGTGTTCCTGGCTGGTCACCGACATCGTGACCTCTTCCCGGATACTGTAATTGAGACTATAGACCCTCTTCTCCTTGGTCAACTGACTGTAAGAGTATACTCAGCGATAACCTTCAAGAGTGCATCGAACTAATTTGAAGTCCACACCGGTGAGTTTTCTGACACGGCATTTATATTTATACTGGCTGAGCTGGTGTTACACACTTTGATACTATGACTCCCAATCCTGACGAAAATTCTCTAAATGAAGATCTTTTAACTCCTCAAGGATTAATTATCACACAATTTATTAGAAGCCGTTTTCGTCTCCCTGCAGGGCAAAGGCCTCTCTACCCTCCTTCCAATCCTGATGGTTGTAAGCTATTTTGGGTCAACCCTTCCAGAAGAAGTCAGTTTTTTATTTTATTAATTATTATTATAAGCTTAATAGAAAAGCTATTTATTGTTTCGAATAAAATATAATTTTAACTGATTTATAGTACAAGATCACGCCTGTTTCCGACCTATGAGAGGAAATGCTGAATGAACCGCAGAAAATCACAGTCTCTTTCAAAGTCCAGATATTCAGGTCTATTTAATTCCCTTCTATGCCTCTAAGCAAACTAATTACCAAATTTCAAGTTTGTGAGATTTCGTGACTAATAGACCATCATTTGAGAACGGCTCGACTGATTTGTATGAAAGATGACCAGGTTTGTATGAACGAAAATTGGGGAATTTCCCACAGAACTATACCCAGGGGAATACGAGACGAAACATTAGTCACTGTGTATAAAATCGTTTTTTTTTTATTTCATTCAATTTGCTTATATGACTTAACTAAGATTAGTAAAGTAGAATGTAATACCTATAGTAGCACAATGTCATTTATATACGCCATGAGTAATATGACTATCGTTTCAGATTATACTGCTTATCTATGTAAGTGTGTTAGTCATGAGCTCGGTTTATGTAAATTGTAGGAACAATTGAGAACTAAGTCTAACAGTTCACTGCTTCATACGTATTCGTATTACCCAATCACGTATTTCTGTTCCCAAAATCCTTTCTTGTCTGATATATTTTTGATAGGACTACGCTTACCTAGAAGAAACCGATTCACTCGAGATTTAAAGAAACCCAGATTGTCTGTGCCATATAGGGATCCCACATGACAAATAAGTTTCTGTTCTAGAATTTTTTGAGATTTCGTAGTATTTCGTAGCTTATAAAATATATACATAATTATATATATATAAACAACGGTAAGAATTGTATCACATGCCAATCCGTTCCACATGAAAATGATGTCTTCAATTGACCAACATTTATATAAAAAAAAATTGTATTGCGAATTTAGAGAAATTGAATCGTTATATTAATATATGCAAAGCGTTGTAATTAACCGCATAATGTGCACCGACCGTTACACTGGACTTATTAGATACTAAACAACTCATTCTATTTTCAACACTTATACGCCGATATTAGGTCTATTTTGGCTTAAAAAATGTTTTCTTAGGTGCAATATGCTCTTTGCTTTCAAAAGCTTCTAATTAGAGTTTTTGAGTCCAATTAACATGTACACATATTATTACGGAGTGTAAATTTGAGAAAGTACAGTGGAAAGGAAAGAAATTTGGAAGAAAGTTTTTTTTTGCTTATTATTATTATTGAAATGAAATTAATTAAAAATTATTTAAGTTTTATCCTATCTAAATTTCTCTAAGTAAATAGGAGATCATTATTTAAAATAAAGTTTTAATTTAATTAAAAAAAAAACCTTAACACTTAAAATATTTATTGTATTAAGACAACTATGTATATGTAGGTATTTTATAGGGCATATAAAACATTCGCTATAACATACATTATTACTGGATATGTTTATCTTATTTAAAACCATTAGAAGAGAATCCGCGACATACTATAAATCGACTAGGTATTTACTTTTCACAGAATTGGTTTTCATCATATATATTATAATGTACTCCAAAAACAGTAGTAATTTATTCGAAATGAATGCTTTATCTCGATGTTAAATCGTTTTGTAAAGGCATTAATATTATTATATCCATTGAAACAAAACAATTTTTTTACGGATTTTATCGTGTTATATTGATATTATTAATCAGACTACCCGTGACCATGGACGCTGCAAAGGGCCCGAAGCGTCGGGATTAATAATATAAATATAACGCGATAAAACCCGTAAAAAGTAGTTTTATTTCAATGTATAATATTCGCGTAATTGTCAGAAATCAATATTATTATATCCACTAATATAAATAGCTGCAATGACAAACATCAACTGTCCTGTCGATGCTGATAATATTTATGCAACATCCACATTCACCATCACATTGATCAAAATACTTTTTTTATTATTGTGTTCTATAGTATCACTACAGATAATATTACCGTGGTATCACTGCAACCGTAGCCGCTCTATTGTGATCGCCACTCGTTGAGTTAGAGATCACCACTAAACACTGTGGCTACTATAAACTGCAGAATTTGCTTTTTTTTAGTGTTAGTTTAGCCGGTCTATTGCAAGGGGTGAGCTCCTTTATTTCGTCCGGGCTTAAGATGAATTTCCCTATGAGCATTGCGTTTATGTGTTAGCGATCCGCATTTTGCCCAAAAGGTGAAGTGGCGTTTCATCAGCCTCTTCACAACGCTGGCAGGTTCGCGTCGGCTCAGCCTCAAGTTGAACATGTGCTTGTTTAAGCAGCAGTGTCCTGTTAAGGCTCACAATGCGCAAGTTGTTCCTATACAGCGCTAGGAAAAGGTTTGTGTGCCTTTTATTATAAGCTTTAAATAATGCTTTGGAGTGCAACATGCCTGGCGATTATATCCAGAAATGATAGCAGTAGAAGCTTGAGATCGTAATGATTCTAAGAGCAAGGGTTTTTGGTATTCCACAGTAGGGCTCGAGTCCCTGCTGCGTACCACTAGCCCCCGCTAGCGAGTTCATCAGTACGTTCAATGCCAATAATGCCCGCATGACCTGGAACCCACCTTAATATCACTCTATTCCACATTCCTAGAAAGTTTAATCCCACCTATAATACCACCTCATAATCTTCCACCAGTTTCAACAAAATAAAGTTCGAATAAAGCGCTAAGACAACTGCTTGGCTGTCAGAGTTTATGAAAATCGTTTGATCGATGTAGTGCTTTTGCAGGTTGGCTTCAGCATGTTCCACGTATACCTCTGCTTGGAAAATAGACCAGTACTGACCCAAGTTAACACTTTTGTTGAATTTGGGTCGCTCTCCATGTATTCTGCAGCCTACATTTTGTCCCATTATGGACCCACCGGTGTACCAGATTAGGCACAAGACCCCATACGGTAACTGGCCTTTTGACCAATCTTCCCTTGGAGGCATTTCTACCGAGTAATGTTTTTCATATATATACCGTAGCAGCATGGCATCTGATGTCATGCCACCTATTGGCGTTTCCAAATTTGATTCCTGTAAGGTCCCAAATTTTATGGATAAATAATCATTCCCGAATGTTGGCCCTATACGGTATATATGGTAACTTTCGCCTCTATGTACGAATACATGAAGAGGCGGTAGGCAACAAAGTTTACAATCTCGAGATGATTATAATCTAACGATATTTACAATTTTACGGAGACACATTGCCACTATCAGCTGATCTCTCATTATAAGAAATGCCTACACAAAAAACAATGCTGCAAGAACTGACTCTTCAAAAGTGACCAATTTAGCCCTCGTAAATATAGCTTATGACTCCGATATCATACTAATAATAGACCTTCCTTGTTTGCCATCCACCTGTCATGAGTCTTGTCTCCATAAATAGTCTGGCAGTTTCAGTGGGCCGAGATAATGATATAAAGATGCTGAGTCAGAGCCACATCCGGTTTACGTATGATCCAGCGACCAGCATTTATGTGCAGAGTGCAATAAATTCATTTCACGATGACGGACTCCGACATTCTTATGTCACTAACATAGGATTCAAATTGGATTGATTCACATCATCATCATCATCATCAACCCATATATTGTCCCACTGCTGAGCACGGGTCTGCTCTCATATTGAGAGGGATTAAGCTATAGTCCATCACGCTAGCCTAGTGCGGGTTGGCAGACTTCACAAACCGTCGAGAAAAATCTCTAAGGCATGCAGGTTTCCTCACGATGTTTTCCTTTACCGTTTAAGCGAGTGATAATTAATTATTAAATGATTCACATGTTTTCTTGAAATGAACGAACTGTACTTTATTACAGAAAACCCTCATGGATCATCCGCCACCCGGGTATGTCAGACTCGTATCGACTAAAAACCGCACTTGGCTTCACCTGCCCCATAGTCATGGTCCATGAAATTCACCACGACCAAGAAAAACTATACTTACCATATTTCATTCTCTGGTATCGATAATTAACACTAGAATTTCTGGAAACATATTTTTAAATTATTTGTGTGTGTTTGAGTGGGTCCCGTGATGGTTTAGATTCGTAATTGGATCCGGTAGGTGGCGCTGCAATACTGGACTGCAGGACAACCAGCAAGCATTTACATATAGCCAGCAAGTTTGAAATCAATTCAATTGTAGCGTGTTGGGCGCGGATTACAAGTACGTATTTGCAAGGCAAACATATCGCATTAAATTATATCCCGAGATAGACTTTCACTATGGTCAATGCTCAATTATACTTTACTGTTAACCCATAAACACAGATTATATAAATCATTTTGATGATAAACGAGGTCCCACGATACTACGACAGTAATTAAAACAAAAAAAAGTATAATAATAAACAATTGTTAATAATTGAAATAAAACTACTTTTTACGGATTTTATCGCGTTATATTGATATTAATATATTAATCCCGACGTTATGGACGCTGTAAAATCCGTAAAAAGTAGTTTTATTTCAATGTATAATATTCGCGTAAATGTTAGAAATAAATAACTTGATAATAATGCTTAGTTAGTCTAGTGACTAGAGGTCGAGCAGTGTTATTGGGGTATAGGTACTGAGCTCTATAATACATTATAGAGGTCAGTCGACACATGTACGTAATAACTTACAAACTTGCCATGATGACATATTTTATGTGGCTTTAATTTTGGTTCAAATCCGTACATCGTTCCACAAAACACACGGAATGTACCCCATAACGTATTTTAATGAGGTATTTTAGGCAAAGAGTATCTAATACTATTATAAAGTCGTACAAACAAACATAAGGCAATTAATGAAAAGAGGTTTCTATAAATAAATCTAAGAGTCACCTAGTCGGGTCCTTAGAAAATCTGAACAGTATCAGGTCCACGCTATTCAACCAGTAGGTTGGTTGGTTTGCAGGTGTAAGATCGACTAACATCATACAACTTACCAATTATAGCTATAGGGACCTATTCTGTCACCACACAAGAGTAGATATGTTCTGTTTGGTATTTTGTCTTGTGTTGTAACTGTCCGAATGAATTTTCTTCCTTTCAATTAACAGTCATGTTGATAACGTAGTTCATGTATTTACAACAAATATAACGAAGTTCCCCGCAACACGGTTATGTCATCTTCATTACAAGACTAGAAAGTACAGACAGCCACTTTTTACCCGACTGCGCAGCGTAAAGGTGTATGTTTTTCAGTTGATTATTCACACGTTTTACTTTTCAGCAGCTGATCAGCGGATTAGCGTAAAAACATACAGTGCGTTGGAACGGACGGCTGCGCCGGTTTAGTTGCAAAATGGTGAATGGTTTTTATATATCTCTATCGGAGTATTCCCATCTTCCCCCGAGGGTCTTCCCCCGAATGGGGGAAAATGGGAATTTTAGTTTCATCTTCCCCCGAAATCAAATGAATCAAATGAAACTTTTACTTTGACTGCCTCATTAGTCTAGTGGTCCTAAGCGCGACTGCTACGCTAGAGGTCCTGGGTTCGATCCCCAGTTCGAGCAAAGTGTTATTGGGTTTTTCAATGAAATTCTCAGTAGCAGCTCGGAGTCTGGATTTGTGCCCGGTTAATGGCAATAGACTCGCCCCCTATTACATGGGACCTAAACATACCGGCGAAATGTGGGTGTACATTAGTACACCTCTGCCTAACCCTTCGGGGAATACAGGCGTGATGGTATGTATATGAAACTTTTACTTCCCATCTTCCCCCGATTATGATTTCGGGGGAAGATGACACTAAAATTCCCATTTTCCCCCATTTCGGGGGAAGATGGGAATACTCCATCTCTATCTATCTATAACCTAATCCCACTTAATCTGAGAGGATACCCGTGCCCAGTGACAGTATATGGGGTGATGATGATGAATGGTTTTTAATATTTTGTATACATGGTGATTGGAAACCAAACCAGAATACCCCATAACGTATTTTGATAAGGCAAAGAGCTGAATAACTATTTTTATTTTCTTATTTTTTTAACTTTAGTAGTTTCCACAGTTGAGCGCCATTACAAAATACTGACCATAGACAAAATAGTTACTATTATTGTGCAAGTATATTAATAAAATACATCCGTGTTTCACTATCTTAAAATAGATGTAGGCAATGCGAAAACGAGAGCAGTTTCTCGTTCCACGCACTTTTCAAGTCAGTATAATTTTAAAACCTACGTATTTATTACATATATTTCTTGTTGAAAAGGCCAGTATTAGCTTTAATGTTATTGTTCGGTGGGCTTCGGTCAAAAAACAATAAGAACAGTCTTTATATGTAAAAATACGTACTCAGACACAAAAGACAAAAGAGTTAGGTGCACGGGCAGTTATCGACATAATATGTATTTTGAAAAAGATTGTGTAATAATATACTACGCAATGTGTGTCAAAACGCAGATGTTGTTAGATGTCTGTGTAACTTAAAATTCTGTCGAATGAACTTAAATAAATCGCATATAAGTTCATTCACGAATCGCACTGATGTATTATTTAAAAAATGACCGTCGGTCTTTACCTTAGACTTTAAATTCGTTTGAACAACGAATTTAAAGTCTAGTGCCAACGGTCGCTTCACTCTCTTCAGGGGTACCGAATTATTCATATCTGATCACAATAAAAATTGTTTCAATGTTTTGATCAACAAGGCAGGAAACCAGGAATCAGCCTCTATAATAAAATTTGTAATAACCAAGGTTATCAGCATCAGGTTGTCAACTCAATTTTCAAGTTTTATTATTATGATTAGATCGATTGCTATAATCGATATAAAGTCCACGTAGTTTTACCAATGAATTCAAAATAACTCTACCCACAATTAGACTAACCTCTTAGCTTAGACCTATGTATATTTTCAGTTGAATATCTGGCTGTTTTTAGATAGTACAGACCTAGTTCAACAAATCTATGATCGATCAAGCACCATTGGGTAACCGATAAATTTATTGGCCCTTAGAGCAAATTTGTTTACCTACACAAGTTCATTAAAATTTCATAATTACGTAAGTATGGGCGTAGGTCGGGTGCTCGGATGACGCACCCGACCTTGTGGCTTTATTATTCCAATCGAATTATTCGTATCAATATCCAGCGCTTTATTCACATGTTCTTGGCGGTAACCCAAGAACTTGTTATCTTCTTCGAAACAAACCAGTGAACTGTTGTTATTGAAGTAAAAGGACATCTAGAATGTGCTTCTTCTAAATCTGAAACAGTATTGTCATCATCATCATCAACCCACTGTCCCACTGCTGGGCACGGATCCCCTCTTATAATGAGAGAGAATAGGCTATAGTCCACCACGCTGGTCTAGTGCGGGTTGGC
Source organism: Acronicta alni (assembly GCA_964056405.1). Lineage (NCBI taxonomy): Eukaryota > Metazoa > Arthropoda > Insecta > Lepidoptera > Noctuidae > Acronicta > Acronicta alni. The sequence continues at coordinate 23,274,251 of OZ043913.1, read as the reverse complement.
GAAACCGTCGAGAAAAATCTCTAAGGTATGCAGATTTCCTCACGATGTTTTCCTTCACCGTTTAGGCGAGTGATTATGAATACGCACATTAATACGAAAAGTTCAGAGGTGCCTGCCTTGGGTTCAAACTCGAGACCTTCGATTTGGCAACCCATTGGTCATACCACTAGGCTATGACTGCTTCAAACAGTACTGATGTAGATTTTTGGTGTAACCATTGGGACGAAGCAACGACGGATACTGAGTAGAGACAAAAGAAACGAAGATATATGTGTGCTGCTAGGTGGTATCGCAATACCATGCAATTGGAGCAGATCTGAGAGGATTGGCGACACAGAGAAGATGGCCAACACTAAATCAACACAAGACGAGAAATTTCATTCACTCGGATATGTATGTATCAATGTCCTCATCTTTTAACGATTGTTATCTTAGAAGGATAATGATTGACATCGACAGAATATCAAAGTCAAAGTCGAATATTTTATTTCAAATACACCAATAAATAGCACTTTTGAAGTCTAAACTAGATGCACGGTTCCAAAATTTTCAATCAATACCCATGACGTTTCGCCGTAATAAAAACGTCAGAATTTTCTTGTAAGTTTTTTCAAGCAATCATAAGGTTTTAAAATAATTTTTAGTTAGTGTAACGTGTAAAACATTCGGTCTTTAGTAATTTGGCACGTCATAATAAATTATGTGCAATCTGTAAGCGATAATGCATTTTTGTCACTGTTTTACTCCTTGTGTCCTTTTAAGGAGGGTATTCATTAAATAGGACCATGCCATGACTGTACGGACACATGCAAAGAAATATTCTTTGCATAAATTAATAAGAAACAATGCTTACTAGACCGTTCCGTTACCACCAACACCGTAGCGAGCCATGACCGGACTGATATCAAATATTGTATCGATCAGTTCAGTTGCTGTGCCTGTCTGAAGTTGTATGGAAGTGTCTACATAGTTAACTAAGAGAATCGGGGCTTATTTACGTTATTATTTTCCTTGTAACTCGATATTTTAACACAACATTTTTACAATAAAAATTATTTACCGGCGCGGTGCAGAAAGTCGGAAGGGTTACTTCAGAGAGGCATAGTAATATCGTGGATATACTGTACGTTGATACATTGATACGGTTGATATCTAAAAGGTTGGTTTCGTACCGACGTAGACAGTTTGAAAAGGTGTAATGGGCAAAGATTGTGACTAGATAAAATCTGTCTTCTATTCAAGATTTTTTCGTAAAGAGCAATCTGAAAGCTTGATATGGAATGTATGCGTATATTTTACAAACGTTGCGCGTCCGGCCTGTCCGTACTACCCTATGTTTTCACATTATGCAACGACACGAGCTGGGAACGTCCATATTAATGATAGCGTTGCGAAACTTCCTATTCAAGCAATTCGACAAGCTAATAGATACCTAAATATTCATTATATTTTCCTAGCCTCCTAGTAGACTAGGAGTTGCTGCAAGTATCAGTATGGACGTAAAAAGAACTTTAGTCAGCTACTTCAGATTGAACTAATTATTTTCAGAAATACCGCTGCACCATGATGGAATTCAATAAGTATTGAACTTAGCATGAACTGACGGCCGCTGGGGCAAAACGGTTCTCGAGTGGAGCCCACGCACCGGAAAACGCTAAAAATCTAAAAAATAATCGATAGTATTATGAGCTTGCTACGAAATAAAGCCTAAGAAAAAATATACAAATAATGGAATATAATGGGTATGCAGCAGAATTAACCAAATTGAAGATATCTCGAAACTTTGTTTAAAATATCCTTTATTTGTTATAGGGGTAGTAAAAAATACAAAAACTGTTTGCTTCGATTCTTGCATAATCTTTTGCCTTATCCGCATTCATACATCTTGCCATACACAGGCGCCAATATGCAAGTACTACGCACCTGACCAGTTTGAAGGACCTCACCAATAAGGTCTCCTCCCAAAATTAATGATATTATATGTTAAATTAAGGTGTTTTATACCTGTTTCAGATTTTATAAAATAACATTTACGTCATTATAACCACCGCACAGCGTATTTCAAAATCAGACTTAAGTTTTCAGTAGCTCAGTGGTCTAAACAAAACATTTATTAAAGGAATCTAAAATCCAATAATTGACTTAAACTTGGCTCTCTTATTGCTGCGCTAATAAATTCTCTTTGTGAAGGTATGCAGTAAATATAAGGCCTTAAACTAACGCTTTCATAAGTCAACTTTCAATACAAAAACAAAATCTTGACATTTTTAAAATCTAATCGTATTCAATGTTTACCAAGTACTACCCAATTCTACAAAATTCCGGATTCAGTCAAACGAGTCATCCAACCTCCCAGGGCGCACCACTCCGCGCTATTAGGGTCACCGAACGAGCCAAATAGTTAACCGACTAGTAACTATGACTATAATGTCACACTACTATGATCGTTACTTGCCACCACGAGCCGCTAGCTTTAATGAAGATAAATAGGTCACTTACTCACTTTCCTCTCTAATGATGAGCTGTCAACGTGTTACTTGTGGTACAGTATCATTTTCCAAGACAATATTATCAAGATTACACACTCACATAACTATGTTACACAAATACACGTATCGCTTTAAAAATTATATGTATATACCTACCTACTGGTTAAGGTTAAGCGTATTTTTCATGGAACCAATTGTCTCTCATTTTAGGGGCGTAGGTATGGGATGACGCCATCATCATAATTATGAATTATGGAGCATCTCTAATTCAGCTACCATGTCAAATATCAGGATTTATAGCCATCTGATAACATTAAGGTTTAAGCAATATAATTTCCCAAACATAGTGAAAAGTTATTTGTTTTCACTGAAAACAAATAGTAGGAAATTAAGGAAAACAAGTTTTCGTTCAGGTCATTTGGCTTAACGATAAGGTACATACGGATAAAGCCCAAATCCCAGGGGCTGAGAAAGTAAGGCATACCACGACTAACATGGAATTACAATTGCCTTCCGATAACTTTCTTTGGCAGGTTGCAAGTAAAATACAAATGTATTTAGGGAACAGCATACAGGAGCATTTCACACAAAAGACCAATTCACTAGTATATCGTTATCCGAACTTAACAGTTTACTTATAATGACTGATAAGTAATACATAGATATATGTAAAGTAGAGATAAGTATAAAAAATACATTTTACATTTTACCAATACTCATGGTGAACTAGGCTTGCTAACAATTTGTAACCATATTTTGTCAATATTTCTACACAGTCCGGTGACATAAGCTGAATTTTCTATCCCGAAATTGTGTTCTCAGCCGACCTCGTCTGCGGTTAATCACTGATTAACATTAATTGAGGTCTTTGAGCGCAGCGATAAATAGGGACATTGTAATCAAAGCATACATTAACTACTAATTTAGAACAAAAAGCTCTAATAAAAACACATGGAATGTGTTTTATACAAGATAAAGATAATATTCACACGGTGCCTTATAAAACAAACAAAGAATTCTTTAATAATCATCGCGATATTACGATGAAGGACGCGGAAAAGTCACTATAGCCATACGCGGATAATAAAGTCAATGTATAATGAACTCGCTTCAATGAACTGTTATACAAGTTCCGTGAATATCCGTTACAATAAACCTGTCAACTTTGTGCTGAATTGAGGGGCTCGTGGCTAAGTTATAAATACGATAATCAACCGATCTGAAAGATAAAGCTGCGCTAGTCGCAGTCAATCTGTGGATGGGTGACCCTTCTTAACAGATCGGCCAGACTCCTCCTTGCCTCGGAGAGCAGGTAAAGCTGTAATGTTGTAACACAACACACAACAGTCATTAATGCTAGTACGAAGCCCAAAAAGCATCTGGTTAGACTGCAGCTGACCCTAACATAGTCGGGAAGAGCCTCGGCAGATGAACGTCGTGCTAAATTTGGTGCACTAGTTCAGTAAGGACTTTTTTAAATACACATTAGGGCCCACCTTATATTGTACGTGATTTTTATGGACACAAACCTAACACGCATAAATGTACAACCGTCCGAATTTTAACCCTCTAGCCGCACTATTGTCTAGCGCTTTAACTGCAAATAAAGTAGTTATTTTCAAAGATATAAATGCGAAAGAAAAATTAGTTCTCAAGCAGGGTTCGAACTTGCGTCCTTCCTGTTTTTCCGGACGCTGTAGATAACTAAACTACCAAACAACCACCTGTGATTTTGAATTTCTCTTCCAAATTACGTTTTCTTACATCAAAAGGAACCGCTACCCGCGAGACGAAACAATTGTATTTTTCCTTTTGTGTCTGCTAATTAATCCTTCATGTACAATGTACTGTAGAGGTCGCTACCAGGAGTCAGCATAAGACTGGCTGGTTTAAGAAGAAGTAATCATTTGAATTTGATTGTAGAATGTTTAGTCAAAGTGATTAATGGTTGTCAGGGAGAATTCCCTTGACCTTTGAAGAATAAAGTCGCAGAGTACCTTTTAACCGAGAGTTTTCTTTGAATAAGCCTCCTAGGATCCCATCAGGATCCGACAGTACACACGTAAGACTTCAGGCTCAGGCGGTTGAAAGGTTGCCCTTAATGAGAACCAGACATGTGATTATGTGTTTATTACATAATAAGCTTATGGACGGAATATACTTCTCATTAAACCCTCTCAATACCAGGACATGATCTAATAAAGACAACACCAAGTGAGTCGCCAATTTTCTTATTAACTTTGCGCTGGATGAAGTATGTCAAGTGTTCAATAAGAAGGAAGAATGCAATTTGTAACGCACCCATTCTGGTGTGGGATGCGTTTAAGGGGGTTTACTCATGCCGCGATGTGATCAGTGCGTCTATCGAATTTTTTTTTGTTGTAAATAGAAAAAACTTTTCCTCCTAATCTTTTACGCATGCAAATAAATAACATCTGATATTATATTCCAAATTTTTGTGTAATATTTTTTACGATTCATTATAATGTGATGTGATAGGACGTGGGGGTAGGACGAGAACGGAGACCGGGAGAACTGCGGGCGGCGAGCTCTCGTAGCGTGATACACAAGAGGCGAAATGTGCATTAGACAGTTCTTAACATATGTGTGGTAACGAACAACAGGTGGTAGTGGTGAGTCGTCGACGATTTTCCCGTCGACGCAACGAGACTGTTTACCGTCGACGATAAACTAGTTGAAACGACGATACAGTCTAATTTTCGACTAGTTTACGTCGTGGACTAGATGTGTTCGACGTTCACTCAACGACAACTGACTGCACGAACGAACGTGTCAACGCAAGTTCGCGTGTCTTCTTCTTCGCGTTCATCGTCGACTGGTCGACGTCGTCAACCAGTTTATGTATGAACCTTCGACTGGTTTATCCGTTCACGGCGATAAACAGTTTAAAAAAACAGTTCGTTCATTCAACGGTCACCACTAACAGGTGGTGATTGTTTATTAGAAAATTAATTGACGACTTTACAAAATTATAAGCAAATTATGTGGAACAACTATGTGTAGGTAACAATACCAAAATATTTGGTAATAAACTTAGGTACTACTGGCTTCTGTCAGCGACTTCGTCGACAATCTATGAACCGTAACCTTCAAGAGCACCGAATGCGTGTACGTCCATAAGCCGAGCTAACAGTAGTCGGGAATGAAAACACCATAATATGTTTGACGTTGAACAGACACTGCACGTCAAGGCCACTAATGAAATCACGGACCTTCAAATTCGAGATTAATAATGGACTTGATAATATACTACATAATTATAGTTTAAAAAATAACTGGATAGCACTCTTTTATATTTTACTATATGCGGTAATTAGTCTGCCATATTTAATTTAGAGTGACACTAATTTATTTTTCTTATTCTTCTCAGAAAAACAGAAAATCACAAGGTTGTCACAATCGATTCCCACAGGACACAAATATGTATGTGACAAACATAAAGTGTTTGTGTTTGTCTAGGTGTTTCTTATATACTATAAGTATTTATTTACAAAAAAAGAAGTATAAAGTATTAAATCCATTGTCTAGTACCTATAGTACAAGCTCTGCTTAGTTTGGGACTAGATAGTGCTGTGTAAAAGTCCCAAAATATTATTTTATAGTAATTAATTAGGATTAGGTAAGAATTTGTTTTTTAATTTCTTACAAACATTGTGTGGACTGTTTATTGTTTCTACTGAGCAGCAGCCAGTATAACTGTTTGTTGTGGATTTTCAGTTTTCTCTTTTGGCTTAACATGATTTTTCCACATAGCAGTGGTGACACCAGGTAGCTTTGAAAGATCTGCAGTATACGGAGTATACAATATTGGGCCTAGTATAGATCCCTGCGGTATGCCTGCTTTTATGCTACTGAAGACAAACGTCGACTCAGCCTCTTTTACTTGAAAAATTTTGTTGAAAGCTTGCTGGATGTCTAGAAATACCAACAGACATTATTCCTTTTGTTCTTTGGCTAGATATAATGTAAGTTTGTTCGACCCTGTGAATTTGTTTGACTGATATTCGAATGAAATTTACTTATGTAAACAGATCTTTATAGACACTTTTACAATTCAATATTTCAACCTATTGGTAGAATAATGGTTGTAAAGCTAATCTGACCTACTATTTTATTGGTAAAATTGTTTATTTTAAAGTTATAAGATAACTTCATAAACAATAAACATAACATAAGTAGCAGAAAGTCATAGCAGCTTTGATTTTAATAATAAAAATAATAAACCCATTCTGAGACAAGCGTTACCTCATCATGAGAGTAATGTAAAACTGGATTGTAGATTAGAAACACTTTCTACAAACCAATGACAGTAAAACAAAAAATCTATCAAAAAGTCTAAATAAAAGCGCACAAGCCACAGGGCAGCTTATGGCAAGCTGATACTGTCCTTATTGCCCCAGAAACACGGTCAGGGCCTTGTGTCCAGTTTGCTCCTACTGGGTAGCTGGAGTGGAACCCCAAGAGCGTCCGCAGGATTCTCAACTCTGGCTTGCCTTAACTGGTCAGTCAGAGCTATATGCTCAGGGGTGGAAGTTTCTAATGGCACAATAGTGGGAAGCCCAATCCGATCTCTTAAAGACTTGCAATAGTGAAACCAGGGCTGCACCTCTCTACACCCCTAGCCGGTCCAACCACTGTTGCCGCCTTCCGCCTGTACTGGTAGATTTTCGGGGAGCCCAGCTAATAAGGAAGTGATTCACCATCTGCAATCTCTATGGATGTATATTTCGAGGCTGTAAGGCAGACACCGTTTTCTTCCAGCAATCCAAGAACCCAGTAATTTATAGTTCCATATTTTACAATAGTTCTGCACCTACCCAGGTTGCTCCATGACTGTTTTTCTATAGTGCAGGTGTGTCCCAGATTTGTGTCTATATTATTAATAAATAGCTGTATTTTATTAATAACCTTTTATTTCAGACCACAGATCCATGTAAAACACAATACAAAATGTTAAGCAAGTAAAGTATCTATGTATCAGATTCATTGAACTTCTTCTTAAATAAAGTTAATTGTTATTTAAGAAATCAAATCGGTATCCCATTAGGACATCACTTCTTCTTCATTACGTAATCTACACGTAAATACATTATTTATACAGGACATCACTAATCAACTAGTACTGAAGCTCTCGAGCTGTCAAAAGTAAAATAAATGGTTGAACAGAATTTAAGTGATTTTAATACTTCAGCCATAAAAAAAAACATTGAACTAGCTTGTAGAGGTCATAATTCCTAACACTTTAGAACTGAATTTCCTGAATGAAAACTATATAATTATGGAAGTTTTTATAATTGTGTCACTTAACTTCAAACTCTGATAAATCCATTCTACCTTCTTAGTTGTAGTAATTGTGTAACCCAGTATTATCTACACTTGGTTACACAATTTTAATGGAATTATCTATGAGAACTGTCTAAATAATAAAAAGAAACAATAGAAAAGTGGGAGTGTATAGTGCTACTGTCACAGTTTATGTCAACTGATGTCGACTTAACTACATTAATTTGAAAAAAAAAACTGTCTCATGGACTCTTGGATATCTGTCTGACTTGGAATATTATGATTTTGACTGTTTAATTCTCAAGAACCATACAGATTTATACACAACTGATAAAATGGTTTATAAACTTTATTTACCCTTTCTTTTGATAACTAAATCATAAAAATTCTCAGAATTGAATTTATCCAAGTTTGAAGTTATTTGACACAGTTTATCATGTGCAATCTAAGAATAATATTATTGCTATCAAACTAATAAGGGATAACCAAAAACTGAAATAAAAATTACGACATTATGTTTTCCCTAATTTTCTTTACGCATTCCAATGAGAGCAGCAATAACAATGGTAGACATGTAGTATACAATTTTCCCCAACAAAAATAACCTTCTTTAACAGACAAATAATAAAATTCAAGTCAGCATCTAAATTTGTATTTAGGACAACCGAAACAGAGTTCAGAAAGTGTTACACATACGATAGGTGAATGTACGCGATGAGTAAAATTAGAAAAATAAATACCTACAATATGTACTAACAACTTCTTATAAACACATAAAGATTAATCAACATCTCCCTCCCACGCTGTGCACATAATTAATACTTCCTTACCTCAATTAAAGTCTTCAAAATGAGTAATTCGTGTTTGATACTCGACACATTTCTAAAAATCCGATCAGAAATAAATATACACTGTCCATAGTTACTTAATCATCGTAACACTCTTCATATAGTTTGCACACATATAGTATTGTTAAGATAATGCACAATTTTATCAAATCGTGATATATTACAACTATACTGACCTGAAAATCACTAGAAATTAAAAACACTCCCCGTATTCTATCGCGACTACGACCATTGCCACTAAACTAACTTTTTTTACAGTGTAACAGTACGACAGCCCAGGCCGACAGCGAGACATCGATGACATTTGTTGTCACTGTTGTCAACTTGTCATTTTTTTTTAATTTATGTGAGCCTTGGCACAAAGCCATCTGCCTAAATCGATACAAAAAAACATTATTGATTATAGTAAATTAGAGTACAATTTTTAGAACTAGAAAGAATAATATAACATAAAATAAATATTTACAAGTCCCCTACTGTACACGAAACAAAATCATATATTGTATGATACAATTGCGGGTTTTTTTAGTAACTCCTGTACATTAAATGGGACATTTCCTAAAATTTCTATACAATTATTTATTAGTAATATACGTTGGAAATTGAATTTTGTATATGAAAAGAAGATATGTTCAGGGTCACAGAGATAGTAATTACAATATTTACAAACAATGTTATCTAATAATTTTAATTAAAAGGGCATTGTAAATTTCCTTCTCACCTGTTTAACAGGTGAGAAGGAAATTTACAATGCCCTATCCTTAATCTGCAAATAGAAGTAATAAAGTGCCTCCATACAAACATATTGTGTTGTTTCAACTTGTCAGTAATATGTCATAGACAAATACGACACAATCATAGACTCAAAAAAATTTGTGAATCTAAACCGGGATAGAATTAAAATTGCAAATTAGAAACTCTTATTAATTTTGTATAACGTCCTATAACGCCACGCCACCCATGTCAGTACGAGATACATCCGCACGAAGATCAGATTTTGATATAAGATATCAATTCTGATAAACCCTACCGTATTATGCGTGACACAAATCGGTATTCATACGGCCCTTTTTGGAACGAAGTTCCTTATCGCGCGTTGTGAAAGGGGGCTAGACGGAAAAAAATCTTAAGAAAAAGTTGTCACGACACTTTTTTCGAAATTCAAATATTGTTGACAAGCATTCAAATATTATTGAGTGAATGACAATATTTGAATTTCGCGCGTTGTGAATTGTTGAGTGTATACAGGTTTTTTTATTTTTAATTATTAAATTTTAATGAAAGGAACTTCGTTCCATCCGGGTGTCCCTTGACACCTCTCAAGTTTTTTTTTGGGTGGGTAAATGCGCCCTATTCATGCGCCGGACGCGGGACGGTTATGTCGGGCTCCGGCCAGGTGGCCAGCATACCGACTAAAACCACCACCACTAACATCTTCCGCTTAGTGATTTAGTGATGAGACCACGGGAATCGTTCTCGCATGATCCGTGATCCCACCACGGAGTCCAGCGTCGGACCCTCCTCGAGGGCCAACTGCAATGGGCGACTGACAATCCCGATTCCGTTACCCATGGCCCTCTTTGCGGCGGGACAGATGTCCGTGGTCCTGCCCGCCGTCAACATTTCGGCCGCAGAGGGTAGAGAGAGCGGCACATCGTAATACCGATACTCCTATCCCCCTGCGGCCCTACCGTGTCCGCAGTCCTGCGGCTAGGACCCGCCGAGGCCGGGAGAACGGCGCACCGTGAAACCGGCACTCCTCTCCCGCCGCAGCCCAGTAAACCTCCAGCCGCAGTGTTGCCCATACAACACCGCGGCCCACCTCAGTTGCGGTGCCTCCCATACGGAACAGCAACCTACATTGGCCGCTCCAATGCAGGTAGCAGTTTCGTATGGGAGGAGGCACATCCCATTGCCGTTATAAATGCATTCACAACGTCTACGTTCTCTTATATGTGCGATGTCTGGCAAAAAACAAAGACCCGGTGACAGCAGAAACTAAAACATATTAACTTCTTTCTTTATCTATGGCAATTGATGCCGAACACTGTAATAGAGAGGTCAGTGATGCCGAACATATTACCTGTAGCAGCACTGTCTACATCATTGGCAGATGCCAATATCCCATTTATTAGGTCATCTTTGTTTTTGACGAAATTCTTAAGATTCCGCTGCAATATTTTCTTGCCATGCTGCGATCCACCACTACTACGAAAAGTCTTCATTGACTTTTCGTAGTAGTGGTGTGGATCAATGACTTATCAAGATTTCTTACGATCGTAGCCTTTCAAGCAAGACAAATTTTGTCTTATTGAAAATGTTTCCCAAAAACAGCTCGTATATCAGAAACTGTATTACTTTTTACTAGGTTATATATATATATATATATATATATATATATTTACTGTACACTTTCGGAAAATACTGTATACCTACCTACTACTAATAAGAGAGGTAGGGCGCAGTGGGAGTAATTCCACTCAAATTGGAGCTGCCCGACTGGGGAACTACCTCCGCCTTACAGAAAATCGAAGTAAATTTAATTTACCTTGCAGAAAATCAAAGTCGGGCAGCTCCAAACACCAATTTGAGTGGAATTAAAATTACCACTGCTTTGAGCTGAGTTGTATTTCTTACGCAAGGTTGCCAGTACTCCACGAGGATACGTTGTGTTGGCAGTGAGGGGACTTTGACCCGTATAGCAACTGCCAACACTACTATACCTCTTTCGTCTTACAGGGTCGGCAAAGTGCAAGTGATAATCCTGATGTTGCAAGCGTCTATAAGACTACGCTGAGGTGGCAAACAAGCATACAAATTCTTCATTCAAAATTGTATTATTCTCATTAATTTAATTTATTTTTATTTTCAAGTAACAATGACTCATTTGTTAGTAAGAAATACTTATCCTATGTTTTTGCAATAAAACGACCATATTGAGAGAGCGTCTAGTGGGAGTGTTGCCTGCTCTAACAAGTTTCCAACGTTAAATATATCATCAGTAGTACTTTTTTATAAAATCCGTTGCACTATTTATTTATTATCTTAGGTTCGCCCACAGTACATATAATATGTATATAAAGCAGACCACTTTCGCTTCATCTACATTAATTAATCTCCGATTTAGGGTGCTCTTAACCTGAATTTCGTTAAGAACGTCCACAATGTGGTTGTGGTACGTTCGCTGAGGTCGGCCCACACCACGTGTATTTGTCTCGTCAGTTTCTTTATATACCCCAAACATCTTAATATACCTTTCTCAATCCTTGTCACTATACTTTCTTTCACTCCAAAACGAGGGAACGTTGTATGGCACTGTTACTTTCAAAGTAAGAACAAATACCTTCTCAAAGCTCTCATCTCTACGGCATTTATTCTACTTTCATTTCATTTCTTCTGCTACACACAACTTTCACTTTCATACTATAGTGTCGGTGCCTATACTCCCCCAAACACAGTCAAGCGTGCCTTTTTGGACACTTTTCGGCTGTTCATGAAAGTGTGTTGAGGCCAATTCATCTGATTACTAGCATTCACTCTCCTTTCAATGTGGCTCTCAATGCTTACCATCTCTCTTAAACATAGTAGAACCCAGATATATAAACGCTTTAGTAAAGAGTTATGGTATAAAAGATTGCAATCTGCCATACTCTTATTAACTCGAATTCAATATCGTTCTAAAACATATTTTCCTACTACTACTATACTCGTTGCAGAAAATTCCACATGCTTCCCTTAAAAGAGCGGCGGAAAATAGCCGATATTTCTTTTTTAATTAATATCATGAACGGATCGACAGACGTAACCGAGCTGGTAGGTAGGTTGGGCCTGCGCGTACCATCTGCGTTGCTTCGTAGGCATAACTTCCTTCATACCCCTGCCATCCAAAGTACCTATAGACAAAATTCGTACTTAATTAGGGCTTGCCGTACGTTTAACGACACTTGCCGTAGAATTATTGACATTGATATTTTTAACACCAATGCTGCAAAATTAAAAAAGACACTGTGTGTGAATTATTTTTCATAATTGTTGTGCTGAACATTTGTTAAAAAAAAAAAATTGTAGTCTTGCCCTTTTTTCTTTAATATTGTATATATGTTTTGATAAATCGTAGTTATGCTTATTATAGTGCAAGTTTACACAGAATTGTTAAAAGTGGAAACTTTTTATTGGCCATTATTTTACTATATTTTCATTACTACTATTGTTTAATTAGCTGTAAGTTTTCTAAATCTGAAAATAAATAAATTAAATAAACTCCCTCCTCCTAACTCCAGTCCTTAAATTTAGCATAGATAATACAAAAACTCTTGCCCTTGTTCAGGTCTACGCTCCGACTTCGTTTCATCCCGATGAAGAAGTCGAAGAATTTTACGACTCACTCAATAGTGCACGTGACGAACAATAGAAGTACTTGGACAATGGTCATAGGAGATTTTAATGCAAAAATAGGTTTAAGAACACATTCAGACAACCAAAATATTCTTGGTCCATATAGTTCTGGTACTAGAAATGAACGTGGAAGCCGACTATTAGAATTTGCTTTTGGCCAGAATTTATATATTAATAACAGCTTCTATTTCAAAAAGCCTCAGCGTCGTTGGACATGGTTTTCTCCAGACGGTACTAGGAACGAAATTGATTTCAGCCTTTCTTCAAATAAACAAATAGTCACAAATGTACAGGTTCTCAATTGCCTAAAGTTCAGCTCTGATCACCGTCCAGTAAGAGTAGTAGTACGAGTAAGTTTAAACTTCAATACAAAAATACACAGACTTCGCATGGTAAAAGCAACTATAAAGAGACTGAACAAAACCACCCTATTATTAAACAAAGACAAATTTACACTTGAACTTGAAAATAGTTTCAACATTCTTCCAGTAAATCCCTCTGACATTCAAATTCAATTTAATAATATCGCCACTAGTATAAAAACAGCTAGCCAGAAAATAAAACCAATGAGTAACAGAACAAAAAAACTAACTTTTACTACACAAACTTTGATTGAAGACCTGCTTTAAGCTTTGATCATATATACCCCAGAGTACCGATTAAAAGACAGGCAGGTTAAGAGAAACATCCGGAAAGATGTTAGAAACTACAACGCACATCTAGTAAAAATTGCTTTAGAGAAAAATCAATCGTTAAAAATAGCTATTAGGGGTACACAACCCGGGCGACCATCGTTCGGGAGCCTACGAGATAGTAACGGTGTGAAACAAGGAGACAGAGAAAATATCCTTCGTATCTGTACAGCCTATTATAAATCACTATACACTGACAGTGATCCAGCTCCACAAATTATGACAGGAGCGTACTCATGTCCTAATACTATACCATCAATAACAGCTTACGAAGTATATCGAGTCCTGGCAAACATGAAGTACAGCAGAAGTCCTGGCGAAGACGGCATTACCACCGAGGCCTTAAAAATAGACGAACCAGTCCTCCTATCAAAAATCACAGATCTTTTTAATTAAATTTGGCAAACAGGAACATTCCCCGATAAATTCTGTCACTCTAATATTATCATCCTTCACAAGAAAGGTGACAAAACCAAAATAGAAAATTATAGACCCATAAGCCTTACTTCACACCTCTACAAAGCCTTCATAAAAATCATAGAAGCCAGAATCTCCGGAAAGCTAGACCTTCACCAACCAGCTGAACAGGCGGGCTTTCGAAAAGGCCTCTCTACCACCGACCACTTCCACACACTCAATCAAATTATAGAAAAACACCACGAGTACAACCTACCACTATACATAGCATTCATCGATTACACCAAAGCATTTGACAGTTTGAAACACGCCGCTTTATTCAGAGCACTGCATGAACAAGAAATCGAAAGCACTTACATCAAGCTATTACAAGAAATTTACAAAAACAGCACCGCAGCCGTGAATCTAAACAGTCTCGGTCAATCCATCCCAATTCAAAAAGGAGTCAAGCAAGGAGACCCGTTTCTCCAAAACTTTTTACAGCCACTTTAGAACAAGCCTTTAGAATACTGGCAGCTAGTTGGGACGGGCGGGGCATTGTCGTCGGTGAGAAAAGGTTAACAAATCTTCGCTTTGCTGACGACATTGTCCTTTTCTCTACTACTGCAGCAGAACTAGGCTATAAGATCACAGAATTACACCAGGCAAGTCTTAGGGTCGGACTGAAGATGAATATGTCAAAGACCAAGCTCATGACGAATAGCGCAAAACGTAGGTTGGAAGTCGAAGGCGAGGAGATTGAATACTTCCATGAGTACCTTTATCTGGGCCAATTAGTCTCTTTTCAGGCGAGACAAGCTAAAGAAGTTGCAAGACGCATCGAAAACGCCTGGAAAAGCTATTGGTCCATGAAAGATCTCATGAAAGGCAACAAAAAATTTGACAGATTGGGGTAACTTGATGTGCTGGCGTCTGTACGTATTCTCCCCATCCTCACCTACGGCGCACAGACCTGGTCTATGACAAAACATCAGAAGTCCGCACTTGGGGTTTGTCAGAGAGCCATGGAGCGCAGTATGATGGGAGTCAAATTAGCAGACCGCATCAAAAATAGCATACTGCGCTCCAAAACCCAGATCGCTGACATAGGCCAAAAAGCTGCTAGCTTGAAGTGGAACTGGGCTGGATATGTCTGTCGCATGTCAAATGAGCTGTGGGCTAAAAGAAGTGCCGAATGGGTCCCACAAAACGGCAGACGACAACGCGGCAGGCCTAGACGAAGATGGCGGGATGAGCTTGACCTTTTCTGGAAGGATTGGCCCAAAATAGCCTTGAACCGCGAGGAATGGAAGGAGGGCAGGGAGGCCTTTGCCCTGCAGTGGGACGACAATGGCTAAATAAAAATAATTGTGTTAAAAAAGGTTTTATACACTTTTTTGTGTTTCTTTTGTGCTGTCCTGATTTTGGAAAAAACAAAATATATTCACTTGTCATTTTGCCTGAGAATAAGAATCTTACAAATTAATAAAGATATTTTCTTTTATTTCACCAATTTCATTATCATTTGTATCTCATTACGTACTTGTGCGTTATTGTAATGTAAAACGCACGGTTTACCAAGTTGCTCCGTATAAAACTCAAAGAGTTTTTAAGTCAGAAAAGTGGTCAACATTTTATGAATATAAATATCTTTGGGAGATAAAATATAATAAATAAACATTTAATTCTTTAATTTAATTAATTTTGACAATAAATTACAACCATTTATCTGTTTGACCCAGACTGAATTGTACGTTATACAAGCTGGAATTTTTGTGAAGGAGCATCCTGATATGTTTGAAAAATTTGATAATGTAAACATTTCCAATCCGCTAGTAGGGATCCCACTAAATTAAGTTTGCCACACTGTAAAACAGCATTGTGTCAACGAAACTGTTACATAATTACAGTAAAGGTGTTTAATAAAATTTCAAAAGTAATCAGAATGCTCCCTTTGCAGTTATTTAAAATACGGCTTCATACTTGGCTAGTTAAAAATTGCTTCTACGACATGAAAGAGTTTTGGAATATGAAATAATTTTGAATCGTGTATTTGTATTACCTTTGACATGTGTGTACCTATAATCTATAATAATATTGTTGACATTTTGTTATATAGATGACATGATTATTTCATTTTTTAAATTCGATTTAAATTTGATTAATATTTTGTATGCCAGTAGTCTGGCGGAACATGCAGGACCGTACTCTATTAACCACCATTTGTTACCATGTTTCGCGCAAATAAACATTTCATTTCATTTAATTAACAAAAACACAATAATATTAATTTACTTTATTAGTACCTAATACTGACTGTTTTTAGTGCCTTTGCCTTAAAAAAAAGCCATGATGCACGCGCAGCGCTAATTTGTTCCTCTGTCTACGCTAATTTGTGAATAATAATAAATTGTACAAATTATTCAATTTTTTTGAATATGCTTTAACAATTGATTAAAGATGTATTCGTTTATGAAAGTCGGAGTTTTATTTATTTCCCCACTATGTTATAAAACGTCGTATGACATACGTGCGCTTTGCCTACGGCTCGGGCTAGCAATATCGCCTCGGCTATAATTTTTAACTTACCGCAATTATATCTTAATGTACATCATACTATAATTAATTGTTAAATATTTTGGCGAGATTTCAGCGTACTTTTGGGGAGGAGAACACGAGAGTCACGAGACAATCATCTATCCAGGGCCGTAAAATAAATAAAAAAAAAAGACAATTATCTGGCCCTGGCAACACTGGCTAGTGGCTGTCACGCGTCACGCCTACCTCTCATCTCACTCACGTATCGATTGTTTTGTTTTGCACTTTTGCAGACGTTCGGTGCAATTCGGTCGGCGTCGGTATTTGTCGATGATTCCGGAAAATTTTGTTATTAGGTGCCAAAAATAATCAAGAAGATGAAATCGTAAGTAGTTTTATTCTTGTGTGTACTAATCTCTTTACTCTAGATAATAACCTTAACAGCGATTTACATTGATTTTGTTTGTATCTATCCGCAAGAGGCTTTAGGACGCGACTGCCATTTTCAAAATTTTTTTTATGTTAAACTGAATTAATGCGTTTGTAACTGTTTATTAGGACTTGAATTATTAGTAATATAAGAATTAGCATAACTACGCTTATTTTCGTAATAGATTGGCTCGAACCTTGTATCTAGTTACCTGAAGTACCTATTTACCGGCTACCGTGTTGTTTATTTATCCTACAAATTACTCCATAGTTCCATGTTTGTATATAGCTTGCTATTGCGATGTCTCTCTTCAATAATATTTTAGATATTAAAGCTATGCGCGCGTGCTTGCGCCAATATCTACAATACCTAACACAACGGCGGCCATTTCGATGTCGTTGTTTAAAATCGATAATTCATTCAGTTTGTTACCGTAGGGGCGGAGTCGCAAATAACATCGGATTTTAGCAACAAATACCTAAATGTGTACCTGAAATTAAGTCATTTACACTTGTAAAAGATGAAGAGAAAAGATTTTCAGATAAGACTTTCAGATACTATTATAGACAACGCTAATGTCTCATAACCGATAACCTCAGAGAAGAAACACCTAAATAATCTCATTGCATCAAATTCACTTATTCTCAGAACCTTGATGATTATTCTCCCAAAAAATCATGACAAATATCCATTACAGAAAATAATTATGTTGATCCTATGACACCCATATTCTTAAACTTTTCTGCAACATATCCTCGACTCCACTTAACCTCATTCAACAATATTGGAGTTTTCCTCACTCAAGGTCAAGGAACCAACTGCCAACTCAATGTATGTCGAGACTGAGGCATCTTCATGTCTAGAAAAGTAATGATTACGAGAGAACCGACTGTGTTTGTTTTGAAAATTATGTCTGATTTTGAGCAATTTGTAAATTTATTTATTTATTTTATCAAACTCATACCATCTTTACAGGATAAAAGCCTAATGCGACAGTACAGCCAAAACATAAAATATTCAATATAATTTTTTACAAGTATTCAGTTACTTTTTGGTATTCTTTTACTTAAACACAATAGCAAATTACTGCTAGTGCTATTCTGTTAAATTCACAATTACAAATGAACAGGTTTGATTTGTTGTTTATGAGATTGCTTATTACATTAGAGGTGATTCCTTGAGTAGGTTTGTTCTCGCCCTTGGCTCCTCCAGCAATAGTGGCCGAAGTCGGCGCCTAATAAATCTGTTAGGGACACACTGCTGCAATAACTCCAACAAAGCTGCATTAAAAAACTTTCCTCGCAGTATTTTTAAATGTAAAGCATGAGAGGAAGTTCGCTTCTAACCCTAAGTTCATTATATCCCACCGTGCCTAAAATAAACAAGGTGGGGTACATTAGAGGAAAGAAGGGATAAACACCATAATGTATAGTTCTGATGGTTTGATGAACCAATATTGTGTTTAGTTATGATAATTTGATGAAACATCCAATTACCTGGTGCAACCTTATTTACAATAATATGTATGATGATGATAACTTAAAAAAAAACTACTATGCGTTTCCATCCGTTATCATGACTGCAATCTGTCAAAAAAGTACAGCTTGCAAGAAAATTAATTTTCTTTTGAAATTTTAAAATTTATAATGTATTTATAAGCAGTAATACCAAATCCAGACGAGTTAATAAAAAAGCACAAACCGCTTTTTTAATTTAAATTTTAAACTCCCTTTTGGCTTTGAAGTTTTGAAGCTGCCACCCTAGAATTGTGATTTAAATACAATTGAATATATCTGACACTTGATTAGCATAAGCATTTCTAATTGTTGAATATTATTATCAGGTGGCTGATAATAATATTCAACAATTAGAAAGCCAAATTGAGAATCTAACACTGGAAACTATTGATTCAATTACCAGTGACGATTGGCAAAAAGAAATTAACCACATGAAATTAATATAAAATAAATACCAAAAAAGGGGAGTTTTTTCAAGACGATGATAACTATAGTTTTATTAAAACACACAGGGTATAAAATATCTAATTTTCTTCTAAATAACAGTCGGTGGAATATTTTAAATACCTATAAAATAAATTATTTCAGAAATATTTGTTTTGCTCACCCTACCTAGCTGGTTTGAATTGACAGCTATGTCACAAGATTGTCACAAGATGGCTGGAGGTCAGTCCTATTCTTATTTTTTTTTTTATTTATTTTGTAGGTACACAAAACAGAGTTACAGCGTTATACAATTTGGTTATAAATAGTGTCAATAGAACATAGTAGACTGTGAATCCAAAGCTATGTGCACACAGCATGACTTGCTAGTGATAAGACAAATAATTATATAATAATAATAAATGTGAGTAGAAATTACAATAATATTCCATAATTACAATTTTAAAAAGCTATTGCTAATACTATTATGATTGTGTTACGATATGACAAAAAAAAACGATAAATTGATAATGATTATTAAATTAAATAAAATAAAAATCATTTATTTTCAGACCATCAGATCCATAGAGTGTTAGTAATAATATAACTTATAGATTATGTTAGTATACATAATAAAATAAAAGTGACAAAGGAGAAAAGTAACACCCCCAATGGGCAGGCTCACCGAACCTTTACAACATGTAGATCAGTGAACCTGCCAACCAGGGCTGAATCAAGTCGCTCACCCACCATCCTCAGGACTCGGTTCGACCTTCGCCGCACCCTGTTCACCAGTGAGGCGACCTTTTATCGCATTACTGCGTAAAAATCATCCACGCTGGCATCGGCAAACATACCCGACGCGCTACAGTAGCGTGGGAGCCGGAACATAGCTCTGAAGATGTTGTTGTATTGAATGAATGGGGCACTGTAGGATTTCTGTGTAAAACTAGCCCATAGGCTACTCGTGTAAAATACCTGGCAATATGCTTTAAACAGCGTGATCTTGACCTCAGCTGTACATCGAGCAAACCTATGTGCCAACATATTACCACGTACCGACAATGCCCTACGCTCCCTCTCTATATCCAAATCATCACACATATTTTCAGTGACTACATAACCCAAATATTTAAACTGTGTGACACGGTTTAAAGTCACTGCGTTAAGAGTGAGTGGTAGTATTGTGGACGGCCCTTTATTGTTAGATTTAAATAACATAAACTCACTCTTTTTCGCATTGTACTTCAAACCGTGCGACACAGCATAAGACTCACATATCATCACCAGCTTTTTAAGTCCACCTATTGACGGACTCAGCAACACCATGTCGTCTGCATAACTAAGATTATTTACGCACACATCATCCACAAAGCAGCCGACATGTGTGCTGCTGAGCTCCTCAATCAGGTCATTTACATAAATATTAAAAAGACGAGGGGATGTCAAACCTCCCTGTCTCACCCCACATTTCATATTATACTCATCAGAATATGAGTTTCCCCACCTCACGACATTTATTTGATTGCTGTACCAATAGGAGAATATTGTGATAATATCAGGAGACACACCGGCGTCTTTAAGCTTTGTCCATAGCCTATTATAAGAAACCATATCAAAGGCCCTTGACAAATCCAGGAAACACGCATACACAGGAGTTTTCCTTTTGACATAATAGTTGACTGTATGCTTTAAGGGTAATATAGCACTCTCCGTAGAGAGCCCCGCCCGAAAGCCGAACTGTGTGTCCTGTAACAATGATGTCACTCTGTCAAGCTGCTTGTCCAGTAATCCATCCAAAACCTTTGCTATGATTGTGGCTAAAGAGATTGGTCTATAGTTTAATTTATCCGATGTGTCTCCAGTAGGATTTTTTACAATTGGTACCACAATAGTCTTCATAAGATCCTTAGGTAAATATGAATGTCGTAAACACAAAGTAAACAGCACACCCAGTACCCTACAGAGATGAGGTCCAGCATGTTAAATTATAGGTCTCGTATTGAAGGTGTCCAAAGAAAATTCCTTCGCTATCTAGATTATAGGGCACAACAATACTCAGTTGACTATGCACACCGCTGCAAAAGGTATCATTTCCTTCCTCTGGAGTTGAGACGGCAAATTAACGATATAAGTCTACTGTTGGGCATCGCTAATGGTCACGTTGACTGTCCTGAACTCGTAGCTAATTTGTCATTACGCACGAATTTAATGGGATTTCGTCAAAGGCCAATATTAAATGTTCCTTTCGCATTGACTAATTACAGACGGAATGTTTTTTCAATAAGAAGTGCACTTAGCTTTAATCAACTACCTAGGGACTTAAATATTGACTTGTTCTGCACCAGTGTAGCGACAGCAAGACGACTTTTGACACAGTTATTTTTCTACAGCTAAATTATACTATGTACTTTATTTACTCTTATCGACTAATTTTTATCTATATGTGGAGGCTTTTAATTAGCAATCTCTTTATAACATATTCTTATATCTTATGTCTATTAGTCTGTAAGCCTTCTGTAAAATAAAATAAATAAATAAATGTTGCAAGTGCTTTATGCTGAGTCCATCATGGTCAGGTGACTTACCTCGTTTCATATTCTTTATAACATTCAATACGTCTTTGGCAGAGAATCTAACAAGCTGACCATGACCAAACTCAACATCTCGCACCGACTGCAAACCAGGTTTCATTATAAAGTTATCCTTAAAAATATTAGCTATTCTCCTCGGGTCACTAACCCCGTCAACACTAACAGGGAGTCTTATTTTACTATTCAATTTCTTAGTTCCCTTCCAGAACTTACTAAACTTTTTTGCCGAGTGTTGTGAGGCAAGAATGTCCATTTTAATTTGTTCCTGATTATTAATACAATATTTTAAACGTGATTTAAATACTTTCCTACTTTCACACATTTTTTTAAAGATAGGGCCACCATTGGGCTTTCCATACTGAACAAAGAGTTGGAAATCAGCTCTAGCCTGTTTATGTGCATCTTTAACATGCCTATTCCAGCCATGCACCACTTTAAATTTTGTTGTCTTAGCCGGCTTTTCACAACTTGCTATTGATGCATGCCTTAGAACATGAACAATGTCCTTATAAAGTTTTTCAAGTACCTGTTCATGTTCTATGTCATTACACATCCTATCCGCACAGTCATTAAGTTCACTGGGAGCAATGTAATGTAAGCACTTTAAACTATTATTACATAATTGGTAATATTCATCAATTTCATCTGCTTTTCTCATGCCCCAAACAACATTTTTACACAAAGAGTTATTACTTATTTCCAA
The DNA here is from genome assembly GCA_964056405.1 of Acronicta alni. NCBI lineage: Eukaryota > Metazoa > Arthropoda > Insecta > Lepidoptera > Noctuidae > Acronicta > Acronicta alni. Next base: position 23,251,922 of record OZ043913.1, on the reverse strand, counting down.
CTTAGACTTAATTACCCCTAGATTACATGTTATTTCCAATGGAAAGTGATCAGACCAATACACATCATAATGGACCTTGACACTAATCACCAATTGCCATGCTGACTTAGTGACCAAACAATGATCCAACCAGCTTTTGCAACCATTTGCCTCACTCAAAAATGTATGGGTATCCGAAGAAATGCCTAGCTTTACAATATCAGCACAAACCCACTCATTGTCTGAACAAAAATCTAACAATTCAATACCAAACAAGGTTGTGGGGTGGGCATTCAGATCTCCCAATATAAATACCTGTTCCACATTGTTGTCCTGAATAACAGCGCTAATCTCGCCTAGAACATGGGTAAATTCAGGGAGATTAGACTGACAGTCCGTCGGCATATATACACTAAAGAACAAAATCTCACAGTTTTCACTTATTATTGCCTTTATCGCTACGATACGATCACTCGCGCACTTAACGATCGAAACACTGGTAAAAATACTTTTACGCCACATTAGGGCAACGCCACCGAAGGGCCTGCCTCGCTGAACGCCAGTCGTTGGGTCCATGGATGATTTCGCCGTGTAACTGAAGTCTTCATTTATATCTCCAAGTGAGGATAAATCATGCGAATACAACCAAGTTTCCTGTAGGGCCAACACATCTGTTTGTTTACATAAACCTCTCACACATTCAATACCTTTCTTGACGTTTTTTCAGTTAAACGATATTAATCTGGCTTGATCCATTAATATTTGGTCTATTATTATAATAACTAAAATTTTATTGGAAAAGTAACTTAGAAATACTATTTTTGAATTGTTTATGTGAGTTATTATAGATGTCAGGGGCATCACTATTCTGAATGAGTATTTCATTGAATTTTCGGCACATTCTTAAGATAGGGTTATGAAAGGAAACATTGTTACTGCAGCTAAGCAGGGAAAATGGAATTTCACGTCGGACTGACCTGATAGGAACTTTAAAAGAGATTTGTGATAGCAAGTTTGTTCTTAAGAGTCCAGTTATGATTTTAAATAGGTAAACAACATCCTGTAAATGCCGCCTAGTTTCTAAGTTTTGAAGTTTGAAGTAGTTTAATCGTTGTTCATAAGTCGTCAGTTCTCTTTTTAAGCCATACCTGTAGGTCATGATACGAAGAAATCGACGTTGATTTGATTCAATGAGATTTGAATCGCATAGTATTTAATGATAATATTGTTCCATCATATTAATTTTGACACCATTGCAAATTTCCTATCAGTTCAGTCCGACGTGAAATTCCATTTTCCCTGCCTAGCTGCAGTAACAATGTTTCCTTTCATAACCCTATCTTAAGAATGTGCCGAAAATTCAATGAAATACTCACTCAGAATAGTGATGGCCCTGACATCTATAACAACTCACATAAATATATTTAATAACGGTTAAAATATATTTAATAACATTTAATAACGGTTTCTGGCCAGCGGCCCCTATGTGTTAATACATAGAAAATGACTTTTAAAACGTGTTATTTTGATGAGGTTATTGTGATCTTTCTTTCCGTTCGCTAACCGTAAATAAACTTGTATGAAAGGCAAGGGAAACCTGTAACTCAGTGTAAGTAGCCTTACTTTTTAGATTATGCCGTTTTGTTAATTTAATGTAACGGTTTTCTGAGTAAAATAAAATAAACTGGGACTTGTCCGCGACGGCCAGGTGTAAGACGATCCATGAGGTTCATCCGTACTTAAAAATAATAGGTTTAATACTTTATCTTTCTTACGAAATACATTTTAACCCCCCACCCCCCCTCATTGTTTATAGAACTGCTTAGAATGAGATTTCTTACAGACTAATTCCGATTTGATAACTGACCGTTTTGCTATTTTACTGCTCCATATTTATTTAATTTCTCATTACATTATTTTTATGACTCATTTTTTTTATACATGATTTGAGTGCGTTTGCCCGCACCTCACCTGATGGTAATTGATGATGCTGCCGAGGATGTAGCAGGCAAACTCAAATAGTGCCTATTCACTCTCACCTTGAAGGTTCCTAAATCATACGAATCGCAAAGCTTGTCATGCTCACTAAAATGTCCTGCTGATGGTGGCGTTGTATGTCGGGTACTTCACCAGACTCTTCTTTACTTTATTGCTAAGTCTTAACTGCAGAACTATTGTTAATAAAAATGCATTTTGTGATATTCAACTGCCACTTTGAATCACTGCTTTAATACATCATTAACGTAACACTCCTATTCTGTACATTTATAGGTTTAGCACTGTCTGCCATTGTAATTATTATTTTTCTATAGTTCGAAACAAACGGTTAATAAATTATTAGCAAAATAATTTTGGCTGGGCTGCGATCTATTTTTAGCTTTATGCACTAGATCTGTTAGCCGGGCTCTCGGTAGTTTCTGGAATAAGGTCGGAGTTGGGGGGAGAGCCGGTAACCTAGCAACGCACCCCCTACCCCTCCACCGTAGTGAGACCTATATTTAGCACTCCTAGTGCATCAATACTGACGGGGTGGAACGCATCGCCCCCGTCCCACACGGTGCGCGCGCAATTTGACTCCCCTTGCAATTCCGCGCTCGGCAGGACCGTCATTGATCAATCTCTCGTTATATCGGAAACATCTCAATTATTTTTTTGTGCTATCTTCTTTATAATTATGGTTAAACCTAAACGAACCAGGTGAGTTTCAAAATATTTATACTTATTATTCGAACCGAATTTGAACGGGTGGTGTTTTTAGTGTACGGTGATTTGTTTTATTTTTTTATTTGGTCCGCTACTGATCGCAAGTTCGATAGTTTTGTTACCGTTCCAGATCTGTATGTTTGTGTGTGTGTGGTTCGTGTCTATAAGCATAACTAGCTGTTGCCCGCGGTACTACCCGAATTTTAAGAATTACACAATCCCAATGGGTACTTAATTTCTAAAATATTTCCTTACATGATGTCCCTTGAGCCTTGTCCCGGATTGTAGGCTTTATAATTTCTGAGATCTTGTGATTAATCAATCACTACGTATATTGCTTTTAAACATAACTAGCTGTTGCCCGCGGTTTCACTCGCATCCCAATGTTTTCTTTTTTGAGGAATTTCATAAAAATCGGTTCAGTGGTTGAGGCGTGTAAGCGTAACAGACAGACAGAGTTACTTATATAGACCAAACTTCCACCACCAACCGTATCGTAACCAATCTTCTATCTATAGATAGAAGATTGGTTACGATACCTACATCTCATAACTCCACGTATATTGTTGTAAAATTAAACTTAGTCGGCGCTCGTAAGCCTTGGAGACGAGCATGCCAGACTCACAATCGAATGCCTTTGATCCGCGTCTAAAAACATAAACAAACAAACTTTGCCGGACCACACCACGCAGACTATTGGTATACGGCGTAGAGCGGCGCTCCATGAGCCGAGCAAGGCTATTGTTACTATGCCCTGTTAAACCGTAATATTTTAATTATTTTTAGTTTCTTTTTTCAGTTCACTTTATTTGCTAATTTTATTTCATAATTCACAGTTTATGTGCAAACCTCAAACATAATTACTAGGAAATAATATAAAGTAAAAAAACTTATTTAAAAACAAGCTTTTATTTAAATGCACTAAAAATAATAAAAACTTTTACTTTAAATCTATTACTACCTATCAACTTATAACGTCAATACACAATTTATATTATATACAAATAGTAGGTGAGCCCAGGAGGGTAATTAGGGATTTACTCGAGCGTTTTGGGGACATATTGGATTGTGCAGGTTAGATGCTAAGATGAAAAAAGTTTATGTGAAGTATACTCTTTCACATAGTTGAAAGACTTAGTAAAGCTGAAGTGGCAATGGGCGGGACACATAGCTCATAGAACTGATGGTTGCTGGGGCAAAAAGGTTCTCGAGTGGAGACCACGCACCGCGTGCGCAGTGCACAGCGTGGGACGGCCTCCAACGAGATGGACGGAACCCTGGTAAAGGTCGGTGGCAGTCGTTGGATGCAGGCGGCTTATAACCGATCTTTGTGGAAGTCTATGGGGGAGACCTTTGATCAGCAGTAGACCTCTTGTGGCTGATAGGATGATGATTGATACCTATATTCATTTGCCGGTTTGCATGGTGGGGGTGGTCGTACGAAGGGGTAGAAAATAGAAGAGAATATTTGAGCGCGTCAACATTGATAAGAGATGTTAAGTGATGTCAAGTAGCTGCTATTCAGAAGACTGACGATAAAACCATGGCCTATTTAAAAAAATGCAAAAAAATAGAATCGTGACGTAATACTCGAGCGCGTCAGATTATTATATGTATAGACGCTTCATCTTCGACGATATTCCAAAACCGTCTTGCATTTTTTAAATGTTACCGACATACATTTTATTATTTTTTTAAATGTTTTGCAACACAAATTACTCAATTCGAAGTATTGTCACTCATTGTTGTAACATATACCAAACTAACTGCAATAAACGTATTCAATGAAAGTTTTTTAAATCACAATAAAAATGTACATGCACGCGTTGTTGTGATTAGCTGTGACCCTGTGATGGGCATCATGGCGGCGGAACGTACTATAGGGACGGTGCGACAGAGTGCGTGATAGTGAAAGGAAGGGCAGAGTGGCGCGAAGTGGACAATACATAGATTATTTATGATTTTCGGCAGATTATAATAATAAAATTGATGATTGTCTATCAGTATCAAAGTATTGTGATTCCCTATTCCGGCAAGTGACCTCAAAAATAACGGTTATTCCGTACAATCTTTATCTATTTTTGTAAATTAAGCGAAAGGTTACAACCATTTTAAAACTTGCCCTCAATTTTTAACCAAGGAGCTAATAATTCATTTTAAATGTACGTAAATTTATCTGCAAAAACATGACATTTAGTCAAAATCCTTTGAACTCACATTTGACAGACTTGTACGGGCAGATGTTTCTTTTCTGGGTTATCATACCAGGGTTGTATTACAATTTGCGTTTTTTAAAGCTTCTTTAAACTACTACAGACTGAGGATTCATTTATTATCATACTAGCTTTTACCCGCGACTTCGTACGCCTAGACTTAGTAACACAATTGTTGTCGGATTGAATTTATGGGATAAGAAGTACTCAATGTTAGGGAAATTCCCGCTTTGTTCCGAGAAAACAAGTATTCAATATGCCAGCGCCAGTCACAAGCTATACCAACCTTTCCAACATTTCATTAAAATCCCGTAAGTAGGTCTCCTACATAAGTTTTCTGGGAAATTCCCACATAGTTTTGGCGTAAAATGTATCCTATTTGTTATTCCCGGTCACATACTATGTGTGTATGAAATTTCATTCAGATCTCATAAGTAGGTCTCCTACATAAGTTTTCTGGGAAATTCCCACATAGTTTTGGGGTAAAATGTATCCTATTTGTTATTCCCGGTCACATACTATGTGTGTATCAAATTTCATTCAGATCTCATAAGTAGGTCTCCTACATAAGTTTTCTGGGAAATTCCCACATCATTTTGGGGTAAAATGTATCCTATTTGTTATTCTCGGTCACATACTATGTCTGTATGAAATTTCATTCAAATCCCGTAAGTTTTTTTTTTAAACGTTTCTTCATAATAAAATGCATTTGAACTTATACTAAGCATCGCCAAACTGTGCAACAGTTTGTTGGCGATAGTGGCGCTCTTTTACTTTGAATACACTACACAAATTACATAACATAAACAATAGATGTACTTATATTATTTATAATGGCCTCTCTCTTAGTTGTCCTATATTCGTTTTTCGGGATTTCCGGGATATTCCCACATTTTTCTGGGGTAAAATATATCCTATTTGTTATTCCCGGTCACATACTTACTATGTGTGTATGAAATTTCATTCAAATCCCGTAAGTAGTTCTCCTATATCCGTTTTTCGGGATTTCCGGGATATTCCTACATTTTTATAGGATAAAAAGTAGCCTATACTTTATTGCCGGTCACATACCAAATTTCATGCAAATCAGCCGTTTTTGCATGATTGAGTAACAAATAAACAAACAAACATCCAAACTTTCACATTTAGGTATAATATTAGTATGATTGTCGTCTCCACGTCTCCATAATCTATGCCAATCGGAACATAATAAAAATATCATAAATATTCACCATTTATAAAACTTGCAAAAAGTATCAAGAATGGTAACACTAACATAATCGATATGGACAAAATTGGACCTAAATGACTTGTGTCGAGTACCGCGAACGGCGAAACAGCTACCGCCATGCCACCCTGTGATGCAGGGACTCGTTAATCTGTTACTTAGCGACGCACGGGGAGAAACCCCACTTCGCGAACCCCTCCGCCACGAGACTATAAAGCCAGGGCGAATGGCGTGGGGTCACAGTCCATTTTAGTCCGTGTAGTGTAGTACTGTGGTCAGTTATACGATCAACCATGCCTCTGAAGATATATGTATACGTGTATTATTTTTTTGTTAAAAACTGTGTGACATTGTCGGGGTCGACAATGTTTCGTGATGTGATAATTTGTGCATTATAGTTTTTATATGTTGTAATTGTTCTTGTTGAACTTCAGAGAGGTATGGTGGAATTGTCGCTACTGTACTGTACCTTTGTTACAGTATAAAATTCATGTAAGTGAATTCTTTAATTTTTAATTGAATCAGAGTTAAAACATTAATAGGGTTTATGAAGGGTGTTTAATTTGGTGGTACTATGTATATTCAAAACTAATAAAAAATAATAAAAAGACAAATTTAACATTATACAAAACAACCATTCTTTACGTTTATTTTTATTAGATTATTTCTTTCAACTGTTTTTTGTAGCTTCTTGTGTTGTTGCCACTTGACCGTTACTTGATTGGTAATGTTTCAGTGTCGTCAATATAATTTCAAATGCCTATTTTGTTTCTTTCATATTAATTTCCAGTGTTCGATTCTGTAACTATCGATTAGCAAAGGCTGTCCGATGCAATTAACGACGGAGGTCCGCATGTTTCCTGTAACCGATGTTAAGCCCGCACTGAGATTTTTAGGCGACTTTTACAAAATTATTATTCAGTATTCTTTCATGCTTTTAGTTTCGTTGTAAAATATTTATTTTACGACATATTTATGTTTTATTTAATTAATATACATTGAACGTACCTATAGAACATGCCCAGATTATCATGGCTGCCATTCGCTTTGAAATCAATAATATTAACCCTCCTGTCTGTCACCCTCCCTGCCTCCATACACAACCATGGTTACCTATGATTTCATCTATTTACGATATAGTGCTCTAGGTATACGCGCCTGGGTCCGCCTCTCGTTTGCTTACTGGGCAGGGCGCCCCTGTCTAGTCATATTGATTTTGGGGAGGATGATGGTTCATACGTATATTTATAATAAATAAACGTATGACGTATTCTTGGTCAATTTTACACAGAAGCATCTTCCCTAACTAAGCAGAGCTTGTACTATGGGTAGTAGACAATGGATATAATATTTATACATACATATACTTTTTTTTTGTAATATGTATACATACTTATAATATGTATATAAGAATAACCCAGACAAACTCAAACAATCACACACACAAATATGTATGTGGTGAACATACGACATAAATATTTGTGTACTTACTGTGGGAATCGAACCCACGACCTCGTGATTACCAGTCCGATAAGCGAACCACTAGACCACAGACGTCGTTTATTTGGTTGGACGGGCAAATAACTCTCGAAGTACAACTTCAAATTTAAATTTTCTATTTCAAATAGAAGTATGAGAAAGGGATGATAAACCCCGTCGCTGTTAAAGTTATTAACTAAATAATAATAATTTCTGTACAAGTTTTGTTGCGTCTGTAAACAGTACAAACCGCACGGAAAAAAAAATTTCAACAAGTACGTAATGCGTATTTCTTAGAAATTGGATGTGTTGTAGTATATATATTTACATAAACACATCCAAATTATATAAATATATATTCATACAAACATAATATAACGTAACATACCATCACGCCTGCATTACCTGTAGTGTTTATTTATACATAATTTATTATTTTATTGTTTTAACTTTAATTTTATTTATTATATGGCTTGCGCGTAGTGTTATATTTGCGAAGTGTTTAGTCAACTCCTTTTTTTAAAAACAAATATTTATAACAAATCCTTTAGTATAATTATGCATCCAAATAGTAACGCCTTCGCCGCGGTATCTGGGGGCACGGCAGTGCCCCCGCCAAGTCGAGCGCGAAGCAAACACTGCCGTACCATTCTTTACTGGAACAATTTCGCCGCATATATTTTACACTAAATAACTGCCATCATCTGAATATATTTGGGCTTCATGGCCATCAATTTTTTAACAATTAAATAATAAAACTTCTTTATAAAAATGCTTGCAAACTAAAACATGAATGTCAGGCAATAGGGAGATGGTCCTTTAGAAATTCTTTATACCGTGTTCAAGGTTAGTGGAATCATGCGAGTCTTTTGTTAGGATGGACATGGGATGAATAGGAAGCTTACGGGACGGGATGAATGGGAAGTACTTATACACTACTCAAAGATCTGACGGTTAAATGTGTGTTATACGAATTCTGTGCTCACCTATTAGTTAGTCACCTGTTAGTTCATCCAGGTAATAATACCCAGATCTTTGCCAAATGTACACATTTACACTTAATTAATAATAGTTTTTTTCCTGTGCGGCCTCTAAATAGTTTTTTTAGTAACATGTACTTATTTTAAAAAGGGACAGGAAAGAACAGGACAGTCGTTGTACACGCATGCGTATACAAATTTATTAAAGATTTGATTAGGTATAGAGGTTTAATGATGCCAAACATCATACTATCTGAATTAATATAATTTTGATGAAAACGCTTTCTGAGTGCGACAATGATTTTAAAACTGTAATCTTTGTTGACGTTGGTATTAAAATGCAAGAAGTTGCAGGCCTCGGTCTCGCCGTGTGCAAGCTCAACGCAAGTTCGCGCAGGGTGCTTATGTGCCCCCAAATACTGTGACTGTCGCTGCAGTCAGTGAAAACCGACGGGACGTCGCTCAAGATGCCAGAAACGTTACAGTCCACAAAATGTCTGCTTCTGGTATCCTCGATGTCATCTCTATGCAAGGTTGGTGCTTTCTTTTATATGTGTTTGTGGTCTAGTCCTTAAAATAATTTGATTTTTAGTGTGAGATCAGACAATTTTCATGCTTCTCGAGATAAGAATAGGTCAGTTTACGGCCTAAGCAAAAGCGATTGTTAGGGAGCGTATATATTGCGCACGTCTGCTGTGCGTAACATGTAAATGCAACCCTATCTGGGCCAAGTCAGCTATTTTATAAATCAAAATTGTTGATCAATGATTGTGAATTGTGATCAATCCAGAATTGTTGATTTTTGGCAGTTATTTCTACGGAATCTGTCAGTCCTTATATCGTTTATGCTCCATCCAATCATTTATTTTATTTTTGACAGCTCGAATTCTAATTAATTAGAGAAATACTAATGTGTAACCGCCTCGAGTTCTAATAAAAATCGTCTTTATTTATGAAGATAATTTTAAGCGAGATACCTCCGTATTGATTTACTTTTAAATAATAACAATGTCTGCCAACCCGCACTAGGCCAGCCTGGTGGACTATAGCCTAATCCCTCTCAATATGAGAGGAGACCCGTGCCCAGCAGTGGGACAGTATAAGGGTTGATGATGATGATGATGAATAATAATGTATTTAGCCAAAAATAATAATCATGTTTACATAATTTCTGGTAAGCAGCGTACAATATATTTAAAACATTTTGTGTCCGGTATTAGCATCTGCTGCTGAATTAGGCTTGTAACCTGTATTTCAGCTAACAGCGCCTCCACCCCGACTACTGAGTACATTTATTATTATAAAATGTAATGTAACTGTAGTGTGCAAAACAACATGAAACCTATATACATAAAAATTCTTTCGTTTAAGGCTTGTAAGGATGTAAGTAATTATTATAAGACAAGTCTAAACGATTACTTTCGATTCATTAATTTGCAGCGAATATATTCGATCTTACCACTAGGTACGATAGAACATAATATATAAACGTACCAATTGAGTCCTCGCTTGCGCGGTACAGGGTCGCGGAGGTAGGACGAGAACGGGGACCGGGAGAGGTGCGGGCGGCAGCCGTATTCTTGATTTCTTGTCTTGTAAAAACTCAGTTCACTGGGTACGCGGTTAGCGATTGCACCTGTTGACAGTTGCGGATGCTTTGTGAGAGTTACACATGAGATTACATTCTCAAGATAAGTCGAAATATCTTCGGACATATGCATGATGCATGCGTGCCGTCGGTTGGGACTGGTCTACTCAAAGCCGCTATGGCTCTTTCTTCAAAAGGCCATTTTAGACTTTGCCCTACATTGTAAGACACATATTTGTTACTATTTTATGTCTGGACTTTAAAAGAGACTATGATTCTCTGAGTTTGTTTCGGCGTTTCTTCTCAGAGGTCTTCAGTTAGGAAATGCCGGAGCCATCTAGCTTAAAAATAAATTTATGTAAAATATTGACTTGTAAAAGTGTCTTTAAAATATCTATTTACAGAAATAGATATCGTTTATCGTTTACATAAAGTAGCAAATGGCTTTTAACGTATATACGAATAATTTAGAAAAAAGAACTGGATCCAAATTCTACTGAATATCAACAAGATATACCTATGAATAAAACCGTAGCAAAAGTTACTGCACTCTCGCAAAATAAATATTATTCAATATAGAATTGTACAAACGACAGCAGATCAAGCTATCCAAAGCTGTCAAAATTTCCGAATTGAACATGAACCTTATTACTTATTATTAAAGTAGAAAATATATCAAAGAAATTTAACATATTGGGATAAGAAGAAAAGTCATTCAGTTTTACACAAATTTTAAGAAAATACCAACACTGAAAACTTTGCAGACAATACACTGCGCAGGAGTATTTAAGACTATTTTTACAATCGTGATTTCAAATTTAAGAAATGCGGGTCTAAAAGGAAACGGTCGAACAGAAAAATATAACATCGTGGGGTTGGAAATACCTAAATACTATTAAAAATATCGCCTACTTACTTCTACGAATCTTGGAACAGTTACGTTCTTAAGCGGCTGTCAAACGTAAAATAAAATGTTGGAAGGAGTATAGTACCATTGAAGGAGTTTTCTGAAACAATTGAACTAGCAGAATTGGGCTCCTTTGTAGATGACCTTTTAGTCTTGCCCGTGTATAAATGCAATTCCACTTGTTTTTTCCATTAATTTCACAGCTTCTTATTTTTGCAATCAATTTCACTTGCTGTTACGACTGAGACGGGATCCATTCATTATCATCATCAAGAAACATGCTGTCGGTCCCTGTTGTTATACGAACACCTGGCCACCGTTCAATGGTACTCAGAAGCCTGAGAACCAGAAAAGCCCAAAAAGTTTATCCTCCGGATAAATTGCCCGAAATAGTTGCGGGGGTCTGATGGCAGTCGCTCCGTGTATAATACTGATATTCTACCGCATCTGGTTAGACTGGAAGCATAGTTGGTAAAAGGCTATAAGGATGATGATCATAATTAAAAAATAATTATGTTTTTAAAAATCGCAGTTGATTTTTATCTTAAATAAACATACCATCACATCTGTATTACCCGAGGGGTTAGGCAGAAGTGTAACACCCATCATTGGTAGCACAAGCGCTTAAGGCCACTAGACCAATTATTAATAAGGCCTCTCGTGTGTGATATTATATAAAACTCCTCAACCCATACGGACACTAAATGTGGACGTGTATCATTTATATAATTACGAGGGTGGCCAAAAGTTTCTGATCTAACATTTTTTTTTTATGTTATTTTTATTTACGCGCAGTGTAAACTAGGGTACACCTAGGTACAAAAAGAATTCGCTTCGGCCTAGAAATCGTGGATTTTTGCCTGCGCATTATCTTGGTGAATAAGATAGTTTTCAGCAATTTCTGCCTTTAATGTCTTTTCGGTTTTAAGATAATCGATTAAGATAACTCCATTTAATTTTATCTTAATCGATTACTTCGATCGATGATTAGATAGATTTTTCCATTTTCTTGGGGCAGATTCCCCCTTCGCAGTCCACTGTCTTGACTGTATTTTTGTTTCGGGCGTAGTGTAGTGGTAATTCAAAGTTTCATTTACAGTTATTAATCGGCGCCATAACTCTGATTTATCGCGCCTAAACTGCGCCAACAGTGCGTTGGAAATGTTGTTGGTCTAACGTGAGAAAATACGGCAACCAACGTTTATTCTCAGATATTCTCTTGCCTAAATCGGTATAATAAATTGGTACAATAAGTATGTGATAAGACATCTTCATAGCCTCTGCTATAATAATCATCGTTGTATTTTTTCATATTTTTTTTAATATTTTTTCTGCTATCTCTCAGTTTAATACGACAGTCGTTTAGTACCATTTGGTGAAGTTTAACGATGTTATCGTTAGTCGCTGCTGTTTTTGGACGTCCCGAACAATAGTCTCCCAAACTACTACGGTCACGTTTAAATTCAGCTGCCCAAAATGGTGCACTCAACCCTTACAAAGCGTCATATTTGATTTGTGTAGGCGTACTGCATTTCAAAAACAAATATTAACAGTTCCATACTGTGTAAACAAAATCTGGTAGTAAGTATATAATTGTAAAAGCACATAAAATTACAAGTGAAGAGTGAACATTAAAAATAAAACTAACCTGAAAACTGCTTTAGTTGGAGTGTGACAGAAAATCTCACAGGATTCCATCGGACCATTCGGTCCGATGGAATCCTGTGAGATTTTCTGTACCTATCCATTTGGTCAATAAAAAACCTTTTACAGATAGTCCTAGTAGGGCCAGGGGGCCATATTTAGGGGACATACATTTTAAATAAATGTTTTGTCTTTTCATATTACCTACTTCCTTTTCATTTAGACAACTTCGAGATATTGCAATAATTCCCTAAATATAGGTAGTTTTTTTTTTTTTTTTTATAATTGGAAAGCTAACAAAATTACCTTTCAAATGATGTAACACAAACTATTCCGTTCATTGGATAGAAATTGTAAAAAAATAATTTCTATACTTAACAAACAAAACACTCGTCACACTGAACGTCGGCACTAAGTAATGAAACGATCAAACTAGTCAATGAATCAAATTTCTTCGCATTTTACTAAGACATACCTACCTAGTTTCGTTACACTTTTCGACCGGCCTGAACGTACAGTCAGCGTCAAATAGTTAGTGACACTCAGGGTATTCAAATAAATAGACGCAACCAAAAAGTCAATAATATCGGTACAAACAAAGTTTCCATATTGTTGTCAACATTATAGTCGCTCAAAAGGTCGAGACGTTTAAAATGTCACATAGATAGGTTCAGTCAAACCGCCATAAATATGGTTACAGTCATCCCGTCAATGGTATCCAAGCATTCTAAGTGATCAAAAATATGGAACACATTAGAAAAATGAACTTTACTACTATATATTTTAAATATTCTTTCTCACATCAATTAATGTGAAAACATTTATACACAAAAATGAAAGGAATAGAAACTACTGCTGTCCTTTTCATTTTAAGCATGACGTCATAGACATGTCTTTTGTTTTGTAAAGGATTTCGTGCATAGCCGTTTACGATACTTAGCAATATACAGCTGACTGAAAATAGATGTACCTAAACCTCATTGATAATGAGTATGACTATATATCTCATAGAGCAAGAGTGCATAATTAAAATATATGATTCAATATCATGATCATTTTATTTTATTTTAATTAACAATGAACGTCGACAAAACTAGACTCGATAGTGCTTGCAAAAAAGAGGTGCAAAGTTTTCAACCTTATTGACTATAACTCAAAAACTGCTATTTTAAACATAAACAAGGTAATAGAGTGGATGAATAACTAAAAATAAGCAATAAAATAATGTCAATAAGGTCGATAATCGCTTGCATCTTTTCAATTTTCTCTAGTTTTCGACTGCTTACCATCAGGCGGGCTGTGTGCTTGTTTATACATATATGTGCGAATATGAAGAAATGAGGATCTAGAGAGATGAGAATAATTCGATAGGTAACTAACACGTAACATCTAAAACGATAGGTACATAAGAATATTCCCAGTTCATTTGAAATATCTGTTACGGAGACACCTTCCTCCCTCAAATATATATTTCGATGTTTTGTGGTGTCACTAATGCGTAGCCATATTTCTAGCTTGCTTTAGTTTTGCACTTGACATTGATATTATTACTTTTTACGGATTTTATCGCGTATATTGATATTATTAATCCCGACGTTTCGGACCCTTTACAGCGTCCATGGTCACGGGTAGACTGAGGTGGAGGGCGTCTTGATGATATAATTACTGACAGCTACCCTACATTTTTAATTGTTACATGATCAATGACATTTATTACTAATTATTAATTAAAACTAGATGGAGCCGGCATTTCCTAGCTGACGACCTCTGAGAAGAAACGCCGAAACAAACTCAGAGAATCATGGTCTCTTTTAATTATATAATGACGCCCTCCACCTCAGTCTACCCGTGACCATGGACGCTGTAAAGGGTCCGAAACGTCGGGATTAATAATATCAATATACGCGATAAAATCCGTAAAAAGTAGTTTTATTTCAATGTATAATATTCGCGAAAATGTCAGAAATCAATATTGATATTACTGATAGATAAATAGAATAACATGCAAATAACACTACATTGCCTAAAGAGGTTTTCATCTTTGGGAAACCGTTTATTTCTATAACATGCTGGTTTATTTTTCTAATGTGTTCCATATTTTTGAATACTTAGAATGCTTGGATACCATTGGCGGGATGACTGTTACCATATTTATGACGGTTTGACTGAACCTATCTATATGACGTTTTAAACGTCTCGACCTTTTGAGCGACTATAATGTTGACAACAATATGGAAACTTTGTTTGTACCGATATTATTGACTTTTTGGTTGCGTCTATTTATTTGAATACCCTGAGTGTCACTAACTATTTGACGCTGACTGTACTTGTCAGAATGTGTTTTTCGCGGTGCGGTGCGGTGTGTGCGGTATCTTTTTGGTAAATAATATAGTACAGAGGCCAGCAAATCAAGCTACCACAATCTGTCAAAATTATTTTATTGATTTAAGATGAAGTTATAAGGTTCGTATTCAATTGAGAAAAATTGACAGTTTTGGATAGCTTGACCTACTGGCGTCTGTACGTACTGGATTAACGATTAACGGACTTGGGAAAATTTTACGGAAGTTAACGGGTCCGTTTACATTTTTTATAGTTAACTTATAAGTTAATCGGTTAGTCGAAATGTTAACTTCGTTATTAACGATTAACGAGTTAATGCCCAGCTATGATACTGGGTAAAGATAGACAGGACGCAGGATGAGCGAACGATTTAATACATCACAGTCATCAGCGATTCCTTGTCACCAACACTTGTTTGTTGGTTCGGTTGGTCTGTATCTAGCATTATTTTGGACACTGGTTTAATTTCCTAACAACTTGTGATAGTGCAAACGCAACTGCTATGCTATGCTTAGGATAATCGTTCGACAAGTGCATTCAACAATATAAAGTAATATTATAAATTATTAGTGGTTTATATGCCTACTTGTAATGTTAGTTACGCGATACGCGACGCACGACGGACAGTTGGTTGATAAAGAGAGTGCTATGCGATATAAAGCAAAATAGCTTTATAGCAATATAGCCTATAGTACGAACCGCGATATCATATGCTTTATGCTATATATAATAAGCACGCTACCTTTTTATGCTTTATGCAATATTAACCATCACTAATACTTACAATCACACGATTTAATCAATATTGACATCGGTATATCACTAGAATATCGATAAAAAATTGTCGACAATTGTCACGTCCCGATTAGTGTACATAATATGTAAGCCTTACCGTCCCTCACCTCCAACCTGCCCCCGGAAAGTGCGAAAGAAACAAGCGATGCTCTTGCTGATTTTACCAAAAAAATCTTAACCAAAATACATTTCATATTCCGCTATTCAAAACTGGATTGATCTAAAAAAAAAAGTAATCATAGTTTAGAGGTAAAGTATATCTATGCTTCTAATATTATTATCTTTTTTGATATTAGGTAGATCAAGATTTTTTGGGAAAAAATAATTGTTCTAGAAGCATTATCCACGAAGAAAACAGCGGAATACGTTTGTATGGAGAAATACCCAATAGAGTCCCCTCTAAGAACATAAACTTTTCAGAGTACCCTCGTATATCGTTAAATATGCTAGATACATCTTTCAAATACGGAATTAATAATCCGTTTATCCTAGTCCGGAACGACATCACCGGTGTCGGAGAGTGAGATGACCGACTTATTCAAATTTTTAGGTAAATATTAAAAACAATTTATATCTTACTTTATTGAATTATTTTTTCGAATCAAAATAAACTAATGATGCCATTGTACTTGACTATCCAATGCCTTTATAGTTTGTTATGACAAACTTTCTCATATCTCTCGTATTTACGACCTCTGTGGTCTAGTGGTTCGAGTACCGGACTGCTGATCATAAGGTCGTGGGTTCGATTCCCACAGGACACAAATATTTATGTGATGAACATTTAAGTATTTGTGTTTGTCTGGGTGTTTCTTATGTATTGTAAGTATGTATTTACAAAAAAAAAGTGTATAAGTATTATATCCATTGTCTAGTACCCATAGTACAAGCTCTGCTTAGTTTGGGACTAGATGGTGTTGTGTAAAATTGTCCAACATATTTATTTTATTTTATTTGAGGAATTATTTGAACATATATCAAATTTCAATATAAAAAATAATCTATTGAGCTAACTTCTGATTCCGGCCTTGTTTCAAGCTGCAGTCTTCACTGTCATACATCATAAGCTTTATTAATTAGAAAAAATAATTTTTGAGGTGTGAATATCCGACCTCTCCCATACATTCGTTCCACTGTGCGTCGTGCGGATAGTCCATCCGCTTACCATCCCATTGTATTGCTTGACGAGGTGGGCAAACTCTTCGAGAGGATAATAAAATTGCAAACCGCCTCGTCGCCCTCTTACTTTTGTAGGGCTGGATCTGTCAGACAACCAGTTCGGTTACCGCCGCGGGCGCTCAACCATTGACGCACTCATGCGCGTAAGAGTGCCCCTTACACAGAGTCCAACTCATATTTAATTTGTGTAGGCGTATTGCCTTACAAAAACGAATATTAACAGCTCCATACTAGTTTTCTTCCATTTTTACAAAAACATTCACATCGTCTCTCAAATGATCAACTAGGCACCCAAAATGGCTGAAATTTTGGAGAGTTATAAGATACTCAATTAAATTCCCTAGCTTCTATTGAGAAGTGACAATGTTAAGATCAGAACTTTTCAAACCACTCTCGTATATCGTTAAATATGCTAGACACATATTTAAAATACGGAATTAATAATCCGTTTCTCCTAGGAATAGCATCGCCGGTGTCGGAGAGCGAGATGCTACTAGGATCTATGGGTAAATATTAAAAACAATTCATATTTTACTTTATTGTGTGTAATACAAAATTGTAATAAAAAGTGACAAACAAGCATACAGTGGCTTAACCCTGTAGTGTTTTAGTATCATGTACGCTTATGAACATGATACTAAAACGCAATAATACTACAAACAGTAAATTCAGTAAATTATTTAAAAAACTACTAAATAAACTAGAATTGAGTAATTTGTAATACATGAAGAAATAAAACAATTTATTATTACTACCTTTTAGGTACTTTTTAGCACATTTTGGCAGCTCTAGCACATTTTGGCACATTTTTATTCACTATCGCGTTAAATGAAAACCAAGGAACGACGCGCAAGGAACTCCCTCAAAATGCAACACGGTTCTTGTTTATGTTGTTAAACTCTAAAGTTGTTGTGAGGCAGAAATAACAGTCAGTAGCGTGACTTGTTGGTTCGTGTGGGGTGGTACTACGGCGTTGCTTAATATTATGCCGCTAAATAATAATATTGTTAACATTATAGTGTATGTATGCTTGTTTGTCATCTTTATACATAAAGATACCGGATAGAGACCGGATATCAGTTTCATCTCTACAACTTATACAATATCGACACGAAGACGCTATAGCAGTATAACCTTTTTTTAACGTAAGGAAATCCTCATGGACTGTCGCCACCTGGGGAAGGCGACGGTTTGTGTCAGATTCCACCTATAGGGGTTGACCTGCCGACTAAAACTACACGGGAGCTTCGCCTTGCCACTTTTTGTTGAGATAACGGGAGCTAGATTTCAATTTTCCGCGACCCCAGCAGTGGTAGACCGCAGACGCGTTCTCCGACTCAATTTAGGGAGACACTATGTGTGCTTCCTCCTGCCATACCACGTGAATGGGCTGCGGAAACACCAACCGCACCTCCAGCTCGGGCCTTGTGTTGTTGGGTGGACGGACATCCCTAAGTCCGCCGCCCGTGGCCGTTTCATGGTGGTTGCGAACAGGCGCCCTTGCGACGCTCGAGCGTGTGCTGCGCCGTGTCATCTAAACAATCGCCACATTGGTGGCAGTGGGTGTCTGGCTCTCTTTTGGCTTTGCGGCACAAGTACTTGCCGAAGCAGCCATGCCCCGACAGTACCAGCGTCAGCCAGAAGGTAAAAGGCAGCACAACTTGCACATAGCCGTATAACCTTTTTTTTTTTTGCTTGGGTGGAAAATATTCATGGCCTTCCGCCACCCGGGGAAGGTGGCGTGGCGTGTCGGACTCCACCTAGAGGGGTGACACCTACCGATTAAAAACCACACGGTGTTCATTCTCACACCTGCTTCGTCGGGTGTATGGGAACAGAACATTCGTCCGCGGCGCCTGTCGGGGGCCATGGAAAGCGATGGTCTCCCGATTTGTTGCGGGCCACATCCATGCTGAGGCGCCGTATGCGGTCCACTACCTGTGCGAACGCACCCGTAGCCACCCGTGCCTATCCGCCTCGCCGCTGCCGCCCCCTGCGAGCTCCCCCGGACGGTGTGAGCATGTAGTCCGCGTAGCACGTCAGGTCCATCCCCGGTGCGACCCCGCCCTGGGACACTGGTTCCTCCGCCAGGACTTTCACTCGTATAATGGCGTTTATTGTAAAGCGCCCACGCTGAAACCCGAACAGGCTGTCGTCCAAGTCCGGCCCCTATGTGGACAAGTGGATGACGAGGTGGTCTGCAACTATTCGCTCGAACATCTTGCCCACCTCGTCCAGCAGCACTATGGGCCGGTATGCGGATGGCGAGTCGGCAGGGCGTTGCCTCTACCAGGAAAGTACGGTTTTTGTCGGTACGAGTCCAACATTAACTAAAGCCTCCCCAAATGGCGATCCATGCTCGATCCATCCTGTCGTGTCGATGTGTACACTTTAACGTTTTTCTATTATTGCTATATAATAACAATACTATATTATTTATATTCTAGAACCAACAAAATATGGGTTTATGAATTCCTTTCTCGTGGGATCGAAATCGCCCACGACCGATGAGGGACGACGCCAAATTATTGAATATTTCGGTAAATATTAAATATGTCTTTTTTTTATTTTAATACAATGACAAAAGCATGCAGTGGTAAGCGTAGAGTTTCGCGTTGTCACCTTGACTTATGTTGTTAAGTCTTATTTGACTTTTTATGTGGCGCACATTTACAGCAGATTACGCACTAATTATACGTTCCACTCATATCACTCTAGGAGCTACTTTCCTGCTGGGGTAACGTACACTGCCAAATATCCTGTCACTAAGCGATAATAGGCTAACATTTTTGTAATATTATGAAAATTTTGTGAAAAGAGGGTAGGAAAGAGGTAAAAAAGAATTCAGTATGAATAATTTATTTACCAGCGACACGAAAAGGAGAAGAAGTAATAATTAATTATCTTTGAGTAAAAGTACTTTTTTTTCAGTGGTTTAATCATAGTGCTTTCGTTTATGGTTCAAATGTTGAAATAAAAGTTCATTGAACATTTGAGTGCTCTATTATTTAGTTTAATGTAATATTGCGGAGGTAGAGGTGAGTTCGTGTGGGGTGGTGTCACCGCGTTGATTAGTATTCTGCCGCTAAGGAATAATATGTTAACATTATAGTGCCTGTAAGCTTGTTTGTCATCTTAATACATAAACTATACCATCCGGGATAGAGACCGGATATCAAAATATTGTATACGAGGGTCACACTGAAAGTTGTTATGATTGGTAGTTAAAGAATAGTTGCAAAGGAAACATTCATTTAAAGAAGAATAACGAGATTGGAAAAAAATTAACGAAGGACCGTTCACATGCAAGTTTATATTGATTATTGTGATACCACGGTTATAAGAGATTTATAATAAAATTGAGTCGCTAGGGGTTGGGAACTAAAAGATAAGTATATGTTTTTGGTTTATTAAAAAATAAGTAGGTAATCGTGCAGTTACAAAAACAAACGTGTTTAGGGTTACATTTCAATCAACAGCAATGATTACAACAAATTCAACTATTTATACTTATGCGCTTTTACTTGAGGTTTTTCTTATTAAAATAAAATATAAACAGCGTATAAAAAATATAAATAATTCTAATTATTTTGTGATAGCTGATAACGGAACGTTTTGCTGTCAATGCTGGCTGTCAGTTGTTGATGAATGTTCCAGGGTTATATTCGGTTCTAATCTTCTACCTTGCATATCTTTTTTCTCCCAACTTCTATAACTTACATACCATTTGCTTTTTTTTTTAGTTTTATATCGTTCTAAAACTGTTTGAAGTTTCCATTATGTACGCTACTCGTATCAATGGGTCCCAAATTACATGCATTTTACTTGCTTGCTTTAATTTACTCGCCATTCTTCTTTCGAATAAAGAACTGGGAAGCTGTAGATGTACATTGATGTCATATTTTATTTGTTTTTCCAAATTGGCGGTAATTCAAAAACCGCGTTTCTAACGTCTAAATAAATTTGAAAATAAAAATCGTTCACGATTTATTACGACTCTCGTTGCTGTCTTACGGCCGTTCACAATATCAAATCCGTCGGTAGATTTACTTACTAGAAATAGGATTTTGACAAATTACTAATATTGATCATGTCAAAATCCTATCAGTAGTAAGAAAATTACTGATAAAAAAAGGAAATTACGGACTGATTTGTTTGTTATTGAAACCGGCCATTACTCAAAAACAATGTTAGACTACGATTGGCATTTCATTATTGAGGCCCATCTCGAGCCAATGTTTATAACTGGGTTTTATGAGTTTAAACGTGGTTTAAAGAGTCACTGATGATTAGCGCGAGGGACGTCCTTCTATGGCGAACACTGAAGATAACGTGAGTGCTGTGCGGCTAATGATAGCAGCTAATAAAAGAGTGGCATATCAACAGATTCTGGCAAGTTTAAGGCATTGGTATGAGATAAACACAGTCTAACATGAACATCTAGGCGACCGGAAGCTTGGCACCAGGAGCACAAGTCGACTGTTTTATTGTGTCAATGGTCGTTATATAACTTCAGAATTGTTGATTTTTGAAATCTGTCGTTACGTCATTTAGTACCATTGAATGACTATTTTGATAAAATTGAAATAGCAGACTTGGTCCTCGGATGGATACCTCATAATTTGACGGGAAAAAAGGCGGCATTTGGATAGGTGCCGCGAAATGCGTTTGAAAAAAAGGACGAGATCTCTAAAGAAGAGTGGACTCATTGTTTCAGTCAATAATTTTATCGCATGCGACGGTGCTTAGAAAGAAACAGATTACTTTGTATAAAGTACAAATATTACAGTAAAAATATTAACGAGTGGTACGGTCAACAAAAGAGCGGCAGCTAATTAATTATCTGTGTTTTCATGAAGATAGCGTAAAAATGTATCACGCAAAATGTGTCAAAACGTAGGTATTGTAATATACCAAATCCTTTGGCGCGTAATTACTTATGTCGAAAGCTGTATAAAAATGCGTATTTCGTTTGCTATCTGTATACTTAACTCTTTTGTTGACTGTACCTACATAATCCGTTTTGTAACACGAAACTCCTTACTAACACTTGACAGGTGCGCTCCTAGCGCCACCTGAGATAACAGAGACATCTTATGTTATCTCGGGTAGCGCTAGGAGCGCACCTGTCAACTGACAAGTTGAACTGCTCGACCGCGCACGGCAAGAGCTCCGCGGTACGGGTTTACTATAATAAATTTGGAAGAAGATATATTTTTATTGACCAACTTATTTTTTTTATTTTCTTAAAAACTCAGTGTGACCCTCGTATTTAAAGTCTTTGTATTACTGCTATTAAGTTACCATTCTATAATATTTCTATTCTAGACCTTGCATCAGGGATTGAGACTCTCAGTGATGTAAAACCGCCCGCGAATCCCAATGACGTAGGAGCGTCCGCGAATCCCATTGCCGTAGGATCGCCCGCGAACCCCAATGCCGTAGGATCGCGTGCGAATCCCAATGCCGTAGGATCGCGTGCGAATCCCAATGCCGTAGGATCGCGTGCGAATCCCAATGCCGTAGGATCGCGTGCGAATCCCAATGCCGTAGGATCGCGTGCGAATCCCAGTGCCGTAGGATCGCCTGCGAATCCCAATGCCGTAGGATCGCCCGCGAAGAAGCACCACGATTTAAAAGAATCTATAGGTACGTATTTTGTTTTAATAAGGTAGAAGTACAGTAGCTGTTTACGGCAGGGTGGAGGGTCAATTAACTAAATTAATTAAGTTAGCACTAGAACGTTGCATTGTACTGGTTAAGTACTTACTTAAAGAAATAAAATATTGGAACCTGTTTAGTCAGCTATTTTTACACTAATAGGTACATTTCTTATTTGTTTATTTTTGTTGTGTCTACAACTCATAATACCTACCGTAAATATCACAAATATGATTATATATATATATAAAAGCTCAATTATTGATTTTTAAACACAACAATAATAAATACGACGCCAAAGTGAAGAAAATCGACAACTACGGCGGGTATCTTTGAAGTTGTTATTTGTGATATATTTAAAAATAGTGTAATTTACGGTATCATGCATTACAAGACCAATAAAACAAATATTTCTTTCTTATTATATATCTTATAAATAGCACGATTTAATGATCTTTTCATAATCTTCAAGCGGCTTGTAAAGGCAACTAAAATATATTTACTTTTTATTTAGCCAAATAAATCTTTCTGCAGGTATAGAGGCCAGCACATCAAGCTACCACAATATGTCAAATTTCTTCGATAGAGTTTCAACTTGAATGTATCACGATAAGGTTCATTTTCAATTGGGAAAGTTTGTCAGTTTTGTATAGCTTGACCAGCTGGCGTCTGTACATATTCAAAGTCGATTCTATGAGTTCTTTTTTCCTCCATACAGTGACGCTCCACCCTAATGTTCGTTGGCAATTTCATTGTAAATATTTAGTAATAATAGTTTTGGGGAAATAACATAAAACGTATTTATGTCGAAATCTGTATAAAAATGCGTATTTCGTTTGCTATCTGTATACTTAACTCTTTTGTTGACTGTACCTACATAATCCGTTTTGTAACACGAAACTCCTTACTAACACTTGACAGGTGCGCTCCTAGCGCCACCTGAGATAACAGAGACATCTTATGTTATCTCGGGTGGCGCTAGGAGCGCACCTGTCAACTGACAAGTTGAACTGCTCGACCGCGCATGGCAAGAGCTCCGTGGTACGGGTTTACTATAATAAATTTGGAAGAAGATATATTTTTATTGACCAACTAATTTTTTTTTATTTTCTTAAAAACTTAGTGTGACCCTCGTATTTAACGTCTTTGTATTACTGCTATTTAGTTACCATTCTATAATATTTCTATTCTAGACCTTGCATCAGGGATTGAGACTCCCTGTGACGTAGGAGCGCCCGTGAATCCCAATGACGTAGGAGCGCCCGCGAATCCCAATGACGTAGGAGCGCCCGCGAATCCCAATGACGTAGGAGCGCCTGCGAATCCCATTGCCGTAGGATCGCCCGCGAACCCCAATGCCGTAGGATCGCGTGCGAATCCCAATGCCGTAGGATCGCGTGCGAATCCCAATGCCGTAGGATCGCGTGCGAATCCCAATGCCGTAGGATCGCGTGCGAATCCCAATGCCGTAGGATCGCGTGCGAATCCCAACGCCGTAGGATCGCGTGCGAATCCCAATGCCGTAGGATCGCCCGCGAAGAAGCACCACGATTTAAAAGAATCTATAGGTACGTATTTTGTTTTAATAAGGTAGAAGTACAGTAGCTATTTACGGCAGGGTGGAGGGTCAATTAACTAAATTAATTAAGATAGCACTAGAACGTTGCATTGTACTGGTTAAGTACTTACTTAAAGAAATAAAATATTGGAACCTGTTTAGTCAGCTATTTTTACACTAATAGGTACATTTCTTATTTGTTTATTTTTGTTGTGTCTACAACTCATAATTTACCTACCGTAAATATCACAAATATGATTATATATATAAAAGCTCAGTTTATTGATTATTAAACACAACAAAAATAAATACGACGGCAAAGTTAAGAAAATCAACAACTACGGCGGGTATCTTTGAAGTTGTTATTTGTGATATATTTAAAAATAGTGTAATTTACGGTATCATGGATTACAAGACCAATAAAACAAATATTTCTTTCTTATTATATATTTTATAAATAGCACGATTTAATGACCTTTCATAATCTTCAAGCGGCTTGTAAAGGCAACTAAAATATATTTACTTTTTATTTAGCCAAATAAATCTTTCTGCAGGTATAGAGGCCAGCACATCAAGCTACCACAATATGTCAAATTTCTTCGATAGAGTTTCAACTTGAATGTATCACGATAAGGTTCATTTTCAATTGGGAAAGTTTGTCAGTTTTGGATAGCTTGACCTGCTGGCGTCTGTACATATTCAAAGTCGATTCTATGAGTTCTTTTTTCCTCCATACAGTGACGCTCCACCCTAGTGTAACACGAGGTGTGTTAGACAAGGGGATGTTATTTCCTCAAAACTGTTCATCACTGCAATAGAAAGAAAGAAAGAAAGTCATCATTACTCATAGTCACAGTAATATTAAACAACAAACTCATCGGCTTATACTAGATAACGACCTTGGTAAAATGGCTCACAGAGAAAAAAAGACCTGTTCTCGGAATGGTTTATTCTTCAAAGGAATTGTTCTCATAATACCTCATTCTAAAAACTCATTCGTATAATGACCTATTCAAGACTGAATAGGTCATTTTTTTTTAATACCTGCCTGCTTTAACATTAACACCAAACACTTGGTAATTCTAATTATCAAAGTGCGAGTTACATACACGATATTATCATGTATTTATGAGTAAAACTTGTAGTTATAGACATTTCATTACATTTTAAACCGTCCGCTGTTATAGATAGCTCTCATAATAATATGTTACGTCTAAAAGTGCGGTAATTTGCCTAATTTCGACTTAGGTTAAGTTGTTAGGTTTTTTAGCCTTTTTTTTTATGGCGAAGAAAATGCCTTACGCATACCACCCCGTCCGGGGAGACGTTGTGGTTATGTGGGGCTTGCACCCACTAAAAACTCCGCCGTGAGCCTTCTTTCGCTTGGTGGATGGGACACGACGGGACTCACCCGATCCATCGTCGGCTCCTCCTAGGGCGGCATCAGGTCGCCATGTCGTCGCCGGCGTCGGCCGGCCCTCCTGCGACGAACAGGGTTCTTTATCTGTTCTTTTCAGCTTAATATCTGAAAGTTCCCTCACTGAGGGACCAGTATATTAGATTTTTTAGCCTAACCTAAGATTAATCAATGGTGAGCGGCAGCACCTAGTTCTAGCTGGTATGAATAAGGCTAGGATGCGGGACGGTTATGCCATCTGGCTATCCAGCCACCACTACCACCGCATAGTGGTGGGATAACGGGTAATCGCTCTCGCATGGCCCGTGATCCTACTGCGGACGTGCATTGCTGGACCCTCCTGAAGGGCCAAGTGCAATGGGCGACTGACGACCCCGCATCCGCCGCCCATGGCCCTCTTTGTATTACTGCGGGAAAGATATGTGGCCCCGCCGCCGTCTACACCTCGGCTTCAGAGGGTAGGAAAAGCGGCGTATCGTAATGACAACATTCCTCTCCCCCTGCGGCCCCCCGTGTCCGCAGTACTGCGGCTGCGATCCCGCCGAAGCTGCGGAAGGCAGGGAGAACGGCGCACCGTAATACGGGACTCCTCTCCCGTCGCGGCCCCGTAAACCTTCAGTCACAGTGTCACCCATACAGCATCGCGGCCCGGCTCAGTTCCGGTGCCTCTCATACGATACCGCAACCTACAGTGGCCGCTTCAGTGCGGGCTTCCTTTTTTTTTTTTTGCTTAGCATGTGGAAAATCCATCATGGACTTCCGCCGCCCGGGGAGGCGGCGGAGCGTGTCGGACTCCACCCAGAGTGGGTGACCTACCGACTAAAAACCACACGGTGTTCCTTCTCGCACCTGCTGCGTCGGGGGCTACGGGAACAGAGCATTCTTCCGCGGCCCCCGACTGGTGGTGGCCCGCCGCAGCGGGCCCCGTCTTTGAGTTTGTAGAGGGGGAGTGAGGCGTAGACTCCCCCACGCCATCATGGAGAGGCGTGCGTGGAACACAACGCGCCACCGTCTCGGGTCCTTAAGGGGGAGCGACAGGCGTTCCCCGCGTCTGTCGCCCCCGGACCGTTTAGGGAGGCTGGAAGAGGGCGTTGTCCGCCCTCTCCCGGCGACGACTTCACCGTGGGTGTCCAATCCACTGCACCTAGCTCTAGCCAGCTAAAACTATATACAGCGGCACTTCAGTTTTTAATAATAAGTCTTTCTGAGATTGAGTCCGAAGTCGAATAGGTTATTTTACGAACAGGGCATTTACAGAATGAGGCATATAGGGAATAAGTCTATAAACAACGACTACAGGTAATTTCGTGAATAAGTCCTATGTCTGCTAAGCCTCATCTTCGATTTGCCGACGACATCGAAATCATGGCAGAATTGCTGCAAGAGCTGAGCACAATGATCAAGGATATCTCAACAGTTTCCCAATAGATAGGCCTTAAAATGAGCAAGCCATATTCCATGGCGTGGCCATCTCAATATCCGTTGTCGACATAAATGTTAAACAAAAACGATTATATTAGTGGGTTAATCATTATCATCATCGTCCAAGACTTTTCCCAACTGTACGGGGAGGGGGGGGGGGGTCGGCTACCACTCTAACCAGATGCGGCTGAATAATATGTATTATCAAATATTTTTGATAGTAAAGCAGAAATTAACTTTAGTATTTACAAGTGTTAGTGGTATACCAAATAAAAGTATTTACGTGGGCTCGTACTTCAAAGCTTCTATACACATTATACTTAGTACGTCTCACGTCTAGTGCTAATACCCGCTTTTAGGCGATTTCTGCCTGGTTACCGCGCGGCGGTGGTTATTGTCTAGCAAATATGAGCATTTGCACATACATAGATTTGAAAATTGCCTCGTTATTCTAGTCTATTTCTTTTCTTTCTTTCTTTCATTTGCGAATTTATATTGCAAATTACATGTAGTCTGTGGTCAGCCAATTCTAAAAATATCTTAAGTTCGGCCATCACAATGGGTGAACAGGATTATTTTTCGAATTTAAGCTATTTATTTTAGGGATTCTAACCTTTAATCGTCCTAGATTCTAACTCACTTACTACCCGTAGTTATTGTTGAGAGGTTGCACGGCGACGCTTCAAGCCTCGATCCAGCCAAACCGAGAACTTCTCTACGCCAGATGGCTCAACACTCGGATAATCAACGACCAAATGCCCAACGTCTGGATACACAACCATCTCAAAACCTGCAAAATATGGCCAAACACAAATTGGGTCGATCCCAGATACATAAAAAAAAGAATGAATATAAACGTGTCCATGAGATGTGTTTGCGTTCACGCCGAGTCGATTACAAAAAATTAGAAACATCTGGTAAAACGCCCAGAAATGCGGCCGTGAAACGCAAAGTACAGATACAATCAGAAAAACAGCCAAAAACAAAGAAGAAATGTGTTGAGCCTTCAGAGTCTTCGGTTGATGACAATAGACCTTTGACATACTTCTTGAACAACAGCACACCGAAGCGCCCTACGGCCGTCGTGCAGCAACTTGAGACACCAGCAGGTAAATAGTTTACTAACTTAATATTATATCTTTTATTTTTATTAATTTGCTAATGTACGAATTAGGTATTAGGCAGTTAGGACTTTAATCTATCCTTTTGTTCTGTTTGTTATTTTGTCTTGTGTTGTGACTGTCGGAATAAAAGGGATGATAGAACCTATCTGGTATATCGACCCGTCCTCCATTTTTTTTTCGAAATCGCGGTGCACTATGAAAGTGACGTATGAGTGAAGTATGGGTAGAGGACGCATAAACGAACAAAAAATGTATCCTCGATATCGATGTCAAGAATATCCAAAAACGCCCATGTTTAATCCACTATCAGCATATATATAACAAGACATGGAAGTGAATTTTAGGATGGGAGAGGCAACAATAATGTAAAATAAATGCTTTGAATATTCCCTGCCCTTCTTGTTCAGTATGGGCGATTTAACTCACAATTTTACAGTGATAAGGTAAATGTTCTGAGGTCAGAAAGTCCTCTCTATATTATGTGTATTGTATAAAAAAAAAACATTTATTTATTTTGTTAGTAACTACCCATGTGCGCCAAAAACATTACTATTATATGTATGAAGTTCCATTTATTTTAGAACCCGTAGCTGGACCCAGCGGTCTACAAAGAAATGAAGGAGAGAGAAGTGGTTCCTACTATAATAGCGAGAGTAATATACGTAAGTGGATGAACCACTCTATTGCCGGAAGTAGTAATGGTAATACGGGTTCCCAATATGGAATCATTGAAAAGATCTGCGTGGCCAGTAAGTGGCGTAGTGTCCAGGATGTTACGAATTCATCTCAAGAACAGCTTGACTCCCGGTGCCACAAGTGCTCTTCCTGTCTAAGGATTGCCAAGCTTGTGAAGCTGTCCAGTCTTTTAAGGACACAAACTAAGTTTGATTTGACAGGAGGTGACCCTCTGCCTCAAGAAGGTACTGAAAACGATGCCTCGAATGAAGATAACTGTCTGTACTTAGAACTCTTGCCAAAATACAGTAACATTATGATGAAGCTAGAGTTTCACATGGTGTTAGGTAAACAGATATTATCGGCTTGTTTAATACCACGCTGCGATGGGAGGCCGAACAAAGAAGAATTTTTGCTAGAAGAACATGAACATCTTCTAGACCAACTAATACAAACATATATGCGTAATCAGGACGGGGATCGCAGGCTTAGCATCTCATCAATCTCGAATCAAAGTGAAGATAGCGATTGGCATATTCCCGACCCTGAAAAGGAAGAGAAGAAAAATGCTAAGCGGCAGAAACTGGCGGCAGCACAGGCGCGGTTGAAGGATGCGTCAGAAATGCAAGCCCATATTAAGGCCGAGAAAGACGCTGAGGTATCTCGCATTGAAGCGGAGAAGGAAGCAGAGGTATCCCGAATCCAGGCTGAAAAGCAAGCGGAGGTATCCCGCATAGAGGCGGAGAGGAGGGTGGAGTTGTTGCGGTTGGAAGAAATGAGGAGGGCCGAATTAGCTTGTCTCGAAGCAGAGGTTCGAGCACGCCTCCGAGCGGAAGTGGAGGCTGAAGTGCGTATGATAGTTGAAGTTGATCAACAGGCAAAAGCCCTTGAGTCAGAAAGCGACGCAAAGTCTCTAGCGACTTCTCGAAGTAGGGACAGCGGGGCCAGTGGCAGTGGCGTGAAAAAAAGCGGAAATGGAAAAATGTTCGAAGCGCCAGTGTACAGGCCTACTGAAGCCGAATTCAACGTAAGTGTTTGTGTTTTATTTTTACATATTATAATAGATCATAATACTTGTGATCTGTATTAAGTACAGTACGCGATGATCGTGTTCGTAACACACACGCCTTCGAGAAGGATGCAAGGCAAGGCTTTGCCCCTCGGAGACCAGCGATTGCTCGATACTGTCCGTAGCATGTGTGTATACCCGCCCGCGTCCTCTGCCGGAGGATGATAAGGTTAAAAAAGGGTCTGGTAATATCCTATGGGGCTATTATAATGTATCCATATTAATATGTTTATTGAGGAATATGAGGATGATATGGAGGCCTTTGCCCTGCAGTGGGCACCAGCAGCTGAATAAATAAAGTTATACAATTAAAGATTTATGCATTAATATGCCCAAATCGTTAATTGTATAATTAATATTTGTATAACATTATTTTTATCGCTAAACAAAATATGTCGATA
The DNA here is from genome assembly GCA_964056405.1 of Acronicta alni. Classification (NCBI taxonomy): domain Eukaryota; kingdom Metazoa; phylum Arthropoda; class Insecta; order Lepidoptera; family Noctuidae; genus Acronicta; species Acronicta alni. The sequence continues at coordinate 23,221,557 of OZ043913.1, read as the reverse complement.
AAATTTGTGAGAGATTGATAGATTGCATCCTGAGGAAGGACATAGGCTCCATAGCCATAAAACATAGGTATTACAGGTAGTTTCAAATAATATATGATTATTTTCAGGATCCTATCATATATTTTGAAAAAATCTGGCCAGAAGCATTAAAATTCGGGATCTGCAAAATTGTGCCACCTCCTGGCTGGAAACCCACTAAGAACATCATGGATAACCTCCGGTTCAATGTATCGAACCAGTTTGTCTCGCGGCTTTTCCACCGCTGGGGACCTGCTACAAGAGAGTACTCCGCCATCAAACTGTGCCTACTGATGCAAAAAATACACTTTTCTCGAGCACCTTTGGTAAGTCTTTGTTGAAGGCAGAATAAGATATCGAACTATGCCCGTTATGAAATCTATTCACCCCAGAAAAATCCATAATAATATTATGGGCAAGAAGATGTTTGTCCATTGTCTTTTCACTTCTAAACCGTTAAACAGATTTTGATAAAATATTTATCAAAATCTGTTTATTTTCATTTATTAATATAGCCTGAAATAAAACCGACCAATATTTTGTATTTGCAGCTAGAAGGCGTGGAAGTTAATTTGCCGAAACTGTATCATGCTGTCCAAAGAAACGGTGGTTTAGAAGCTGTTATCAATAGTAACAGGTGGGACAGCGTAGCAGAAGAGTTGAAATTCACCTTAACTCCAAGTACCGAGAGGCGACTTGATCAGCTCTACGTGAAATACCTGCTGCCGTATGACACACTTGATATACGTAAGTATTTTTTTTTTTCAGCGAATAGAAATCCAATAATACAGTCGACTGATTTACTGGGAATAACTAGATATAACCGGTAACACTGGAGTGTTACCTAGTTATTCCCAGGTCTCAGCCAGTAATATCATATACATTGTAGGGTTTATAGATGAAGGAGATATTAAATGAATCTTCTGTGTCATTTCTATATAAATATTCTTTACTGGTACCAGGTATACATATTATACTAATTACATAAACATTACTTATAAACGAACGACCGAACTGACTGGGTGCGGGGAGATGACTGCTGCGCCGCGCTAACACAGTAATGCGCCTGTATACAAATCGAATGCGTCAGCAGTGTCCCTACAGTATTCCCCCCTTTTAACAAAAAAATGATACATTTTTTAACAAATTGAAATTAAAACATATGTATATAACAATAAAATAATTAACAAAACATTAGTGGTCGACAAAATATCTGACTCTACATTAAACAAAGTTACTTACGAACAAAACAAGTGATCATGTTACATTAAAGCTCGATTCTCATAATGCAAGATAAACTAAAAATACAATTCACAATGGTTGCTACGTGGACTTAGAACAATTAGGTATTATAATAGACTACGATTGATAAACTAACAACAAGATACTTTTCTATTAAACCGACACTTTCGAATACCAAAAAATTACGCTTCACAAATCACGACACTTATGTTCACTATGCTTCATCTATGCCCTCCGTATGACGCTGATTAAGCTGATCGTACGATAGGCACATAACGATCCTCTGCCATGCGGTATCCACTATATATCCTGGTATGCTCTTCCTTGGTCGTGTCCGTGGTCTGACAGGTTGCGCCATCCACCACTTGGAGCGGAGTTCTGTCGACGCCTCCAAGCGTGATGCGTTGCATACGACGCGCACACTGTACCATAGAGTGTCGCCGCCGTGTCCCGTGTCATCCACCCTCGTTATCGTCGGAATGTGCCGCGTATGACTGCGTTACACTTCCACGACGTGTGCCAACTGCTGCAGAGCGTCCTCCCAAGATCATGATAATCGCCGGCTCGTGTCTGTTCACCTTGGATTGCTGATGTTGCAGTTAGGTCTTCAGCTCTTCTGGCCCCAGCGCAAAAAGAGCGAGTCGCCTCCCATGTTGCGTGTCCGGTTACCTCCTTGTGTTTCTTCTGTTGCCACGCTGCCCATGGGCGTTTTTGCCACGCTGTCCATGCGCGCGTGTTGCAACGCTTCGCTGTACTCGAGCGCGTGCTCCGATGGCCGGTATCATCGCCGAAAGTTGCGTGTTCTTTGTCGAAGGGTCAAAGGTTTACAAATAACCTGAGTTATTGGATCATTAAAGCCAACGCTTTTCGTCGATATTCAACATGTCTCAAAATTAAAATAATGTTACCAGAGAAGATTATATTTTGAAGAGGTCTAAAGTGACGGTACGCACTTTCCTCCCGCGTTACCCTTATACCTTTAGTTCTGTGTAATGTAGTTTGTATACGAACTTAAATAATATTAGAATATTTATACCACCACACCTATACATAAAATATAATACCCACAGATGAACGTCAGAATATAGTGAGAAATGTCGAGAACGCTTGGTTTAGAAAACATCAAAAAAATATCGACCGCTCTTTAAACCCGCTGCAATATCAACAACGCATGCTCGGATTATGTTCAGAATCCGAAGACGAATCGGAGGATGAGAATACAGCCCTGGCGCTGAAAGATACGGAGGATTGTGTTACCAGCGGTGCTACCATGAATTGCGCAAAATTCAAGAAGGTACGTGTATCGTGGTCATTAAGTCTTAGAAAGACATCTCTAATTATTCTCAGATACCTTCATACAAAATAAACTGCATTTCGTCGGTGATACTTCAATACCGCGTAAGTAACACTTTGCTGTAAGGCCTAATTTTCAATGTTATTTAATCCAATGTCAGGCCATATAGCAGCGTTACTTACGCGGTATTGGAGTATCATCGACGATTTTATTACTCATATTCCGAACAAGCGTATTGTGTGATCACCGGACGCCTGTATGTTGATGTAGCAACTAAGTGTTTTTTTTCTAAGGAACGGTGTACCTTTGAGAGAATTTTAATAGGTAAAAATGCTCAACTATTGCACTTTTCTAAATCGCTTGTGTCTATAATGAATATTATTTTATCGGAAGATTATCGATTGAAGGATTACCGAATTAATGAAGGAAAAAAGCTGAAGCATAGGGTTTTTAGCATAATTAATTGTACCTGATATTGATATTACATTTAACTTTAAAGATTTACTTAAATCTGAAGTAATATTGATCATTAATAGATTAATTGCTTAGTAGATTAATTGTTAGCGTTATCTCATATAAGATTTGAGCTTCCATGTAAAACGGATGAGAGACCACCTTTAATCATTTGTAACTTTTAATTGGATTATTTTACGAATTGTTGCTGTTTTACAATTGTTTTAGAACTTTTACTGAATCATGATGCAATGTAAACTATGAACTGTCTTACAGCAGCCTATGTCGGCAACTTTCGTTCTTCTACCGATCTCATTGCTGATTCGGTCGCCTCATAGGCCGTATATTGACGTAACATAATCATTACTTCAATCTGAAGTAACCTTGGTTTAGGGTATTACAATTACAGTAAGCGACGCTAAGAGATTCTGTTCTGAATAGTAAATAATGAATAACTTTCAGATGAAGTTTTGATTCGGAACAACGTGATTATCCCGGATGGTATCAGCTGGTAGTATGATAGTACATCTGTTTATCTCTCCCCGTAGATCGCCAGCGTCGTCTATGAAAATATGATCTCGAATCGCTTTGAGGGCGATGAGAGGCCGAGCCTAGCAGATATAGAGAACCAGTACTGGAACCACGTAGTATTTGGCTCTGAACACGTATGTGTTCATACTGCAGCTATTGATACAGGCAAAGAAGGACATGGATTCACCAAGGACAAAAATGACCCTTACAGCCGTCACCCGTGGAATTTGAAGGTAGAACTATGAAAAACTTTTTATTGATGATATAATATCCTATTTCTTCGTATTCGTCATTCTTATCGTGATACTCGTTCCAGATGTTTAGCGAAAATCCTCGGAATATGCTGCGTTACTTGGGCCCAGTACTGGGCTTAACGGTACCGACCTTGCACCTTGGCATGGTGTATTCAACAAGCTGCTGGCACAAGGACCCACACTGGTTACCGTGGCTAGAATACGGTCATAAAGGTCCAAGCCGCATATGGTAACATTATTTTCTTTAATAACAAATGTAAAATAAATATTGATTTACAACAAAAATTTTGTTTGCTGATGCCGTTTGTTAATTTTGTTTTAGGTATGGAATTCCAAGTGATCAGGCAAACAACTTCAAAAAAGCAGTTGAGACACTCTGTCCCGTTTTTAGCCAAAATAAAGGGTTGTGGCTATCATCTGATATAGCCATGGTCCCGCCAGCTGTATTGCGACAGCACGATGTTACATTGACCCGCACAACGCAGGAGGAAGGGGAATTTATTCTAGCGTTTCCGAATGCATACACTTCATGTATAAGTACAGGGTACACGGAATCAGAAAGTGTTTATTTCGCACCTCCATCTTGGCTCGAAAACCTTCCGCTCATTTTTAAGGTAAGTTGAAGTTGCTTTTATTTCACTCCAAGAGTGCGCCTCAGCAAACCTTGACATAAGATTTGTGTAACATATTTGTTGATTTTAAATTAGTTCTGTTTTCGGAAATTGGCAGTACGTAGTACTATAGAAACACAATACTGTCGAATCGCGCAGTGTATTTCATGTATAGTCCTTTACATATTTAATTATATTGGTAACAGCAAGCTCGTGAAAGCGGTGAGCCAACGATGTTCTCAATGGATGAGTTAATTTACCTAATGGCGAAGGACCAGCAGTTGGAGACGCCACTGCTTAAATTGGTTCAACAAATATACGATAAAATGTTGCGCGACGAAGTCAATAATCGCCAGATGCTTCAAGAGAGAGGCCTCAAATTTATGCGTGAGGTAAGCAAAAGAACAACCTATAGTTGCAATGGTTCCTCAGCATGCAACCCTGCCTGATGACTAACTATTGTTATATTACTACAGACCACGAGCAGTTCATGGCGCACAAGAAACGTGACCTGGAATGTGCGTGACCAGGATGACTGCGAGTATTGCAGGGTCACATTGTTCCTTTCCAAAGTAAGTATATTCCAAACCCATCGACCATGTGAAAGATGAGCACTCCACCTTTCCAGTTTAGGCTAAAACTCAGAAGTGTATGAATTGTTATACACATAGTTCGCAAAAGTAACGCTAATCTTTAAAATATATAATTCTACTGTACGTGTGTATGTCAATGAACTCCTAAACGGCTGAACCGATTTCAATGTTTTTTTTTTGTATGCGTTTGGGTGGCCCCCTGGATGGTTTAGATTTACAAATCAGCCCGGCAGATGGCGCTGCAGTCGGTATCTAGGTTATTTATCTATAGTGCAACTAAGCGGCTGGATCATGCAGAACAACGTCTGTCGGGCCCGTTAGTGTATTATAGATATGTAATACATAGTATTTTTTGTTAGTAAATTTTGTTATGTATTAATATTTAATTCTTTTCGTTTTTGTCCTAACAGGTAAAGGGACTATGTTCAAAAAATTCTACTCTGTGCTTGGAACACGCACTATTATTATTGGACACTGAAAAATATACTAACATGGATGTCTCACAGCTCGAAGTATACGTGTATGTGTCCGTGAGGGAGCTGAACGCAGTCGGCGATGACATGAAACGTCGCCTCTCTAAGCGTGCCTCCTAGGGCAAAACACCGGCATCGGACGCCGCCGCGTTATCAGATGTCCAACCAGGCACTAGCACACCACTTAACAACCCACTTATCCTTGAAACAAATACATTACCTGTAGATTTAAGTACCATATATTTGAGTGATACTGCACTCCCTAACCAGGAGCGGGCAGGCCTCGACAATGACGCGAGTGCAGTATACGAAACTGATGCTAACGTACAATCAAACATATGCCGTATTGTTAGTGAGATGGTTATCGATGATATGTTTGATTCGGTCGACGAACATTTGGAATTGTGTGATAAATACTATGAAGTTCAGTTTGATACAGAAAGTGCCCCTTTGTCCATGGAAACTCCTATCGTGGAGCTTCCCGGCCAAAGTATGATGGAGGTGTACCCCTTGGACGCGGAGTCATCACATGCAGCGCAGCGACAGGACTGCGACTTCGATATCACGAACGTGGACATCATGGATCTCTTAAAAGACGAGAATACGCTCCTGAGTCCTGATTACTGTGAGTTTTCTAGTTTGTTTCTCAACTTTCTACAATTGTAATTTGTGAATGTATCATCAATATGAAATATGAAGTTAACGTTTCCGTTAACATTTTTAAAAGTTAATCCGTTAATCAAAATGTTAACTTCGTTAATTAACGGATTAACGAGTTAATGCCCAGCTATGTCAATATGTATATGTAATTTATGAATGTATCATCAATATGTATTTGTAATATGAAATGTTTCAACTACTTTGTAGTGTGTAGCGTGTTGTACTTATGCTTAGTCTTCAGCGGTGTTTGATCTATGTGGTGGATAAACTTAAGCCTCTGAATCTCATGTAGCATTTTTAAAATAATAATAATAATTAGGAGGTATTAGTGTTAGGTGCCTGTACATGGTAAACCTGTGTCACAGGCGGCAAGTGCTGAAGAGATATCTTAGTAAAATACTACAATTATTAACAACTAATAAACCAAACAGTAAGTAACATAAATTATAAAATTTAATAATAACTGAAAATAATAATAAGGTAAATTATTTATTTTGATATCCTATGTTATAATATTAATTAGGGCTTCGGTCTCATCATAGGTCAAGGATTGTAAATGTTTGTACACTACTGATTTAGTACTATGATAATTAAGGGCATAAATGTATAAATTCTTATTAAGTCTATTATACAGGAAAGGGCCTAAAAATTAATAAAACCTATTTGTGAAAACAAACCTTGACTCAGAAAGTGAGGTACACACAATATCTTTCAGTCTCTTGGTGTTAGTAGTATATTCGTATAGGTACTTTACAATTAAGAAGTTTTCATATATCAAATTACTTTTTTGACAATGCCATGTCACAGATCAGTTGATCGTAAAAAAAAAATTGGGTACTTGATCTCAATAGTAAGTATTTTTATATGATAGAAATTTTTGAAAGTAAAATTCTATTACGAATTTAGTCTACAAAGCACCTCTTTTGTTATGATTAACTGAATTGTAACGGCATTGTCAAACAAGTATTTTTATGTATCTTATGAAAATCTATAAATATCTATAAAGTTATCTACAGAAGCGTGTCTTTTAGGTTTTTTACTATTATTTATTTTCTAGTTTAAAGTTTGTATAGCTCCAATATAGTTTTTTAAGCGGTTTTTTTAACAATTTTCTTGCATTTTAGTACAGTATGTTTATTTTACTTTTTGCTGGACGTATAGACGTAGTGCCTAAGGGGAGGGGTGAAAATCGCGTTCAAAGATTCCGTTACGTAGACATATAGATTCACTGATACAAGCGAAGCTAATAAAATCGTGTTTATAACACAATACACGCCGTTGCCATGCTTGACCTACGTGCATTGTGCATTGGATTTATTTCTGATACTCGTACCCGTCCCTCGGATTCGTCCAGGTTTCGGGAAGCCACCGTTCGCGACTGAGCTCTCCCTCAGCCACGCATCCTTCGGCACGGTACGGATGACACCTTGGATTGGAAAACAGACATGCCCACACACATAAATATATAAAATATAAACATACATAAATACATAAAAGGCGCCCGGTGTTTTGTTTTATCTAATTCTGAAGGAATTAGACCAAGAACAGGGCGGCAACTTCGAGAAGGCTAGTACCACCAGACTTGCTTTGGGACGACTGTTGCGCTCTCCCCCAAGACAACGCCCTTATGTTACCATGTTGGAGTATGTCGTTGTGTAGTCGTAAAAACATAGCCGCAGCTCCGCCCCCTCAGGTGGCTTAATGCGCAACCACCGACCGTATTAGTCTGTCAGTTGGTCATGATTAGTGTTGGCAAAAAGTAACACATATTATTAACACAAAACAAAAATTAGTTCGAACCAATTCAAGTTGTTCCTGAGATAACCCGATTAACTAACCAACAAACAAACTCTTCGGCCTTATAATAATTATTAGTATAGATTAGAAAGAAAAACATTATTATATAGTACGACAGGTAACGTTACAGTGGCCTGTTATTTTTAGCATACCACTACTAAAATAAAGGGTTGATATAAACTTGCAAAAAGTATGGATTTCAAAAATATTGTTCTTTTTTTAAATAACAATAAACTTAGCGCTAAATAATGTTTGTTGTCAATTGGCAATGTTATTTAATGTTATAGTAGGGCAATAAAAATAAATAATAATGCTTCTTTCAAAAGTTCAACGCTATTTCAAAGTTACATCATCTATTTGATCACGACCTGTCAAGAACGCATTCTTTCAACAGCCGGATTTTCATCCCTTAACTTTTTATGCACCTTACAGCCAGGGTTTTACGAGATGCCAATATACATACAAATTACATTCTATTGCAACTAACATTTCGATTTTCAATGTGGCAATGAATTACATCAGCAAGCCCTTAATAACTTTAAAGCTTTAAGTTACTTCGGTCATATTGTTATGACATTATAAACCAAACATGTCCCATTGTTAGTTATTTTTAGTTTCTGTACCTTTTTTATTTACTCGATCTGATTCGAGTTAGTTCGTAGGGTCTTTAGCTTGCCTGGGAGCGGTGGATTCGCACTAGCGAACTCTCAGTATTATTATGTAGTAATTATCTCATTAGTATTATCAAATTTATAAGTATAAGATATTTAAACATAAAAGTAGATCACAATAGAAACACTACTCTCTTTAAATCCATTTTTAGCATCGTATTCCTGTAGGTAGTTCTTAGAAATATACCGACGATAGTATCTGTATACTATATAGAGATTGTATACAGTTCTCATATTTAGATGCAGGTATCGTCTGCTACTTTGTAGTGTAGAAGTCGTCACAAATGGACGCAGGTATAGTTATTCTTTATATTATAATTCGCTGGTCCGCTGGGTCTTTCTTAGAAATATACAAACGATAGAATAGTCCTAACATTTAGATTCATATATCGCTTGCTTCTTTTTAAGAGTAGAAGTACAGTTAGATTGTATAGTCAAGTAAGTCATTAGAGATAAAACTCTTCTTAATCAGAGGCAAAAGCCGTTGAGGATTATTTAAACATAGGTTTATAGGGAAAAAATATCTTGATTGTTAATCACGAATGCGCAACATGTCACCCAAACTTTCTGCACCGGGTTTTTATTGTAAAATTGGTAACCGCTACTGGCGTATAACTTGAGAGGAAAAGTTTTATGGTCGTAAACGAACTTCAGGCCCGGCAAATTTTAAGACCAATTCTTTTGATGGCAAAGCCAGTCGAAACGTACAGTTTTGAAATAAAAAACTAAGGTATTCCTTATGGTATTGCATTTGTCACTTATATAAATCAAACACTGCTCGTATTTATAATTTCTGTGTGCTTTATTTGTTGTGGTAGATTTATATTACTTTCAAGTTCATCGTCAGCCCAATAAAAAATGATTCGATTAATGTAATATTTCAAAATATGTGTTGTCGGTGACTGTGTTCTTAATACTTATTACAGTTATCGTAAATAATATGTATTCAGGAGCTTTCATTCCATTTCTGCATTTAGTAGAGTAATTCCGATATAATAATAATCACTGTAGTTTATATTATACAATATATATTTGTAATAAATGCTTTATCGACTAAACCACAATTTTTGGCTTCATTTAGAAATGAGAGGTGGGCCATTTTCTTATATTTTACAATATTAGACTAAATAAAAAGCATTTAATAAAAATAAAAATTATATTTGGGACATGCACTATACTTGTAATTAATTACTTTAATTAAACTAGCTGTTGCCCGCGGTTTCACCCGCGTTTCAAAAGGCTTTTTACGACAAAAGGTAGCCTACAAGTTCTAATCTATCTCTGTACAAAATTTGATCAAAACCGGTTCAGCAGTTTAGGCCTGAAAGCCTAACAGAGTTACTTTCGCATTTATAATTAGTATGGATATTGGATAATTAGTTATTAATTTGTTATAGTCTAATTGCTCAAATTTTTTTTTTATGGTTGTAAAGTATTACTTATTGTGTTCAAGTTATTTAAAGAATATTTAGTTATTATCACTAACCCTAACACCAAAAGAACATGAAATATTTTTATCTCAATTCGTCATAATTTTGTAAGTGGGTAAAATTTATATTTTCTGTTTCTTTAGAAGTAAACGTTAAGAAAATGTGGTTTAGCCGTATAGTGTGCTGGACTAGACTATGCTTTGCTATGTCGACAATAATTTGTCGCTTCTTCACAAGCGCACCGAACTTAATATAATAGTATGTCACTGCTCTAATCCCACGACGCCACACCACCAAAAGCGTAGCCTCGCAATGACCCATTTAAATAATATATGTACCTTAATTGACATTAGACTGAAAATAGAAACAATTTGAACAGTAAACTCTTGTTTAATATACCATAAATACCATTCTGAGTTTTTTTCGGCGTTAGGAAATGCCGGAGCCATTTAGCTTAAATTAATAAATAAATATTGACTCGTAAACTGTCTTTAAAAGATCTATTTCAAAAAGATTTATATAAATATCATTTCATTTATCTTATTCCGACCATTTATTTTACTTTTGACAGCTCGTAATAGTGATGTCTTAATGCGATACCAACAATCGACTTAATCGATTTAACACATTGATACTTTATTTTTGCTTTACATTTTCAGTCGACGTCTGTGATCTCGTGGTTTATGATCGTTTGCTGATCACGAGGGTCGTAGGTTCGATTCCCACAGGCCACAAATAATTATTTATGTGATTAAAATAAGTATTTGTGTTGTTTGTGTGTTTCTTTTGTATTATAATTATTGTATTTACAAAAAAGTATAGTATTTTATTACTACTAGTACCCATAGTAAGAGCTCTGCTTAGTTTGGGACTAGATGGTGCTGTCTAAAATTGTCCAAGAATATTTATTGATGTTATATACATACTAGCTATGTTTATAACATCAAAATAGTGTATAAATTACAATATTTTATACATTCAAATAAACCTTTTATGTGGACTATAGTAAATATGTTTATTATTTGACAAAATCAATAAGGCACTTCATACTCGTACACAACATACCACTGGCATCACCAATGACACGGCGATGCCAGTATTGCCAGTTTACTGTCATTGTCACTCGCAACGGGACCTCCGTGCTAATAACAGCGTTTGCGTAATTTGCACAGAATACGTTCGATCCTACCACTAGATACAATAAATAGAACATAACTGTTTTTACCACGAATTATCAATTATTGTTCATTTTTATTACACGGATTTATTTAAGGCATTTTAATGTCTTAATTGTCTATTAAATAGGATAGATAAATATGATTAGGCAGGCAAACGAATCATGGAACAGTTACATTATCAATCGGCTGTCAAAAGTAAAATAAATGGTTGGACGGAGGAATAAAAATATCTAAATTAAAATAATAGATTATTTTCTCTTTCAAACTGTATTTTTGAGCGAGTGCGCAGAAAGGCGGTGAACTCGTTGGGAGATGGGCGCTAATTGTAGTTTTTATAAGTACGACGGCCGTCACCAAGATGCCTTTGTTATAATTTAACCCATATATATATATATATGCTTTACTTTCGTAAGTAAGCAACTAAGTGCATAATAATATGGATTTTCACCTCAAGATTTGTAATCGTGTTTAGTTTAAGGGAACACAATATATATTGTGGCGGACAGTTTGTAAGGTTTTTGTTGTCTCAGTACGATAAGAATATGATACAAGGTTGCTATCATATAAATAGCCATCACATAAAATACCGTAATAGAATACAGTATTTTTTTTTTAATAATAGATATAAATAATAAGTCAACTAAACATTAATTCACTCTAAGAGTCGGCGTCGTGTGTCGCGCTGTATCCTGCAGACGGCCTCGAAATCGCCGAAAGTACACGGGTAGTGTTCCGACGATTTCGAGGCTAGTACTGGACTCTGGTTCTTGGCAATTTAATTTTCTTCCATGAAGGTAATCTGTATCTCTATTTCACGGAAATCAGCGCACCGATTTGTGGGTTCGAGTTTTCCAGTTGATTTGTATTATGTAAGTGACTTGTAGTATGTAAGTGATTTGTAGTATGTAAGTAACTTGTAGTATGTAAGTGATTTGTAGTATGTAAGCGAATGTTTAGTGTATAAGAAATAGATTTATTTGAGGTAATTTTTTCTAGTTTTTAAGTAACTCTAGGCAGTATGCCATTACGACATTTTGAAAAATATACATGTATGTTGTACTTTATGCGTAGTGATTATTTATATAGTACAGGCAACAAAGTCGAATTTGTAAAAGTTTACCATAAAGAGGTAGAACGTAAGTATCTACCCGCTATCTGGCATATCGACCCGCCCGCCATTTTGATTATTTTTCGAAATCGCGGCCCACTATGAAAGTGTTATGTATGGGTAGAGGACACAAACGAACAAAAAATGACAGTAACATGGTACCCCAAAATGTCACGTTAATGTACAGAGGCCAGCACATCAAGCTACCACAATCTGTCAAATTTCTTTGATTGATTTTCAACTTTAATACAATACAGTAAGGTTTATATTAAATTGGGAAAGTTTGACAGTTTTGGATAGCTTGACCTGCTGGCGTCTGTACCTCCAAATATCTCAGAGGTAAAGATCGACATAATGAGTACGACAATCATTAAAATATATGCGTAATAAGTCTATTTTTAAGGGTCCGTGCCAGCTTCCATACAAAAAGGTTCAAGTCGCTTTGCTGGTATTTATTTATTTGCTGATATTTGTTGTCACCATAAATGTTCTTTGATTTGAGTTTTCGTACTAGTCAACAACGTTATACTGTTGTTAGGGCGTGTCATAATGTACTAGAAGCATAAGTTAATTATAAATGTATATGGCTAAATATAAAATCGTTACAACACGATATTCTATCCAAAGATGGGTACCTACTGAATGTGCCATTCACGATAGGCTTCTTCTTCATGACTACTCATATATTTCCGCCTTTACCTTGTAAGTTTTATCCCTTGATCCGGGCACATTGTATTGTTTAAACAAAAAAAAAATTACATTTGTGATATTGAGTTTGACGAAAAATCGTCAGTCCCGGTTGTCATGCAAGCAGCTATGACAATTGTAGTGGTAGTCTAAAGCACAAAGAGCTTGACTACCTGTCTATCCTCAGGATATCGGTATTACCCAGACATCGGGTTGCGAAGGTCTGGTGACAGTCGCTTCGTGTAAAAGGATATTCAGCTGCATATGGGTAGACTAGAAGCCGACCCCAACATAGTTGGGAAAAGGGTCGGAGGGTGAAAATGATACTAAATTTGAACAATTTCAAATTAAATATTACTTTTTTAGTAGTTTTATGTCAATCTTTAGATACTAAAATTTACGTGTTTCTATCTGGCTGGCCCCCAATAGCTACAGCAAGTAAGTCTGTATAGGCTGTAAGCTTGTTGAATGTACTCGTACCTGTAACCAATACAACGATAACATTCAATGCACGTCCTTCACAAAGACAGAATTGGCATTTAATTTCGTTTTCCCGTTACCGGGCCTCTCAGTTCTCTGTTTCAATTCTCTGAGCAATCAAATGATTGCTTAGAGAATTGAAAAAAATACTATAGACACTCCTTCCAATGTACCTTTCAAATTATGCGGTTTTATTTAGGCGATAAGTAAAAAAGTGTATTTTTTTAATAACAAACTTGCGTGAGTTCCGTGCAACTGGTGTTTGAGATAAATTACGTTGCAGGGATCTACTGGAAAACCTTGATCCTGCAGTCAGCATCAATCAGTCCATGATAAGCGGGCTAAGAGAAATGTAACTTCTTTATAGCTAACAAATTACATGTAGAGTCAGCAATCGATCACATAGCCAAGCACATACACTCAATTTTATAAATAAATATATTATTTGAACATATTGTTCAGGAATCATTATACTTATGATTTGTTGCGATTTCATTCAAAGTTAAATAATTGCATAATTTATCTTGCAAGTTACGAAAAATAAAAAAAGAATAAATTTGTACTATACAAAATAAAATCCGCAACGATTGTTTAAATGAAACTGATAATTTGAAATTCCATGATTATAAATATGTCTAATATGGTACAAGTGTGTAAAGTTGGTGATTACCGCTGAGGCGCCATTGAAACCAGAGCCGTAAGATGAGGGTTTTAAGAGAGCCGAGGACGGTAATCATCAATACACACGTGTATCATACGACGTTTTTCAACACCCTTATGAAGAAAATAAATATTATTTCAATAGTTTCACTATTGAAATTATAGTTATTTTCTTACGAGTATTTAAACATTTTTCCCAATGGCGGGAAAAATTAATCAGTTTTCTTGCATCTAATAATGGCGATCGACCATAGACTAAAAGAATGAGGTTGCTTTTTTTTGGCTTTCAGCGGATAGCGTTTTAGGCACGTACAAAATGGGGAACTCAAAGTTTTCTTTATTACAGAGAAAACAAACCAAATTACACTTGTGAATACTAAAGTTAGAAAGGGGCCCTCTGGATTGACAAACCTTTCAAATTTAATTTCTGATTTTCTATCAAAGATGTGGAGGAGGTATATTGAATATTCCTTTGTTTCCTTGCTGTAGCTATTGGGGGCCAGCTAGATAGAAACACGTATAGTTACGTACCACCTTTTATATGTAATTTAATATTAAGTAAATAACACAAGTAAATATTTTGGACATTTTATGACGTACTCCTAAACTAAGCAGAGCCAAATACACTCATATGAAATGTTCATCGGATAAGTAGTGCTCTATGGGGTGTGGGTATTAAATCCACGACTGTGATCACCAGTCAGACACGAAGTTCTTAGTTCCACCGATTTCATAATATCAAATTAATATAACATGATTGTCTAGTTTAAGTTTACTTTGTAGTTTGGTGTAAACTTAATAAATGTTCAATGTATGTCAACTTTTCTGGGTTTTTTTTTGCCCTTAATTAGTTCAAGTTCAAAAGACTTGCATAAAAGTTATCAATGACCATAATACGAGGTACTTGATAGTCGAACAAACAGTAGGTATTAATTTCGCAAGGACCCAGCACTAACATTACATTATAGCGTTGGGTAGGCTATTGGGGTGGTCTGAAAACACTGCATGCCACTGTTCACAAGTAATTTATTGTCTTGAAATAAACATACATGAAGTGAAACAAGGCGAATGCTTCATTGAACTAACTAACCAACACAAACTCTAAGCACAAGCGCGGGAAAACACGGGGACCGTGGCACCGCGCTGCGCGTCAGGTTCTGCACTAAACTATTGCGCGCGCAGCGGCGCGTAGTACTTCCGCGCACTCTAACGGACGACAAGGGAAACACACTAACCGGGGTTGCCTAGTATAATATAATAATGTCCACACGCTATAACATTTATTTACTGTCACTCTTTTCCAGTAGGGTTCGGCAGAATCTAAAGAACATAATTTGCTACGATTCTTGGATACTTTTTTTCATTCGTCGCATGTTCTTACATCTTGTCATCAGACATGCGCCAGTTGCTAATATTACGCACCTGACCTTAGAAGAACCTCACCAATAACGTCGGTGTAACTTTCTAGGACTTCCGCTCCCGGTGCTTCCTCTGACATTCGCCTTATAAATTCCTTTTGTTAGTCGCCTTTCCCATTCTCTCGACCTGCCCAATCCATCTCAGCTTATTCCTCACTACATCCTCTTTTAAACCAGAATGCTGCATTCTCACTATATTTCTCTATCATTCCGAGTTACATCACATACTTCGCAAGGTGCTGCTTATAAGCTTCTTCTGCTATATCTAGGTACCTAACATTCACTTCCATACATTACTGCAGGGAATTACCTTTCGACAACTGGTCGGCCACAACCAGTCGATGAAGAATTGTGTGTATGTGGTATATAGATGAAGATAATAGTTTTGAACAAATGAATGAGTTCATTTGGGAAGTACCTACGTTTACAAATGATGGTAAGGGAGATGTGGAAAGGAGAGTGCATGCGGGAAATGGTGCTATTCACGCCTTCACTTTCGTCTTGATGATATTTATTTTTATGGCAACGTAAGATTATGCAGTACTTAATAGCCTAATGTTATGAATGACCATTGGACTGCCAAGTCGAAGCTCTCACGGTGGCTTAGCGGTCATAGCGTCTGGTGTACCTCACCAGAAGACTCAGGTTCGAATCCTGCCGGCGGTCGAATTTTTCCTTTTCTAAATAACTTAAAAATCTTAGCATGGAAAATGCCAAAAAGATACGAAGCGCTCGAGTTCGAAACCAAGGTTCGCACCTCTGACTTTCCGAAGTCATGGGAAACCTGCATGTCTTAGAAATTTTCTTGACGGCGTGTGAAGTCTGCCAACCCGCCAACAGTTATTCTCACTTGGTCGTGACCTGCAGTAATTTGTATGAAAAGCACAATCGACGGTGCACTCAAGTAGGCAGGCGTTGCAAACATAACTTGGTGAAATAAGGGGTCCACCCCTTACCTACCTTGCACATAAGTGCGACCAGAACTTCGATACAATCTCAGCACATTAGTACAATTTTAATACAATACTGTGCATCTTCAGATAAACTAAAATTAAATTCACATTTGTATTGCCACATTCCAATTTTTCGTCGTTTACAATACTCTTGATTATTTACAAACCAAACTGCATCGCTGCGTATAAAAACACACAAAAACTTGCAAGTGGACTGGTGTTAACCTACAGAAGGCATACGATAGAGACCCTAGAAAAGTTTTGTGGCGGGGACTGAAAGAAAGGTAGGTAAGTATGTCTGCGAAATATGTGAAATTAATTCGTGCTATGTACAGTCAATCTAGTACCCACGGCGGTCAGCTGCCGGAACCGTCGACGAGTTCAGTATGACGGTAGGCTTGCACAAAGGGTCGGTGTTAAATAACTTCACACAATCTACATAGCATTTGTATGCAGTAGGTACCCTCTCTACCATAAGGGCACGCGGAGCCCGTGCCCAGGGCCCCCATCGTCACGGCGGGCCCCAAAAGACCATATTTATTTATTCGTTATGAACAAAAAAGTGTACAAAGGTGGTCTAGGCTTTTTCTACCGGACAATCTTTGTGATGCAGATACGATCAAGCCATACTTATACCCTGGTGTTTTTTTAATTTTCGGCTAATCGATGTATTTAATTTATGCATAATTACAGCTAAACAATATTGTTGATCAAATTGATAACAGGATAAGTAATGAAGATAAGTAGTAACTAAAATTTTAATCGGAAACCAGAACTATTTCTCTTCTCAAGTCATTTTCTAAACAGTGAACATTTTAATAATAAAAATATTTAAAAGGTAAATTTAATTAACTAGACCATCTAGCGTTCAAACCACTTGATTGCAAAAAAAGTTTCTGAATAAAGATTCTACGTATGACATAAATGACCAACACACATTAAATGCTGAAACCTCTACTTCTAGCTACCGTGAGTTAATAATTACAAGCTTGGAAAGTCTCCTAATCCGGGTACGCTGATGAAATTTTAACAAAAAAAAAATTTAACAATTCCACTGCGCTCTAGAACTGTTTCGGAGATATGACAAGTCCCTGTCTCAAGCTTCTGCGCAATTGGATAAGTTTAGACTGTTGGTCCTGTACTTGGACATTCGTAAAGAGATCTCAGCACTTCGATATAACGATAGTCCACTTGATATCACTATAAGGATTCCAGAACTCATAGTCCACACACGCTAGGCATAGGGCCGATTATACTCGTCGGACTTCTGAATAATCTGCCTCACTGTGTAGATGTGGTCTATGGTGCCATACCCTGAGCGAAACCCGATCTATTCGGGAGGCTGAAACTCGTCAAGTCTCCTAGCGATACGATTCTTAGTGACTTTCGAGAACATAAGGAGTAAGGACTGCATAAGAAGTACATTTGTACTCGGTATGCAGTCCTTAAGAGTTGTATAAGGAGTACATAAGGAGTAGGTATGTAAGGAATACATAAGAAGTACATAAGGAGTACATAGGTAAGTACATAAAGAGTACATCTATCAAAACGTACGGGGACTTCGATCAAAGACATCTCTTTTTTATAGAAATTTACGGTTGAGTTCCTACGATATAATAGTGTTAACGGAGACGTGGTTATTAGATGGTGTTAGTGACTCGGAATTATTTGATAGTCGTTATGTTGTATGGCGGCGTGATAGGGATTATCAATTGACGGATTAAAATCGAGGTGGCGGTGTTCTTATCGCAGTACGTAACAATCTTCGTGCTAATTTACAATCCCAGCTGAATTCCTCAGCAGAAGACTTGTGGATTGCGATTCCCATTGATCAATCGACTCATATAGACGATATTAGGTGACTTTAACTTAAGTGGGATCCAGTGGCATCGCGATAATAGTGACAATTCGTTATATCCGAGCCATTTTAGTAGCAACGATGAGCATGCCTTAATTGACATACTTAATATACATAACCTCAAACAATATAATGGCATAACTAATGTATACGGTAGAATATTAGACTTAGTATTATTTAGCGATTATTTGACGGTCTCGGAATGTATTGGTGCGGGTCAATAGGTACTAATCCTATTGACCCGCACCAAGGGGCACTTATTATAAATATTAATAAAATCGGGGCTTCGTTTTTGGAACCAGCGCAGCGAGTTAAATATATGTTCACAAAGAGTGAGTATGAAGCAATCAATTTGAATATTAAAGAAAAGGATTGGCACATGGAATTTTCGAATAAGAGCGTCGAGGAGGCTAATTAAAACGTACAATTAAAGAAAAATATAAGTATTTTCGTAAATTTAATAAATACAAGAATAGATCAGATAATTAAACTTATAAATTTTTAAGAGAAAGGGTTAAAAGACTAGAAAATGATTGTTACGTATCATATATATCATCCGTGGAAAAGTCAATAAAGAACAATCCTAGGCATTTTTGGAGTTACGTTAAGTCCCATCGTAAGTCAACTTCTATTCCGAGTTTTATTGAATATGGTGATGAGATTGCAGATACCGGACAGAACATTTGTAATTTATTCTCGGATTATTTTAACTCGACTTTTCTGAGGTCACCTCAAATCTCCCCGCACACTAATTCATACCCGACATATCACGAGTCTCTCTCGGACATATGTAGTGCACACATATGTATGATGGATGTTAAAAAACAAGCTTCTCAAATCATTGGATCTCGCCAAACCAGCAGGACCTGATCACATTCCTCCTCTGTTCCTGGTAAAATGTGCCGATAGTATTTCTCTACCTGTTAGTTTGCTTTACACGCACTCGCTATACGAATGTAATGTTCCGGCCATATGGAAGTCTGCCTATGTTTCACCTATCCACAAAAAGGGCTCAAAAACCGACGTTACCAACTATAGGCCGGTCTCAAAATTATGCATTCTGGCTAAATTGTTCGAGAAGATAGTTTATAAGCAATTGTTAGCCGCGTTAAAACCATCTTTTATTCGTACTCAACATGGGTTCCTCAAAGGTCGTTCAACAACAAGTAACCTTGTTATACTAAGTGAATTCATTGCTATGAGTAAAGGACAGCAGGCGGATGTCGTTTACACTGCCTATAGCAAATGCTTCGATAGAATTGATCACAGCACCTTAATTACTAAACTTGAACTGATTGGTATTAGAGGAGACTTGCTAAGGTGGCTCTCATCATATAAATCCAGTAGAAGTCGCCTGACTTCTACTGGATTTATATGATGATAAGACATACATAAGTAGTACATATTTATATGATGAAATATAATTATTGACCACAACAGCCTTGTTGTGGTCAATAATTATATTTTAAGCTGGGTACCCGTGCCGAGTGGGGTGCCTCAAGGTTCCCTTCTTGGCCCACTGCTATTTTTAGTCTTTGTAAACGACATCGGGGACTGCTTCCATCACTCTGATGTTCTATGTTTTGCGGATGACATGAAGATATACAAGGCCATATCTTCTATTGCAGATGTCTCTGATCTCCAGGCTGACTTATCTCGTTTAGACCAATACTGCTTAAAAAATATGCTTGATTTAAATCCCTCAAAATGTTCGGTCATGTCTTAAAGTAAAAAAGTAAATACTATCCACTCGGATTATCTACTTAAAGGCCACAAGCTCCAGAGGTGCCTAAACATTCGTGATCTCGGTGTCATTCATGATTCCAAAATGTCGTTTCAAGAGCATATTGATAAAACTGTATCAAAGGCCTCTCAAGCACTGGGTTTTGAAATGCGGATGTCAGTGGATTTTAAGGAAGCAAAAACACTTAAAATTTAATATTGCACATATGTACGTAGCATATTAGAGTACGCTAGTCAAGTCTGGAACCCATGTTATGATAAATATATATATCGTATTGAAAAAATACAAATGAAATTTATAAAATATTTATGTTACTGTGTGAAATATAAGTATTCCTCGAAGGATTATTTGCAATTATGTGCTAAGTTTCATATACTCCCATTAACTGTGCGTCGAGAGGTTGCAGATGTTACTTTCTTGCTAAGCATAATATCAGGTTCCGTCGATTGTCCTGATCTACTATCAAGAATAGCCTTTGATGTTCCCACTAAGGTCACGAGATATTATACATCCATTCATTTACCGTTGGTATCTTCTAACTACTGCCAGAATGCGTTTATGTGGCGAGCGAGCAATAGCATGAATAATAAGTGTAAGCAATTAAATTTTGATATATTTCAAACTAGTCTGCAATCGGTGAGACGGGCAATTAGTTTAGAATTCTTTTCCAGAAATTACCCTACTGTATATTGTGAACTGTTGTTATTTGTATTTAAATAGTGTCTAACCTTGTATACACGCACTTTATATGTATTCAACTGCTAATCGCGAGGACCTGTTAATGGCTACCTGTTAATTTATAGTAGAATCAAATATGTGTCACAATAGCTGTTGGTCTTCCAGGTTCTAAAAAAAAATAAAAAAAATATTGAGTACATAGGTAAGTACATAAGGAGTACCTAAGGAGTACATAAGTAGTACATGAGGAGTACATAGGCAAGTTCATAAGGAGTACATAGGTAAGTTCATAAGAAGTACATAAGGAGTACATGAAGAGTACAAAGGAAGTACATGATGAGTATTAGGGAGTAAATAAGGAGTACATAAGTAAGTTCATAAGAAGAACATAAGTAGTATATAAGGAGTACAAGAGAAGTACATGAGGAGTACATGAGGAGTATATGAGGAGTACATAAGGAGTAAATAAGGAGTACATAGGCAAGTTCATAAGGAGTATATATAGGTTAGTTCAAAAGTAGTAAATAAGGAGTACATGAGGAGTACATCAGGAGTACATAAGTAGTACGTAAGTAGTACATAAGGAGTACATAAAGAGTACAAAGGAAGTACATAAGGAGTACATGAGTAAGTTCATAAGAAGAACATAAGTAGTATATAAGGAGTACATAAGGAGTACACGAGAAGTACATGAGGAGTACATAAGGAGTAAATAAGGAGTACCTAGGCAAGTTCATAAGGAGTATATATAGGTTAGTTCAAAAGTAGTACATAAGGAGTACATGAGGAGTACATGAGGAGTACATAAGTAGTACATAAGGAGTACATAGGTAAATACACGATGATTTTGTAGTCGTTTTGGAACCGAAAATTTTAGACTCTATATCAGTAATGGAACCTATTAAAATATAATTTAATTTAAATAAAAATATATTATTTTATTGATTATGAAAAATAATGTCATATTCGAACAAAAAATGAGAACTCATGATAACTCCACTCAATGTTACGTACTACGATCACTACGATCGATATCATTCAATGTTACACACACAACACTAAGCGGTAAAACATGCACACGTTATCCGCCCATTGGATGTGGCGCGGCGCCGGCGAGCGCTCTCGCGTCGTCGCGTCGCCCGCGCCGCTCCCCGTTAACCACCCCGCACGGCCGCACCCGCCAGTTCTGTTGCAACTCGCGCGCGATAAAGGTTGCATTTTTTACGTTTTACGTAGCCACGCGATACAAACCCACGAAAATGAGTCTTCAGTATAAATACTTGAACGCGGAGTAGGTACAGACGCCAGCACATCAAGCTAAACATTATACATATCTATAACTACGACACGATATGGAGTGTTAGAAAGAAAGTATCCTTGCTATGATTGGTGGATTTTTCAACGTTCCCAAAATTGACCAATCGTGGCTCATACTAATAGTTAGGAGCCAATAAACCATGTCGCACTAGAAATAGGCCACACCTCCGCGCCCCTGCGCGTACGCGACCGCTTTCGACTACTTCCGAGTTTTTCCGTCAGTCTGTCATTAACAATTGGAGTGATAGTGTTGTGTGCGTGATTGCAAGTGTGCAAAATGGCGCCTCAATTTATTGACGTAAGTCGAAAGGGAGAACAATTCCGGACTTCAACAAAGTGGATGCCGGATTATACAGACGGGGATAACGGTGAGTAGTATTTTTAATAATTATAATTTTTAAATTTTAATAAAGAAAGGCTAATAATGAAAAAATGTGTCAATGGTGATTGTTTGTCAACAATGTTTCTATAGAATTTACGAATTATGTAAACAAACGGGATCTTCTTTCATAACGAGTCCCCGTTAATGTAAGTTTTTAACTTGGCGCGCTGTTCCACGCGTCATTTAATATCTTTTTAAAGCTACTTTTATTGAATTTAATAAATTACGCATTTAGGAACTTTCTATAGGCCTGTTGTAACATTGCAAGATAAGGCCTTTTCAGTGATGTTTATGTGCAAATAAATAATTAAATAATAGTAAGCTAGCAATTTTTGTAGAACTATAGACAATAGCCTAATCCCTCTCATTCTGTGAGAGGATAGCCGTGCCCAGCAGTGGGACAGTATATGGGTTGATGATGAATAATTATTGCAGATAATCATATATCTATTTACGTATTAATACATCTTTGCCTAATGAGTCATCAATCATCATCAACCGATATACTGTCCCTCTGCTGGGCACGGGTCTCCTCTCAGGTGAGAGATTAGGTTATAGTCCACCACGCTGGCCTAATGCGGGTTGGCAGACTGCACACACCTCGAAAATCTCTAAGGCATGCAGGTTTCCTCACGATGTTTTCCTTCACCGTTTAAGCGAGTGATAATTAATTAATAATACGCACATGGTTTTGAAAAGGTCTTGGATTAACTCGAGACCTGTCTTGCCCGGCCAATGTTCATACCATTAGGCTATCACTGCGTATGTCTAATGAGTAAAAATGTGCAAATAAACTATAGCAATTTGTTTCGTTCTAGAGTTCTGAACTGTTTACTTCTGGCTTCGGCGGTGGCAAGAAAGCGGAACCCATGAAGCCCACCCCCGCCAACTACCTATACGCCAGAGCTACGACGGCGGCAGACGAACCTCAACTTCGTACAGGGTCAGTCCCTGTAAGTATACCTTGTTATCACATAATGCAACTTTATCACTACCTACCTATATCTATAACAGAAAATCTGCACTGACCGGCCGAAATATAGATTACGTAAATTGAAAAACATTACCAATAGTTACACAAAAACAACATTGTCAAGCTACAAATAAAAATATTGTAAAACTATTATTATGATAAGTTAAAACGATCTATATTAAGTCGAAAATAAATCTTAACTGTAGCAAAATAAAGCTGAAATTTGAATGCATCGCATCGTCTAGGCATAATTCCGAGAACGCGTGGACGAGGCTTCCGAGAATTAGTTAAGTAAGTATAATCTATGCGCGCGCGGTGAGGTGATGATCTACCTATCAATATCTATAAACAGTAGTAGGTATTAGCTATTGCATTTTTAAATGATATTTATAATTATCGAATAGGCAGGTAGAAGTGTTAATTTTTTTATCGATAAATTTATTGGTTAATGATATAAGTATCATTCGCTAATACTTGCTATTAGATAATTAAGTATTCAGTTCTTTACTACCTACCTCATAAAAGGTGGAAGTTCTCAATTAAGTAAACAAAGTCCCATACTCATTTAGTTGTTGGCCCGCAATAGGTAGGTATTTCATAATAAAGAACGTTACGTAAATATTGAAATTGACAAAATGATCTTTGTTTTAGATATCAATGGACACTGTCAGAAGACACATAAAAGATGCCGGAAGAAATACTGCTGCCCTGGCAAGAAAATACTAATGAACAAGTTTGCCAAGTTTCACTAAAATATGTTCAGCCGTTAAGGCGTGATAACAAACGGCCATCCATTCTCACAAAGTTTCGCATAAAAATATATTAGCACAGTTTACAATCTATAAGTAGTAATTTAATATTGTTATTATTTTATTTATAAATATAACGTTATTTAGATAAGTATACCTAAATTTCCAACCACTGCTTGTCAATGGATTACTCTTCCATTGCTCGATTTTGAAAAGATGCCAGACATGTCGTTCGTTGATGTTTTCATAATAAACTGGTTTCCTCCATGCCCTTCCCCAGGCTTCAAACTATAGGTATCCAATTATTTTTCATCACAAATGCCCAGCGGTTTGTCCGTTTAGGAGTAACAGACAGTTACTTTCGCATTTATAATATTAATATGTTTATTTAGAAAAGGAAAAATACGACCGCGGGCAGGATTCGAACCTGCGTCTTCTGGTTCGGTACACCAGACGCTATGGCTACTAAGCCACCGCGATACCTACCCGTCATGTCGAATTTTTCCTTCACATATTGAATTTACGTCTTTATGGTGACGTCAGTAACACCAATTGAAATGCAAGTTTTTGCTTTTCAACCGACACAACTTACTTTACAGTTAGTTCAATGCCGAACGATGCTACCTTACCTTCTAACTATCTTTTTGTATATTTTTGGCATTTTCCATGCTAAGATTTCAAAGTTATTTAGAAAAGGAAAAATACGACCGCGGGCAGGATTCGAACCTGCGTCTTCTGGTTCGGTACACCAGACGCTATGACCACTAAGCCACCGCGATACCTACCCGTCATGTCGAATTTTTCCTTCACATATTGAATTTACGTCTTTATGGTGACGTCTAACTGTAAAGTAAATGTAAACTAATGAACGTCTAACTGTAAACTAATGAACTAACTGTAAAGTAAGTTGTGTCGGTTGAAAAGCAAAAACTTGCATTTCAATAGGTGTTACTGACGTCACCATAAAGACGTAAATTCAATATGTGAAGGAAAAATTCGACATGACGGGTACGGTGCAAAGTTCTTATAGGAACCTATCCCATGTCCTTTTCTATATCCCTGATAACGAGTTACTTACTCACATGCAAAATTTCATAATCGTGCTTAACAAACTAACTCATATCACATTAGATAATAGTTAGTTAGGTAGGTATGTAACAGACACATCGCTCTCATGCAAAAGTGAAGATATCTACGCTATAATAGCCAAAATTGTATTTTAGTAATAAGATTGAATCGCGGACGAAATGTTAGGTAGTAGGTAGGTATCAAAAAGTTTGGACTGAAAAGTCTTTTGAAAGTATAATACCTATTAATTGAATAAACTTGACACACGGGTGTCGATTTTATGGATTTTCGACATTAAATTTTGTAAGAACACAGTAGAATCGAAAAGCAAGGAACGCACGAAAACAGTTCTGTTGACCGCCAGCCCGCCAGTAAGTAGATAACAAAACCCGGAAAATGTAATTGAAATCTGCTTGAAATTTATAATTAGGATTACCTAATTATAAATTTCAGAAATATAGTAAGTAGGTAAACCTACTTGATACTATGGGTAATTTTCAAACAAATGTGTAAACTGAAGGAATACAAATAAAAGATAATTTAAATAAAAAAATGATTATAAGCTTTCATAGGTATTTTAGTTTTTACGCGGGCGCGCCCGGCCTGATTTTATTACCATGCCATTATTTCGTTTCGATTCAAGTATGCAACCCGCTATGTTATAAATTTAATTTTCTTATCGCTTAGTATCTTATTCTACACTACGACGCGCATAACGCACACACGCTCACGACGCGCTGCAGCACGAAACATTACAAGTGAGAACGGTATAAAGATATTTATCTCTTTCGCACGATTCTCGCTGTATCTGCTTATAACGCGCTCAAGGTCAAAGTGTAGTAACTTGATGTGCTGTTGACTGTACTTGACAATGGTTCAGCTGTACGCTGTTGCAAGTTACAATTTGGAAGAGGCCAGGCGGTTGTATTCCCGGCCAGAACATTTAAAGGCGCTGCGGCTACGAGGGATTGAAAGTCCTCAAGTACCTTCAAGCCCTACCAACTTGGCTGCAACCCAGTGCCTTCTCGATCATGGACAATTCCGTGTGCCTCACGAGCAAGGTCGAGGGCGCCTGAATGACTCGCAGTAGAACGAAGACGCTATTCTGGAGTAGGTACTTCGAGCGGGCTCCGCGGCGAAGCAATGCGATTATAATGGCGGTAATAATGGCTTAACATCCCTATAAGTTCCGTCGAGCTCATGTCATCAACAACAATGATGCACCGGCAAGAATTGCCCTATGTCAGCTGCCCGGCTCATTATGCAAGTGTTGTGCGTGCTTACCCAAACAATCAGTTCCGTGATCGATGGATATGCCACGGCGCGCGGCGGTCCCGTGGCTTGCCCACCACCGATCCCGGACTTAACGCCCCTGGATTTTTTCTTGTGGTCGGAAACAAAAAGACTCGTTTATACCCGTGAACATGAAAGTCTTAACGAGTTACGCAGTGCGATAGTGGACGTCTTTGATAAAGTGAAAAGTGATAGGCTAAAAGACAATACCTAGCATAAAACGGGCACGTTTGTGTATTGAACGCGGCAGACTTCTTTCGAGCAGTTGCAGTACAGGGAAGTGTAAACAATTTGTAAATAAACTGTTAATAGGTAAATACTTAGCTATGTACCTACATAAGTTTTTTATTTTGTAAATAGCTCAAATTCCAAAAATCCAAACGCCTTAAGTACCTACTCAGTTCATTGGCTCTCTGTTTTTAATTATTGATACCTACAGTAAATAAAGATAAGTTCAATTCAAATAAAGTATTTCTGCAGGTCCTAATCCCGTGTAAAGTATGAACGAGAAATTGGAGTAGGTACAATTTACGTAGTTGGCGTGAAAATGTTGACGACACGCAATCGTATCGTCAACAATGCGCAGCGGCTGTGCGAGCGACTGCTGCGCCATCGCGGGTTCGATCCTCGCTCGGAACCAATTTGTATGATCAGTAGGTGATTGTTCTGGGCTTGCGTGTTTGTGTATGTAAAAATTTATGTTTGTAAATGCACCCATGACACAGGAGAAAATCCTAGTGTGAGGCAAGGTTTTTTTCTTAAATAAAAACTACGATAAAACCTACCTACACACAGTCTTATTCTAATTTTTTTAGTAAGAATGTAGGTATTACGTTCGTGTCCCGTATCATCGGCTGATTCGCTCGGCGCCATACTTGTAGTATTTGAACTGCGATCTAGGTACTAACCTAACATCAAATTACGTCGCTATCTGCATCGTAATGCAATTTATTTTAATAATACAATGTATTTGTCTAGCTACTAGCTATTAAATCACGCGTAGTAGGTACTCGGACGGATCATCCGACCGTCGTCCGTCGCTCGCGTTGCTGTAGGTAGGTAACCAGCTGATGAGCTGACTCGTACCGCGCGATCGAGCCACCGCGCCCCGCGCCCGCGCCGCCTGCCGCGCATCATTGATAAATGGCAAGCTTGAGACTGCGGCGGTTTTAGAATGAAATATTCGTGCACTACTATGAACAAACTCGAACAAGTGAATTTTTTTTTGAAATGCCAACTTTTTTATTATTAGCTGTACAGTCAACTTAATATTTTTTTTTGTACTACTAATTATCCTAAGTTACCACGTTTCGGTTCCAAAACGACTATAAAGTCACGGTGTAGATAAGGAGTACATGAGGAGTACATCAGGAGTACATAAGTAGTACATAAGTAGTACATAAGTAGTACATAAGTAGTACATAAGTAGTACATAAGTAGTACATAAGTAGTACATAAGTAGTACATAAGTAGTACATAAGTAGTACATAAGTAGTACATAAGTAGTACATAAGTAGTACATAAGTAGTACATAAGTAGTACATAAGTAGTACATAAGTAGTACATAAGTAGTACATAAGTAGTACATAAGTAGTACATAAGTAGTACATAAGTAGTACATAAGTAGTACATAAGTAGTACATAAGTAGTACATAAGTAGTACATAAGTAGTACATAAGTAGTACATAAGTAGTACATAAGTAGTACATAAGTAGTACATAGGTAGTACATAAGTAGTACATAAGTAGTACATAAGTAGTACATAAGTAGTACATAAGTAGTACATAAGTAGTACATAAGTAGTACATAAGTAGTACATAAGTAGTACATAAGTAGTACATAAGTAGTACACAAGTAGTACATAAGTAGTACAAAAAGAGTAAATAAGAAGTACATAGGTAAGTTCATAAGGAGTAAAGAAGGAGTACATAGGTGAGTTCATAAGGAGTACATCGGTAAGTTCATAAGGAGTACATAGGTAAGTTCATAGGAAGTACATAAGTAGTACATAAAGTGTACATAAGTAGTACATAAGGAGTACATAAGGAGTAAATAAGGAGTACATAGGCAAGTTCGTAAGGAGTATATACAAGGTCATTCTTAGTATATGCGAATAAGTAACTGAAGCGATTCCAATAATTTTTACATCTTGTTATTTTTTGTCCCAAAAACATTTAAAAAATGTTACGAGTAGGACACCGAGCGACACTAAGTACCTATCCGCAATCATATGCGCGCAACACAGGTCACTGACACGACACACTGAGCGCCCAGCGCGGGCGCAGTGGGGCGGCGGGGCCCGGGGGTGAACCAACCACTTCAGTCAGTCGCCCGGCAGCTGTAGGGAAGTGTGCACGTATGTCGCTCCCGTTCAGATAAGTAAGTACATAACGCGAGCGCGACCGCCAGCGCACGGCATTTCGGTTGATCTGTACCTATCGTATGTAAAAAGCATAGGTAGTGTTCGTGTAAGAAATGGTACGTACACTAGCGGTTTGTGGTGATAACGCGAGCGCGCGGCAGTTGTTTCGGTTGACGTGTACCTATCGTACGTAAAAAGAATAGTGTTCTTGTAAGAAATGGTACGGATACTAGCGGTTTGTGGTGATAAGTGATAACGTATTCCTGGCAGTGCGGCACGAGGAGCAATCTGACATTAAAGTATCGTCACACACATGAACACACGTTTTTGTTTGTACCTACAGCCTGTTGTTGTTAAGTAATGCGATGTTTAACATTTTTCATCCATTTTGAACTTACAGTGTTTGGTATAAGGTGCAACATATCGCATTGACTACATTAATTTAATCACTTACGGCTGCATTTACAAATAAAGTACTTATTAATGTCTACCTACTATTGACCATTACGACAGTCCAAAGACTGCAAGTGTGATGGATAATCAGTTAAATACAATGCAATCGGAAATCGCCGTACAGTTAGGTACCTACTGCCACATTATTATCAATGAGCGCCGCGACGACGCGGGCGCGGGGCGGCGCCCGCGCGTGATGAGCATGTTTTTGTACGGACAAACAGGTAACTTAACAAGCTTCTAACTTTGTGATTTTTCATGATACAGTTTTTAAGTTTTGTACATAGATTCTTTACATAAAAATACTAGACACGTGTTTCAGGTTTCGCATATACTAATAATGATGCTGTATAGGTAAGTTCATAAGTAGTACATGAGGAGTACATAGGTAAGTTCATAAGAAGTATATAGGAAGGTTCATGAGTAGTACATGAGGAGTACATAGGTAAGTTCATAAGGAGTACATAGGTAAGTTCATAAGAAGTACATAAGTAGTACATAGGTAAGTACATAAGGAGAACCTACATAAGGAATACATAAGGAGTACATGAATTACATAAGCAGTACACATCGTCATTATTAGTATATGCGAAACCTGAATATAGTTTGTTCAGAATCAGTAACTGAATCGATTCCAATAATTTTTACATAATGTTATATTTTGTCCCAAAAACATTTAAAAAATGTTACGAGTAGGACACCGAGCGACACTAAGTACCTATCCGCAATCATATGCGCGCAACACAGGTCACTGACACTGAGCGGTCAGCGCGGGCGCAGTGGGGCGGGCGGGGGTGAACCAACCAGGCAACCACTTCAGTCGCCCGGCAGCTATAGGGAAGTGTGCACGTATGTCGCTCCCGTTCAGATAAGTAGGTACAAAACGAGTACGCGACCGCGAGCGCACGGCATTTCGGTTGATCTGTACCTATCGTATGTAAAAAGCATAGGTAGTGTTCGTTTAAGAAATGGTACGTACAGTAGCGGTTTGTGGTGATAACGCGAGCGCGCGGCAGTTGTGTTTCTGTTGACGTGTACCTATCGTATGTAAAAAGCATAGTGTTCGTGTAAGAAATGGTACGGATACTAGCGGTTTGTGGTGATAAGTGATAACGTATTCCTGGCAGTGCGGCACGAGGAGCTATCTGACATTAAAGTATCGTCACACACATGAACACACGTTTTTATTTGTACCTACAGCCTGTTGTGGTTAAGTAATGCGATGTTTAACATTTTTCATCCATTTTGAACTTACAGTGTTTGGTATAAGGTGCAACATATCGCATTGACTACATTTAATTACTTACGGCTGCATTTACAAATAAAGTACTTATTAATGTCTACCTACACTTGACCATTACGACAGTTCAAAGACTGCAAGTGTGATGAAAAATGTGGAAAGTGTGATGTATCATCAGTTAAATACAATGCAATCGGAAATCGCCGTACGGTTAGGTACCTACTGCCACATTATTATCAATGAGCGCCGCAACAAGTCGGGCGCGGGGCGGCGCCTGCGCGTGATGAGCTTTTTTTTGTACGGACAACCAGGTAACTTAACAAGCTTATAACTTTGTGATTTTTCATGATACAAGTTTTGAAATTTTGTACATAGATTATTTACATAAAAATACTAGACACGTGTTTGAGGTTTCGCATATACTAATAATGATGTTGTATAAGTAGTATACAGGATGTATCAAAAACCCTGTCCGATCCTTAAGGGTCGAATAAGGTGTCGTATTACGTACACAAACACGTAAACGATAATTAGATACGAGATATTTTTTTTTTCCCGATTAATTTAAATATAATTTAAAAAAAAACTAAACCTTTTACATGTCAACACTCAATCCACGAAATAAAGTTTATTCAATTCGATCTACACTAGTGTCAAAGAAACCGCCCGAGCAATTTGCCGCTTTTTGATCCTTTGTCATGTGCCGCCAGCCCGCTCTGTCGCGTGCCGCCAAACAAATTTAATGCGAATGAATCTTACCTACTGGGCCTACACGTAGATATTAGCTGGTATCGATTAGGCACAGTTATGTTTACCTAATAATTGACGTTCTTTTGTGTTTTTCATAAGTATCAGCTGTTACGTTTTAGTCATAGGGATGATTACCTCCTACCGGGCCTACGCGTAGGTATCTGGTATCGTACAAGCATCGTGATACCCAATACTTCCGCTTACGCGTGGGTATCAGGAATGTGTTGCTTACCTAATAGGTACCTAAATCATTATTGACGTTGTTTTTCAAGAAACAATGAACTAAATGTATTGCTTTGTTAAAATTATTTTGTAAAACATGAACTTGATATCTACAAAATCCTGCGATCGTGTTCCTTAAGTGAACTTCCAATAGTACTTACTGATATTCCACGTCGTGTTTTCGTGGTCTTTCGGCATTAGGGTAATGAGTCTTGTACTCATTCATGGACACTGCTTGACACGTGTTCGTACACGTGTACACGTGAACTTCAAGTTCATGGAGACGTTGGATACACGCTCCGACGGCACTGGCATACCTTGCCTAGCAAAACGCACCCCATACTCTCACTCACTCGTAGTCTTTTCGAACATCTGCATAATTGCAGCATAAGCACATTGGAACACGACATTGACAACAGATTGGAATACGACATTACTCACGATACGATGGGTAATCGAGGTGATAAGAGATTCACGGACGTCCGATCGGAAGCGAACTCTACGCGAGACTGACATGTCAAGGACAACAATTGGCTTACACGTGCCGCTCTGTAGGTAGTTAGGTACAGTCTGTCGGCGACGACAAAGCGAGCACGGAGCGGCACCGCGTGGCGGCATCCTTTGAGGTAAAAATGAAAAATAAATTGGTAAATATTAAAAGATTTCGCCGCTGGGTGGAGTATTGTCAACTTATGAAATTTTCCCATATTTAGTGGAGAATTGTGTAAGTTTATTAGAAGAAGAAAAATCGATACTTTCTGGTTTCTTTAATATCGTATTTTTATTTATGTTTATTAGTAAGTATATAAGAAAAGGAATACGCCTCTTTCGGATCGGACAGGGTTTTTGTTACATCCTGTATAAGGAGTACATGACAACTACATGAGGAGTTAATAAGGTAAGTTCATAAGGAGTACATGAGGAGTACATCGATAAGTTCATGAGGAGTACATAGGTAAGTACATAAGTAGTACATAAGGTGTACATAAGTAGTACATAAGGAGTACATAGGTAAGTACATAAGTAGTACATGAGGAGTATATAAGGAGTACATGAGGAGTACATAAGGAGTACATAGGTAAGTTCATAAGTAGGCAAACCAATAACACCAGTACACTGGAGGAACCCAAATCATTTATTAACCATTCATCCAGAACCTACCAAAAATGTGTCTTATGTAATGAAAATCATGCGTTGTTTCTATGTAATAAATTCCGTGTCCTCAATAATTACGAAAAACTAAAAGTAATTACGCAGAATAACGTATGCAAAAACTGTTTAATTAACCATAATGGCAAAGAATGCAGCTCGCAAAAAACATGTCGTCATTGTCACGAAAAGCATAATTCGCTGTTGCACAATGCCTACGTGACTACAAGCCCTGTTACCAACCAGACCAATAACATTCAGCAAAACCAATCTAAATCTGTCACACATGTCCAAAGACAAGGAGCAAATGACAGATGTCTTGTTAGCAACCGCTCAAATTAAGGTCTTAGGAGCTGACGGCACCTACAAAACTATGAGAGCCCTTATTGACCAAGGTTCTCAAACATCCATTATTTCAGAAAATGCAGCACAACAACTTGGTATCCCTCGTCAAAGATGTAAAGGTTCCATTTTCGGCATTGGGGCGAAAGAAAGTAGCTGTAAAGGAATAATGACCCTTACCATATCGTTATTATATAACGACTTTACTATGAATATTGACGCATTAATAATATATATAAGCAGTGATAGCCTAGTGGTATGACCATTGGACTGCCAAGTCGAAGGTCTCGAGTTCGAACCCAAGGCACGCACCTCTGACTTTTCGAATTCATGTGCGTATTAATAATTAATTATCACTCGCTTAAACGGTGAAGGAAAACATCGTGAGGAAACCTGCATACCTTAGAGATTTTTCTCGACGGTTTGTGAAGTCTGCCAACCCGCACTAGGCCAGCGTGGTGGACTATAGCCTAATCCCTCTCAATATGAGAGGAGACCCGTGCCCAGCAGTGGGACAGTATATGGGTTGATGATGATGAATAATAAAAAACCCAATTAAAAAATTACCAAACACATCGTTCACCAAACCATCCTGGCAGTACTTAAATAACATACAGTTAGCAGACCCCGAGTTCAACCAAAGCCGCCCGCCCTGTCGACGTATTATTAGGCGCAGAGGTGTATTCCGAAATTATACTACATGGGGCATTATTAAGGAAGACCCATCCAAACCAATTGCACAACAAACGCAACTAGGATGGATCTTGTGTGGTAACGTAAAGTCGTACTACTGCAACGTCATTTTGAATAACTATGAAGACATAAAGAAATTTTGGGAAATAGAAGATTTGATAGACGGGCCAGATAATCAATCTAGGGAAGATTTATATTGTCTGCATCAATACCAAGCCGAAACTAAACGTCAACCAGATGGCCGTTATATTGTTAGATTACCAATGAAGCCAGAAGTAGAAGAAAAATTAGGGGAGTCAAAGTCAAAAGCTATAGCCCAATTTCACCAGTTAGAAAGAAAATTTAGAAAAAATAATCAAGTAGCAGCTGACTACAAAAAAATTATGAACGAGTACTCGAACCTTGGATACATGAAAATAAGTAATAAAAATGCAACAGAATATTATTTACCACACCACTGTGTTTTACGCAGCGATTCCACTACGTCCGCAATTCGCGTCGTGTTCAACGGGTCAGCGAAAACATCGACTGGTCATAGTGTGAATGACCTGATGTATAGCGGGCCGAACTTGCAACATGACTTGTTATCCATAATTATTAAATGGAGACAATATAAAATAGGTTATGTCGCAGATGCAGAGAAAATGTACCGCCAGATACTTGTACACGAAAATGACCAAAAATACCAAAAAATTGTATGGAGAGATTCCCCGAATAAGCCACTATGTGAATACCAATTAACCACTGTTACCTATGGAACTAAAGCGGCACCATTTTTAGCACTGATGACCTTGAAACAGCTAGCAAAAGATGAAGCCCATCGATACCCAGAGGCAGCCAAAGCTTTAGAAAATAATATTTACATGGATGATTTATTACATGGGCATCACAGTCTCGCCACTGCTAAAAAACTTAAGGTCCAATTGATCAAATTATTTAAAGCGGGTGGGTTTAATCTACGCAAATGGAAATCAAACGAATCAACTTTATTAGAAAATATACCAAATGATAAGGAAACCTCATTTGAGTTCAAACAACAGGAGTCAACCAAAACTCTTGGATTAAAATGGGTACCATCCAACGACCAATTCAGTTTTGAAATAAAAATTTTGCCATCCACTAGTACGCGTGTAACCAAAAGGGAGTTTCTCTCAGAGATTTCGAAAGTGTTCGACCCTCTAGGGTGGCTCTCCCGTGTAACCACAAAATTAAAACTTTTATTTCAGTCAGTTTGGCAATTAAAGCTTAACTGGGACGACATTTTACCAGATAATATTTACCATGAATGGAACCAAAATAAACTAGACCTCCAACATGTAAATAACACCAAAATACCAAGATGGTTGCAATGCCAGGAAAATGACAATATTGAGCTCCATGGGTTTTGCGACGCTTCAACCAAAGCATATGCCTGTGTCATCTATTGCAAGACTCAAAATTCAGTAGTACTTGTAGCAGCAAAGTCTCGTCTTGTTCCGTTGACTAAAGATGTGACGTTACCGCGATTAGAGTTATGTGCTGCTCAATTAATGACCAAGCTTATGAAAACTGTTCAATCGTGCCTCAATGAACACCTTATTAGAACATTTGAGTGGTCAGACTCCCAAGCCGTACTATGGTGGATTAATGGCAACCCCAACCGTTGGAAACCATTCGTTGCAAATAGGGTTGACCAAATAACCAAAATAATGCCTTCTGAACGTTGGAGTTACGTTATATCGGACCAAAATCCTGCAGATTGTGCAAGCCGATGGATAACCGCTGCGCAACTTTTTAACCATCCTCTGTGGTGGAACGGACCTAACTGGCTCCTAACGTTTAATGAAAATTTCCTTACCAAAAAACCAAAACTCTACACACAACAGGAAACCAAAAAACAATACCAAACCAATATAATTACGAAATCATATGAAAATTACGTCATAGGTCACCTAATAACTAATAACAGTAGTTATTCACGAACGTGTCGAATTTTCGCGTGGATATTACGCGCATTCTCACGTGACCAAAACAAAAAATCATACCTAACCATTGCAGAATTAAAACGAGCGAATAACCACTTAGTAAAGCACGTACAACAAACGGAATTTTTTGAAGAAATCACCAATTTAAAAAACCAGACTAAATTGAGTTCAAAAAGTCGTTTATTACCATTTCATACATATATAGACTCTGAAGATGTTTTACGAGTTGGCGGGAGAATAAAGCATGCCAATCTCAGTGAGGAAATGAAACATCCGATGATATTACCACATAATAACCACCTTACTGATATGATTATTGACCATGCCCACAAAATAACGTTCCATGGAGGGCCTCGACTCACGTTGTCCTGGTTGAGGAGAAAATTTTGGATCATAAGTGGAAATAATGCTGTAAAGAACGCTTACGCAATTGTGTGATATGCCGGAGAGCTAAATTTGAAACCCAAAACCAATTAATGGGAGATTTACCAGCTGCACGGATAAATCAGACCCGACCCTTTTACCATACGGG
Organism: Acronicta alni; assembly: GCA_964056405.1. Lineage (NCBI taxonomy): Eukaryota > Metazoa > Arthropoda > Insecta > Lepidoptera > Noctuidae > Acronicta > Acronicta alni. Next base: position 23,185,277 of record OZ043913.1, on the reverse strand, counting down.
TGTTGATTTTACCGGCTACGTAGAAGTAAAGAGTAATAAAGGCCGCGGTATAAAATGCAGTAAGTGAGGAGTACATCGGTAAGTTCATAATCGATTATATCGATCATTCGTTTAATTATTGATACAGATAAATTGCATTCGTATTATTTGTATTCACATCACTATTTTAATGGTAACATTTCGAATGTACCTAATTCGAAGATCATTTATTTTGATAAGCTTTTAAAAACATAAAATAACTCCGGCTTCGACGAGAAGGAGTGAATTTAATTGAAAAATCGTAGAAAATTAATTAAATTTGATTCATATTATATGAAATCTATGGACGCTAAAAAAAATCCAGACCAAATTCTGCCATTGTCCTTTTATTCGAAGCCCGTAAGAAATTCGTTTTTCGGGAATTCCGGGATATTCCCACATTTTTCTGGAGTAAAATATATTCTATTTGTTATTCCCGGTCACATATATGTGTGTATGAAATTTCACTCAAATCCCGTAAGCTATTAGTTTTTCGGGATTTCCGGGATATTCCCACATTTTTCTGGGGTAAAATATATCCTATTTGTTATTCCCGGTCACATACTGTGTGTATGAAATTTCATTCGAATCCCGTAAGATATTAGTTTTTCGGGATATTCCCACAGTTTTCTGGGGTAAAATATATCCTATGTGTTATTCCCAGTCACATACTATGTGTGTATGAAATTTCATGCAAATCCCGTAAGTAGTTCTCCGTTTTTCGGGATTCCCGGGATATTATGACATTTTTCCGGGATATACTTTATTCCCGGTCACATACTATTAGTATACCAAATTTCATGCAAATCGGTTCAGCCGTTTTTGCGTGATTGAGTAACAAATAAACAAACAAACAAACATCCAAACATTCACATTTATAATATTAGTATGATAGTATAGTATATAGTACGATATTGTGTATTAGTATATAATTATATATGTGTATATATTATATTTATTGTGTTCTTATGTATCTACTAGCTTTTACCCGCGACTTCGTACGCCTAGACTTAGTAACACAATTGTTGTCGGATTGTATTCATGGGATAAGAAGTACTCAATGTTAGGTAAAATCCCGCTTTGTTCCGAGAACAGAAGTATTCAATATGCCAGCGCCAATCACAAACTATTAGTGTACCAACATTTCATTTAAATCCCGTAAGTAGGTCTCCTACATAAGTTTTCTGGGAATTCCCATATAATTTTGGCGTAAAATGTATCCTATTTGTTATTCCCGGTCACATAATGTGTCTGTATGAAATTTCATTCAAATCCCGTAAGTAGTTCTCACAAATTAGTTTTTCCGGGAATTCCGAGATATTCCCAAATTTTTCTGAGGTAAAATATATCCTATCTGTTTTTCCCGTCACATACTGTGTGTATGAAATTTTATTCAAATCCCGTAAGATATTCGTTTTTCGGGATTTCCGGGATATTCCCACATTTTTCTGGGGCAAAATATATCCTTTTTGTAATTCCCGGTCACATACTATGTGTGTATGAAATTTCATTCAAATCCCGTAAGTTATTCGTTTTTCGGGATATTCCCACATTTTTCTGGGGTAAAATATATCCTATTTGTTATTCCCGGTCACATACTACATGTATGAAATTTCATTCAAATCCCGTAAGTAGGTCCCCTACATCAGTTTTTCGGGATTTCCGAGATATTCCGTCATTTTCCGGGATAAAAAGTAGCCTATACTTTATTCCCGGTCACACTACATGTGTATGAAATTTCATTCAAATCCCGTAAGTAGTTCCCCTATATCAGTTTTTCGGGATTTCCGGGATATTCCGTCATTTTTCCGGGATAAAAAGTAGCCTATACTTTATTCCCGGTCACATACTATTAGTATACCAAATTTCATGCAAATCGGTTCAGCCATTTTTGCGTGATTAACAAATAAACAAACATACAAACATTCACATTTATAATATTAGTATGATGTAGGGATGTGCACCGTGGTCAACCCCCAGTTTTAAGTTCAGTTCAACTATGTCCATCCTAAGGTTGCCTGGAAGAAATTGCAGTTAGCGATAAGGCCACCCATTGTATGTTTTTTTTTACATTAAATACTTAATTATAGGTATGTATCATTATAGTGCACAATAAAGAATATATATAATATAAATATAAGAATATATAAATATAAATATAAGAATATATAAAATAAGTAAGTTCATAAGTAGTACATGAGGAGTACATAAGGAGTATATAAGGAGTACATAAGGAGTATATAAGTAGTAAATAAGGAGTACATGCTAATTGATGTCTTGTAAAATTAATATAACGAAACATACGTGTATACCTGGTGCCAGTCGCCGGCTACTCTGAAATTCGTGGACCACAGAGTGTCCACTTGTAAACCACGGAACGTTCACTGACAACGCGGCGTCAACCCGTAAACAACCTGTCGACAACGAGTAAACGCCGAACGACAAGGCGGTGCTGGTCGGGTGCCGGTGGCTATGAGCTGTGACCTTTAGGTAGGGGAAGGGGGTCCACCATATCTCATTTTTTTTTACAAAGTGGGAGAAAAGCGCGCGCAGCTGTGGAGCGGTGCTCCGTGGCATATTTTATCGTAAAATGAAGGTAAGGTTCGAAGTAAAACAAGTCATACATCGACAAAAAAGGATTTATTTATCAAATGTTACAAGTACAGTTGGCAAGGTAATAAGGACAAATAGTTTTGTACCCGTTAGTCTTGACTGGGAATGAGATTGTTAATCCTCTGAATACAGTTCTATTACAACCTAAGTTATCCTTATCACTTAGAAAACAGCATGCGCTTAGCGAGATTGGAATTACACTTGACGTGGAGAGGTGAAACTATCATACTCAAATCTCATTTTGCTTAAGAATTTTACACTTTGATCAGAATGAAGCTTAGTTTTCATTTATCGCTAGTGGTGTCACCTTTATAAAAAAATCTTGTTAGTGTTATGTTCATACAAACATACCTGCTCGAATTCGATCAAAGAGTAAAACTCTATGTGTAGGTATTAGTATTACACACGTCCGATCGACACCGCATTGATGCTTGTTCGACTTCGTACATTTATGACGTATCAATAACTATAATCGACATTGGTTAAACATCATCTATGGGTGTGGATCATGCCAGTCTAATAACAACGTAAGCTTTCTTTCTCAAAATCAATTGTTCATAAAACTAGTTCGAGTAAAATTCAGTCTATAGACACGTGTGGCCCATAACAGTAGCGTGGGTAATAAAGGTCCAACGCAGTGGGGCCGGGGAATGTGAACATACACCTTGACTTACAAACATTAAAATAAGTACGCTTAACTAAAACTACGCTTAATCTAAAAAGTCAAAATATAAAATCTCGGAAACCGTGTATTTTAAAGTTGTGTCTCCGTACAAACTGTTCTATCTTAATCGTATACTAGAATGATCGAAGTGAGGTGGGCGGTTGCCGCAAGAGGCCTGAGAAAGTGGTGGGAAGTCATAGTTGCATCTCTGACGCGATTCAAATACATACACTAGTACCATACGAATATTAATAGGTAGCCATAAAAAAGCATGGCTTTCTGACATATCTTTGTTTATCTTTTTGTATTTTTTTGGCATTTTCCATGCTAAGATTTTAAAGTTATTAAGCAAAGGAAAAATCCGACCGCGGGCAGGATTAGAACCTGCGTCTTCTGGTTAGGTACACCGGACGGGTGGCTTAGCGGTCATAGCGTCTGGTGTACCTAACCAGAAGACGCAGGTTCGAATCCTGCCCGCGGTCGAATTTTTCCTTTGCTTAATAATTTTAATATCTTTGTTTAATTAAAATTTGACATTCATTATGTTGAAGTTGCATTTCGTTTCAGTGGACACCGCGCCAGAGCCTACGGTAATAACAGTACACTATAAAAGATTTATATATTCTTTAATAGATGTAAAACATCGATACACTACACTTTCTCAAACACCGTACAAATTTCGCGAGACAACTTTATATTTCGATTGTTAATGTTATCTAATACTTATATAAAAGATCTGTTTACAGTTTTTATGTAAAAAAATAATAAATACTTTGCTAACTTTGAAAACTGACTGAGTACTGATATAATTAATACGTGCAAGATAAAGCAGGCAGCTTGCACAAGGACAGTAGTTGATCGTGATAAAAACACATTAGTGGTCTATAATTTACTAAAATAAAAACAGCCGGTACATCTTTGTTCACTGGCAACTATTTCAAATTCAATACATTAAAAAACCGTTACACATTTCACTTCCCTGGCCTAGTGGCCAGTACCTATGTATACCTATGTAGTACCTATGATGATCCATTTAAGAAATAGAGTGTCTATGATTATAGTATTTGAACCAATAAAAGTGTAAAAAGTTAAAAATGTACACGGACACATACAACAATTAGGTAGGCTTTTAAAATCTATTATTACCTTGTCGGGGAATGTATGTAGCGATCGGAGTTAATATCGACGGATATAATAATCACATTAAGTTCTAAATTTAAATTATCTTTGAATTAGGTGCACTAAGCGAGCTCGCGAGCGCATGTGGCTTAATGCTAACGAACTTCCTACCTACTGAGGAAGGAAGGTGGGACCGGGTTTGACACTTTTATATTAATTATTTTGTGGTTAATTAAATAACTCCGATCAGTTAGTTTAATAAATAAAAATATATGATTAATATCTATATTTATCGTACAACCTTAAAAAGAAGGGTATACCTAAAAGAAAGGGCTTTATAGTGATCATTGTAACAAAATATATCATTATGTTTCAGTTTTTGTTTGAAAATGTTTGCATTGTCTGTCCTGTAACCTGTTCAAATCTCTTTTGAAAGTCTTTTGTCTACAAAATCTTACAGGGACTGCTATATTTGGTACAAAAACTGTCCTGTATGAACAATTATATAGTACCTAAATGAAAGTCGATTTTGAAGCAATCAAATAGCAGGCGTGTAGGTAACAACTTAACGGATGAATGACCGACATGCTTGATTGAATCGATTTATAATATGTCTGCAAACATTTTATACGACTAATAAGATTGTATGGGTTTTTCTGATGCAACTGAATACTTATTGCTCTAATATTACAAACAAAATTGTATTTGTATCATATAGAAAGCTTTGGAACGAATTCTAAATATTGAATATAAATGTAATTCTTAAGAAGTGCCCATCACTCTAACATTTACGGCGTATACCCTTTCTAAATAACCTTGCATAACTAATTATTGTGTGTAAAAATAATATCTATTTCACATCCCACGAAATTTGCATTGGGTCGCCATCTATACACATATAATTTAATACTATTAACATTAATTAATCTTCCTAAGATCTAGGTACTTATTTTCTAGCGACAGTAATCAGCACGGTTAATCCATAACCGTCACAAACGGTTTTTTTCCGAACCCGTATCTAGACATTGACAGAAACTTCTTTAAAAATCAGCTACATTGTTTATTTTTTAACTTAAATGACGGTATTGGATTATAGGTGCGAAACTTAAAAGAAATATTCCAAAATTCAATACATAAAATAAAATTGCATGCTAATTTAAAATCATTCAAAATTCTTACTCTATATTAAAAATAAAATAATTCGATGGATACTCAGGCCTTGTACTATGACCAGACTTACATAATGTTTTACACACGAATTGACGAAGCAACGTCGAATGACGATCTTCATCAGTGAACTAATACTTGTTTATAGTACAATTGACGCGTACATGTTTAACGCAAAACTAGACAAATATGGAGATTTGAGAGGTCTTTGGCTAGCATTGCTACTAACCAGGGGCTGTTATTTTACTAGTATTAGAATCGTCTTCAAATGACACTATTTCACAAGGATTGACAGATTTGGTAGACAAAACTGCCAAAAACCAACCAATTAATAAAATAAATAATCCAAAGTAAATCATAATATAAATCCTTGAAATCTGAACAACTTTTACTATGAGACATCGAACATTGTACAATAGGGAGCCAATAAAATCATACATTTATAAGTTGCTCAATAACAATATTATGCTATTTATTTATATATTTTTATATGTCAAATATTATAATGCTTATAAACTGGCTTGTTTCATCTGACATTCAAAGTACAATAGTATTCATTATTTATGTCGTATTAGCAAAACATCTTAAAAATTCTTAAAAATATGGACATCTACTGAAGAATACAATGCAATTCAATCAATAAAATCAATAATTAATATAAATATCAGTTAGGGTAGCAATAGGCCTGCTATTGTTAAATGGAAGCGTATGTTTATTGAGATCTACTTATTGTTAAAAATCTATAATCTGAGTATGGGACGCAGATTTACAGATTAAACATATCTGCACGTTATCGATAGATCCCCCAGTAATACTGCTTCAAGCAAGCTTTAAGCCGCAGGGTTTCTGCGTTTGAATAATCTGGGTAGTGCAATGAGTAACAATCAAGGCAGCTGCCTTACTAGTTTATTTCTGCTTATATATTTTTTCGTAAGAGGATAAGGGATAACATTTTAATACGTCATAGCAAATTAGAATTTTTGGTGACCATAGTTGGAACTAACATTACTTTATTTTGAACGGGACAATGTATTTATGTTAAAATTAGTTATTGTTATAAAATGTAGTTTCTGGCACTAATATCTATTGATATGGCTCAGACTGGCCAGCACAGTGCGTCGACACATAGAAACTAAATTCAAAGACACCATCATATGAACGACCATACCTATTTCAGTAGAACAAATATGTATGATACTCTTATAGTGTTCGTTAATTAATTATCTCAATAAACAACGCAAAAATAACTAAGAGGCGACATTCTTATATCTTAATTGAAATAAAGCATGTGTTCTTAAGGTAACAATAATTCAAAATATGCTTATTTATCGTCGATTATTAAAAATTATTCAGCAGTTTGTAGATATCGACGCAATAATACGTACAATAATATACCAGTTAACAAATGTCGTCCCTTAGCGTAGGGTTATTGGGTTAGCCCACTATTAGGGATACACGATAGCTTCAAGTTTTACCCAGAAGTGGGTGTTGGTTTTATAGTACTTACGGGGTGAAAGTAGGCAGGGAGGCGAGTTTGGCCTTGACCTCCTCGCCGGCGTCGTCGCAGAGCAGCAGAGTGTGGGAGTAGCCCATGCTGACCTGTGTGATGTTGAGCCCCTCCATGCGTGTCACCTCCTTAGGCCTGGCTGACGATTTGTTAATATCACCCGTGCCCTGGAAGTATGTTGACATTACATGTAAACGTATGGACATTTTGTGGTATTATTATAGTCTGGTAATAAGAATTCGGCGTCTCTAAAATATTAGATAAATAATTGGATAAATGATATATATACTTGGACACTTTTACACAGCACCATCTAGTCCCAAACTAAGCAGAGCTTGTACTATGGGTACTAGACAATGGATATAAATACTTAGTATTTATAATACATAAGAAACACCCCGACGAACACACTTACCTTTATCACATAAATTATGACATGAGGAGTCTGTATCTGGATATTGGCCCTCTGACCGAGGAATTACTTCGCGGGCTAAGGAATTAGCCTGGTCCTTGTTATCAGATGTTGCCCACTAACACTTGGACGCGTTGCTCCACATCCGATAGCAAAAAGTAATTTGTTGTTAGTATAATGTTGCCGTGTTAGGTAAAGTTGCCTCAACATGGTGGTAATTATATAAACTACTAGCTGCCCCCGCAAACGTTGCTTTGCCATAAAAAAAAATTTAGGGGTATGAAAAATAGATGTTGGCCTATTCTCAGACCTCCCCGATAAGCACAAAAAATTTCATCAAAATCGGTCAAGCCGTTTCGGAGGAGTATGGCAACGAAAACTGTGACACGAGAATTTTATATATTAGATATTATTACTATTTGTTACTTAATGTTATTGGCGGTATGGATGCGATTATTCAACAAAGAGTAACAAGCAGTCGCAAAAGTTGAAAGAATGTTACCTAATGTTATCATGTTGAATTCTGTTGTTCCACAAAAAGTAACTACGGTGTGCATACAACTTTAAGAAGGTAGCAACATGCGCCTCAGTAAATCCTATATAAAAGGGACGTTTTAGACCCCAAGTTGAAGTTTTTCCTTATCTGGGATGAAAGCCCCTGGTGAGGATGGAATCACGAATACAGCGTTGTGCCACATCTTCCACCAGACAGTGGTGGTGTTGGTGCGCTTGTACACCGAAATATTTTCCATGAGGGTTTTCCCAACGCTTGGCAGTTGGGGAAGATCATTATGATTCCCAAATCCAAGAACTTTATTCATCAAGTTGCTGACCACCATTCCTACGGTGTGTTGTGACACCTGACACTATCCTAAATCATTCTTTGGACAGAGTAGTACGGGTTCCGTGCTGAATATAGGATGACGTTATATGGTTGAGGGTACTGCACGTTCTCACGTCAGCCGTGAATAAGTGTGAGTACGCCGCCGCAGTATTCCTCGACATGGAGAAGGCGTTTGATAGAGTCTGGCATACCGGTCTGCTCTACAAACTCTCCCTCACCACCACGCCCCGCCGACTTGTACGGGTGGTCTCCTCCTTCCTACAGGACAGACGGTTCAAGGTTGCGGTGGAGGACCAGCTCTCCGATGCGCGCCCCATCTCCGCTGGGGTGCCGCAAGGCAGCTGTATATCGCCTGTGTTATACTCCGTTTACACAGACGACATTCCCGCCACGCACTCCGCTACGCTCGCGCTGTACGCGGACGACGCCGCGTACATCACGTTACAAAACACAGGCGATGATAGTTACAGGACGCGGTAACTTTCACCCACCCAACCTTGAGCTAATGGGAGCCGACATCACCTGGACCCGGACCGCCAAGTATTTGGGGGTCAAGCTGGACCATCGGCTCACCATGGGCCCGCACGTCCGGAGCGTAGTCGACCGAGCCAGGACGACTCGCAAACTGCTCCGGCCGATGCTCTCCTCCCGCCTGCCACTACGAGTCAAGCTGGGGGTGTACAAGACGTACATCCGCCCGCAGCTGACATACGCTGCCCCAGCCTGGCTCGCCCTCACGTGCGAGTCGCACAAAAAGAAGCTAAAAGTATTTCAAAATATAACACTCCGCCAGATAACTCACGCGGCTCGCTACGTGAGGAATTCTGTGATTCACAGGGACCTGCGCATGGAGAGCATCGAGGACTTCGTCGTGGGGATGACGAAGAGGATGTTCGCGCGCGCCGACGCCTCCGCCTGGACGCACATCAGGGGCATGGCGCCCTGGGCACCCTAGCCGCCCTGACACGAGCCCACCACCGCCGATAGCCATGAGACCCGCCCGCAGACGACAGTGCGGACCAAAATTATTATTATTTTTATTATTTATTTATTTCGACGACCTCTGTGGTCTAGCGGTTCGAGTGCCGTACTGCTGATCATGGGGTCGTGGGTTCGATCCCCACAGGACACAAATATTTGTGTGGATTAAACACGAGTATTTGTATTTATCTGGGTGTTTCTTATGTATTTACAAAAAAAAGTATTTAAGTATTATATCCATTATCTAGTACCCATAGTACAAGCTCTGCTTAGTTTGAGAATAGATGGTGTTGTGTAAAGATGTCCCAAAAAATTTTTTTTTTTTTTTTACAAAGAAGTGCTTTCAATTAAACATTGCCCCACAAAATTGTGTTTATCAGTGTGACTGCGGGATCGTGAGTCTTCGTACAATTTATACTTAATACATACATAGTTAGGTATATAATTATTAATAATAATAACGCAAATATTTTAGCGAAGGAAAAATCCGACTGCAGGATTCGAACCAGCGTCTTTTAGTTCAATACGCCAGACACAAATACCACTAAGTCACTCAGATACGATTTATTATAGTAAATACATATCAATAATCCTGCCCACAGTCAAATTGTTCCTTCGCTAAAATAACTTCATAACATTAGCATGAAAAATGAAAAAAAAAAAACATACAATTACGCAATTATTATAACATAAATGTCGTTCAAATGATGTGGGATTAATCACACATATTATTTGTTTCCTGATACAAATATTTTGTTCACAAAATATATCTGAGTGTTTCTTATTTATTATAAACATATATTTACACAAAAATATATATACAAGTATTATAATTACTCATTATCTAGTACTCATAGTAGAAGCTCTGTTTAGTTTGAAACTAAATGATACTGTGTAAAATGTCAATGATATTACATATAATCACGCCTGTATTCCCCGAAGAGTTGGACAAAGATACACCAATATAATAATACAAAATATAAATATTAACAAAAAAAATCAATGCGATTATGTCTTTCCAGCTATATACACCGAAAATTCCATTAAAATATTTCGGTTTATTTAACCGGACGGACGCTGGTTAGAATCCTGCATGAGGATTTTTTCTTTCGCTAAAATTTATATCGTTGAAAATGTTTAGCGTGCGTTAGTACGAAATAAAGTAAGTACCGTCGGTTAAAACAGTATTTTGAGTTCACTGGCGTCACCTAAAAGACTTATTTTGGTTAAAGCGTCCGGTGTATAGCCCGAAGCAATTATAGTTAAAAATAAAAAAACGAATAATAGTAAGAGTAATATTACCAGTTCTCCGTAGGTGGGTGAGACGCCCCAAGCGACGAGCGAGTCGTCAGCTGCGATCACGATGGAAGTGTTGCTAGTACCAACACTACGAATGTTCCAGCCTGATCAATGAAGAAAAAGTTATAATTATCTTTTTGTATATTTTTGGCATTTTCCGTGCTAAGATTTTAAAGTTATTTAGAAAAGGAAAAATTCGACCGCGGGCAGGATTCGAACCTGCGTCTTCTGGTTAGGTACACCAGACGCTATGACCACTAAGCCACCGCGATACCTACCCGTCATGTCGAATTTTTCCTTCACATACTGAATTTACGTCTTTATGGTGACGACAATAGGTGTTACTGACGTCCTGCCCGCGGTCGAATTTTTCCTTTTCTAAATAACAAGTAAAAATTAACCAAAGTTCTGTATGTCCCACAGAACCAACATGTCTACGGCATACGGCAGTTAAATTTCATGTTAAATTTACGCCAGTTTAATATGAGATAAGAACATTAGTGTACCTACCCCCTAAACACGCGTCACTGGGTTCAGAAATTTAAACCATTCCTAACACATCGAAGCCCTCCGTGCCTCGAATGGCACTAAAGGCCGTAGATTGTCACACGAACACCTGTGGCAATCTTTAGTGGTAGTGAAAAACCCAGAAAACCTGACAACCAGTCTATCCTCAGGATATCGGTATTACCCAGGTTGCGGAGGTCTGATGGCAGTCACTTCGTGTAAAATACTGATATTCAGCCGCATCTGTTTTTCTTATTATTTTTTTATTCTTGATTGGCCTACGCTTGACCGCCAGTTCGCCTGATGTTAAACGGAATAAATAATTTGGTTAGACTGGTGGCCGACCCCAACATAGTTGGAAAAGGTTCGAAGGGTGATGATGCAGATAGAAGATAAGGCATACTAAATACTTATAACATAACATAGATACCATCAAGCCTGTATCCCGGAAGGGTTAGCTAGAGGTGTACTCATGTACACTCAAAATTCACCGGTATGATTTTGGTGTCATGTAACCGGGCACAATTTCAAATCCCGAGCATTTTATGGACAAACCCAATAATATTGACCTGGGAATCAAACGCGGGACCTCACATTACTTAGAGGACCGCTAGACCAATGTTAATAACTAATAAAACATGCTTATTAAAGTTGCATACATTGTAAAAAAATCCAGTAAATTGCATAGTGGGCCCGTGCAAATAAGTTTGATCTAATCTTATAAAATCGAGTTGTTATTAATTAATTACTGTTACTCATTTGAGACCCAAAATTAGCTATATGTATTGTAGCTATTGCCTAGCTCACTGTAGTGATAACCTAATGATATGATAATTGGACTGCTAAGGCTCGGGTTTACATCCAAAGCAGGCACCTGACTTCGTAATCACGTGCGTATTAATAACTGATTAGGATTTGCTTGACCGGTGAAGACTTTCTCAACGACGGCGTCTAAAATCTGCTAACCAGCATAAGGCCATCGTGGTGGACTTGATAATTTCTTCTCCACGCCTAGACTTGTTGCAATCTAACGTTCGAATTGATATTCTTTCGACAAATAAACCTTTTGACCGCCACGGACGTGTATAGACGTCAAATGAAAACTTGCTCAAGACGCCAACGACGGCATGGCACGTCAAAAATACCACTTTTTTTTTGTCAAAATAAATACCTATATAATTTTTTTTTGTTTTTTTTTTGTACCTATTATTAGATACTAGAATTTATCGCTTGGCGTAGAGAACACGGATTTTCGTTATTGATATCCAGTTCAGTAACATCATTTCTAAACATTTTGTTGTTTTCTACAATTAACTAGATATAAAAAGTGAGTCACCGCTTAGATCTTGCACCGGTTTTGGGTACATGTTCGCTTCTCCTGTGCGCTTCGTCTGCCCGAACAAGAACAGACCACCTGTGGAAAACATTTATAATGTAAGTATATCATCATCAGCCTGTTGTGTCTACTGCTGGATAGTGTTGGGTAGGACATATAAGAGGCAGCACATTTGTGCTGTACATGACGTCAAAACGTAAGAGCGGTTCAACATTTTATATTGTAGTCAACAGCAAAAGTAGATGATCAAAATCAGAAATTCAATACTAATGAACGGAGTTATAATAAATAAATAATAATAATAATTTATTTCACAAAATACATTGTACACGAAAGAAAACAAATAAGAAATATAGCCATTGAGAAGATCAGTAATGTTTGGATAGACTCTGGTACCCATGATAAGATTTAACTTGTGTTATGGGTACCAGGACTCTCTCACACTAAGATTATAGAACATAGTTTTTTATTAAACTAATAATTATCTGATTGTTGTTTAAATGTAAGGTGAATGTGTGAGTAATTTTCCACTTTTCCACATTCGCTAAAAAGTTCGCGTCAGAACTGTGTGGCGTCGAAGTGATTCAAAAGTATGTGATTGTAAATTATACCAAACATTTACAACTAGTACAACTGCCATATTATTATATTCATGATCAGTTTTGACTGTTTTTTTTTTATAGAAGATTTGAGTGCGTTTGACCGCACCTCACCTGATGGTAAGTGACGATACTGCCGAGGATGTAGCACGCCAACTCAAATAGTGCCTATTCACTCTCACCTTGAAGGTTCCTAAATCATATGAATCGGGAAACAGCAGCCGGCAGAGAATTCCACTCCTTGGCCGTTCGCATGATAAATGAATGACTCCAAAAAAGTAAAAAGTTTTGATCATCTACTTTTGCTGTTGACTGTACTACTTCAAATTTTATGTCGCGACAGTCGTAAAGTCGGGTTACTCACTCTCCGTCTGCGTAAAGCTATAGGACGAGGACAGAGAGGAGCGAGGCGCATGCTATACAAATGACAATAGCACGTCATTCTACAATGAACATTACGTGTCCGCGTTTCGGGTCTCGAGACATCAAATGTCATACTCATAATTTCAAACGTATCACCGAGCTTCAGTACACCTCGCCTCATTTGAAATAGGACATTGTACTGGCTCAGTGCAAAAGAGGCTACTCTTAAAAACTCTTTTTCATGTCGTGTCCTACCCACCACTACTGCTGGACGTAGGCCTCTTTTCGTGAAGGCCACAGCCTTTCAGCTCTTTTCATCCAGCCATTGCTAGCTGTGGTCCGCAATCGTCACTCCACCTGGCTGGCGTCCCACACTACACTTGCCTAGACCTGGTCTCCACTCAAGAACATATTTGCTACAACTTGTTTGCTCATCCTTTCGACCTTTGTCGAATTTCTGATGTATATTGTAACTACATACCTTACCTATCCAATAATAAAATGAGATGAAAATTATCATAGGTAAGTGTTTTTCTCAATGCTAGCGAATATCCTAAACATTCGGAAAAAAACCGGCGAAGTGTGAGTCGGACTTGCGCACGAAGGGTTTCGTGCAAGAGCACCCCTTAAATATTTATTTTATTCTGTTTTTAGTATTTGTTGTTATAGGGGCAACAGAAAAACATCATTTGTGAAAATATCAACTGTCTAGCTATCACGGTTCATGAGATACAGCCTGGTGACAGATGGACTGTGGCGTAGCTTAACTTAAACTATGTGTGTTAATCATGTATAATGCCGTAACGTAAAACGTTTGTTTTGTATAAATAATCACATAAATTGTATTAATAAATTACATTATATACATAGGTCATAAATTTTATTGTAATAAATTAAATATCTATAGTAAATATATTGTAAGCATAAATATAGTTAAAAATATTGTTTTATATACAACGCACGATATTTTATATTAGTAGTGATTGAAACAGGATTGTCATCGCTACGTCACAACGGCCGGTGCGCGGGCGCGTTTCACTTTTGAGCATTCGAAGCCGGGCTCCGGTCGGGAGTCGATTACCGTATACGACGCGGAACGCTTGTACATCGCTTGCGCACTCGCCTGCTTAAAATTATCGTTTATTCTCATGTTCTCCTTCTTTCTTAGTGCTAAAAACTTTCTTTCCTTGTGACTCTTCTATTCTACTGCCTACTGCTGTAACTTTTGTGCTTATATCTGTCCTCTGTGTGGTGCAATAAACATTTTCATTTCGTGCATCATAACCTGCATTTTATTCATCTCTCGCACACTGCTTACGCTGCTATCCCAGTGAGTTACAAGCACTATACAACTAGCTAACTATACGCTATATGGACGAACAGCAGTCTTAGTAACAGGGTCCCGTTTTTACCTTTTGCGTACGGACCCTTAAAAAATAATCATAATAGTACGTTACCAAGCTCGTTGACGGCGAGGCTGTATGTTCCGCCGCAATGCACGGAGCGGACGCCCCGCGACTGAGAGTCGAAGTACTTGATCATACGCGGGACGCTCTCGTCCTTCTGCTCGGCGTGCCCCAGCCGCCCGAAGCCGCCGAAGCCCCAGCTGTATGCGCGCTTCCGGGAGTCTATCGCTACCTGTAACATCAATAATTGACCCTAAAAATAACACTTGAGAACGCTTACCTATGTAAAATATAACTAAATAAATGCAGGATAAAAAATAACAAAGTGAATTATTGAAATCATACCGTATGGTTATTTCCGCAGGAAAAGTCGACTATTTCGACGTCCTTCACGATGTTGACGTGGCCCTCCTTGTTCTTCTCGAAGAAATGCGCCACATGCTTGGGCACGGTCTCGAAGTGGAACGACAGCTTCGTTGAGGTGACGAAGTACTTGCCGTCGGTGTTGTGACCTGAGGATATTCAGGGTTTTGGAATAAGACCCATTATTACACTAATACTAGGGGAGAAAGTACCTCTTTACAGCCCTAAAGCTCTCTTTCCGACCGTAAAGTTGTATGAAAACCCATTACCAGTTTGGATTTTTAATACCGTTTAATTTTGATAAAGCAAAGGAATGTTGAATTCGAATTTCGAATACTAAGTACAAATAAAAAAATAATAATAAGTACAAAATGTTTACGATTTAAGGAGGATTTATACGATTTTATAGTATAAGGTACCTGTTGTATAAAATTGAGATTGTTTCGAGTTTTTTTTTTGTAAGTCATATATTTAAGAAAATCTCTACAAATCATAAAAAAACTTTTGACCGGAAAATCTAAACAACAGTGGCATAGTAGTAAGGCCTTTAGCGCAACATTTCCTAATAAATAATAATAATATCTTGTAAATATTTGAACCATTTCATATTTTTGTCGCACCTACGAGGGCAGCAACTTATTCTTCCGTCGCGGGCGTGTGACACCCTCGCTACGCTACTATTAAATAAGTACTTATGTAAGTATATTTAATTTTTGATACAACCAAAAACATTTAAATATTATTATCGATAGACATCACAAAAATAATCATAATATACTTCTTGTAACCAATCTGAAACAAATAGATCTGTCTAGTATCATAAGAAATCAAATCGAGACGAAAGTTCCCGATTCGTTCCTTTCCTTTTAAATATCTTTAAAGGCTGTATAACTTACCCAGCTGACCATACTCGGGCAAGCCGAACGAGTGCAGAGCGCCATTGCAGTCGAGGATCATGGAGAATTCGGCACCGCAACCCACCTTCACCACGGGAGCACCACTGAAAATATAATGCAGCAAGCGTTAATTGACAAACGGAAATATGTTGGCAGTCTGTTGAACCGCTTTTTCTTCCCAGAAAAAAATATCTTCAAATACTGCTTACCCAGCAGTCTTTAATGATTTTGACGTTGATTTATGACGCGAAAAAGCAGTGATAACCTAGTAATATGACCATTGGAGTGCCAAGTCGAAGGTCTCGAGTTCGAACCCAAGGCACGCACCTCTGACTTTTCGAAATCATGTGCGTATTAACAAATAATTATCACTCGCTTAAACAGTGAAGGAAAACCTCGTGAGGAAACCTGCATGTCTTAGAGATTTTCTCTACGGCGTGTGAAGTCTGACAACCCGCACTAGGCCAGCGTGGTGGACTATAGCCTAATCCCCCTCATACTGGGAGAGGAGACCCGAGCACAGCAGTGAGACTGTATATGGGTTGATAATGATTATGACGCTATAGATTTTCCAGACCTGACCCCTCATTATATCGTAGGACAACACAATGAGAAGTCAGCTTACACGGGCAATGTTTAACTTTGAGTTTTATTAACATCGCTCCATACTATGGATATATATGGATACTAATATACACCGTGTTTTTTTTGTCGTCTTACAGCCGAAAGGATATACTTCTACTCATCATGATCAACAATTTCTTGTATGGGATCAACCATGAAGTGCAGAAAAAGACAGCTTCATCCTACACTTTGTCGAGCGACTTGAACCATTTTCTAAGAAACAGCTCTCTTTTTTTAAGATTTCAGACTTATAGTCTCACATCTAGAACAAATAATATTGAAATAATGATTTCATTTCGGCTGTAAGATGACAAAAAACACGGTGTACAATTGAGTGATATCTTTACGGACTGAATAGGAGGCTGAAAAGAAGAGAGGAGAATACGGACTGAATGGGAGTTCCCCTTATTAGTTCTATTCGGTCATCAGACCTAATAGGACTATCTAACTAATAAGGCAGGAGAGGAAGGCAGAGGTCTTGTATTCAGATTATGATTAACATAATCTCAATACAAGTCAAAAGTCAAAGTCAAAACATTTATTGCAAACTAAGTGTACATAAAGATATTATTTTATGGTAAGGTACAGTCAGCAACGAAAGTCGCTGAACACAGCTAAATTTTTTTTATTGTCACAGCTCCAGAACTTGGCAACAGGTCTTTTCTACTAAGGTAACCTAAATATTTAATGGTCAACTATGCAATTATTTCGCATAACCTTCGTAGGTCAGTAACTTCATACTTGTTAAAAATCATATTGAAGATTGCAACATGTTCAGCGACTTTCGTTGCTGACTGTACTTATGACTTAGTGCCTTTACAAGACCTCTGCCTTCCAATTTCTGGGTAATGCCGATTGTCCAGACATATAAATATCATACAATACTAGCAACAATAACATTACGATCGCACTGACATACACACACAGACATACTGCACTGACACACATACAGTCCACTATTACCAACTGCATTCTGCAGCCATTTTTTTTGTGTATAATATCATCATTGGTCCTAAAGTTATTTAGAAAAGGAAAAATTCGACCGCGGGCAGGATTCGAACCTGCGTCTTCTGGTTAGGTACACCAGACGCTATGACCACTAAGCCACCGCGATACCTACCCGTCATGTCGAATTTTGCCTTCACATACTGAATTTACGTCCTTATGGTGACGTCAGTAACACCTATTGAAATGCAAGTTTTTGCTTTTCAACCGACACAACTTACTTCTTATCATTGGTCCTATCAGAATACCAGTGCTGTTTCATTGTTTGTTTTTTTAAATGTTCCAGCATTTTGCTGGGATAGGGTCCTTTTTGGCCACGTAGAGGGTTGCTGTGGACATTGTATGTACTTAGATGTCTACTTGATTTCTGTATGAGTACAAATAAAGGTTTATTTCTTTCTTTCATTGAGTAAAGATTTTTCAAACAAAGTTTCTTTCACACAATAATCGATTATAGACCTTATTCTCTCAAACACCGATATCATGACAGACTGGTTGTCAGGCTTTTAAGTGCGAAGTATTAAGAATGGTCACACATCCACAGATTGGCCGCGGCTTGTATAGTTTAACCTAGCAGATCAGTTGATCAGTATTACTTAACCGTTAACACCTCTTTCTTATTTTATTACTGTAAAAAAAAAGCGCTTCTTTAGATTTGTAGGCTATGATTTCATTTATTATCGTATTGTCATCTCCATCTTGTATATAAAAATGAATGTTTCTTGTTTGTTCAATATTCATTCCTATATTTTCCTATTTACCATTCATCAGATTGCAATGGAGTAGTGACCATCACTGCGAAGGGTTCTGACCAAATAAAATTCAAACAGAGGTAACGCATGGCCGACCACAGCTAGAAAATAAATAAAGGGCGGGAAGATACTATAATATTTTTTGTTAAGATGCCTGGATATAAAATATTATCAGTACACGGTTAAGTAACTATAATATATCCGCTCAAATCATTCAAAGAATTGGTGTACACTTGCGATATATTTTGTATGTTAAGTTATATTTCGGTATCTCAACATAAAATTTCCATATCGCTCGATAGCTGATACTGTAATATGAAAATATATAGTATCTTAGCCGTTTGTCATAGTTCATACAAATTGTACCATACAATTTGTATGAACTGATGAGCGATATTCTATGTTAACATAAATATTATAGTATCTTCGCCGTGTGTTACGCCGTTAATAGGTTAATGGTAGTTACTTGTATCTGACGCGGGTGGGTTTGAGCACTTGAGGCACGGTGTTGCCGATGCCACACTGGCCGCACTTGTTGTCGCCGCACGCGTATACAGTTCCCGTGTCTGTTAACACAATAAACATTAGATAATACGCATTTGTGGTCGAGTGAAATGTGACATGTCAAATATAGGAAGATCTTTATCTGTCAGGAAAAGGACGATCTTTGACCTTGAAAAATGTTTTTTTTTGCAAATGTTGACTCGATGGGGACTTTTCACATTTCATCTATAATCGTGTTCTAACATTCTTAAAATTTTTCAGCGATATGCGAATTTTTGTAACATTGCTTGCATCTAACTTGATTATTATTTTTTATTATTATATACGGGCTATTAAGTATTAACCGTCAACAACCAACTTTGGGTCGCGGCAGAACACCCACGTGAGAATCCTTCAGAAGGGCAATACACTTCATCCTTTCATCAAAATGAAAAAAAGAAGTGTATTGCCTATTATTAATCCCGACGTTTCGGACCCTTTACCGCGTTCATGGTCCATAAGTCTACCCGTGGACGGTTTATTTCATGTATATATGTATTATATCCATTGTCTAGTACCCATAGTACAAGATCTGCTTAGTTTGGGACTAGATAGTGTTGTAAGAAATTGTCCAGGAATATAAAAAAAAAAAACAATGTTCACATACCTGTGACAAATAGCGTGTGGTGTCTACCGACGGCGGCGTGGATGATGTTCTTGCCGCGCAGGGTGGGCACCGGCTCCGGTTCGTTGCGGGTCAAGGTGTCACCGAAGCCGAGCTGACCGCAGGTGTTGCGACCTGGTACACGAAATACACATATAATGACGACGTCTGTGGTTCGAGTATCGGACTGCTGATTGTGGGTTCGATTCCCACAGGACACAAATATTTGTGTGGTTAAAACATAAGTGTTTGTGTTTGTCTGTGTTTCTCATGTATTATAAGTATGTATTTACAAAAAAAAAAGGATATAAGCATTTTATCCATTGTCTAGTATCCCTAATACCAGCTCTGATTAGTTTGGGACTAGATGGTGCTAGGTAAAATAGTCCAAAAATATTTATTTATTTATTTATTTAAGAAAGGCGGCTTGTAACCTTATTAGTATAAAATTTGTAAAAACTTAATTTCTTTAGACTTTTCCCAATTTTGATAGCTTCGACTTCCAATCTGTCAAAATTGGGTTCTGATATCCTACCGTCAGGTATGGTCAATTTTAGGGTAATGCCAAAATACTGAGGATACACATTTTGTTGCTGAAACTTGTAAAACTGTAACAATAGGAAGGGGAAGAAGTCACTGACTCCTGAAACAGGTATCTTAACATAGCTCTGCAGTCGGATTATTTGTAAGTTTTGTAAATATATATTATTATTATACACTGGTAAAGTCAAACATTCAGGGTCAAAGTCCCTCCCACTGCCAACACAACGTTTCCTCTCGGAGCACTGGCAACCTGTGGATGTGGGAGTGTCTCTTATTTAGATCCTTTGGAAACCTTTTCCTTTGGGAAGCATGAAACCTTTTTTAGTGCGAAAATCCTTTGAGATCTTCTGTCAACAGAGCCAGGGGAAGCCAATTATAGACCTTTGTCAATTATTTGGTAACAAAATACAGTTGAAGTGTTTTTTGTCATCGGTAAAACAGTAATACTTACCGAAAGTGTACACCTCTCCATGTTCGTCCACCAACACGGAGTGGCCAGCGGAGCAGCTGCTGGCTATGAAGCGGTACTGTAAATAAAAAATAGGCAAACTGGAAAAAAGACTTGTCACGAAAAAAAAAAGGTCATAAAATACAATATGTATAGGTCTTATAGGCTTATTAGCTTAGTTCTAAAAATGGACCGATAGGCATAAATTTAGAGTCCTATAGTCCTCGGGAACACTACTCATAGGTCACCATTATGCCGCCGCCAACTAGTACTAAACATTTAAAACACTACTATGTACTACTATATATCGATAATGTTACCCCACTAGGATATTCTCGTCTATCTTGGGTGCGTTTACAAACACCCAGACCCTGAACGACTACATGTAGGTTATACAAATAATGTTCCGTGTGGGGATAACCTCTGGCGCAGAAGCCGATCGCTCAGCCGCTGCGCTAAACGTGTCGTCAAATATCATTTATCAATGAACATTCTCCGTTAGAGTATCGAGGTGACTTCCACACTTCCACCCGCATTCTGTTGTATCCTATTTCCATCAGTTGCTTACCTTGCGATCGGTGAATTTATGGAAAGTGTACAGATTGGGGTGGGTCCTCTTTGTCGGGTTGTTGTCGCGACGGGCCACGAGGTCCCAGGAGACGAGGCCCGCGATCAGGAGCACGCCAGGCGTTTTGTATAGTGCACGTAGGACTTCCTGGAAACCAGAAATCAATATAGTATAAAGACACATTAGACACCTAAAACTTACCAAGTTTGCACACAGTATGGAATAAATAGAATTATCGCCGTTTGCCCTTAATGAACCGTGACCCCACCAGAGGGTCGTAACAATTGCCTCCAAGCTCTTTTCACCATCGCTACGCTGTTCCAGTCACCGTTCTTCCTCCCCCAGTCATCACTCCTCATCTTCAGACTACTATCGCCAGTTAGTGCTCACCTCGGGTAATTTGATTGTAGGCTCGTCCTGCATTGGAGAAGGGCTGCGCTGTTCCTCTCGCGGTTCCTCCACAGTAGAGTCATCGCTCTCCTCGTCCTCGGAGACATGCTTCTTCGGCTTCTTGGGCTTGTTCGCGCGACTGTTGCGCGGAGCAACGTGACGGTACGACAGCATCTTGCCGTCTTTAGTCATACTGCTTCTGGGTACTGAAAAAATAATTTATTTATAACTGCATTTTGTTTGAAGCCGGTGTATTGAGACAGAAACATCTGGATTCGACAAAGTTCTCCTAAGCTGTTACACATTCGTCTGATTTTTGAGTAGCCATTTATGAGAGGACTTAAAAAGACTACCTAGCCGTTTCTTTCTCATTCTCAGCCGATCTTAAATAAATCTATACGTATATGGCATTAGGCTTGCCCCCTATTACATGGAACCTAAACATACCGGCGAACTGTGGTGTACATTGATACACCTCTGCCTAACCCTTCGGGGAACAAGCGTGATGGTATATTGTGTAAATAAAAACTTATTACATAAAAGCAACCACTTAATCACGAAATCTCAATGATGAAATTTAACACGTAGGTTGCTTAAAAACTGACCGTTACGAAAGGAATTGTGATTCCCAATGTATTGGCAGATTGGCCGGTTGCAGTTATAAAAATATCTCCTTTATGTTGTTTAGTCCACTTAAGTGGTACAGAATAGTCGCCTATCTATAGCGTAGCGAGACTGCCGATGGCAGGCTTGGGTCATACCGGGCTAATGGAGCTACGGTATAGTAAGTATCACAGTGACGTGACTTTAAAATATCTGTGACAAAATACTACCTAGTATTTTGTGAAATATCGGAAAGGATAGAGAGTATCCAAATATTTTCGATACTTTGGTAGTCGGTATATTTTACTAGTACTATGTACATTTTAGCCGCGTTTATTAACTAACGTAAACATCTTAAATCTATTAGAAAATAAAACTGAAATTCTTTCGTGCTTTTATCAGACTTGGGACAGACAGTTTAAAAAGTATTTAACAGACAGTTTAAAAGATGTAAATGCTTGGTATTTGTCACGGAGCAGATACAAATTACTGTTACAGGTAGTCACAACTATTGATGAATTATTGTGACAATGGCGGACATTTTAATATATGTATATTGATTTCTGACATTTACGTGAATATTATACATTGAAATAAAACTACTTTTTACGGATTTTATCGCGATAAATTGATATTATTAATACTGACGTTTCAGGCCCTTTACAGCGTACCCTTTACAGTCTACCCGTGACCATGGACGCTGTAAAGGGTCCGAAACGTCGGGATTAATAATATCAATATAACGCGATAAAATCCGTAAATGGTAGTTTTATTTCAATGGACATTTTAATATCTAGTATTTATACCTATGACGATAAATATACCTCAACCCTAGCTGATGGCGACTGCGACTGCGAGTAGCGGCGACGGCTTAATAGAAAGCAAGAATAGCCTGAATTATATTAATAATAAAAAACCTTCCTTCCCTGGCTTCGATTTTCAGGTCGAGCAGTGTTATTGGGTTTTATAAAATTATCAGTTTTCTTTTTAAGCTAAGCTAGCATAAAGCTAGTTTAGCTTTACATGATCAACCCATATACTGCCCCACTGCTGGGGACGGGTCTCCTCTCATATTGAGAGGGTTTAGGCTATAGTCCACCACGCTGGCCTAGTGCGGGTTGGTAGACTTCACAAACCGTCGAGAAAAATCTCTAAGGTATGCAGGTTTCCTCACGATGTTTTCCTTCACCGTTTAAGCGAGTGATAATTAATTATTAGTTTAGCTTTACGCTAGATGGAAACTGGTAGTTTACTTTCGAACAAAAACGAATACGTGTAACGACTTCAGAGCAATTCTGTATACGGATAGCCTTGTTTCAGCCTCAATCCCATAACTCTTAGTACTTAAGAGGGGTAGGGCATAGTGAGAGTAATTTCACCCAAATTGGAGCTGCTCGACTGGGGAAGTACGTCGACCTTGCAGAAAATCGAAGTGACATAACACTGTTTTGAGCTGTTGTCTTCCTTACGGTGAGCAAGGTTGCCAGTGCTCCATGAGGAAACGTTGTGTTGGCAGTAGGGAACTTTGACCCATATATTGCCAACCCAACTATTCAGGGTTTTATAAGGTCGGCAACGCACAAGTGATACCCCTGGTGTTGCAAGGGTATAGAGGCTACGATAACCGCTTACCATCAGGTGGGCTATATGCTTATTTGCCACTTTAGTTATTAACGTCAGAAATGAACCAACAGAACAGTGTACTTAGTAAAACGGTTTTTTCTGCCGAAGTAGTGGCTACTGCTTTTTGAAATAATCAAAAGATATTGATTTCTGACATTTACGCGAATATTATACATTGAAATAAAACTACTTTTTACGAGACGGAGTCTACCCGTGACCATGGACGCTGTAAAGGGTCCGAAACGTCGGGATTAATAATATCAATATACGCGATAAAATCCGTAAAAAGTAGTTTCCTTATTTTTGGACACGGACGAGACTATGCCGCTTGGTTCGATCGCTTTAATTCAGAATAAAATTAGTGAAGGCATCATTACGATACCAACTCCCTAAAAGTAAAAACTAAGTAGTTGAATTCCGGTACGATTCATCAGATTCTAATTATTAAATCTCTAGTTTTACCAGTTCCATTAAAACATATGGAGCAATCGTTTGGTGGACAATCAACGAATAAGGAAGTGATAGTTGAAACAGAGAATTACTTTTCATTTAGAAAAAAGTGTTGTTGATAGACTTGGAATATCGCTGTTAAAAAAAAATGTACAAAAAGAACCCATATTTTTCTAAATATACTTATTTATACATCACAAGAAGTACAAGGACTTTTCAAACCACCCTCGCACCTTATCGATCACTATTTCTCAGAAGACATGGCGTCTCAAATGCTAGACCTAATTGAGTATCTTTCTACGCGACCTGCGTAGGAGGTATTCAATAGCACTCATCTGTCGTCTGGTATTAATGGGATTAGAAGTCTCACACGTCAGACAACAATTTTATATTAATCATGGAAATTGTATTGCTCGGCGTGTGGGTTAAGAAACTTGTGCATGTTTTTAGGAACTATTGGAGATGTATGTCATCTCCAAGAGTAACTAAAAGCATGCACAATTTTATATTAATCATGGAAATTTTATTGCTCGGCGTGTGGGTTAAGAAACTTGTGCATGCTTTTAGGAACTATTGAAGATGTATGTCATCTCCAAGAGTTCCTAAAAGCATGCACCGTAACTACAAGTAATAGAGGCCAAATGATATACCATCGCAAATGCATTACACTGCTTGATAGCGACCCATTACAAAGGTGTCAAGCCAATTGGTCGCAATTGCTAGCTATTACTATGCACCCATTTCCGTTAGACTACGGAGCATCTATTTATTATATCTACATTGTATCCTGCACCTAACGTGCTATGACGGAGGCAAATTTAATGTTATTCACTACGAGTAGGAACTATTGTGGGTCGAGAAAGGGAAATAAGTCGCAATACTATTCAGATTTTTTCGCATATCGTGTACCTTCGCCGAAGTAGTTCCTATTACAGCAATTTAGTTTGTCAATTTTATTGACATAATAATGTAAAGAACTTCCATTGACATACCTAATATTAATTTTATCTAACCACTAATTTAATTGATCTATCCATTACTACATAGTATAATATCACTACATAGTATAAAACAAAGTCGCTTTCTCTGTCCCTATATCCCTATGTATGCTTAAATCTTTAAAACTACGCAACGGATTTTGATGCGGTTTTTTTTAATAGATAGAGTGATTGAAGAGGAAGTTTTATATGTATAATACATGTATTTTATTGTATTAGTACATTGCAATTATGTCGCTACTAGTATATAACTTTTTTAGGAAAAGAAAACCTTGAAATCGGTTTTCTTTTCCATCCTTTGCATTGTGTGCAAAAAAAATCGGTCGAGTTGAATATTGCTTAATCCACGCGGATGACGTCACGAGGCATCTATTTATTGTATACCAAAATCTTCTCCACAACATAACAAATACTTTTCTGAAAACCGCATCAAAGTCGGTTCAGCCAAACGCGAGATAATCGAGGACAAACATACATACAGGTGAAACTGAGAACCTCCTTTTTTTAAGTCGGTTAAAAACAAAGTCGCTTCCCGCTGACTGTCCCTCTGTACGCTGAGATCTTTTTAACCACGCAACTGATTTTAATACGGTTTTCACTAACATTTGGACAATTCCTTCCGCAAGATTTACATGTACAGTACATGCGTGTTATTAGTACATTGCACCCAAGCAAAGTTATTTTATATAATGATTTAAATTGATATTGCAAATTCATGAACTTTGAAACATTTATTATTGTGTAATTAGTGTGTAGCAAAATACATTCACATGCTCTAAATGTGCAAAATAGACGAACTAAATTTAATTGTGTGTAACATGTACCTACTAAATTTAATTCCTTAATGTGCTACAAGTTATGATGAGGTAAATGATAAATGATATTGATTTCTAACATTTACGCGAATACATTGAAATAAAACTACTATTTACGGATTTTATCGAGTTATATTGATATTATTAATCCCTACGTTTCGGACCCTTTACAGCGTCCATGGTCACGGGTAGACTGATATAATGATGATAAATGATATTTCTTTTTGTAAATAGATCTTTTAAAGATACTTTTACAAGTTAATGGTTTTAAATTTTGCTTGATATCCCCGGCATTTCCTAACTGACGACCTCTGGCAAGAAACACCGAAACAAGGAAAGTAGCTAATATGTGATCATTACAAATTACAATGTCTGAAATGGCCTTTTGAAGAAAGAACTATGGGCGGCTTTGAGTAGACCAGCCCCGACGGAAGGCAAGCATCAGTCACTCTGTAGCTCGACCATAATTAGGGAGCTTAACAACCCATCGCACGTTACATGTAGTCTTGTAATCGTAGAGGTAAAGGATAGTAGCAGAGCAAAGCTATATTGTCATTTCATTGGAAAGCATTCGCATTGCATAACAATAACATACAGCGAAACATAGCGTGAATATTTTCCAGTACACTCATTGAAAAATGGTGAATTCATTATTTCCTTTTAATATTATATCTGAGATATATCCATGTTATAATAAAACATACATGTCTGTGACTCTGTAGGTCCTTATCCACATAGTTACGGTCTAGTTAAATAATAAATATTACAGTTAAACTGCCTTGTCGTCCTAAGTGCAACTGATACGATAGAAGTACTGCATTCGGTTCCCCGGTCGAGCAAAGTGTTATTGAGTTTTCCTATGAAAATCTCAGTAGCAGCTTATAGTTTTGATTTGTGGGTGAACATTAGTACACCTCTGTCAAACCCGTCGGGAAATACAGGCGTGATGGTATAGTTAAAAAAAAAAACTAAAGACACTTTTGTATTTTACTAAAGAAGGTCACAAGTTTAACATAAGCCCATAAAAATAACTAGTCCGCCGTCTTTTAGAGTAACGTCATTTTATTGTTCGTAATTTTCTTAGAAAACTTCTTAAAAATCATTTAATACCCATAATCAAGATGGTAAATAAGATTTTTTGTATCGCCATCTTGGAGGAGCGTCCGCCATATTGAATTTAGTGACGTTATTTTATTTTACGTATTCTTCTCAGCAAACTCTAATTGATACTTATATCATGGGAGTGCATAAAAGAAAACTAGTTCGCCATATTGAACTTAGGATCACGTTACTTAGCTAACCACTAGTAACCACCATCCATTATCATTGAAACTAATAGTGTATGCAAAATTTCAGCTCAATTGGAAACCGCGAAGTGGGTCAAATTTAACTTCCAAGATTTTCGAACATAGTTACAGGACAGTTACGAAGCAGTGATATCACCATTGGACTGACAAGACAAAGGTCTCAAGATCAAATCCAATCTCTGACTTTTTGAATTCATGAGTGTAACATGTATTAACATGCTCTCCAAGGCACCGAGTGGCTCCCAATGTGTTAAGAACAGTCACCCATATACAGACTGACCCTTTTTTTTTTTTTTGTGTACGGGGGGATCCCTTCAAAAGGCTACCGGTCTAGGGGGGTTAGACCGGGGAGTGTGGGATTCTTACCCACTAAAACCACCCCGGTGGCCACCATCAGCACATGAGGTAGATAGAAATCAGGTCAATCAGGTTCAATTATAGAGATCCCAACTTTAATAGAATCTATTAAAGGAGCTTTCAAGAGTAACAATATAATAATATCATCCTCATGATAATGTTGTTGACTGGCAAATCTATTTAGTATGATGTGAACTGCCTATTTCAGCCAACTAAAACGCCAATACTATAGAAGAAATACTAAAAAATCACTGCTAAATCATAATATCATACAAAAATAGTTGAATGAATTGAATATTTGAATTAATGAAACATAGTTAATTTATGATTTTTGCATGAATTGTTATAGTTATAATCAATCTAACACCTGTAGGTGGAATGACCATGATGAAGTTCACTGTTTAAAATTATGCCAAGGAGATGAGTAACCGGTTAACATCTTTCTTTTTCATTAATCTGATAGTATAAGATATGTAATAAACATAATACCCATACATCCATCTGGAAATTAATAACATAAGTCTTACAATCATTCCTCCACTAGCATATCAAAGAATAGAATAGCATGGAATTATTTATTTGTTGCATGTAGCTATTCACACTTAGTCTAAAAAAGATCTTTGATACTGTGCAAGAGAAACAAGGCAGATGCATATCAAATTAATTTCCAGATGGTTTATTATGTATGGTGCTCTTTATATACAACAAAGTGCCAAATTATAATTATACATAAGACTTATTTAAATGAAATTTACTGGAATTCAGACAATAATTTTAATCTAACATAATGTTTAAATTGAAATAAAATTAGTTTTTACAGATTTTATCGCATATATTGATATTATAAAGTAGTTTTATTTCAATGTATATGTAGTATTCGCATAAATGTCAGAAATTATTATAATGTTTAAAGTTAAAAAGTCAAAATGTTTTATTAATAAGTAGTAAACTCTACAATGTGATAATAATTTCATTTTAAAATATTAAATAAATTGCCACACAGAACAAAAGAATAAGATTTTCATTCCAAAAGATGAGTTTTGTCAGCAGCAAATTGTAATAGTTCTCACTCTATTACAATTTGGCGACACAAAACAAGGAGTTTTATAGAAGAGTAGATATTTCTGTTGAACAAAGATAGTGCAACAGATTTCACGTGACTCACAACTAAAAAAATATTTAGTTTGGCCTCATTCTTCCAATTTATGCGATTTTGATCTCATCACTTCCTTTCTGGAAATATTGATCAACACAATGAGCTCCCGGACGAAAGTCATAACAATGAATTGTAAGGCACAGTGGAGGTAGATTCGTTTCAAACCATACATACATACACTCACGCCTTTTTCCCATGGGGGTAGGCAGAAACTGAAGAACGCCACTTGTTACGATTCTTGCATACTCTTTTACTTCAACCTCATTTATACATCTTGTCATACACACTCTCCGGTTGTGAGTCCTATGCACCTGACCCTTTTGAAGAACCTCACCAATAAGGTCGGCCTAAGTTTTTCTAGGGCATCCCCTCTTGGCAGTTCCATTTACATTCATTACGTAAATCCCTTTTTTTAGTCACCTTTCATCCATAATCTCAAACCATGTCAACTTTAAAGACATCAAAGAACCTCTATTATAGTGGGGAAAGTACTCTGATTAATTAAATACATTATATACCTTTAATTCATAAAACATGAAACATTAACTTCATAGGTGAGGCTCTAATTCCTACTTAATAGGTATTATAAATGTGAAAGTAACTCTGTCTATTATGCTTCCACAACTAAACTGCTGAACTAATTTTGATGAATGAATTGATATATTATTTTACACGAAGAAATGAAAATTATTTTTTTTACACTAAGAAATTAAAATTAAATTTTACACAAAGGAAATGCTATTAGACCTCCACAACCTAAATTCTGGGTATTCCTGGAGAAAAACTTGTCAGGGTTTCTCTGACAACAGGGACCAATGGCTCTGAGCCTTTGAATGATCCAGCAACAGACTGACATTAGCGAGTGCAACTTAAGGTTGCAGATTGGTTGATCAGCATAGTTATAAGTTAGCCATGAGCCCCTCTAATGCTATGACTGTAAAAATAATGCAGTTATATATTATACTGAATTACTTGGCCTATATTTCATTAAGCTATCTTCCGAAAATAGCAATTTGTAATAAAATATATGATAATTATTGCCTATTTAGTAGGGACAATATTTATTACCATCTGTGTATGTTTAAAACCTTTAGGTAGCCTAGGTAGGTAATAAGCCCACTAGCAATAATTATTTCATTAAATATTTATTACCTACTGTTGCAAGAACATTCGGCGAAATTGGTAATGTCATCGAATTACAATTTTATAAACAGCAGCTGCGCTTGTAAACGAATTAATCACTCGCGGTTTTACTATTTGTAAATTTACTTTTAATCTTAATATAAAAAAAAATTGAATTAACATCATAGCTATATAATTTTCAACAGCGTCCGGATGAGTAGGTAAGTACCTAGTTAGGCATCATTGTACAACAATGAAAAAAAAACCGTTACATATCTTAGAAAAAAAGCGTACGATATTCTAATGCACAGGTAGCTTGTGTATAACTCATCGTATACTACATAATTGGTGAGCAGAAAATTACTGATTTACTTTAAAGATGTGATTTTAATATGTACAAATATTCAACTTTAGAGAAGACATACGTACCGATACAACACGTGCAATGTTAACAAAATAAATGTTTAATATTTATAAACAAAACACAAAGAAAAATACAAAACCAAGTAAAACACGCATTACTTCATTTAAATAAAATATACTTACTCATACTGAAGAAGAAACAAATGTTTAGAAAATAATATTTCAAAAATGTCTGTCACAAGCTCGGGACGATACAGTTCTTAGTGATGTGAATTTGTGAAATGTGAATGATGCACAGATTAGCGATTGTATATTGTGATGTGACTGACTGATGTGAGATGTTGTGTTTGTGACGTATGTATGAGCACAACTTAGTGTGAAGTGCAGAAGCAGAACTTCAATGTTCATTCAAATCTAGGAGAAAATCATGAATGTATTACATAAACAGGATCGCGTTATGCGTAGTAGTTACATACTGTCACTAAAAACGAGTAGAGCGAGAGGCGTTGAAAGGAGTCGGTCTCTGTCTATTAGGGTGTCCATATAATATACTGGGTGGAAGGGATATCGACGCGCAACGGCTTACCATGACTTCAGTACATGATTCTGGACCACCCTGCGTTGGAATTTCTAGTCGGCTTTTTCTTAAATTTTACAGTTTTTTTTTTACTTTAAACTGCATAAAATCATTATTTCTATCTAACTCAATAAAAATTTTAATTAAAAAGTCATTAATGCTCTTTTTTCACTAAAATCAGCATTGTAAATTAAACTCGAAAGATCTTCTGGTCAGCTTTCCTTAGAGTTCACTTGCGAGGTCAACGTCGGCCTAGTACCTGCACACTCGATGCAATCAAAGTCTTGGCATTTGACCAGGTTTCATCTTTATCACTAAGAAAATAGGGTCGAAAATTAATCAACCACCAACGATCATTAACGAATTTATTTCCCGTCAAAGGCGCCGCCTACAAAAAGCCGCGGCGGCGCTGCGCGGTCTCGTAAAGAAGCTATGGTGCTTGACCAGTTTTCACCTTTATTAATTAAGGAATAGGGTCTTTAGAATTAGGGAATATGTGTTTTCACGAAGTTTGCGCGTCGATGTCCCTTTCACCCTGTATGTAAATTGATGGATTTTGTTACCACTTCTTATGATGATGATAATACGACGAATACAATAGTATGCCGAAGGGGATGAAAGTACCCATCTATAAATTTTACCTAGCTGCTTCAGAAATTTGAACAGTCACTTGTGAAAAGATAAATCTCAGCCAGATACGATATTTGATTTACTGAATCCAATATTACATCTACGACATTGGGCATTGGGAATTAATCGTTCTATCTATATCATAATACCATGACTATTATTATAGATAATAATAATTATGCTAGCAAAAAATCCTGGCAGTAACACAAATATAAATTAGGTTTCTAGTCTGTCATGGTTGTGGCGAATATGAATGTCACGACTATCTAAATAAATTTAACTGTTAAGGTTAATCGGTACGAGTCCGACTAACCCTGTCGCCTCTGAGTTTCAGGTTGCAGACGATTTAAGAGTATTCTCCGCACCTTAAAAAAGGCCGTATTATTCATGTGCATCCCTCAAGTATCATAATAGTCAATTTATGTACGCAAGGCAAAATCAATTAGTTTACATGTATCATGGCACAGGCAACTGGTGCATTTATTCGTTATGTCCATATACACACTGTACGTATACATACTGTATACGTGCAGTGCGTATAATGCACACGCTCAAGCGAGCATTTATAAAATGACTTGCACACAACTATGCCCAAACCAGAAATTAATCTAATACACAAAAGGAATATAATGCAGTATTTTAGCTGATAGAATCACAGCTTTCGTGGCGTTACGGTGCGGTGACTGGAATCGAAACAACATGAGTGTCGTAAGTTCAAGTTCAAATGACGGTAGAGGAATTAGTTTTGTGTTGATGTCATATTTTTTAACTTTTGAAAAAGTAAATTGTGTAGTCAATCAAACCAAACCAAACGGAAATTCTTTTGGTTTGATTGACTTGTTCTTATTTGTGTTCTATTGATTTGTTTGTTATTTAAATAAAACTAAAAAAATATAATTAAAACGTTTAATTAACTAATTATCAGATCGAATAATAGAAATGAATTTTATCGAATCTCGAAGGTGTTACCGTTTCTTTAATGAGACGGTTACTTTTTTATCAGTTAGTAAGACAAGTTTTGTTTGGTGTGTTAAGGATTTCGTAAAAGTCATCCCGGAATAAATAAAGATAACACTTATTGATGGTATCCAGTATCAGCTAAAGAAGTTTTGCTGCCACAAGTAATATGTTCTAGTTGCCACCGTGTCACTCTTTTTTCTTCTTCTTCTTCTTCGTCGTTCCCTCATTGCTGAGGATCGCGACCACATACGACACGTCTCCAAGCTACGCGGTCTTCTGATGTATGGACCGCTCGGTACATACTGCCACCGACAACCCTCTTAATAGCGTCAGACCATCTTTCCGGCGCTCTACCTTGAGCACGTTTCCCTTCAATGCGACCCAACATTAACAATTTTTCTAAACAATGCCTAGGTGAACGCATAATATGTCCAAAAAAACTGATAGCACGCTCCTGACAAATTGTTGATAGTCTCTTGGTGATGTGAAGTTCCTTCAGCACAGACTCATTGGTTCTCATGGCGGTCCAAGGTATGCGAAGTAATCTCCGCCAGCACCACATTTCGAAGGCATCAATCCTGCTTGCATCGCGACTTTTTATACACCACGTTTCCGCGCCGTACAAAAAGATTAAGAATACCAGTGCTCGAATCAAACGCATTTTGGTTTTCCGTCGAATGCCACGGTTCTTCCAAATTTTCTCCAGTTTGGACATAGTACTCTTAGCCATTCCTGTACGTCGGCGGATTTCCTCCGAGCAGCTGCCCTCATTAGTAATCAAAGACCCAAGATACACGAACTCACTAATTTTCTGATATCCGTCTAGCAGATTCGAGTTAGTCAGTAGTTGCGCTCGGTCTACCACCATTATTTTTGTTTTTGAATGGTTGATCTTAAGGCCAAGCTTAGCGCTCTCAACTTCTATCCGCTTTAGTAGATTCGCCATCTCTTCCTCACTCGACGCAACTATCGTAGTATCGTCCGCGTATCTTAGGTTCGTGAGTCTTTCGCCGCCAACACAGAGTCCGCCATGCCAACCGTCAAGCGCTTTCCTCATGATGTGCCATAGAGGTTGAATAATTTTGGCGACAGAATACAACCTTGACGCACGCCCCGTTGAGTGTGGATTGTGACATTTGGTTTTCCAGTTTCACGAAGCTGGTGCCATCAAGATACAGATTCTGGATCAGAAAGGTAAGATGTGGAGGGACGCCCATTTCGATGAGAATATCAAACATTGTCTGCCATTGAACGCAGTCAAACGCCTTAGCG
Source organism: Acronicta alni (assembly GCA_964056405.1). Lineage (NCBI taxonomy): Eukaryota > Metazoa > Arthropoda > Insecta > Lepidoptera > Noctuidae > Acronicta > Acronicta alni. The sequence continues at coordinate 23,151,473 of OZ043913.1, read as the reverse complement.
TAATCTATGAAGCATAAGACCAGTGGTTTGTTGAACTCACGACACTTCTCAATGAGATTGCGTATATTCATAATTTGCTCACGGGTTCCCTTGCCAGCAACAAAACCGGCTTGTTCACTCGGTATCTGGTGATCTACATACGCTGCTAGTCTCGCGTTAATTATGCGGAGGAGAATTTTACTGGCATGGGACATGAGTGATAAGGTTCTGTAGTTTTCACACTTCTTAGTGGACCCTTTCTTGTGAAGAGGAATAACAGCGGATTGTGTCCAATCTTCCGGCCACTGGCCTGTTTTCCAGATCTTGACGCATATTTGATGTATGATCTTTGTCCCATAGGAGCCAAGATGCTGAAGCATTGCAGCAGAAACACCATCAGGACCCACGGCGTTGTGCTTTAGTTTTTTGATAGCATCTTGAACCTCTGACATCAATATATCTGGTTCGTCCACGTGATCATCCCATCTTCTCTCAGTGCTTAGTCCATCTTCATCCTGATATAGTTTGAAACAGTAGTCTCTCCATCTATCTAAAACACGCTCAAGTTCTGTCAAGATGTTACCTCTACCGTCTTCCACAGCCCAACATTTAGGTTTGAAAGTACCTGTTAATTGTTTAACTTTCATAAACAGATCCTTTGTTTGCACTTTTACCGCATGTCTCTCAATATCCTCACAGACATTGTTGATGTGGACATCTTTATCCCTTCGAGTGGATTTTTGTATCTCGACATGGAGCTGATTGTATCTGCTTCTCACTGTGTCAGAAGTCAAACCCTCCATTTTCAGCTGTTTCCTCTCCTCAATCAGTTTCCAAGACTCTTGACTAATCCACTCTTCCTTCTTCTGTACGGTTTTAAACACATTAACTTCTACATCTTATACACTCATTTATATTTATACACTCTTTTTTGCGATGCATCAAAAACGTATATAATCGTTTTTGATGCATTTACCCAAATGCATCAAAAACGACCCCCCTCTATCACATTCTTCTTTTTATAAGAATGCCCTTGTTAACAGTAGCCCTTTGTATCTCAATGTTCAAAAAGCATTAGGTTGTCACTACTGTAGCGAATGGGTATTTTTTTTACTCTCTACCTACACTAGCGCTAGCATTCAATCAAAGCCACTGACGTAATACAAAATACGCTTACGCTTACGACTTTATTTCACCAAGTTCACCTGGGTTTGGTTGGTTATCCCCAGGCAGCTCCGTTTATGATTCATCCTAGAATATAATAGTAGTCTATGGATTCAGCTGTCAAATTGTCAATGTCAAATAAATATCAATAAATAATATTTATCTTGGTTCTATCTATCGTCGGTTTTCTCTAGTGTAAATATAGTCTTATGGTTTTCTCATCATTCCTTCTTCCTTGCATAGACCAGACTTATAAACTATATATAACTATATAGAGATGGCAGCGGTAACTGGAGCAATGACGATGGCAAAGGCACTTCCTTGATCCTTGACCAAAGTTGGGTTGGTCATGGGATGTTTATGTACTTCAAGTTCATAAGTATTTGTTCAGGCGACTCTGACCATTCCTGATTGGCCAGTACTGAGCACAGCTGTACAATACGGCTTTTAGAAGTGGAATGATTAAAAAAAATTAAGAATATGAGAAATGACTTTTTGCTACTTTCAAAAGGTAAGACAACAATATCAATAAATTGTATACCACAGATTGTATCGTTCTATTTAGTTGAAAGTGCTGTTTAATACATTACACAATTACATACAGTTATTTTACTGAGAAACCGAGGTAATAAAACATCTAATTTTCTTTTAAATAACAGTCGCACGAATATTTTAAATACCTATAAAATATTATTTCCATAATAAAAAGAATACTTCACCAGACAGAAAATAGGGATTTTAAAATATATTATTGTCTTTTCTGCAATACAATGGGTGCCTATGAACCAAAGAGAATGGATAAGTACCTTAGAAAACTGAATACTCTCCAGTGACAATAAAAGCCTGCTGGCTTTCTCTCGACAATCTGGGGAGGTTCAAATAGACCATGACTCCCACACACATTGGTGCTATGGTGTGCCATTGCCACAGCATTGCAGATAACAACTCATTATACCAATACTAACACCAAAAACAATAAAACCACCTAGTGATGAGGTGAATTCTTTTAAGAACATAATGACATGATTATGATTTATTTTAGAAGTACCACAGTACTATAGTAGTTGAAAGAAACACAAGTATTAACAATGGTCTAATGAAAGAAAGGCAGAAAGGCACATAACATCTGTCAGAACCCAAGACAAATTACCATTTAAAAAAAATAATTACTGTTATTACCCTGCCTCTTTATTGATGATTGATTAGTGATGGAACTGGTATCATGCTATCCAAAGCCCTAATCTCTTGAGCATTTTTGTTCTGCAGGCTTGTTGTCTTTGATATAAACATAATATATTTTTTTATTGTTTCAGGCTGAAAGTCAGTAAGCTTTGCAACTGAATTCTTAATGGCAAAATTGAAGATGCATAAGATCTTCATAGTAATCTTATTAGACTTACAAGATGGCTTCAAGAACAGATAGACTTGTAAGGACCTTATACACATACTAATTGTGTGCATTATTTTTATTACTACCTCACAAGAGTAGTCTATGATGCCTTAGAAAATACCTCCAAATTAAACCTCAAATTATATAAGATTCATGAGAACTTTGAGGACCAATATGCAGGAATGTAGTTGTAAGTTCTATAAATATTTTTTTATTTTATGATACTTGTATCATTAATTTTATGTAACTCACAATTCAGCTATGATTAAAGTGTATTGAACATTTTTTTTTGTTTCTATATATTCTCTTGTCACCAACACGAGACCAATGGCCGTTGGAGCAGACGTGTCCTTGACTTGGTGACCACACATGCAAACGTAGTGTGGGACGCCCCCCAGTCAGATGGACCTATGATCCCTAGAGGGAGGTTGGGTTTGACTGTATGCGGAAGGCGGAGAACCAGGTGTTGTGTTGCAATTTGGGAGAGGCCTATGTCCAGCAGTGGAGTTCGATAGGCTGCATAACACTTACAATTACTACTATCTGAACCTACTTAATAACACTAAGACTGACTGATAAGCATGAATCTTTGTTCAGATGTGCCTTAATATGTGAGTTCCAAGATGGTGTTTTGGGCTCATATGGCTTTTAGGGCCATAGGTTAGTTGGGTGGTGCCCTGAGTAAGGTTTCCGTAGGCCACTGCCTTCGTACGCACTCACCAAGTACGAGCGTCTGGGTGTCCCACCAAGAAAATTCGATTATATCAATGACAGATCTCTACCGTGTGCATACCTAGTTGCGTTTAAAAAAAAGGCGTGCACAGTATAAATATTTTAAGAGGTATTTATTACCTACCACAAAAGTTTACAAAAAAAAACTAGTATACAACATGATTTTCATGAAAAAATAGGTACCTACACAAAAACAATGACAATAGTTCATCTATTCGAAAATGGAAAACAAATGATTTTATTGGTACATTATTTCCTTATCATTAAGTGGGCTACCAGACTTTGGTGAGACCTGGAGAACCAGAGCCTTTGCCTCCAATTGTAAGCTTCAATCCTTTCCATGAATCTTCATCAGATGACTCGGTAGTGTCGTAAAAAATCGGTGGGGGAATGGGTCCATAAGGGCAACTACAGGAAACTTCATCGTTCCAGCCTGTATCCTTTGGTCTGTCATCAGTTCCAACATTTTTATCTTTGCTTTCTTCGTCTTCACTTTTTTTTTTCCCTTTTTTATCTTTACGACCTTTTTTAGCCTTTTTATCTTTTGTTCCTTTTTTTTTTTCTTTTTTTCCCTTTTTACCTTTCTTGTCTTCATCTTCGGATTTTTCGAGTTCAAAGCGGGGTTCCTCTTGCATTAAGTCTCGGAAGCGTTCCGGATTCATACTGGCATAGTATCTGATGGCATCTTCAAAGTCCAATTCAATCTCGGCTTGGGCCTCGTCTTCAGGTTTTCGTTTTATTCGTTTTTTCTTCTGAAAAACTTTAAATCCTGAAGTTGTTAAAGTTAATTCGGATCTCATTTTCATGATCTCCCCTGTGTCTATCCACCCGCAGCTTGGCCCAATTCCTTCGTAAGGGATCGGGCCTTCGTATCCTATCAGTTCTGGTAAAAGCATCTGCTCAGGTGGAACCATCTGTTCTGGTTGAGGCACTTGTTCTTGGAGTGTTTGTTCGGGGACAGGTTCAGGTTGAGATTTCGGATCAGACGTTGTTCGAGATACAGTTTTCTTTTTGGGCTCGTGGCATTTGCAAGTGACTTTTTCTATGTCTTCTTTGCCAGTTTTTTCTTTGGATGATTTGCCGGATGTTTCTTTGCTTTGTGGTTGGCCTGGCTGCTGTTCTCCTGCCAATTTCTCATGAGCTTTCTTACCCTGTGGGGTTTCAGAGTCACATGCACAATCTACTTGAGGAATGTAGATTTTGCTGATATCTGAGATTAATTTATTCATAAATCTCGGTGCTGATTTAGATGGTTTATTGTCTACTTTAGTATGAATCCCCTCAGGTGGTTTGGATGGTGGTGTCGGTGGCAAAAGCTGATTGTTTTTTGTGTCGACTACGCTGGCTAGTTTCTTTGGGTCTGATTTTTGGCTCGAGGAACTCCCGGAAATAATCTGGTCTGTCACAGGAGCTGGGATTTCTTCTTTACACTGGCAATCTATTTTATCTTTTTGTACTTTAGTTTTTGGCTTTTTACTCGATGAGTTCACAGGGGCCATTTTTTCTTTGACTGGGACTGGATTTGCTTCTTGGCAGACGCAATCCGATTTTTTAGGCTCTTGTTTTTCGTTAAATGAACTTCCAGAAACCATTTGGTATTTGGCTGGACTGTTGTTGCCGCATACACAATCTAATTGTTCTGATTTTCGCTCCTGGCTTGATTGACTTGCAGAAGGCATCTGGTCTTTGACGGTAACTAGGTTTTCTTCACACTCGCAATCATTTTTTTGTATAGAGGTCCTTTTTGCCTTTTTACGTTGCTTTCTTTTTGTGGGCGATAAGTCTGCATTCGTCAAATTTTGAGGGCTTGGCTGGTCTAAAGTATCGGGAGCCACCTCGTCTGTAACATTGTCTGCGATTTTGAATCTTGTTTTTTTAGTAAGTGTACGTGAACCTCCCATAGAACTTTTTTTCGTTATTACTCCTAGTTTCGCTTTCTTTTTTTTGCAGGGACAACATGGGCTGTTGTTATTAGGAGTTTCTGAGTCATCGCAGGCGCATTCCACTCCGCTCAATTTGGAATTGTTTTCCATATCTATTATATAAAGTATTAGTGCCTATTAGTAAGTATCTATTGCTATATTTATGTACCTGAATTGAAAAATAGTGAACGAGATTTACCTGCTGGTGTCAAGGGAACAGCTGCTTGTCTTTTTCGATATGATCCGAATGATTGTATATCTACAGATTTTGCAACTTTAACTGGTCCCAACTCTTCTGGGCAGAGACAATCAAGTGGTGGTTCTGGGTCTGTGTAGTTTTCTTGATATCCATGTCCTGAATGTGTGTTGGGATATTCGTGGAAATTGTGATTTTGATGTTGATCAAGAGGAATGTTAGGACAGACATTGGGACCGCAGCTCGAAGGTCCTGGAGATCGTGATCGCTTGTATGATAAACATGACACTTGCTGCCGCGTACTTTTGTGCGATAAACAATACCCAGATTTTTGACCTAAAATATTTAGTAATTTTAAGCATAACATGGACGAATTATTAGTGCGTATCTGACCACACGTAAACCGTCCTCTGTACTTGTAACTTGGAATGTATAAAGAGTAAGTGAGAAGACACAACATGCTAAGATAAAATAATGATCCAATGATCAAAACTTCCGGCTATAACGATTTGTCACACTAGTGAATTATTTACTAGTAATAACTAGTGCGATTTGACTTGCTGCGTAACATCTACGTAATCAAAATTCTATGTATAAGGCGACGACGAGACGCAATATTGTCAAAAAAAAATTAAAGATGAACTATGTTAAGTGGGGTATTGAATAGGTATTTGAAAATCATCTTTAGGGTTCTCTTAACATTTTTCATTTCGAATGACAATTTAGGATATAATATAACGATTTAAAATTGGTTAGCAATTATTCTCATAGCGACTTTAACAGTCGGGACCCAATAAAAATTCTAGACCGGATCAAATTTTCGCATTAATGGGTCACTCCTGTGACGTTTTGTTTTTTTCTTTTCAGTCGGGTTTTTTAAATATTTTTCTTTAGAACAGGATATTATGATGTTACAAAAATAAATTCTCAACTCGAGTAATCAAAATATGGTCTACCGACATCCATAGGTTTCGTTATAGGAACGGTCTATTGTTTTACATAACATATACCTACTAGTTGTTCCCCGCGATTTCACTCGCATCACAAAGGATTTTTTGAGAAAGAAGGTATATGTATAGTATGGATGAATGGAAATATTGAAACACACCTTTTAGGAAAAGAGACGTAAATTGGCTGGACAAAGCAGTCGCTACGTATTGATCCTTGAAACTGCAGTTTTGATTAATGACGGCAGAAGTAGACTTATTCGGGCAACAGCAACATGGCCTATCCGTGGTATCAGTGCCGACGACATGGCCTCTCTTTTCTATCGGTGCCGTAAATTGACAAATCTTATTCCTTTTATTCTCATCGTGTCTAAAAACTTCAACAGTCTTACTTTCATTGTTAAACATGGTTGCTTTATCATGAAAAGATAATATTTCTCGCATGTAAAACTTTTTTCCTTTTCCACATACCTTCCTTTTATGATTACCGGTAGTTGAAGATTTTTTCAGCGTCGAATCTTAAAAGATTATTTTAATAAATGGTGAAGACTAGTTAGGACTGTGTAAAAGATCAGGCATTGGTATTTGTGAGGAGATATTAGAATGTCTATCTATCTAAATAACTAATAATGAAATTATTTCGTAATTTTACCAGAAATAAAAAAATGTACCCGGATCTACCGTATTGGTAGTTTTCTTAATATAATTCTGGCTTGATTGGAAACTTGTTGATAAATCATCGGAAGAGTCTTCTACTTCATCATCATTATCAGACGTGGGTATTACTATAAATATAGAAGAAGCACCGGAGAATTGTTTTTTTTTCAGTATTTTATTCAATATCTTGTTTATATCGAGTTTACTGGACAACTGGTTGATGAGCACGACAGGTTCGTCATTTTCTGGTAGTTGACTTTTATTAAGTTTGTTGACATCGTTATTATTATATCTTGTTTCACACATCCTAAAGATCATGTATTCATCTTGTGGGAATGCTGTTTCCAACTTTTTTTTATTATTGTGTTCCCAAGTTAAGGTAGGCTTGTCGAAGGTCTCTTCGCTATTACTATTAGAAAGAAATAAACTATTAGTCATGAAGGAAATACCTATTCAGAGTTACATTAAGGAACAAAATATAAATTACCTTTTTTTGGATCCCTCAAGCGAGCTAACGCTCAGAAGATCTTCGGACAGCTGGTAACCTGAGTAATGAGTAGAAAAAGACAAAGCGCTGCTGTTCGTTACAGACATCTCACTCATAATGTGAATGCTGCCGCTAGAAGTTGTGTTCAAGCTTAAAGATGTTTCACTTTTTATGACTAGAATGGAATCAAAACTGCTTACAGTGGATTTGCTCTTTGAGCCTCTGTAACTATCACCCGAGGATTGGAAGCGTCTTGAATTCTTCACAATTCTGTCAGATTTAGTAGATCGCCCTTCGTATGGTGGTGTACTACTTTGTAGATAAATATTTTCACTTTCAGTGCTATATGGTCTGGTGCTGGGGCTTAAATCAGAAGTACTTGTGTCTATATCATCGAATTTACTACTTAACCCCGTTTCAGAACTATAGATTTTGTAGATAGAGTTATCAGCAGTATATAAATAATTTCCTGAATTGTTGGGCTTAAGGCAGTGATCGCTGTTGGGCTTAACGCAGTGATCACTGTTGGATGTTATTTCGGTAACTATTAGAGGATTACTACACTTCATAGGGTATGAAGGTACGCCGATAACTCTCCCAACAGTAACTTTTATACCTTCATTGTCAATGAACGCCCCTGCTTTAACGCCTGGAATACATTCATCAGGGCAAGGGCAGAGAGCAGAGATGTCTGGAGATGTCACCCTGATCTTTACGTAACTATGCTTAAATCTGATTTTCTTCTTATCACAACCGCAGCCACGATCACAAGTTTCTGCTTTTATTACATCTGCGAATGCACCTTCGGCACCTACAGCCTTTGCCGATTTCTTTGATTTTTCGACGCCGACTTTTTTGGTTTTCTTTTTTATTTTTCCCATTTTTTCCGAGGGGGTTGGCTCCGGTGGCAATCCAACTTCAGCTCTGACTTTTTTTATTAAATCTTTCTCCGATGGCGTTTTACCGACAGGCAACGGTAATCCTGCTTCAGCGAGTCCTCTCAGTATTCTTTCTTTCTCGGCAGGTGATTTACCAGTAATAGGTGTGAATAAGCCCTCTGCTTTTGCTTTGCGAACTACTGACTTCTCCGAGGCTGTTTTTGCTGGTGGGGGTATTCCAAGTTCAGTCCTAATTTTGTGTATTAAAGACTTTTCCGATGGCGTCTTACCTTCAGGCAAGGGCAATCCAACTTCTGCCAGGCCCCGTATAATTTTTTCTTTCTCAGCTGGAGTCTTCCCTTCCAATGGTGTCAACAAGCCAGCGGCTTTCGCTTTTCGTAACCTTGCTGATGAAATTTTCGACGGCGCTTTCTCAGCTTTTATTTTTGCAATTAATGATTTCTCCGACGCGGTTCTTCCTTCTGGGAGTGGTAAGCCTAAATCTGCCTGAGCTCTAAGGACTTTTTCTTTCTCCGCCGGTGTTAAACCTTCTAGGGGAACAAGTACGCCAGCGGCGGCGGCCTTGGAGTGCCTCTCTTTCATCGAAGGAGTTTTGGGTGCGGGTGGGAGACCAAGTTCCTTGCGAATCTTAGCTGCTAATTTTTTCTCTGATGCTGTTTTTGCTTCGGGAAGTGGTAGTCCTTGTTCTGCTAATCCTCTCATAATTTTTTCTTTTTGCTCTGGTGACTTGCCTTCCAATGGAGTCAACAAGCCGGCGGCTTTGGCTTTGCGCATTTTTTCTGATAAAATTCTTGAAGGTTTCGGTAACTCTTTTACTCTCTTTATCATGGATTTTTCGGAAGGCGTCCTTCCTTCTGGTAGCGGTATTCCGGCATCGTGAAGCCTTTTTAATATTTTTTCTTTTTCTGCAGGAGTTTTACCTTCCAGCGGAGTTATTATTCCATCAGCTAATGCTTTATTGTATTTTTCCTTAAGAGATGGTGTTTTTGGTTCGGGGGGCAGACCAGCTTCTGCCCGAACTTTGTCAATCAAATCTTTCTCTGATGGTGTCCTTGGCTCTGGCATAGGAAGGCCAGCTTTGACTAGGCCTTTTAGTATTTTTCTTTTCTGTTCAGGTGTTTTACCCTGTAAGGGTGTCAAAAGTCCAGCTGCCTTTGCTTCTCTTATTTTATCCGAACGTGTTTTCTTTGTGGGGGGAGGCTCAGCAATGAGTTTCTTTATTAGTGCCTTTTCAGACGGTGTTTCACCTTCTGGAATGGGCACTCCCGCAGCTATCATATCTTTAATTATCTTTTCTTTTTCTGCTGGTGATTTTCCTTTTAAAGGAGTCAATAATCCTGCAGCTTTCGCTTTTCGTAGTCTTTCTGAGGGTGATGGCGTCACGTAACCGGTGTCATCTTTAATTTTCTGTATCAAGGCTCTTTCGGAAGGAGTTCTACCTTCTGGTAACGGCAGACCAGCAGCAGCTCTACCTCTTAGTATTTTTTCTTTCTGTGTTGGTGTTTTGCCTTCTAAAGGTGTTAGAAGACCTGCTGCTTTAGCCCTTTTCAGTTTTTCCGACGGAGTTCTTTCAGGTATGCCAAATTCCTTTTTAACTTTATTAATTAACGCTTTTTCAGATGGAGTTTTACCTACGGGTAATGGCAAACCAGCTTTAGCAAGGCCTTTTAATATCTTTTCTTTCTGATCTGGACCTTTACCTGCTAGAGGTGTGAATAGTCCAGCTGCTTTGGCTTTTCTTATCTTGTCTGTAGTGATGGATGGTGGTGGTTCTTTTTTTATGGCAGCGATGAGTGCCTTTTCAGATGGTGTTCGGCCTTCTGGTAGTGGTAAACCCATGGCTGCTTGAGCTTTGAGAATTTTTTCTTTTTGTGCCGGAGATTTGCCCTCTAAGGGAGTTATAAGACCGGCTGCTTGGGCTTTAGCATACTTTTCTTTTATGGATGGTGTTTTTGGTTCTGGTGGTAATCCTATCTCGGCGCGAACTTTATCTATTAATTTCTTTTCTGATGGTGTCTTGCCTTCGGGTAGTGGTAGTCCGAATTTCGCCAATCCCTTAAGTATTTTTTCTTTTTGTTCAGGCGATTTCCCTTTTAAAGGTGTTATAAACCCAGCTGCTTTAGCAGCTTTAAGTCTCTCTGAAGGTGTTCCTTTGACTGTAGGTGCACGAGGTCTTGCTTTTACTTTTGCTATGAGTGATTTCTCCGATGCTGTTCGTCCTTCAGGTAATGGTATTCCCATATCGTGTAAGCCTTGTAATATTTTTTCTTTTTGTGCGGGTGTCTTGCCTTCTAGTGGTAGTAAGAAACCAGCATCCGCAGCTTTGGCATATTTATCTCTCATTTCAGGTGTTTTGGGTTCCGGAGGTAGACCTAGATCAGCGCGAACCTTATCAATCAATTTAGCTTCGGACGGCGTTTCACCTTCGGGAAGTGGAATTCCATGCTTAGCGAGTCCTTTTAATATTTTTTCTTTTTGAGCTGGTGTTTTTCCCTTGAGAGGAGTAAGTAACCCTTCCGCTTTTGCTCTACGCATTTTTTCTGTGGGTGCCAAAGCCACTGAAGGAGCGTAGGGACCTGCCATTATTTTAGCTATAAGAGATTTTTCTGAAGGCGTTCGTCCAACAGGTAACGGTATACCCATGTCATGTAGTCCTTGTAATATCTTTTCTTTCTGTGCAGGTGTTTTGCCTTCTAATGGCAATAATAAACCAGCTTTTGCTGCTTCATTATGTTTGTCCCTGACAACTTTTGATGGGGGTTCAATAGGTAGACCAAGGTCATTGCGAACTTTGTTGATAATACTTTTCTCAGATGGCGATTGGCCTTCAGGAAGGGGTATGCCTGCCATTGCGAGCCCTCTTAATATTCTTTCTCTTTGTTCTGGTGTTTTGCCCTTCAAGGATGTCAGCAGTCCATCCGCTTTTGCTTTGCGCATCCTCTCTGAAGGTGTTCCTTTGACTGAAGGCGGACGAGGTCTTGCTTTTACTTTTGCTATCAGGGATTTCTCTGATGGCGTTCGTCCTTCAGGTAGAGGTATTCCCATATCGTGTAATCCTTGTAATATTTTTTCTTTCTGTGCCGGTGTCTTGCCTTCCAGTGGCTGCAAGAGACCAGCATTTGCAGCCTTGGCATATTTATCTTTCATCTCGGGTGTTTTAGGTTCAGGGGGTAGACCTAGATCCGCACGAACTTTGTCAATTAGCTTTTTCTCAGATGGCGTTTGACCTTCGGGAAGAGGAAGTCCGTGCTTAGCGAGTCCATTTAATATTTTTTCTTTTTGAGCTGGAGTTTTTCCCTTGAGAGGAGTAACGAAACCTTCCGCTTTTGCTCTACGCATTCTCTCCGACGGTGCCAGTGCAACAGAAGGCGCACGAGGTCTTGCTTTTATTTTCGCTATGAGAGATTTTTCGGATGCCGTTCGGCCTTCAGGTAATGGTATTCCCATATCGTGTAATCCTTGTAATATTTTTTCTTTTTGTACGGGAGTCTTGCCTTCTAATGGCTGCATGATACCAGCATCCGCAGCTTTGGCATATTTATCTCTCATTTCAGGTGTTTTAGGTTCAGGAGGTAGACCTAGATCAGCACGAATCTTATCAATCAGCTTTTTTTCAGATGGTGTTTTGCCTTCAGGAAGTGGAAGTCCGTGTTTAGCGAGTCCATTTAATATTTTTTCTTTTTGAGCTGGAGTTTTTCCCTTGAGAGGAGTAATCAATCCTTCTGCTTTGGCTCTACGCATTCTCTCAGATGGTGCCAGCGCCACAGAAGGCGCACGAGGTCTTGCTTTTACTTTCGCTATGAGTGATTTCTCCGATGCCGTTCGGCCTTCAGGTAGAGGTATTCCCATATCGTGTAATCCTTGTAATATTTTTTCTTTTTGTGCCGGTGTCTTGCCTTCTAATGGTTGCATGAAACCAGCATCCGCAGCTTTGGCATATTTGTCTCTCATTTCAGGTGTTTTAGGTTCAGGCGGTAGGCCTTGATCCGCACGAACCTTGTCAATCAGCTTTTTCTCAGACGGCGTTTGGCCTTCGGGAAGAGGAAGTCCGTGCTTAGCGAGTCCATTTAATATTTTTTCTTTTTGAGCTGGAGTTTTTCCTTTCAGAGGAGTAATTAATCCTTCCGCTTTTGCTCTACGCATTCTCTCCGACGGTTTCAGTGCCACAGAAGGCGCACGAGGTCTTGCTTTTACTTTCGCTATGAGTGATTTCTCCGATGCCGTTCGGCCTTCAGGTAGTGGTATTCCCATATCGTGTAATCCTTGTAATATTTTTTCTTTTTGTGCGGGCGTCTTGCCTTCTAATGGCTGCATGATGCCAGCATCCGCAGCTTTGGCATATTTATCTCTCATTTCAGGTGTTTTAGGTTCAGGAGGTAGACCTAGATCAGCACGAATCTTATCAATCAGCTTTTTTTCAGATGGTGTTTTGCCTTCAGGAAGTGGAAGTCCGTGTTTAGCGAGTCCATTTAATATTTTTTCTTTTTGAGCTGGAGTTTTTCCCTTGAGAGGAGTAATTAATCCTTCCGCTTTTGCTCTACGCATTCTCTCCGACGGTTTCAGTGCCACAGAAGGCGCACGAGGTCTTGCTTTTACTTTAGCTATGAGTGATTTCTCCGATGCCGTTCGGCCTTCAGGTAGTGGTATTCCCATATCGTGTAATCCTTGTAATATTTTTTCTTTTTGTGCAGGCGTCTTGCCTTCTAATGGCTGCATGATGCCAGCATCCGCAGCTTTGGCATATTTATCTCTCATTTCAGGTGTTTTAGGTTCAGGCGGTAGGCCTAGATCCGCACGAACCTTGTCAATCAGCTTTTTCTCAGACGGCGTTTGGCCTTCGGGAAGAGGAAGTCCGTGCTTAGCGAGTCCATTTAATATTTTTTCTTTTTGAGCTGGATTTTTTCCTTTCAGAGGAGTAATTAATCCTTCCGCTTTTGCTCTACGCATTCTCTCCGACGGTTTCAGTGCCACAGAAGGCGCACGAGGTCTTGCTTTTACTTTCGCTATGAGTGATTTCTCCGATGCCGTTCGGCCTTCAGGTAGTGGTATTCCCATATCGTGTAATCCTTGTAATATTTTTTCTTTTTGTGCCGGTGTCTTGCCTTCCAATGGTTGCATGAAACCAGCATCCGCAGCTTTGGCATATTTATCTCTCATTTCAGGTGTTTTAGGTTCAGGCGGTAGGCCTAGATCCGCACGAACCTTGTCGATCATCTTTTTCTCAGACGGCGTTTGACCTTCGGGAAGAGGAAGTCCGTGCTTAGCGAGTCCATTTAATATTTTTTCTTTTTGAGCTGGAGTTTTTCCTTTCAGAGGAGTAATTAATCCTTCAGCTTTTGCTCTACGCATTCTCTCCGACGGTTTCAGTGCCACAGAAGGCGCACGAGGTCTTGCCTTTACTTTCGCTATGAGTGATTTCTCCGATGGCGTTCGTCCTTCAGGTAAAGGTATTCCCATATCGTGTAATCCTTGTAATATTTTTTCTTTTTGTTCCGGTGTTTTGCCTTCCAGTGGTTGCAAGAGACCAGCATCGGCAGCCTTGACATATTTATCTCTCATTTCAGGTGTTTTAGGTTCAGGTGGTAGACCTAGATCAGCACGAACCTTGTCAATCAGCTTTTTCTCTGATGGCGTTTGGCCTTCGGGAAGAGGAAGTCCGTGCTTAGCGAGTCCATTTAATATTTTTTCTTTTTGGGCTGGAGATTTTCCTTTTAAAGGAGTAATTAATCCTTCCGCTCTTGCTCTACGCATTCTCTCCGATGGTGCCAGTGCCACAGAAGGCGCACGAGGTCTTGCCTTTACTTTCGCTATGAGTGATTTCTCCGATGGCGTTCGTCCTTCAGGTAAAGGTATTCCCATATCGTGTAATCCTTGTAATATTTTTTCTTTTTGTGCCGGTGTCTTACCTTCCAGTGGCTGCATGAAACCAGCATCCGCAGCCTTAGCATATTTGTCTCTCATTTCAGGTGTTTTAGGTTCAGGAGGTAGGCCTAGATCCGCACGAACCTTGTCAATCAGCTTTTTCTCAGATGGAGTTTGGCCTTCGGGAAGTGGAAGTCCATGCTTAGCGAGTCCGTTTAATATTTTTTCTTTTTGAGCTGGTGTTTTTCCTTTGAGCGGAGTAATTAATCCTTCCGCTTTGGCTCTGCGCATTTTTTCGGATGGTGCCAGTGCTAGTGAAGGTGCTCGAGTTCCGGCTTTTATTTTTGCTATAAGAGATTTTTCTGAAGGTGTTCGGCCGACAGGTAAGGGTATACCCATGTCATGTAGTCCTTGTAGTATTTTTTCTTTCTGTTCAGGTGTTTTGCCTTCAAGTGGTTGTAGTAGTCCAAGCTTAGCTGCTTGTTCATGTTTGTCTCTGACACCTTTTGATGGAGGTTCGATAGGAAGACCAAGGTCAGTCCGAACTTTTCCGATGAGGTTTTTTTCTGATGGTGTTTGGCCTTCTGGAAGCGGTATCCCTGCCATTGCGAGTCCTCTTAATATTTTTTCTTTTTGTTCCGGTGTTTTTCCCTTCAGGGGTGTCAGTAGCCCAGCCGCTTTCGCTTTTTTTAACTTTTCTGATGGTGTAACTTCTTCTAACGGTGGCCCAGTTCTTGCCTTTACTTTAGCTACCAGTGCTTTTTCTGACGCTGTTCTTCCTTCAGGTAACGGTATTCCCAAATTAGCTAATCCCTGCAAAATTTTCTCTTTTTCTTTAGGTGATTTCCCCTCCAATGGTTGCAGAAATCCTGCGTTAGCAGCATTTGCATATTTATCTTTCATTGCTTTTGTTTTAGGTTCAGGCGGTAAGCCAAGATCAGCGCGAACTTTATCAATCAACTTTTTTTCTGATGGTGTTTTGCCTTCAGGTAGTGGTATGCCGTGCATTGCTAATCCTTTTAGTATCTTTTCTTTTTGTGCTGGGGTTTTTCCTTCGAGTGGTGTTATGAGACCTGCGGCTCTTGCCTTTCTTAATTTTTCCGACGGAATCCCCACGGGTATCCCTGCGTCGGCTTTTATTTTTTGTATCAAGGCTTTTTCAGATGGTGTTCTCCCTTCTGGAAGTGGAATACCGAGGGCAGCTTGTGCCCTTAGAATTTTCTCTTTCTGTTCTGGAGTTTTTCCTTCTAAAGGCGTTATTATACCTGCTGCTTCAGCTTTCCTCATTCTTACCTTATCTGCCGTAGTTTTAGGTTCCGGAGGCAGCCCAAGGTCATCCCTTATTTTCTTTATCAAAGCTTTTTCGGAAGCGGTTTTTCCTTCAGGTAAAGGTTGTCTTGTTTTAGCCATGTCTCTTAGAATCGTTTCTTTTTCTTTTGGAGTCTTGCCTTCTATTGCTTTTTCAGCTTTTTTAATTTTATCTTTTCTCTCTTTAGCACTAGCTGTGTCCATTCCGACGGAAGCCATTGATTTTCTTATTTCGCCAAGAAGCCTCTCTTCCTTTTGTAAATGACCACAAAGTATACATTCGCAGTGATCACAATTTTTCTTTTTATAACAGTCGTATAAGCTTTTCATCACTTCGAACATAGCATCAGAGTTACAAGAACAACAACAACTTTCCTCGTGCGTGTTTAGTTGACACCTGTAGATTTTCCATTTAGTTTGACCGGGATAGTTATATGGGTTCAAACATTTATCGAACCGATGTTCAGAAACCACATTGACAATGAATTTTGATTGATACGGATTTCGGTTTTGCTTTTCTATTGCATGCTCACTTCTGGTAGGCGTCTGGACTGCTTTTAAACGTTTGTTTATATCAGGCATGCTGGAATGTTTGGTGACTTTATTTTGCTTTGACGTATGGGAACTCGATAAACAGAAAGCAACGGATGGCTTTTCATATTTGAATACTTTTTGTCTTTTGCGCTTTTTTAACCTTTTCTTATTAACAATTATGCTCACATTTTCTATACCATTACACGGACTGTTTTCTTCATTAAAATAAGGAAGTGCGCATTGCAGATGTTTTCTTGAATTGATTTTGTCCGAATCCCTCATATTGTTTGAATTCTTATTTGTTTATTAATCTAAGGGCGATTTTCGCTCCAGTAATTATTATTTCTGATAAGAAATTACTGCTGTATCTGTACTGTAATGTATCACCGCGCAAACATCACTAGTACTTTGATGAATTTTGAAGAGTTCTTGATTAATGATATCGATTAACGCTAAAAACAATTGGATTGGATATTTAATAATTTTGCTATAATATTAAGGAATATGTACCTATACTGCTTGCATTTTTTTTATGAGATGATAAGCATACTGGCCCCCTGGCAGCCTGATAGTCAGCGGCAACCGCACTATGGGCTGCGGTTGCCACGCGAGTAGTGCCACTGTACCACTTGCGCGTTTTCATTATGATACCAGTAACCATTTTATTTCACTGGGGTATATTACCGCACACGGAAAACAATAATAATAGCACAATAATAATGTCCTAACAATATTCTGCGCTAAGCAATAATGTGATATTATTGTGCAAATCAAACTTCTCATGCCAATTTCTAAAAAAAATGTTTTTAAATGTGACAGAGAAATCTGCCTAAATGGCTGTGGCGCTGCCAGTGCAGCAGTGTATAGCTAAATTCTATGGTGCCTCAAATACACAACCACAAGAAACAATGTACCTAGAAGAAGAAATGATATGCGAAGTACTGAAAACGCAAGGTTTGTCTTCCCGATTATTGGTAGATACCAATACCCTAGTTACACCGGTTATAAGCCTCCACCAACCAATGATAGTTATGGGATCCTATGTCTTGTCATTTGGGATAAGAACAACAAATTGGAGGTCAGAAATGAAATACCTATTATGTTCATAGTAGTGTATGAGATTATTTTACATATTACCTCTAAATATTTTACAAATCTAGAATCATAGTATATTCGTTGTCTTGATTATCCAGGCAAAAATGATTGTTAAAGTTTGTTATTAGTTTTACTATAAGATTTTATAAAAAAATATATACGCTATAATTTTGCTTAAACTAAGACCCACATGTCATAATATGACAACCATAGAGTAATATAAGTATCTCAAAATGATAACCAAAGAGTATAATTTTGTATATCACTTGTATTATAGAGGTCAGTGTTTATCACAGAACAGAATTCTATTCCGTGCGTACTTGTATTTAAAGAGGTCAGTGGTGTTAATTATGTAGGAAATCATAGATGTAGATATTATAGAACTGACTTCTGACGTCATTTCAAGGCTAAAACTATTGCAAACTACATCCTTATTTTTTTATTTGATTATAATATAATGGTACGCGAGCCAGCAACAGATTTTCATGACCAAGTTCCCCACAGACAATAACTAGTAAAATACTTCCGAGAGTTAACAGGAAGCCCCGTGATCATCAGCTGCGGTTCCATGGGTGGGTAAAGTAGCGGTATCCTCCCACGTATTTAAAAAATATGAAATCTAGTCATTTCCTTCCGGTTGAAAATTTGTCAAATTACAGCTAATCCACCCGACCAGGTGACCATTGACGTATTTTGCACAACATTATCGTTAGCTGAAATTTTTTTTCTTCAAGATATTGGGTAAGCTGTAATTTGAAAAATTTTCAATCGGGCTGACATGACAAATTCATTTTTTTGTGCGTCGGAAGCTGATAACCCACCCACAGGACCGCAGCTGTTGATCACGGGGCTTCATGACACAACTCTGATGTACTTTACGAGTTATACCCGAGAGGAAATGACTGATGAAATTTGTGCCTGGCTCGTGGACTATAATAGCATAATATTTTATAGTGCCAGTAACTATACAACTGCTGACGGCATCGCCATCTCAGGAGGTCGCCACATTGCGTGTAGTATCTATAGCTATTAAAAAAACAATTTAGTACTTATAAACATTTTAAACGAACTATGTTACAATTATTATTGTATGTCTAGGATATTCTTTGTAACAAAACCTCTTAATGATGACCGCAAAACAGATTAATGAACATACAAAACTGAACATCAAAATAGCGACGTTCAAAGTGACATGATGTTGGACGGTTTTTTTAATTTTGAACACGTGCCATCATCATCATCATCATCAACCCATATACTGTCCCACTGCTGAGCACGGGTCTTCTCTCATATTGAGAGGGATTAGGCTATAGTCCACCACGCTGGCCTAGTGCGGGTTGGCAGACTTCACAAACCGTCGAGAAAAATCTCTAAGGTATGCAGGTTTCCTCACGATGTTTTCCTTCACCGTTTAAGCGAGTGATAATTAATTATTAATACGCACATGAATTCGAAAAGTCAGAGGTCGAACTCGAGACCTTCAACTTGGCAGTCCAATGGTCATACCATTAGGCTATCACTGCTTTTGAACACGTATTGCCTTATAAATAATGAGTAAAGTTGGCTGTTAGCACAGGTTAGCCGTTAGACAACTAGCATATTTTCAGTGGCTAGTATTAAAGCCTCAGAATAATTACGACTTACTCTTTGCTAAAGGAAATACATTTAAATATTACGAGTATGGTAGAATACTAACGATAACAACAGTCATTCTCTTCCCGTGACGTCATGTGATAGGTACGCAGTTCACATTTCATTTTTTCACTTGCCTACTTGTATAAATGAAGCAATCATAGCCTTAAAATCGGTTCAGCGGTTTAGGCCTGAAAGTGTAACAGACAGAAAGAAAGCGTTGCTGTGGCATTTATAATATTTGCAGATGGCGTCTTTGTTTTATCAAATCTTTCTATGATGGTGTCTTTGGGTCTGGCAAAGGAAGGCCAGCTTTGAATAGGCCTTTCAGAATTTTTCTCGTTTGTCTAGGTGTTATACCCTGTAAGGCTGTCAAAAGTCCAGCAGCCTGTGCTTCTCTTATTTTATCCGAACTAGTGCCTTTTCAACCGGTGTTTAGCCTTCTGGAATGGGCACTTCGGCAGCAATCCTATCCAGAATTATCTTTTCTTTTACTGAAGGCGATTTCTCTTTTAAAGGCGTCATTAAACCAGCAGCTTTTGCTTTACGTAACCGTTCTGAGGTTGATGGTGCCACGAAACCGGTGTCATCTTTGATTTTCTGTATCAAGGCTCTTTCGGAAGGTGTTCTACCTTCTGGTAACGGCAGAGCAGGAGCAGCTCTACCTCTTAGTATTTTTTCTTTCTGTGTTGGTGTTTTGCCTTCTAAAGGTGTTACAAGACCTGTTGCTTTAACCCTTTTCTGTTTTTCCGACGGAGTTCTTTCAGGAATACCGAATCTTTTTAGCTTGATTAAACAATGCTTTTTCAGATAGAGTTTTGCCTTGGGGTAATGGTAAACCAGCTTAGCTTGTTGTTCAGGCGATTTCCCTTCTAAGGGCGTTAGATAACCACCAGCTTTAGCTATTCTAAGTTTTTCTGATTTTGTTACATGTGGTTCCTTTTCAGATTCTGGTGTTAAAATATGGCGTATGCACTCATCAGCAAGACCTTTGCCTTCTTTGGTTACTTTGGCCGTTTTTACATCAAGTTTTCGTCTTACTTCTATTTGAACAGGTCTATCTTTCTTACTTTCTTCAGATATTAATCTCGCGGCTTCTGCTTTGCTTATTCTTTGTGAGGGTGTTCCAGGTGCATTAGGTCTTACTTTTACTTTCGCTATGAGAGATTGCTCGGCTGCCGTTCGACCTGTAGGTAGTAGTGTTGCCATATCGTGTAATCCTTGTAATATTTATCTTTGCACATAAAGATAAATACGGTGTCTTGCCTTATAATGATTGCATCCGCAGCCTTGGCATATTTATCTCTCATTTCAGGTGTTTTGGTTACAGGGGTAGACCTAGAGCCGCACGAACTTTATCAATCTGCTTTTTCTCATAGAGAGTTTAGTTTGTCCTATAGGAAGTGGAAGTCCCTGCTTAGCGATTCTCTCTGACGGTGTCAGTGCCACTGAAGGCGCACGAGGTCTTGCTTTCAATTTCGCTATAAGAGATTTCTCCGATGGCGTTCATCCTTCAGGTAGTGGTATTCCCATATCATGTAATCATTGTAATAGGTTTTCTTTTTGTGCCGGTGTCTTGTATTCCAAGCTTAGCGAGCCCGTTTAATATTTTTTCTTATTGAGCTGGGGTTTTTCCTTTGAGAGGAATAATTAATCCTTCCTATAAGGCTCTGCGCATTTTTTCCGATGGTGCCAGTGCTAGTGAAGGTGTTCGAGATCCTGCTTTTATTTTTGCTATTTGCTTTAAGAGATTTTTCTGAAGGTGTTCGTCCAGCAGGTAACTGTATACCCATGCCATGTAATCCTTGTAATATTTTTTCTTTCTGTTCAGGCGTTTTGCCTTCAAGTGGTTGTAGTAGTCCAAGCTTAGCTGCTTGTTCATGTTTGTCTCTGATACCTTTTGATGAAGGTTCAATGGGTAGACTAAGGTCAGTCAAAACTTTTCCGATGAGTTTTTTTTAGATGGTGTTCGGCCTTATGGTAGCGGTGTCCCTGCCATTGCGAGTCCTCTTAATATTTTTTCTTTTGGTTCCGGTGTTTTTCCCTTCATAGGTGCCAGTAGCCCAGCTGCTTTCGCTTTTTTTAACTTTTCTGATTGTGTAACTTTTTCTAACGGAGGCCCAGTTTTCACCTTTACATTTCTTCCTTTCCGTAAGGGTATTCCCAAATTAGCTAATCCTTTTAGTATCTTTTATTTTTGTGCTGGGGTTTTCCCTTCGAGTGGTGTTATGAGACCTGCGGCTCTTGCGTTTCTCAAATTTTCAGACGGAATCCCGGTTATCCCTGCGTCGCGTTTTAGTTTTTGTATCAAGGCTTTTTCAGATGGTGTCCTCCCTTCTGGAAGTGGAATACTGAGGGCAGCTTGTGCCTTTAGAATTTACTCTTTCTGTTCCGGAGCTTTTCTTCTAAAGGCGTTATTATACCTGCTGCTTCAGCTTTCTCATTCTTACCTTATCTGCCACAGTTTTAGGTTCCGGAGGCAGCCCAAGGTCGTCCCTTATTTTCTTTAAGCTTTTTTGGCTTTTTCGTGACCATGTCTATTCCACAGGGCAGTGTATTAGGTTGTTTACCATTCCTTATTTATGTAAATGATTTGCCCAATGAAATAAATGCCCACAGTGTCCTTTTCGCTGACGATATTTCAATAATATTTCCCCACGATTGTAGCGCAAATCTTAACACAGTCCCGGATGATAAGCTCTCAAAAATAGTGTGCTGGTTAAATGACCATAATTTAGAAATTAATTTCAATAAAACAAAGATAATGCAATACAGGCCATACCTAAAGCGGCATTTAAATATTAACTACACATATGACAATGTAAAGCTCTAATGTGTAGACGAGTTTACACTATTAGGCATAACTTTAGATACGAACATAAATTGGAAGTCACATGTTGAAACTATAGGAAAAAAACTATCAAAGTTTACATACGCTTTAAGAGAACTGAGAAAAGCTACTGATATGAAAACGACCATGTCAGCTTATTACGCCTACTCGTACTCTTGGCTAAAATATGGGATTGTAGTATGGGGAAATGGTGTAGATGTAGAAAAAATATTTATACTGCAGAAAAAGTGTATTAGAATTCTTGCAAATATTACAGACCCCTTGGAAAGCTGCAGACAATACACTTCATTAAACACAAATTGCTCACATTAACAAGCATTTATATTTTAGAAACTTGTAAATTTGTAAAACAACATCCATCATTGTTTCCATTGGCTAAGGACCAACGCCCACAACAACGTAATCTACGATATCAAAACAAACTAGCCTTACCAAGCTCAAAACTGGCTTTGTTTCACTTAGGGCCATTAGTAACATGTGTGAAAATATATAATAAAATTCCAGATAAGATAAAAACTATAGAGTATGAAAATAAATTCAAAAACGAATTACAAAAATATTTAATATTAAAATGCTATTACAGCCTGAAAGAATTCCTAACTGAAAAATAAATAATATAATATCTAACAAAAATAATATATATGTAGGTAATATAACATTCAAACAATACGCAAATAGATAAACAAACAATGCACTAACAAAAATACTTTAAGTTTCAGACATTCGAAATTGACATTACTAATTGGTACATATTATTATAAACATTTTATTGACCAAGTTTAACTATTTAAGTATTTAGTATTTTATCTAATGTTCAAAATGATTTTGTATTAATTTAATTTACCTTAAAAATTGTTGTTGCTGTGCCCTAACAGGGTCATGTTTGATACCTGCTAATGTTTGACCATCTCTATAAACAACATGATTGCAAAATAAATGAATATGAATATGAAGTGGTTTTTCCTTCAGGTAAAGGTTGTCTTGTTTTAGGTATTTTTCTTAAAATATTTTCTTTTTCTCTTGGAGTTATACCTTATATTATTATTGCTTTTTACTTTTATCTTTTTTCACTTTAGCACTAGCTGTGTCCATTCCAACAAAAGCCATTGATTTTCTCATTTCGACAAGAAGCCTCTCTTCTTTTTGTAAATGACCACAAAGGACGCAGTCACAGTAATCACATTTTTTTTTATAACAGTCGTACAAGCTCTTCATCATTTCTAGCATGATAAACAACAACTTTCCTCGTGCGTAATCCTCATTGTTGAAAATTTTACCATTAGATAGAAGAAGTTGGCTAGGACACCGATTCTTATTTCATTTTGGAACGAAGTCCCTTATCGCGCGTTTTGAAAGGGGGCTAGACGGAAAAAAATCTTACGAAAAAGTTGTCAGGACACTTTTTTCGAAATTCAAATATTGTTGACAAGCATTCAAATATTATTGAGTGAATGACAATATTTGAATTTCGCGCGTTGTGAATTGTTGAGTGTATACAGGTTTTTTTTTTATTATTAAATTATAGTGAAAGGAACTTCGTTCCATCCGGGTGTCCCTTGACACCTCTCAAGTTTTTTTTTATCCAATATAATGACCGATCACAGAGCAATAATTATTATTGTGTTCATTTGATTTTTCTTAGAATATGTTATACTAAAAATCAGTTGACTGATTTTAAATTTGTTAAATAACATAAATACAAAATGTTTAATATATTTTTCCACCAGTTTGTGAGCACAGCAGTAGTGACTTAAAAACATAACAACTAGAATCAATTATCAAAATCCCACCGATTTCGTTGCTGTAGCTTATGGGGTGGAGGCCATCGTAACCGTATGTTCTTTTTATAAAACCGTATGTTCTTTTAAAAAAAAATTTTATATTGTATCTTTCTAAAGGTCAAAACACTGGTACCTGAAATATTGTGTAGGCTACTTACTGAAGGTAGAGTTTCATTTCTTATGTATTGTACCCTTTCAAGTAATTATTCATTAGTGTGCCCCAGCTTCGCACGGGTGCAAAGAATATATTTTAAAGGACTTTTATGTTTAGATTTACTTAGTTTACAATTTTCTTCTGAATGATTTTGAGAATACATTTATACTTAAGTATATAATAAAGTTGAAGACTTTTTTGTTTGTTTGAATGTGCTAATCTCTAAAACTAAAAAAGAAGCATTCACTTACTGTAATAACCATAAATATAAATTCTGAGATATTGTAAAGTATTGTGTAACCATTTACATAGGAAATAAACGGCTTTTTTATTTTATTTATTTTATTAATATCTAAAACTACCTATTGCATTTGATAGCTCAATAATTCTTACGACCGATAAGTCTTGTTTTTGCGAGAAGATTCTAAACCTCGGTCTTACCCTTCGGCGAATATAGGCGAGATAGAATTTATAGTATGATGATAATTATGTGTAATTTCCTTTAATAGTCCTTTAAAGCCTGATATGGAAATTCAGCAGTCACTGTATGCAAAATTTTGACGGTTTCCTTAAGTTATAATAGTTTTTTTTGTAATTCAACATAGATACTAATTACCGCCGACTTCCAAGCCGCATCATATCGTATTAACCCGGAAAGGAAGCAAGAATTTGCTTTACAGGCAATAGAAGAAAAATGTTACTACCCTCTCAATGTAAGAGAACCGTTCTTTAATGAATGAAATATAGCCGTTGTCACAATTAAGGACATCAGCATTTCAAAAATATTACAGTTACTCCAAAAACAACAGATAATTGTACCAAAATTCAACATAAACTTACGTCAATAATTAAAATAGTATTATAAACAATAGCGTTAAAGTTCTGAAGTTATAATTTCGTAGCTTTATATTATTGAAGTATTTTTTTTTGGACAGAAAATTAATTATACGGCTTTTTTTTTTATACCACTAAGGTGGCAAACAAGCATACGGCCAACCTGATGGTAAGCGGTAACCGTAGCCTATAGACGCTTGCAACACCAGAGGTATCACTTGCGCGTTGCCGACCCTGTAAAAATCTTTTCACATCCTTCTTGAAGAACCTTATTATGACTTAGGCAGACAATGGCCCACCTTCCATCCTAATCCGCATGCCCTGTTACTTGCACACGCGAGGTTCTGATGGCCGTGTCAGCATATGCAGGCCGCGTTGCTGAGTTTTGGGCTGGGCAAGTGTGAGCCTATGTTTAATAATTTTAATTTGTTGTAAAAGAATCAATCATCGACACGCTAAGAAAAAGAAGACTTAATTTAAAATGTTAGTAAAGGACATTAAACTAAAGCTTGTTTTAAGAAACTTCAAATATAATATTGGTCTTTGGATGCAGGCGATATGAAACCGGTCCTTGTGGAAGTTTCAGGATGTATGAGGTGGCCTTCACAAAGTAACAAAAAATATTCTACACCCACTTTCACGGGTATGTTTAGGTCCCATGTAATAGGGAGCAAGCCTATTGCCATTAACCGGGCACAAATCCAGACTCCGAGCTGCTACTGAGAATTTCATAGAAAAACCCAATATCACTTTGCTCGCCCTGGGAATCGAACCCAGGACCTCTAGCGTAGCAGTCGCGCTTAGGACCACTAGACTAATGAGGCAATCTGATGTTTGAGTTGACGTAACTAAGTGTTTATCGTAGAAAAACAATATGAGCGATTTTATCAATGCAAACAAGCTTATGTTATTAAATTATTTAATTACAAACAAAGTTATCAAAATATAGGTATCTATAAAACAACTTGATTGAAAAAAAATCACAAAAACGATGACGATTTAGGTACATAGTTTAGATTTATAAATAAAAAAAAAATACTTGGAATTTTTAGGTTGTGGTAAACAACGGATATTATTTTGTTTTGATGTTGTAGGTCACCATGTTGTAAATGATTCTTGTAGCAAATCGAAGCAACAAATACCCGTAAGTCCCGGGGACCCGGAACCTTTGCCACCTATCCTAAACTTCAGTCCTTGGAATGGTTCTTCTTCTTCTTCTGCTTTTTGCTCCGACGGCTCAGCTTGAGGCTCTGATGTAGGGGGTGGAATATCCGGAACGGGTTCTGGTGGACATTGGCATTCAACTTTCACAATGTTCTTTCTACCTTCCGGTTTCGGTAATTCGACTTGTTCTTTTATCTGCTGCTCCTGAATGATTTGCCTGAAGAGATCGGGTTTCATCATTGCATAGTATCTGAT
Organism: Acronicta alni; assembly: GCA_964056405.1. NCBI lineage: Eukaryota > Metazoa > Arthropoda > Insecta > Lepidoptera > Noctuidae > Acronicta > Acronicta alni. The sequence goes on along the minus strand of OZ043913.1, from coordinate 23,125,630 downwards.
AGCATCATCTAAAGTGTATTCTTCTTTAGGATCGAGCGGCGGCGGCGCTGGAGGTGGTTTTTTTTTACTCATTTTAAATCCTGAAACTGTCTCCGTTAAACCCGATTTCATTTTATTGATCTCTGCTTGGTCTACCCATTCAAATGCAGTATTCGGTTCTTCCCAGTAGGGTTGTATTTGTAATGGTTCAGGCTCAATTTCAGGGCACTCACAAATAATATTTTTCTTCTTCTTTCCATTATAACAGGCGCAATTATACTTAGGGTCAGTAGACGTACCGATGTTGGAACTGAATCTTGTTTGTTTAGTGCCAGCTTGAACAAACATTTCTCCCTTTTTTAACTGTATTGACTCCCCTGCTGGGCCTATTAACTGAGTTTGTCCCATTTGACGCACAGGAGAACCGTGGCCCTTTCCGCCAGCTATTTTATGTTTTTGTAATCCAAAATATCGTCCAAATTTTTTGGAAGCACAATCAGGAGCACATTTTGGTAGGACACCTGTCTGTTGGGTTGGGCCTGATGGGCAAGGTACGCTGCCAGTAGCTATCGGGCCGGCTTCGCTGCATGGGGCAGGTGGGCAGGGCAGAGTATCACCCGTTTGGCCTGGCATCGTTGATGGTGGTGGCTGGTGCACGGCGCACGGACACGGTGGTTTCACTTTTGTCTTAACGCCGCTACACTCGCATTCGTCTACTTGCGCGGGATGTGAACATGTGTCACAGTTCCCCTTTTGATCTGTAAGATTTATTGCTTCAATGATGATATATTGCATATTAGAAAGCATAAAAGCCTGAACTCACTGGCGGGACAGCACGGCAAGGGATTTTTATACATCGAGTAGGAGTGTAACTTAGTAATATTATGATACATCATAACATCACCTTACATCACCTCACATCACCTCATCGCCTGTATTCTCCTAAGGGTTAGGCAGAGGTGTACTAATGTACACCCACATTTCGCCGGTATGGTTTAGGTCCCATGTAATAGGGGGCGAGCCTATTGCTATTAACCGGGCACAAATCCAGACTCCGAGCTGCTACTGAGAATTTCATAGAACAACTCAATAACACTTTGCTCGACCTGGGGATTGAACACCTTGCTTGATTATTTTTAATTCTTTTTAAATAAAAAAAATATGGTTTAATGATTAACATAATGAGAAAGAGAAAGTTACCTGGCCTTGGTGCGCACGCTGCGGCCGGTGCCGTCCCCAGCCCAGGTGTTACAGGCGTTTGGCATGTAGGGGGAGCCAAGGCGCCTCCACAGCCAGTTGATTTCATATTCGACATCCTACCCGATCTGACCGCTTGTTCTAGCAGTTCTCTCAACTTCTCCGGAGTGCAACGACAAGGTTGGACTTGGGGGCCATCAGTTACTCCTGGGCCATTAGTTACTCCTGGGCCATGAGTTACACCTGGGCTATGAATTTTATGTAGGCCGCCAGGTTGACCACTGCATGGCGGCACCTGGCACGGTACAACAGGCGTGGCCTGTAACGTCGTAAATGATGCTTGAGGCTCATTACCTTTCCCCGATTTACGAAATCGGTCGTAATTTATACCTACAAAGTAAATAGCTTTTTAACCAAACTTAGCTATCGTATAATATTAAAATGTTTAAAGTAATTGTCTTAGTAAATGCTGGAAACCCATTAAACCCACTACGTTACTACCCACTAAGTTTGTTATAATGCCCTTATTGCGGCAAAGAAAAGAAAGAAATAAGATTTATTTGTCACAGTTAAGGCACAAAAAAGAATATGACAAACTAAATAAAATAAAAAAAAATACATAATTAGCAAAATTATTGTGCCTCACGGCTGTGGCAAATGGGCCCAGTTCAGCATAATGCAAGGCGGCAAGTGCCTGGCGCTGATTTTCAACTGAGCCTTATCTGAGGCGTCCCGGATGCAAATAGGTTTCAAAGTGATTATAACAAACTTAGGCGCTGACTTTAGCAATAGGCATACATATCATCACGCCTGTATACCATAGGGTTAGGCAGAGGTGTAGTAATGTACAACCACATTTCGCCGGTATGTTTATATTCATCGTCATCAACCCATATACTGCCACTGCTGGGCACGGGTGGATTATAGCTCAATCTATCTGAGAGAAGCTCAGATAGATTGAGCTATAATCCACCACGCTGGCCTAGAGCGAGATGGCAGACACACCCGTCGAGAAATCTCTAAGGCATGCAGGTTTCCTCGCGATGGTTTCCTTAACCGTTGAAGTGACTGATAATTAATTGTTAATACGCACATGAATTGGAAAAGTCAGAGTCACTTGGCAGTGCAATGATCATATCACTAGGTTATCACTGCTATTATATGTTTATAATGGTCCCATGTAATAGGGGGCGGGCCTATTGCCATTAATCCGGCACAACTCCAAACTCCGAACTGTTGTTGGGAATTTCACAGAAAAACCCAACAACACTGCGAGCTACGAAGGGGAATTGAACCCAGGACCAGTCGCGTTTACCACCACTAATGTTAATGAAGCAGTTTAGTAATAGGCTGTGGAATATAACATTGAAAGAATACCTATAAATTGTGTTTTGCAGGTCTACGGTCACCAACGAAAGTCGCTGAACAAAATCAAATTTTGAACACGTCATTACTGCACCAATTTTTTTTATTAAATTCTATTAAAGGTAAAGCTTGTAATTATCTTACAAACAAAGAACTCGAACTGCCTTCTCGGGTCAGTACCTAACTTCTAGATAATAAAAAACGTTAAACTGTTTTCAAAATTGCATCGTGTTCAGTGACTTTTGTTGGTGACTGTACCTATCCTTGTGGATAAAAATTCCAAAAAAAGAAAGATAAAAAAAAAGAAAAGAAAACTGCAAACATGGTCAAGCAAACAGGGCTTACGTCTGCTATTTCACTGTATCGAAATCGATATAATTGTTGATTTTGATGGTTTTATTTACGAAATCATTCACCTTAAATATGTCATTTAAGACGACCTCTGTGAACCAGTGGTTCGAGTGCAGGGACTACTAAGCACGGGATCGTAGGTTTGATTCCCACAACACATAAATATGTATGTGATGAACATAATTCTTTGTGTTTGTCTGGGCGTTCTATGTATTCGTTTCTATAAGTATATATTTACAAAAAAAAAAACTTATAAAAGTTTTATATCCACTGTCTAGTATAGGACCCATAGTACAAGCTCTACTTAGTTTGGGAATAGTTAGGGGATAGATGCTATGTAAAATGTCCCAAGTATTTATTTTATTTAGTATAGTTATTGAAATAGCAGTCATTGCCCCCTGGAAGGCTAAAATGCGTGCCACGAGAAAAAAATATCGCTCTATCATCTTGTCTTTAGCCATACTTTTGACATGGTATAAACAACGACAAAACTATTTCGTGGAACGCATCATAACGCATGTTAGCCTAGCAGGTGACCGTTGAAGTCGTTCGAGGAAGAATTGAAATAAAATAACTATTTACATGTTCAGTAGTGTTCCGAAAAGAGACTCTGTCCGTCTCGTTTGAATTCAAATTTCAATAATAGGTACCTAATGTTAGATGAATTGAATCCGTACTAATATGATAAATGTATACGTAACTCTGTCCGTCTGTTACGCTTTCACGCCAAAACCGATTGTGATGAAATTTGGTATAGACATTAGAGTAGGATATTTTGTACTTTGGAGAAGGATATTTTGTCTATAAAAGTGATTCGAAGAATATTAAAATGAATATGCGAAAGAAACCACGTGCAACAGCTACTTAGTAGAATATAAAAATGTAGTTGTACCTTGTCTTACGAGAAGCGGGGTGATTTGTTTTGACGTATGATTCGCTTCATATCCATGATTTGAACTGTAGTCTGCATATTCTTGGAGTGGACAACAGCACGGTCGGTCTGAAGTAGTGTCTGTAGCAACGACGTTCAGTCGCTGTTCAAGTACTTGTACCGTTTCGTTAGGTGTAGTGATTTGACACAGTTTATTTTTCTTTTTTTTACTGTCTTGTAGCAACTTATTCTGGTAGTCAAACATGGTCTCTTTATTTTGATAGGATGCAGTGTGCATGCAAGCAGTCGGCAAGCCATCCATTAGAAACTTTTTGCCTTTTGAAGATATCCTTACGCCTTGGGATACATTAGAGACTCTTCGCAGCGTGGTATCTTTAAATTAAATAGGTTTTACTAAAATCTCAAATAATTTTAAACGTACCACTTTCACTTTTAAAACTATATACTGTCATTGGTATCATATGATTTAAAACTTACCAGACGACAATCGCGTGAGCCACAGTAAACATGGATGGACAATTCGGACGCATAAACACGACCTCGCAATCGAATCTTACGTTACTCGAACTTTACGAGTAGATAGTTGCTTGGGGCAGTTTTGTGATTGCTTTGTCAAGAATAGGCAAAATGTTCGTCTTGGCATTATACAATCATGTAGTTAGCGTGTCGATTACGTGACAACCCTCAGCAAGAAGGTCGTTTAAAGGAGTTCAAGTCTAGATATTATTCAGCAGTAATGTTAAACTGCCTTATTAGTTGTCATAGGGCCTGGCTTTGATTACTAGGTCGAGCAGTGTTATTAAGTTTTTCTATAACATTCTCAGTAGGAGGTAGGAGTTTGGATTTGTACCCGGTTAATGGAAATAGGCTCGCCCATAAATGTGTTTATCTAAACATACCGGCGAACTGTGGGTGGATTAGGAATATGGTATGCATAGAAACTTATCAAGTGAAAGCTTAACAATGATATTAACCTACTCTAAGGCTAGACACAGATTGATTTAGAGGTTCAACTGTGAAAGTGCACTTACCCAGTTTTACTGGATTATCGTTGCTATTCCATTTCGTGTGATTTTCACTCATTTGAATACATATTGTAGAGTTTTGGCCATCAGAAGAGTTCTCTGCGTCATTATCGTCAGATGGTATAACCAAAAATATGGAGGAGGCATCGGAGAACCCTTCCTTTGTTAGAAGTTCATCAACCATCATCTTTATATCACGTTTCCTGTTCCAGTGGTTCATTACTACGATGGGTTCGCGCGTTTTTTGTTTTGCATCTTTATTTTTATGCGCTGGGGTCAAATGGGTTTGAGACATTCTGAAGATATGGTATTCCTTTTGTGTACGTGTGCCTACGAATCCTCTTTTACTTGGTTTGATATGCGGTTTGAATACCATGGATTCGCTTACAAAACTGTCGCTATTACTGAAAGTGCAGATTGTTTGTAGTAACAAAATATACATTACAGCCGCTGGTGCTAAACTAAAGGTATACTTAAGGAGAGATAATGAAGAAAATGAATTTATAGCTAGACTCAGAAGCTTACTTATGTCCCCGCTTAACTCTTTAATACATTCGAACTTTCAGTCTCATTAAAGTGTCGGTTCTCAATCTTTTCTTTTCAGTTAACAAAATATTAAACAAAGCCTATCTAAACGGAATAAATAATCAAAATGTAGATAAAGAGTTATACCGCAGTAATATAATATTAATTAGGTTTTTGTCTAAAATGGAATTTATTCGGGCACTAAATTTATATGATGTTTTAATTGCCACCTCATTAAAGCAAACGATTGTTAATCTTACCTCATTAAGGTCCCAATGGCATTGTAGTGAATTGTATTCGTTGAGCTCTCTGTTCCTTCGGTGGAGCTATCGCTAAAAAGGTCGTTGGATAGCTGGTAACCGAAATAATGTGTGGAATTAGATGTAACACTACTGTCCGAAGACAACATCTCACTAACTGAATCCGAAGTCTCGCTAGAGTTTGTAGTTAAACTTAATGATGTTTCACTTTTTATAACGAGAATAGAATCAAAACTGTCACGAGAATTGTCTCTTATCAAGTAGTCCAATTCAACAGACTCTTTGTAAACGTCACCTGATGATTTGAAACGTCGAGAAGAGTTAACAAATCTATTAAGTTCAGCAACCCTTCGCTGGTTAGAAGGTCTATTGAAGTAATGGAACTTGCAGTCGCTTTCAGTATCATCGTATGGCAGACTATGTTGTGTCAGTACGCTATTACGGCTTTCGTCAGAACTCGTGGTGTTAAGGATATAATCAACTGTATTTTTGCCTGGATATGTTTCATAACTACGGACTTCATATATTCTATTAGAGAACTTGTCTTCCTTATAAGTTTTATTGTTTAAAATTATGTCTTTCATCTGCCTGTTTCTTGATTTAAAATTACAGTCATGTTTTAAAATAGTTTCGTCATAATCTGGGAAACGAATGACCTCCCTGGAGTAAGAAGGTACGCCAACAGCACTCCCCACGGTAACTTTTATGCCCTCGTTATCAATAAAAGCACCAGCTTTGACACCTGGAATACATTCATCTGGACAAGGGCAAAGAGCGGATATATCTGGAGAAGTCACTCTAATCTTTACGTAACTATGCTTAAATCTGATTTTCTTCTTATCACAACCGCAACCACGATCGCAAGTTTCTCCTTTCATAACATCAGCAAACCCTTCGCCTGCTCCTCTCGCGGCAAGCTTCTCTGATGTCACACCGATTTTCTTAGATTTCTTTTTTATCTTACCCATTTTTTCAGAAGGCGTTGGCAAGGGTGGTAACCCGGCCTCGGTTCTTATTTTTTTAATTAATTCTTTTTCAGATGGCGTTTTACCCACAGGCAACGGCAACCCTGCTTCAGCAAGTCCTCTGAGTATTTTTTCTTTTTGGGCTGGTGTTTTACCAGTTAGTGGCGTAAATAGTCCATCTGCTTTCGCTTTACGGACAATTGCCTTCTCAGAAGGCGTCGTTGCCGGTGGAGGTATTCCAAGCTCGGTTCTAACTCGGTGAATCATTGATTTCTCAGATGCTGTTTTGCCTTCAGGCAAGGGTAGACCAGCTTCAGCAAGGCCCCTGATAATTTTTTCTTTTTGAGCTGAGGTTTTGCCTTCCAGCGGCGTAAGCAAGCCAGCCTCTTTTGCTTTTTTTAACTTTTCAGGTGATATCTTTTGTGGTTCTTGTTCAGCTTTTATTTTGGCTATCAATGCTTTTTCTGACGGAGTCCTACCTTCTGGTAGAGGTAAACCATGATCTGCTTGAGCTCTAAGAACATTTTCTTTTTCAGCTGGAGTCAAACCTTCCAAAGGAATAAGAACTCCAGCTGCGGCGGCTTTTTCGTATCTTTCTTTCATAGATGGAGTCTTTGGTTCGGGTGGCAGACCAAGTTCTTTGCGGATTTTAGCCGCTAATTTTTTTTCTGATGCCGTTTTTACCTCTGGAAGTGGCAATCCATGCTTTGCTAAACCTCTCATAATCTTTTCCTTCTGTTCTGGAGTTTTTCCTACTAGTGGTGTGATTAAACCTTCAGCTTTTGCTTTTCGTATCTTTTCGGATAGTGTCTTTTTCGGTGGTTTGCGTGGGGATGCTTTTATTTTCTTAATTATCTCCTTTTCCGATGGAGTTCTACCTTCAGGAAGTGGTATTCCAGCATCGTGAAGCCTTCTTAATATTTTTTCTTTTTCAGCTGGAGTTTTTCCTTCCAGCGGTGTTATAATTCCATCAGCTTGAGCTTTTTTGTATTTTTCTTTGAGAGAAGGTGTTTTTGGCTCTGGAGGTAATCCGAATTCTTTTCGGATATTATCCATCAAATTTTTTTCAGATGCTGTTTGTGGTTCTGGTAAAGGAAGTCCAGCTTTAATTAACGATTTAAGAATTTTCTTTTTTTGTTCTGGTGTTTTTCCTTTCAAAGGAGTTAAGAGTCCTTCAGCTTTTGCTTTTTTTAGTTTTTCGGAAAGTGTTGGAGGGGGATGTTCTGCAGTGAGTCTCTTTATCATTTCCTTTTCCGACGGTGTTTCACCTTCTGGTATGGGAACTCCTGCAGCCAGCATATTTCTAAGAATTTTCTCTTTCACTGAAGGAGATTTTCCTTTTAGTGGAGTGATCAAACCGGCAGCTTTAGCTTTTCGTAATCTTTCCGAAGGAGACGGTGTGACATATCCAGTGTCGTCTTTTATCTTCTGTATCAAGGCTCTTTCTGAAGGAGTTCTACCTATTGGTAATGGTAAACCAGCTGCTGCTCTACCCCTTAGTATTTTTTCTTTTTGAGCTGGTGTTTTACCTTCTAAGGGCGTTAAAAGACCAGCTGCTTTAGCTTTACGGATTTTTTCTGACGGCGTTCTTTCAGGTATACCAAATTCTTTTTTAACTTTATTAATCAATGCCTTTTCTGATGGTGTTCTCCCTTCGGGAAGCGGTAGACCAGCTTTAGCCAAGCCTTTCAAAATTTTCTCTTTCTGTTCGGGAGTTTTGCCGGTAAGAGGGGTTAGTAATCCAGCTGCTTTAGCTTTTCTTATTTTATCTGTAGTAATAGATGCTGCCGCTCTGCCTTTTACCTTATCAATAAGAGCCTTTTCGGAAGGTGTTCTACCTTCAGGGAGTGGTATTCCCAATTCAGCTAAACCCTTGAGAATTTTTTCCTTTTCTTTATGTGATTTGCCTTCTAGAGGTTGCAAAAACCCAGCATCAGCAGCTTTGGCGTGTCTGCCTTTCATTGATGATGTTGTAGGTTCAGGAGGTAGACCAAGCTCAGCACGAACTTTGTCGATTAGCTTCTTTTCGGAAGCTGTCTTACCTTCAGGTAAAGGCATACCGGCCATTGCTAGGCCTTTTAGTATCTTTTCTTTTTGTTCTGGTGTTTTACCTTCTAGAGGTGTTAGTAGTCCTGCGGCTTTGGCCTGACGCCTTTTTTCTGAAGGTGTTAACACACGAGGTCTGGCTTTGACTTTAGCAATTAGTGATTTTTCCGAGGCCGTTCGCCCTTCAGGCAGTGGTATTCCCATATCGTGCAAGCCTTGCAATATCTTTTCTTTTTCAGCAGGTGTTTTGCCTTCCAGTGGTTGCAATAAGCCAGCAACTGCGGCTTTACCATATTTATCTCTCATTTCCGGAGTTGTGGGTTCTGGAGGTAGCCCAAGTTCTGTTCGAACTTTATTGATCAACTTTTTTTCAGAAGCTGTTTTTCCTTCAGGTAGAGGAATTCCATGCATCGCTAGCCCTTTAAGTATTTTTTCTTTTTGTTCCGGGGATTTTCCTTCTAACGGAGTTAAAAGTCCTGCAGCTTTCGCACGTCGCATTTTCTCTGACGGAGATAGCTTATCTAGTGGTGGCCCAGCTGCCCTTATTTTGGCAACAAGAGCTTTTTCAGAGGATGTTCGTCCCTCAGGCAAAGGTATGCCCATATCATGTAAACCTTTAAGTATTTGTTCTTTCTCTTTAGGCGATTTCCCTTCCAATGGCACTAATAAACCAGCATCAGCGGCTTGTGCATACTTGTCTCTCATCGCTTTATTTTTTGGCTCGGGTGGTAGTCCAAGTTCAGCACGAACCCTGTCAATCAGCTTCTTTTCTGAAGCTGTCTTGCCTTCTGGTAGAGGAATACCAGCCATGGCTAGTCCTTTCAATACCTTTTCTTTCTGTTCTGGAGATTTCCCTTCTAGAGGTGTCAGTAGTCCTGCGGCTTTTGCTTGTCGCATTTTCTCTGATGGTGCTAACACACGAGGTTTAGCTTTGATTTTAGCAATTAATGATTTCTCAGAGGCTGTTCTTCCTTCTGGCAGTGGTATGCCCATATCATGCAAACCTTGCAATATCTTTTCCTTCTGTGGTCGCGTTTTGCCTTCTAGTGGCGTCAATAAGCCAGCTTTTGCAGCTTTTTCGTATTTATCTCTCATTTCCGGAGTCGTAGGTTCAGGAGGTAAACCAAGTTCAGTGCGAACTTTATTGACCAACTTTTTGTCGGAAGCTGTCTTACCTTCAGGCAGTGGAATGCCGTGCATTGCTAAACCCTTAAGTATTTTTTCTTTTTGTTCTGGAGTTTTCCCTTCTAAAGGCGTTAAGAGTCCAGCGGCTTTCGCTCGTCGCATTTTCTCTGACGGGGATAGCTTATCTAGTAGTGGCCCAGCTGCCTTTACTTTAGCCACAAGAGCCTTTTCGGAGGGTGTTCGTCCCTCGGGTAAAGGTATGCCCAAATCATGTAAGCCTTTTAGTATTTGTTCTTTCTCTTGTGGTGATTTTCCTTCCAAAGGCACTAACAAACCAGCATCAGCGGCTTGGGCATACTTGTCTCTCATAGCTTTGTTTTTAGGTTCAGGTGGTAGTCCAAGTTCAGCGCGAACTTTGTCGATCAACTTCTTTTCTGAAGCTGTCTTGCCTTCAGGTAGAGGAATACCAGCCATAGCCAGCCCTTTTAATATCTTTTTTTTCTGTTCTGGAGTTTTTCCTTCTAGAGGTGTCAGTAGCCCAGCAGCTTTTGCTTGACGCATTTTCTCTGATGGTGCTAACACACGAGGTTTGGCTTTAATTTTAGCAATCAGTGATTTCTCAGAGGCTGTTCGTCCTTCTGGCAATGGTATGCCCATATCATGTAAACCTTGCAATATCTTTTCCTTCTGTGGTCGCGTTTTGCCTTCTAGTGGCGTCAATAAGCCAGCTTTTGCAGCTTTTTCGTATTTATCTCTCATTTCCGGAGTCGTAGGTTCAGGAGGTAAACCAAGTTCAGTGCGAACTTTATTGACCAACTTTTTGTCGGAAGCTGTCTTACCTTCAGGCAGTGGAATGCCGTGCATTGCTAAACCCTTAAGTATTTTTTCTTTTTGTTCCGGAGTTTTCCCTTGTAAAGGTGTCATGAGTCCAGCGGCTTTCGCTCGTCGCATTTTTTCTGACAAAGAGAGCTTATCTTGTGGTGGCCCAGATGCCTTTACTTTAGCCACAAGAGCTTTTTCGGAGGGTGTTCTTCCCTCGGGCAATGGTATGCCTAAATCATGTAAGCCTTTCAGTATTTGTTCTTTCTCTTGTGGAGATTTTCCTTCCAAAGGCACTAATAAACCTGCATCAGCGGCTTGGGCATACTTGTCTCTCATAGCTTTGTTTTTTGGTTCAGGTGGTAGTCCAAGTTCAGCTCGAACCTTGTCGATCAGCTTCTTTTGTGAAGCTGTTTTACCTTCAGGTAAAGGTATGCCAGCCATTGCTAGTCCTTTTAATATCTTTTCTTTCTGTTCTGGAGATTTCCCTTCTAGAGGTGTCAGTAGTCCTGCGGCTTTTGCTTGTCGCATTTTCTCTGATGGTGCTAACACACGAGGTTTTGCTTTGATCTTTGCAATCAGTGATTTTTCAGAGGCTGTTCGTCCTTCTGGCAGTGGTATGCCCATATCATGCAGACCTTGCAATATCTTTTCTTTCTGTGGTCGAGTTTTACCTTCTAGTGGCGTCAATAAGCCAGCTTTTGCAGCCTTTGCATATTTCTCCTTCATTTCTGGAGTTGTAGGTTCAGGAGGTAAACCAAGTTCTTTGCGAACTTTATTAATCAATTTTTTTTCGGAAGCTGTCTTGCCTTCAGGCAGTGGAATTCCGTGCGCTGCTAGCCCTTTAAGTATTTTTTCTTTCTGTTCTGGAGTTTTCCCTTCTAAAGGCGTCATAAGTCCAGCGGCTTTCGCATGTCGCATTTTTTCTGACAGGGATAGCTTATCTAGTGGTGGCCCAGATGCCTTTACTTTAGCCACAAGAGCTTTTTCGGAGGGTGTTCGTCCTACGGGCAATGGTATGCCCAAATCATGTAAGCCTTGTAGTATTTGTTCTTTCTCTTGCGGTGATTTTCCTTCCAATGGCACCAATAATCCAGCATCAGCGGCTTGGGCATACTTGTCTCTCATAGCTTTGTTTTTTGGTTCAGGTGGTAAACCAAGTTCAGCACGAACTTTGTCGATCAGCTTCTTTTGTGAAGCTGTTTTACCTTCAGGTAAAGGTATGCCGGCCATTGCTAATCCTTTCAGTATTTTTTCTTTCTGTTCTGGAGTCTTTCCTTCCAGAGGTGTAAGTAGTCCTGCGGCTTTTGCTTGCCGCATTTTTTCTGATGGTGCTAAAGTGCGAGGTTTAGCTTTGATTTTAGCAATTAATGATTTCTCAGAAGCTGTTCGTCCTTCAGGCAAAGGTATGCCCATATTATGTAAGCCTTGCAATATCTTTTCCTTCTCTGGACGCGTTTTTCCCTCTAGTGGCTGCAATAAGCCAGCTTTTGCAGCCTTTTCATATTTCCCTCTCATTTCCGGAGTCGTAGGTTCAGGAGGTAAACCAAGTTCTGCACGAACTTTATTGACCAACTTTTTGTCGGAAGCTGTCTTGGCTTCAGGCAGTGGAATGCCGTGCATTGCTAAACCCTTAAGTATTTTTTCTTTTTGTTCCGGAGTTTTACCCTCTAATGGCGTTAAGAGTCCAGCAGCTTTCGCTCGTCGCATTTTCTCTGACGGGGATAGCTTATCTAGTGCTGGTCCAGCTGCCCTAACTTTAGCAACAAGAGCTTTCTCAGATGGCGTTCGTCCCTCAGGCAATGGTATGCCCATATCTTGTAACCCTTTTAGTATTCGTTCTTTTTCTTTTGGTGATTTACCTTCTAATGGCACTAATAAACCAGCATCGGCGGCCTTGGCATACTTGTCTCTCATAGCTTTATTTTGGGGTTCAGGCGGTAGACCAAGATCAGTACGAACTTTGTCGATCAGCTTCTTTTCTGAAACCGTTTTACCTTCAGGTAAAGGTATGCCAGCCATTGCTAGTCCTTTCAGTATTTTTTCTTTCTGTTCTGGAGATTTACCTTCTAGAGGTGTTAGTAGTCCTGCAGCTTTTGCTTGACGCATTTTCTCCGATGGTGCTAAAATGCGGGGTTTTGCTTTGATTTTAGCAATTAATGATTTCTCAGAGGCTGTTCGTCCTTCTGGCAATGGTATGCCCATATCATGCAAACCTTGCAATATCTTTTCCTTCTGTGGTCGCGTTTTGCCTTCTAGTGGCGTCAATAAGCCAGCTTTTGCGGCTTTTTCGTATTTATCTCTCATTTCCGGAGTCGTAGGTTCAGGAGGTAAACCAAGTTCAGTGCGAACTTTACTGACCAACTTTTTGTCGGAAGCTGTCTTGCCTTCAGGCAGTGGAATGCCGTGCATTGCTAAACCCTTAAGTATTTTTTCTTTTTGTTCCGGAGTTTTCCCTTCTAAAGGCGTTAAGAGTCCAGCGGCTTTCGCTCGTCGCATTTTCTCTGACGGGGATAGCTTATCTAGTGGTGGCCCAGCTGCCCTTATTTTGGCAACAAGAGCTTTTTCAGAGGATGTTCGTCCCTCAGGCAAAGGTATGCCCATATCATGTAGACCTTTAAGTATTTGTTCTTTCTCTTGTGGCGATTTTCCTTCCAATGGCACTAATAAACCAGCATCAGCGGCTTGCGCATACTTGTCTCTCATCGCTTTATTTTTTGGCTCGGGTGGTAGTCCAAGTTCAGCACGAACCCTGTCAATCAGCTTCTTTTCTGAAGCTGTCTTGCCTTCTGGTAGAGGAATACCAGCCATTGCTAGTCCTTTCAATATCTTTTCTTTCTGTTCTGGAGATTTCCCTTCTAGTGGTGTCAGTATTCCTGCGGCCTTCGCTTGACGCATTTTCTCCGATGGTGCTAACACACGAGGTTTAGCTTTGATTTTAGCAATTAATGATTTCTCAGATGCTGTTCGTCCTTCTGGCAGTGGTATGCCCATATCATGCAAACCTTGCAATATCTTTTCCTTCTGTGGTCGCGTTTTGCCTTCTAGTGGCGTCAATAAGCCAGCTTTTGCGGCTTTTTCGTATTTATCTCTCATTTCCGGAGTCTTAGGTTCAGGAGGTAAACCAAGTTCAGTGCGAACTTTATTGACCAACTTTTTGTCGGAAGCTGTCTTGCCTTCAGGCAGTGGAATACCGTGCATTGCTAACCCCTTAAGTATTTTTTCTTTTTGTTCAGGAGTTTTCCCCTCTAATGGGGTTAAGAGTCCAGCAGTTTTCGCTCGTCGCATTTTCTCTGACGGGGATAGCTTATCTAGTGCTGGTCCAGCTGCCCTAACTTTAGCAACAAGAGCTTTCTCAGATGGCGTTCGTCCCTCGGGCAATGGTATGCCCATATCTTGTAACCCTTTTAGTATTCGTTCTTTTTCTTTTGGTGATTTACCTTCTAATGGCACTAATAAACCAGCATCGGCGGCCTTGGCATACTTGTCTCTCATAGCTTTACTTTGGGGTTCAGGCGGTAAACCAAGATCAACACGAACTTTATCGATCAGCTTCTTTTCTGAAGCTGTCTTGCCTTCTGGTAGAGGAATACCAGCCATGGCCAGTCCTTTCAATATATTTTCTTTCTGTTCTGGAGATTTACCTTCTAGAGGTGTTAGTAGTCCTGCAGCTTTTGCTTGCCGCATTTTCTCTGATGGTGCTAAAATGCGGGGTTTTGCTTTGATTTTAGCAATTAATGATTTCTCAGAGGCTGTTCTTCCTTCTGGCAGTGGTATGCCCATATCATGCAAACCTTGCAATATCTTTTCCTTCTGTGGTCGTGTTTTGCCTTCTAGTGGCGTTAATAAGCCAGCTCCTGCAGCCTTTTCGTATTTCTTTCTCATTTCCGGAGTCGTTGGTTCGGGAGGTAAACCAAGTTCAGTGCGAACTTTATTGACCAACTTTTTGTCGGAAGCTGTCTTGCCTTCAGGCAGTGGAATGCCGTGCATTGCTAAACCCTTTAGTATTTTTTCTTTTTGTTCCGGAGTTTTCCCTTCTAAAGGCGTTATGAGTCCAGCGGCTTTTGCTCGTCGCATTCTCTCTGATGGGGTTGCCTTATCTAGTGTTGGTCCAGTTGCTCTTACTTTAGCTACAAGAGCTTTCTCAGAGGATGTTCGTCCTTCAGGTAATGGTATGCCCATATCGTGCAAGCCTTGCAATATCTTTTCCTTTTGTGCTGGCGTTTTTCCCTCTAGTGGCTGCATTAAGCCAGCTTTAGTTGCACGTGCGTATTTATCTTTCATTTCTTCAGTTTTGGGTTCTGGAGGAAGTCCAAGGTCAGCACGAACCTTATCGATAAGTTTTATTTCTGAAGAGGTTCTCCCTTCAGGAAGTGGAACACCTTGCAGTGCAAGTCCGCGCAATATTCTTTCTTTTTGCTCCGGCGTTTTTCCTTCTAAAGGAGTTACCAAGCCTGCAGCTTCGGCTTTCCTTAATTTAGCTCTTTCTGCAGCATTTCTAGGTTCGGGTGGTAACCCAAGTTCGGTTCTTATTTTCTTGATTAAAGCTTTTTCCGATGCAGTCTTTCCTTCAGGTAAAGGTTTTTTACCTTTTACCAAATCCTTTAAAATTTTTTCTTTTTCTTCTGGAGTCTTCCCTTGTAATAACTTTTCGGCTTTCTTTTCTTCTGCTTTTATTTTCTTCTGACTTGGTGTAGCCTCTAGTCCTACTTCAGCTAATGATTTTCTTAATTCCCCAAGACGCCTCTCTTCTCGGTGTTGATGACTACAAAGTATGCATTCACAGGCGTCACAATTTTTCTTTTTATAGCAGTCGTACAGGCTTTTCATAACTTCGAACATTGCATCTGAGTTACAGGAACAACAACAAGTTTCCTCTGCGGTGCTGAGTTGACACCGGTAGATTTTCCATTTCATTTGACCGGGATAATTAAATGGACGCGACGATTCCGTGAAGGTAGAGCGCTGGTCAGAAACTAAGTTGACAGTGTAATTTGCTTTAAAGGGAGTTTTCTTTTTCTTTAATACTGCACTTTTGGTCCGTGGGTGGACTGACTTCTTACTTTTATTTAGTTCAGGCATGCTGGAATGTCTTTTAATTGGATTTTTAATGTTTGATATGCGAGAACCAGATAAACGGAAAGTTATTGTTGGCTGTTGGGCGTATTTGTGCAGTTTAAATTTCTTACGCTTCTTTATTTTCTTTTTGTGGCAAATTATACTCACGTTGTCTACGCCGTGGCACGGACTGTTTTCTTCGTTGAAGTAGGATAATTCATTTTGTAGCTTTTTATTGAAATATATGCTCTGTAAGTCCTTCATTTTATGTTATTATACCTTTAAGTTCTGAACAAATATTCTAGCCTCTACGCAAATATCAGAGAAGAAAGTGCTGCCTTTTTATTAAATCAGAATGCCATAACAAAACGTTATGGCATTTTTTATGTGGTAGTCACCGGATCATCGTTATTTAAATCTTCGTGAATTAATCTTTATTATTAATTTTCGCTGTAAAAAATCCATTTAATGTAAGATCGTACGCTAGTAGACTATACACAGGTCAAAATTTGCTTTTATTCTAAACAAAACAGCACCTGATGCTCTCATTCCTTAGTTGTACCTATCAAAGGTTGATAATTATGGTTGTAAGCGGTTGCAAATGTGAACATCAACTTGTATTTTACCTTAGTCTTACTACCTAAGTAATAGTTGGCTTTTGGTATAAACGTGGGATGATGACGTTGAAATAGTTAAACTGATCTACTAAAGGATATGCGACATTAGTATGCATGTTAGAACGATTGTTATCAACAAATATGTTATATATAATATAATAGGTTCATACTAAGAGAGAGATCAGAAGCCTATTATTAGACGCTGCTTCTTTACCAATGATAAGTCTAAAAATTACACATTAGTCTTCTAAGAAACTCCTAGGTTTATCATATCAACAAAAAGAGTACAATACTGAACAAAGACCCTCCCCCATTGACTTCCGCAGGGATCAATTACATGCCACATACGTCCAAATCCTAGGTTAGCTTTGGATTATTATTAATTAAGGATTTAAAAGTTTCGTTTATTTTGAAATTAATACCATTAAGTGAAACCAGTACCGTACAGTGATAGCTTAGTGGTATGACAATTGGACTGGCAAGTCGAAAGTCTCGAGTTCGAATTCAAGGCACGTACCTCTGACTTTTCGAATTCATGTGCGTATTAATAATTAATTATCACTCGCTTAAACGGTGAAGGAAACCATCGTGAAAAAACCTGCACATCTTAGAGATTTTTCTCGACGGTTTGTGAAATCTGCTAACCCGCACTAGGCCAGCGTGCTGGATTATAGCCTAATCCCTCTCTCCTCAATCCTCTTTATGAGAGGAGACCCGTGCCCAGCAGTGGGACAGTATATGGGTTGATGATGACCATTAAGTGATGAATTTCATGGGTAACGATCTTACTTTAAGAAACATATTAACATTATTATATGTTTATTACCATGAGAAAGTAAGCCATGACATTTATGTCTCCCAGTATGTTGTAGGTTGGATAATATCCCTGGCTTACTATTCCATGGTAAGCATATCAGATTATAATTTTACGTATATTTTAACAACCACACGTACCTTTCATTTCTTGATTATACATTTAAAATTATAATAATACCTTTGTTACTGATTTTGAATCATGTGCGATACATTTTTTTTATTTTAAAGTATTTTTTTACAAAATACTTTTTCTGTGTATAACGTTACATATGTCATCGTTACGTGACAGATGATTTTTATGAACCCTGAGGGATCTGTTGGCATCGGCCAGGTTGATGTGTGAGTTTATAACAAACATTTTAGAAATAATTGTCTATAACGTTATTTGTATTTTTGAGTTCTTTAGTCAATGCCAGGGGTCTATAATGGGCATTTTCATGATTTGAACATACCATCACGACTGTATTCCCCGAAGGGTTAGCTTGAAACGTACCAAAGTACATCCACAGTTCACCGGTATATCCAAACGCGTATTGGCGTAAATCCAAACTCCGAGCTGCAACTGAGAATATCATAGAAAATCACAATAACACTTTGCTCGACCTGGAAATCGAATCCAGGGCATATATAGGAGCAGTTGTTCAGTACTAGTAGATATTCTGTCTTCTATCTGATTCTATTCTTCTGAGTGTGGTATTCTTACGCACCAAACCCACCCTGGTGGCCACCTTCATCATAAGACTGGTGGTCTTATGATGGTCATAATCCTCCTGTGCAACGCCTGCTAGGACACAACCCAGAATACTTCACTGTTTTAGTTTTGAAAAAAGTACTCCCAAATGGATCACCCATTACATAGAGGTCAGTAAGCCCAGCCTATCGCGACAATCTTACCTTATCATGTGAGAGCGTTGCTACCGTGACTTTTACTAAGTATGTACGTAAAAGTAAAAAGTTTAAAGTCGCTAATACAAGTATAAAAAAATATATTTAATTTCTGACATTTACGCGAATATTATACATTGAAATAAAACTACTTTTTACTTTTCACGGGTAGACTCTACCCGTAGAGTCTACCCGTGACCATGGACGCTGTAAAGGGTCCGAAACGTCGGGATCAATAATATCAATATATCGCGATGAAATCTGTAAAAAGTAGTTTTATTTCAAAATATATTTAAAATAATAGCTAACCGCGTAAAACATTAATAGATTAAAATCAACATAAATAATATAACATTTATCATTATGACTGAATTCCCCGAAGGGTTAGGCAGAGCTGTATTCATGTACATACACAGTTCGCCGGTATGTTTAGGTGCCACGTAATAGGGAGCGAGCCTATTGAATTAAAACTCCGAGCTGCTACTGAGAATTTCATAGAAAATCCCAGTAACACTCGACCTGGGAATCGAAAACAGGACCGAACGATGAACGAGCTTTGGTTGCCTGGAAGAAATTGCTTTAAGTGATAAGGCCGCCCATTGAACATTTGTTGTTAGATAATATTTTAAATTTTCTTTGTATTTCTGGTGTAGGTACAATAAACAATAAAATATATAAATAAACGAGCAAAAGTATCCGATCTAAGGTCTAAAAAAAGGTAAAGATTTAAATTATTCTACTTTATATTCCAGGATAATATAGTCTGAGATTAAACTAATTCGATTGGCATGGCATCCATTTAACGGAATCTTGTAATGTTGAACTATGGTACCAAATTGGCAAACATAATAATCAAAATGCTGAGGTAAGAAGCGATTTTAGTTCCAACTACGGTTTTCGGGGCAAATAAGCTTGTCGCACTATTTAAAAAAGTATATATTATAGTCTTCTTTATATGGTTCTTTATGAAGTATGTCAAGTGAAAATTGTGATGTATCTATGAGAAAAAATATGGCATAATTTGTAAAAATATTCAAACAGTAAAAAATCTACTAGAAATATGTAATTCATTCACACAACATTTTACAATAATGACCTTACTTACGAATATACCTATAAATCTGTAGATAATAGTCAGGAAGTAAAAGGTAAGTGGTCATATGATCGTATTATCGTAACCAAATCAGTAATATTTCGGAGTGCAGGTCTCATAAATATTACTTACAAAATTTTCTGGGATGAAATTGCTGATCAAATGGTGAAGGCAACTCTCTGACCAAAATCTGCCATCTGTTACCTTTTTACTCTTGGGTACTAATAAAACACCTAATCAATTATTGATCAATGGTTTTTTTATAGCTACTTCGTTTAACCAGGTGTGAAGTAGTATGAACAGGGATAATATTTATTTATTAACTCTAATGGTTATTCCCTAAATATTTTTGCAGCACAAAAGTTTAAGAAGATAATAGTAATCATGAACCGTTAACTGCCACCTTAAGAAAATGCCATAACAAAAAGTTATGGCATTTTGATGTAACAGAGCACAGCACTTTCCTCGGTATACGAAGATAAAATTAATTATTTCCAAAGATATAAGTGATATTGACTTGTGAGTTCTTAACGTTGTTGATAAATACAAGATGATAAACATGGAAAACAAGATTAAACAAGTACAATACGAATCCTATTTTAATCAGGATGATAGTCCGTGCAAAGGCGTAGAGAATGTTAGTATAGTTGTTCATAAGAAAAAAGTGAAGAACCGCAACAAATACGAATCATTGAAAAGTTGCCAACAACCAGCAGTCGCGTTCCGATTATCGCGTTTTGGGACTAACAAAACTCGAAAACTCCTTAAAAAACATACCAGCTTGCCTGAAATAACTAAACGAATGAAACTAGTAAAGCAACGAACAAGAAGCTCTGATGATATCATGAAGAAAAGGAACCGCTATTTTAATACCAAATTTATAGTAAACCGAATCTCAGAATATCATTTCAACGAATACTTCAGTCCTTTCAACTACGCTACTCAGAAAAAATGGAAAGTATATCGATGCCAACTGAGCAGTCAGGAAGACAGCTGCTGTTGTTCTTGTAACTCAGATGCAATGTTTGAAGTAATGAAAAGCCTTTACGACTGCTATAAAAAGAAAAATTGTGATAATTGCAATTGTATTCTTTGTGGTCATTTGCCACGAGATGAACGGCGCCTCGGGGAAGTTAAAAAATCGTTAGCATCCGTTGGTCTCACTGGCAGCACAAAAGAAAGGAAGGAAAAAGTTAAGAAAGCTGAAAAAGCTATTAAAGGAAAAACTAAAAAAGAAAAAGAGGAGATTTTGAAAGAATTAGCCAAAGCTGGAGAACCACTGCCTGAAGGTAAAACAGCCTCTGAAAAAGCTTTGATCCGCAAAATAAGAACTGAACTAGGGTTACCTCCAGAACCTAAAACTAAATCTGAAAAGGCTAGAATGCGGAAAGTAGAAGCAGCAGGTGTTATGACACCATTGGAAGGAAAAACTCATTCACAAAAGGAAAAAATTTTAAAAGCCCAAGCTCAACTAGGTGTTCCACTACCAGAAGGAAGAACAGATTCCGAAAAGGCCATTATTCACAAGTTAAAGTCAGATGCAGGGATACCGGAAGGTATATCACCTGAAAAACTCCAAAAAGCAAAGGCAGCAGGGCTCATAACACCACTTACAGGGAAATCTCCAGAACAGAAAGAAAAAATACTAAGAGGTTTAGCAATGGAAGGTCTCCCTCTTCCTGAAGGCAAAACAGCTTCGGAAAGAAAGCTGATTGAAAAAGTTCGAGTTGAACTTGGTTTACCTCCAGAACCTAAAACACCATCGATGAGGGAAAAGTACGCAGAAGCTGCCAATGCTGGCTTTATGCAACCACTAGAGGGAAAGTCTCCTAAAGAAAAAGAAAGGATACTACAGGGGTTAGCGGATATGGGCATACCGTTGCCTGAAGGGCGAACAAAATCAGAGAAAAAACTAATAGCAAAAGTGAGAGCAAGAGCTGGTCCACCTTTAGAAGTAGCACCGTCGGAGAGAATTCAAAGAGCAAAAGCAGCAGGCCTACTTACGCCTCTTGAAGGTAAAACACCAGAGCAAAAAGAAAAGATATTAAGAGGTCTTGCAATGCAAGGTCTTCCACTTCCCGAAGCCAAAACAGCATCTGAAAGAAAACTTGCTGAGAAAGTTCGTGCGGACCTTGGCTTGCCTCCTGAACCCAAATCTCCATCAATGAAAGAAAAACATGTCGAAGCAGCTAAAGTTGGGTTAATGCAGCCTCTAGAAGGAAAATCGGCAAAAGAAAAAGAAAGAATTTTACAAGGTTTACACGACATGGGTATTCCCTTACCTGAAGGTAGAACAGCTTCCGAGAAAGATATTATCGCTAAAGTTAAAACAGGACATCGTGCACCTCCGGTGCCAACACCGTCTGAGAAATTACGTAAAGCAAAAGCGGCAGGACTACTAACACCTTTAGAAGGAAAAACACCCGAACAAGAAGAAAAAATATTAAGAGGACTAGCAATGCAAGGTATTCCTCTACCTGAAGGGAAAACAGCATCCGAAAGAAGATTAATTGATAAAGTTCGAGCAGATCTAGGCCTTCCCCCTGACCCTAAAACAGCTTCCATGAGAGGAAAGCATGCTAGAGCTGCTGATGCTGGATTGCTTCAACCACTAGAAGGAAAATCGGCAAAAGAAAAAGAAAAGATATTACAAGGTTTACATGATATGGGTATACCCCTTCCCGAAGGTAGGACGGCCTCAGAAAAAGCTATTATAGCTAAAGTAAAGGCAGGACCTCGGGCACCATCGGTGCCAGTACCGTCAGAAAAATTACGAAGAGCAAAGGCTGCAGGACTACTAACACCTTTAGAAGGAAAAACACCAGAACAAAAAGAAAAAATATTAAAAGGACTAGCAATGCAAGGTATTCCTCTTCCTGAAGGGAAAACACCATCAGAAAGAAAATTAATTGATAAAGTTCGTGCAGATATAGGTCTTCCCCCTGAACCTAAAACTGCTTCTATGAGAGGAAAGCACGCTAGAGCTGCTGATGCTGGATTGCTTCAACCACTAGAAGGAAAATCGACAAAAGAAAAGGAAAAGATATTACAAGGTTTACATGATATGGGTATACCTTTACCAGAAGGTAGAACAGCCTCAGAGAAAGCTATCATAGCTAAAGTAAAGGCAGGGCCTCGTGGGCCATCGGTACCAGAGCCATCAGAAAAATTACGTAAAGCAAAAGCTGAAGGGCTACTAACGCCTTTAGAAGGAAAAACACCTGAACAAAAAGAAAAAATATTAAGAGGACTAGCAATGCAAGGTATTCCTCTTCCTGAAGGGAAAACAGCATCAGAAAGAAGATTAATTGATAAAGTTCGTGCAGATATAGGTCTTCCCCCTGAACCTAAAACTGCTTCTATGAGAGGAAAGCACGCTAGAGCTGCTGATGCTGGATTGCTTCAACCACTAGAAGGAAAATCGACAAAAGAAAAGGAAAAGATATTACAAGGTTTACATGATATGGGTATACCTTTACCAGAAGGTAGAACAGCCTCAGAGAAAGCTATCATAGCTAAAGTAAAGGCAGGGCCTCGTGGGCCATCGGTACCAGAGCCATCAGAAAAACTACGTAAAGCAAAAGCTGCAGGCTTATTGACACCTTTAGCGGACAAATCTCCTGCTCAACGTGAAAAAATATTAAGAGGACTAGCAATGCAAGGTGTTCCTCTTCCCGAAGCAAAAACAGCTTCAGAAAAAATGCTGATTGACAAAGTACGAGCTGACCTCGGTCTTCCACCAGAACCTAAAACTCCATCTATGAGAGAAAGGTATACCAAAGCTGCTGATGCTGGCTTCTTACAGCCACTGGAGGGAAAATCACCCAAAGAAAAGGAAAGGATTTTACAAGGTTTACACGACATGGGTATCCCATTACCCGAAGGACGGACAGCATCAGAGAAAGCTTTAATAGCTAAAGTAAAGACAGGTGTACGTGCGCCCTCAGTCACATCTGAGAAACTACGTAAAGCAAAGGCTGCTGGACTGCTGACACCTTTAGAAGGAAAAACTCCCGCACAAAAAGAAAAAGTTATTAGAGGATTAGCAATGCAAGGTCTTCCTCTTCCCGAAGGTAAAACAGCGTCGGAGAGAAAGCTCATACAAAAAGTTCGTGCTGACCTTGGATTACCCCCGGAACCAAAAACTCCATCTATGAAAGAGAAGTATGCAAAAGCGGCTAATGCCGGATTAATGCAGCCTCTGGAAGGTAAATCAACAAAAGAAAAAGAAAAAATTTTACAAGGTTTACACGACATGGGCATTCCATTGCCAGAAGGACGGACAGCTTCTGAGAAAGCTTTGATAGCTAAGGTAAAAGCCAAGCCTCATGCACCGTCAGTACATATGCCGTCAGAGAAAATGCGAAAAGCACAAGCTGCAGGATTACTCACACCTATAGAAGGTAAAACGCCCGCTCAGCAAGAAAGAATATTGCGAGGTCTGGCTATGCAAGGTATCCCTCTCCCGGAAGGAAAGACAGCATCAGAAAGAAGGCTAGCTGATAAAGTGAGAGCAGATCTGGGACTGCCACCTACGCCTAAAACAGCTGCAGATAGAGAAAAATATAATAAAGCTGCAGAAGCAGGTCTATTAATACCTTTAGAGGGAAAGTCAAAGGAAGAAAAGGAAAAGATATTGAGGGGGCAACATGACTTAGGATTGCCATTACCGGAAGGTCGTACCGCATCAGAAAAATCATTGATACGAAAAATAAAAGCAGGCGACCGAAAGAGACCTAGAGCTGTTGGTATAGGGCAACCTGCTTTGCCCCCAGATCAACGACGAAAATTAGACGAAAAAACGGCAAAAGTAGTCAAAGAGGGCAAGGGCCCCGCTGATGAATGCATATGCGGTCTTTTAACACCAGAATCTGAACGGGAACCAATTAGCGCAGTTAAGGCAGCATCTGAAAAAATGCATGCTGCTAAAGTAGCTGGTCTTTTAACGCCTTTAGAAGGAAAAACACCCGAACAAAAAGAGAAAATACTGAGAGGATTAGTAAAACAAGGAATCCCTTTACCCGAAGGTAAGACAGCTTCAGAAAGAAAATTGATCGAAAAAGTAAGAACAGATTTAGGATTACCACCGGAACCAAAAACACCTTCCATGAAAGAAAAATATGCTAGAGCGCAAGAAAAAGGTCTTATTACACCACTCGAAGGCAAAACAGCATCGCAAAAAGAAAAAATTCTTAGAGGCCAAGCTGAAATGGGATTACCGCTACCCGTTGGTCGAACAGCTTCTGAGAAAGCACTGATTGCTAAAATAAAAGCCAGAACAGCACCATCAATTACAACAGAGAAATTAAGAAAAGCTAAAGCAGCTGGGTTATTAACTCCACTAGAAGGAAAAACTCCCGAACAAAAAGAAAAAATTTTAAGAGGCCTGGCTAAGTCTGGTTTACCATTACCTGAAGGTAAAACTGCATCAGAAAAAGCATTAATAAAAAAAATTAAGGCTGATCTAGGAATACCCGAAAGAACTCCATCGGAAAAAGTTCGTAGAGCTAAAGCTGCAGGCCTTTTAACCCCTTTGGAGGGGAAAACAAAAACTCAGAAAGAAAAAATACTTAGGGGTAGAGCGGCAGCAGGATTGCCATTACCAGTAGGTAAAACACCATCTGAAAGAGCTTTAATCCAAAAAATTAAAGAAGAAACTGGTTACGTTACCCCTTCGCCATCACAAAGATTGAAAATGTCTAAAGCTGCAGGTTTGCTAACTCCTTTAGAAGGCAAAACAGCTGCAGAAAAAGAAAAGATTATTCGGGATAGGCTGGCTGCAGGAGTTCCTATCACAGAAGGCAAAACGCCCTCTGAAAAGGAAATAATAAGAAAAATTACAGCTGGGGAGCCCCCTGCAGTTAAACGACCTTCAGAGAAAGAGAGGCAAGCCAAAGCCGCTGGACTTTTGACGCCACTAGAAGGTAAAACGCCAGAACAGAAAGAAAAAATTCTTAGAGGTTTAGTTAAAGCTGGTGTCCCAATGCCAGAACCAAAATCAGCATCAGAAAGAGATTTAATGAATAAAATCCGACTAGAAGTTGGACTGCCACCAGAGCCAAAGACGCCTTCATTAAAAGAAAAATACAAAAAAGCTCAAGCTGCCGGCATTATAACACCGCTGGAAGGTAAGACTCCAGCGGAAAAGGAAAAAATACTAAAAAAACTTCATGAAGCTGGTATACCTCTTCCTGAAGGAAGGACACCTTCAGAAAAGTCAATGGTTAAAAGAATTAAAGCGGGATTTTCTGAACGCAAAATTCCATCAGATAAAATGAGAGCAGCTAAAGCTGCTGGATTGTTAACACCTTTAGAAGGTAAGTCAACTGCACAAAAAGAAAAGATCCTTAAAGACTTAGCCAAAGCCGGCTTGCCAATGCCGGAACCTAAGACAGCATCAGAAAAGGCATTGGTTAAAAAAATTAGAACCGAATTGGGATTACCACCTGAACCGTCTACTGCATCTGTTAAAGAAAAAATGCAAAGAGCTCAGGCTGCTGGAAAGATAACACCACTTGAAGGTAAAACGCACGCAGAGAAGGAAAAGATTTTAAAGGGTTTAGCTGAAGCTGGAGTGCCGTTGCCAGAAGGAAGAACGGCGACAGAAAAAGCAATCATAAGTAAACTAAAGGCTGAAAGTAAGGCTAAGACAAAAATTACACCTGAAAAATTTGCGAAGGCGAAAGAAGCTGGGTTATTAACACCGTTGGCGGGAAAGTCCGCCAAGGACAAAGAGAAAATTATGAGAGGTTTAATTGAACAAGGCTTGCCGCTTCCTGAAGCGCAAACAACATCGGAGAAAAAGATAGCAGAAAAAATTCGTAAAGAATTTGGTCTTCCACCTGAACCTAAAACTTCTGCTGAGAGAGTGAAAATGCGTAAAGCTCAAGCTGCTGGTATCATAACGCCACTTGAAGGTAAGACAGTTGCACAAAAGGAAAAGATTTTGAAGGACTTGACTGAGGCTGGAATACCACTTCCAGAAGGAAGAACTGCTTCAGAAAGAGCATTGATAAAGAAAATTAAAGCCGAAGAAGGACGACCCTTGTCTAAACGAAGACCAGCTCCTCCCGCTTTACCACCAGCAGAACGGGCTAGATTAGACAAAAAAACTGCTAAAGTAATGAAAGAAGGTAAAGGACCCAGTGATGAATGTATATGTGGTCTTTTGACACCTGAATCTGAAAGAGAAGAAGTACCTACTAAAATCCCACCAGAAAAATTAAAAAAAGCTAAAGCGGCTGGTTTGCTTACCCCACTAGAAGGTAAAACAAAAGTCGAGAAAGAAAAAATATTAAGAGAATTAGCAAAACAAGGTTTGCCACTTCCCGAAGCTAAGACATCATCAGAAAGAAAATTAGCTGATAAAATTCGAAAAGAACTCGGTCTTCCACCTGAGCCTAAGACAAGATCTATAAGAGAAAAACATGAAAAAGCCGCAGCCGCCGGTGTCCTTGTACCCTTAGAAGGACTGTCACCAGCGGAAAAGGAAAGGGTTTTAAGAGCACAAGCAGATTTGGGAATCCCTTTGCCAGAAGGGAGAACTGCATCGGAGAAAGCACTTATTGCTAAAGTAAAGGCTGAGAGTAAAGGAACTCCAGCTGCTGGAATGTTAACACCATTGGAAGGAAAGACTACAGCACAAAAAGAAAAAATACTAAGGGGACTAGCCAAGGATGGTATACCGCTGCCTGAACCAAAAACATCTTCAGAAAGAAAATTGACTGCAAAAATTCGAAAAGAACTCGGTCTGCCACCCGAACCTAAAACTGCGTCTATGAGAGAAAAACACGAAAAAGCTGCCGCCGCTGGTATACTTGTACCTTTAGAAGGATTAACGCCAGCAGAAAAGGAAAGGGTTTTAAGAGCTCAAGCAGATGCAGGTATACCCTTACCAGAAGGAAGAACTTCATCAGAGAAAGCCCTTATTGCTAAAGTAAAAGCTGAGAGTAAAGGTCCTCCAGCGAAGATTCCATCTGAAAAATTACAAAAAGCTAAAGCAGCTGGACTGTTAACACCATTGGAAGGAAAGACTACAGCGCAAAAAGAAAAAATACTACGGGGACTAGCCAAGGAAGGTATACCGCTGCCTGAACCAAAAACATCTTCAGAAAGAAAATTGACTGAAAATATTCGAAAAGAACTCGGTCTGCCACCCGAACCTAAAACTGCGTCTATGAGAGAAAAACATGAAAAAGCTGCCGCCGCTGGTATACTTGTACCTTTAGAAGGATTAACGCCAGCAGAAAAGGAAAGGGTTCTAAGAGCTCAAGCAGATGCAGGTATACCCTTACCAGAAGGAAGAACTTCATCAGAGAAAGCCCTTATTGCTAAAGTAAAAGCTGAGAGTAAAGGACCTCCTTCGAAGATTCCATCTGAAAAATTACGAAAGGCTAAAGCTGCGGGACTATTAACACCATTAGAAGGAAAGACGACAGCACAAAAAGAAAAAATACTAAGGGGATTAGCTAAGGAAGGTATACCACTGCCTGAACCAACAACATCTTCAGAAAGAAAATTGACTTCAAAAATTCGAAAAGAACTCGGGTTGCCACCTGAACCTGAAACTGCGTCTATGAGAAAAAATCACGAAAAAGCTGCAGCCGCTGGTATACTTGTACCTTTAGAAGGATTAACGCCAGCAGAAAAGGAAAGGGTTTTAAGAGCTCAAGCAGATGCAGGTATACCGTTGCCAGAAGGAAGAACTTCATCAGAAAAAGCCCTTATTGCTAAAGTAAAAGCTGAGAGTAAAGGGCCTCCTTCGAAGATTCCATCTGAAAAATTACGAAAGGCTAAAGCTGCGGGACTATTAACACCATTAGAAGGAAAGACGACAGCACAAAAAGAAAAAATACTAAGGGGACTAGCCAAGGAAGGTATACCACTGCCTGAACCAAAAACATCTTCAGAAAAAAAATTGACTGCAAAAATTCGAAAAGAACTCGGGTTGCCACCTGAGCCCGAAACTGCGTCAATGAGACAAAAATATGAAAAAGCTGCTGCCGCTGGTGTACTTGTACCTTTAGAAGGTTTATCGCCAGAAGAGAAAAAAAAAGTTCTTAGAGGTCAAGCAAATTTAGGGATACCACTACCAGAAGGGAGAACTGCTTCAGAGAAAGCATTAATTGCCAAAATAAAAGCTGAAAAAGAACCATCTAAGATACCCTCTGAGAAATTACAAAAAGCAAAAGCTGCTGGGTTGCTCACGCCATTAGAAGGCAAAACAAAAGCCCAGAAAGAAAAAATAATCAAAAGCCTGGCCGAGGCTGGTCTACCCTTACCTGAAGGTAAAACAGCGTCTGAAAAAGCTTTAATACAAAAAATTAGAACGGAACTAGGAATACCTCCTCCTGCAAAAACGGCATCTGAAAAGAGTGTAGTTCGCAAGGCTAGAGCAGAGGGTTTATTGACTCCGCTTGCAGGTAAGTCAGCTAAAGAAAAAGAAAGAATTATTAAAGGACTCATTGATGCTGGGTTACCAGTGCCTGAAGGCAAAACAACTTCCGAAAAAGATCTTATAAGAAAAGTTAGAACTGCAGCTGGACTGCCACCAGAAAAAACAGCATCAGAAAGGAAGGTAGGGATAAAAACTAAATCGAAAAAAGTTGGAGTTACTCCTTCAAAGAGAGTTACTAAGAGCATTGCAGCGAAAGCTGGTATTGCTGAAGAATACGAGGATATTATTAAAACAACAACTTGTGATCGTGGTTGTGGTTGCGACAAGAAGAAAATTAGATTTAAACATAGCTACGTAAAGATCAGAGTAACATCTCCAGACATATCTTCTCTATGTCCATGTCCAGACGAGTGTCTTCCAGGTGTAAAAGGTGGAGCTTTCATTGATAACGAGGGTATAAAAGTAACCGTTGGGAGAGTTGACGGTGTTACTTCATATACCAGTCAGTTCAGCAACCCCATCCTAGAAAGTCTACAAAATATTATGACTTTGTTTGACAAAACCCTAACCAATAGTTTCAGTAGTAATTCATCGATTGATATAGTAGATAATCTCATTGAGAACATTGTATCCAATGATTTACAAAATGCTACGTGTGATGAGTGTCCTTCAAAAAGATATATTAAAAATGACGATAAACCAAATTATGATAAAGCTTCATTTTCGTACACCAGCGGTTGTTATGATAGTGGTGCTAGTTTGAAGACGTATGATATTGAAAGCGATAGAGGTTATTTAAGCGAAAGCAATACACCCTATGAACCCTGGACCGATGAATCTGTCAGATTTCTTGATACTTCTCAATATTTACAGTCATCGGGGGACATCTGTAGAAATCCTGCTTCGATATCATGTACTTCATGTGAATCTCCCATTATGGTAGAATCATCTCATGGCAGTTTTGATTCGATTCTGGTTATAAAAAGCGAATCATCATTGTCTTTATCCACAAAATCAAGTTGCAGTATGGATGTGATTAGCGTGATATCGCTTTCGAATAGCAGTTGTGTATCGGATTCTACCCATTATTTATACTATCCTGTATCTAATATACATCTTAGTAATAGCACGGTGGAGACATCAGAGTGCTTTACGAATAGAATTGACTATACCGATATTGACTGCATCGGCATTGACACAGTTACAAGGTAAATATTA
The DNA here is from genome assembly GCA_964056405.1 of Acronicta alni. Taxonomy (NCBI): domain Eukaryota; kingdom Metazoa; phylum Arthropoda; class Insecta; order Lepidoptera; family Noctuidae; genus Acronicta; species Acronicta alni. The sequence continues at coordinate 23,095,997 of OZ043913.1, read as the reverse complement.
AGTTCCACATTAGCATAATTATTATTTATATACATAATTGATTAATTAATAGAAGGTTTCAGTACAGCCCTTAATAAAAGTAATATTTAGTCATTAAAGTAAAGTAGTTAATTTATCCTGACTGTTTCATTTCAACATGTTTTGAGCTGAATTAAAAAAGAAACGGAATTTAATTATAATACGCCTTTTCCATTAGCGGAAGCAATAACCAAGTGCACGAAGCATGCAACGGAACGTGTACGAGAAATATAGAAGACAGAACAGTATTTTCAAGAAGAAAACAAAACGAATACCTTACCTACAGATTATCACAAACAAAAATAAGAAACGGACACAATGTGAAACAAATAAATACAAGAAAGACTAATAATGGTGAACCAATCATAGTCATAAATAATTTAGACAGTGATCACGATATTACGACAATGGTGGACCATATTTTATCGAACAATGAATTTTCAAACACTTCCTCAATATTCGTGGTAGTACCGACGTCAGACGATAACGATTCAGATACCTCATCCGGTTCTCTTAGTTCAACTATATGTATTCAATTATCTGAACATCATCCAAATTGGGCACACAAACAATATAATTTGGGCATTTCAGAAGCAAGTAAGTGTTTTTTCCTATAGTTGTCGTATTTTCTTATGTTGTTATTTACGAAAAAAAACAATAACCTGTGAGACCATTTCACTACCAAGACATAGGTCTCGAGTTCGAATCCAAGGCTTTTGAATTTTCGCAGTCATGTTCTTTCCTATTCATGATTAACCACTCGCATATACGATGAAGGAAAACACCGTGAGGAAACAAACCTGCATGCCTGATTTCCTCGAGCGCGTATGAAATCTGCCAACACCCAGTAGGCTTTCATTATTGACTATAGCCTAACCCCTTTAGCCAGTCAGTCAGTCTAAAGAGGAGACCGATATCCAGCAATAGGACACTAAACGGATTGACGATGGGATGACAAATAAAAAAGTGTTGACGCAAATAATTCATGACATTTAATTTAGGTAGATTGGTACTTTATAATTGAATTATTTATTAATTTCCAGTTGCGAAATCGAGGAGAAATTCATCGAACACACAGGGCCTCAAAATATCAGCTAGAGGAAAAACGTTCTGCATGGAAGGCATGCAGGAGACCGTATCATCCAACCACAAGGAAAACATGTTATATAAGATGTCGAACGTTTGCAGACACAGAGAGACCAAGAAATCCAAAAACAAATTATGCCAAATTTCCACTCCCAAAGAAATGTTGAAACCATTGCCCCACGGTGTTAGCACCGACACGACATCAGATAGACCATGTTGTTGTGCTCCTAAAAGAGCTGGTGAAATGCATCATAAACATGGTTCTGAACATCGGTGTGTAGCTAACGTAGTTTCTGAGCTGATCACGCCACTACTTGTAAATCAAGGTACTCTCAGCCGCTAGGTGTATGAATTTTTGGTGGCTAGTATAAATCACATGCCTTGTAGGTATAGGGACGTAGGAAGTTTTCAGTAAAATTGTATACACTTAAATCATGATGGTCTCTGCTTAAATGGTTTAAATTTTAATTAAAAGTGTAACAATTACGGCAAACACAGCATATTATGCATTAACTACAATTCAGAGAATTACTTACATTTCTTCTTCTTCGTCGTATCCTCATGGCTGAGGGACGTGACGACTGTGGGCTCCATTCACCATCGCTCGCCAGGCTGGACGATCTTGGGGTTGATGTACGCTTGCCTGCAACGTAGCTCCAGTTGCTGTTGTTACTGTGTCCACCCATTGCATAGGCACACGACCCCTACTCCTCTTCCCAGCCATGCGGCCTGTGATGATCACTTTTTCTAAACCGTCTGGACCAGACCTGGCCAGATGGCCGAAAAAGCTTACATTTAACAATAACTTAATCTAAAGATCTATTAGGCTAGAGAAAACGGATTTCTGTTTCACTAAAGCTATTCATTATTTTACCAAACCTTGAACAAGGATAATATGGATACCTAAAGTTGTCCTCCATAGGGGTGGACAGAGTGGTGTGATAGAGGTCACACAGTATAGAGGGTACACGAAGTTTGAAAAGGGCTAGTAATTTGGATGAACAATCTTCATGATTATAATTATTGAAGTATGATATGATAATGACGATCATAGCTATAATTAAGTTAGATTTTAAATTAGGACGGCATTATTGTGAGTGAGCGAAGGATGGTTGACAAGGAATGCGGAGCCTAAAAGCATAATAGTTAGTATGGAATCTGCAAATGAATGTTTCAAGGTTTTTATTTATTTAGAATTATAATTTAAAATAGCAAAAGTTCTAAATTATTCATAAGTAACAAACTTTTTTTAGGTCTAAACTGCGACACGTTGCGGTTACCAAAGATAAGCGTTAATCAACAAGCTTCTTTTGTGTCTATTAACCAAGGTCCAACTCCAGTGACTAACTGTCGGATACCGCCATGCGCTGGCCGAACAGGTTGTCATCATCCATCCGATATGCTCCAAATCCCCTTTGGCACACCCATGCCGGAACCAGTTCCGGAATTAAAGCCCGTAACGAACCATTCACAACCATGTCAATGCAGTCCAGAAAAACTGAAACAGTTATTAGAACAAGCTGTGAAAGCAGGGAAAACATTGAATATGAAGTCGATTGGATGTGGGGGTGCTGTCAATAAACTGCAAGCCCCGGTACCAAGGACTCCAAGCCCCCCGACTCCTAATATTATAAGTAATTATAAATATTATAATTGAGGAGTGACTGTTCAAAGGGAACTGAGATATATCATAAACAATTTTCGGAAAACAACAAATAACTTATAATTTTGTTAAACAAGAAGCTTGTTATTGTTTTCCATTATAGCCAAAAATTAGTCCGTTTTAAACAGAATCGCAATTTTCACCTTACGATTAGCATCAGAATAGGCCTTTTAGCCTGTATTTATTTGGTGAAATGGTAGTATTCAATATATTTTAAAATAGATGCCATCAAAAAAAGAAAAAAAAAAACAATATGTCCAATATGCCCTTTTGAACAGTCACTCAATACATTTTATTACATATTCGTTAAAATGTTAACATATCGGCGTATTGTGGGAGGACATTGGTACAACTCTGCCTAACCCTTCGGGGAATACAGGCGTGATGGTATGTGTTTGGTATGTAGAAATGTAGGTAAAGGCATCACCAAGCCTTTTTTAATTTTCGAGAATTAGGTAAATGATTCTTGTTTATAACATTCATTATGTACCTACTAAACTTAATTAATTATTTTAAGGCTTGGGCCACATTACTATAAGACTCGCTTTGACCTTCTTGTAGACAAGCATTGCTTCTACGGCCTCAATCTAATCTCAAAATAATCTCTCTGTATATAAAAATCAATTGTCGCTGAGAATGATGATTTTGTTGTGTTTGAGTGTCTCTTAATGGTTTATTTTTTAAAAAAACGTCCCACATTAGTGTTTTCTCCTGTATCGTGGGTGCGTTTAAAAATACAAACCTTCACATATACAAACATCCAGACTCGGAACAGCTACCTGTAGGTCATACAAATATTTGTTCCGTGCGGGGATCAAACCCACAACTCGTGGCACAGAAGCCGATCGCTCAGCCGCTGCCCAAAATGTGTCATCACGTTTGGCACAGTTTTATATTTAAAATTGGGCCCAGTAGGTGACGCTGTAATCGGATTGCAGTCAACATCTACCGGGCAAGATAGTAATATAAAAATCTTGAAAAAGATGAGCAAAACTATGATTATTTTCTTAAATTCACAACCTTACGTTTCCAGCTACATCAGAAGATTGCGCAACCTGTTCAAAGCCTAAACACAAAGACGGATTAAAAATGCAATGCTCCTGCAGTGGTAAGAAGAGAACTGTGAAGCTACGACCTTTATGTCCTTGCGAACAACATCAGCCACCGGTGTCGAAGACAATTCCTGGACCAAAGGCGGGCACAAGATCCTTGGCCTGCCAGTGTTGTGTCTGTAATGACTCCACGCTGGGTAGCCCGAAGGGAAAAGGGAAACCAGGTACCATAATGGGACATATGGAAATAGTGGGACCAGCGGGAGGTATTGTACTTAAGGAACCAGGAGGAACCTACACTCAGGCAGGCTTGAAACAGACACCAACTACAACATCCATTGAAAGTAGTGCCCCTAGAAAAGATTGTGCGTGCCACGGTAAAAATGGAAAAAAGAAAAAGAACGTAATTTGTGAGTGTCCTCCACCTGAACCTGAACCGGAACCCGAACCTGAGCCCGAGCCTGCCATAATGCCAGTGACCCTGTCGTATGAGCAGTACAAAAGTTACCAGATGGAAGAGAATAGGCAGGCCATGAAAATGAGATCGGACATGACACAAACTGTATCTGGATTTACAATATTTAAAAAGAAGAAACCACCGCCAGAACCTGAGGTGGAATTCACCGTGGAAGATGCTGTCAGGTATCACAGTACATTTTTATTACAAGGAAAGAGGTCCCTTCATCGTAGCATTAGGAAAGTCACCTATATTTGTGGTAAAACAGTTATTTTTGATTTCCATAAAAATCATTCTCAACAGTTTAGTGGTCGTAAGCGCGACTGCTAAGCTTGAGGTCCTTGGTTTAATTCCCATGTCGAGCTATGGTATCGGGTTTTTCTATGAAATTCTCAGTAGCAGCTCGGAGTTTGGATTTATGACCCGTTATAATGGTACTAGGCTCGCCCCGTATTACATGGGACGAAAACTTGACTTCAGCGCGTAACTTTTAATATGGTCCTTGAACTTGACTATACATTTATAGCTTTTTATTTAACCAAAAAATTATGAAAATATAAAAATATTGAGCGTAATATATACATTAGTATATTACTTTACATAGTATATGTTACGCTCAAAGATCGAAAACGATCATTGAGTGAAAAAACAGCTTACATAGCGTTGTGGTCAATTATATTAGAAAGTAGCAGCTTAACACTCAGTTGCTAGCTTTGTTTCAATTTAAACTGTCATCGAGATAAGATAACTTTATTTGCAATAAATATAACGAGTGTTTGTAATTATTAAAAAAAAAAACAACCTAACCTAGCCTAAGTAGAACTTTTTATTTTTAAGTTTTTATAATTCCTTGCATTTTGAAGCTCAACTTGACCACAACGCGTTGTGAGCTTTTTTCGATCTTTGAGCGACATAAGTAATCTGTGGAGGATGCGTATAGTAAGTACTTGTCTTACAGATTTACCGTTGTTTGCTGTACAGGTACTATGCAACTATGAACCCGGAACTTATCAGGGACTTGTGTCCGCCACCGCAGGAGTTCCAAACATCCAGAGAATATGAAGACTGTTCATGCGACGAAAAGAAGCGTAGAAAAACTAAAGAAGTGGAGTGTGAGTGTCCATATGAGCCACCGCCTCCCCCTCCACCCCCACCTCCCGAACCTGAGCCCGAGCCAGAGCCAGAAGAACCATTCAGAGGACTCAAGTTTAGGATGGGAGGCAAAGGGTCTGGCTCGAAAGGTCTCAGTGGCGTTTGTTGCTTCGAAATGTTTCAAGAAACAATCAGATCGCGATCAAGAAGGTCCTATGAGTAACAGAGAACATATTATTTGACAACACACACAGAACTTGACAACATTATCGAACTTGTTAAATATTCCGGATTCAATACCCGTTTGGTAATAATGTTGAAATTGCCCGTAATCGTACAGTATTGTAATAGTTACCATGTAAACACTATCTGAAAGCAATTGGTGTTTTTTTTTGCAATAATCATTCAGGCTCTCTTTTGTGTGCATAAAGGTGCATCCACACCGCAGTTACTTTTTGTGGAGCAACAGAATGCAACACGATAGCATTATGTAGGTAACATTCTTCAACCTTTGTGACTGCCTGTTACTCTTTGTTGATTGATCGCATCCATACCGTCAATAACGTAAAGTGACAAATAGTAACCAGCGAGTTGCACAGCATAATTTTCACGAACTAACAAATGGTACCGATAGTTAACACATGTTGACGCAACTTTATCTAACACGGCAACATATACTAACAACAAAAAAAACTTTTTGTTATAGGATGTTGCCCACTAATACTTGGAAACGTTGCTCCACAAGAAGTAACTGCTGTGTGGATGCACCTTCAGAATGGCGGGTGTATAACTCCAAATGGCCAGGCGATATGCATGAGACTGAACATATTTTTGAACACTTAGAATGCTTGGATACCATTGGCGGGATGACTGTTACCATATTTATGACGGTTTGACTGAACCTATCTTTAAGACGTTTTAAACGTCTCGACCTTTTGAGCGACTATAATGTTGACAACAATATGGAAACTTTGTTTGTACCGATATTATTGACTTTTTGATTGCATCTATTTATTTGAATACCCTGAGTGTCACTAACTATTTGAAGCTGACTGTACGGCCACAGATCTCTCTTTTATTTTAACCCTCGACGCTAAAAGGGGGATGTTATAAATAATTGTATTGGGTTACCACTAATCTTCTTTATCTATAAATGAATCCGTTTCCCTTGGTCACGCCAAAACTTGAGAACGATTTACCGATTTCATTCTACTTTTTTAAAGGTTTTTAATACTTTGTAGGTTCGGAAAGACAAGTAAATTGCGCAGGGAATTGGAAAATTTCAGGTAAAGTCTACGAAGACAAAGTCGCGGGCAGAAGCTAGTTTATAATAATAAACAGTTGGGACATTTTATTCAACACCGTCTTGTGCCAAACTAAACAGGGCTTCTATGTACTATGGGTACTAGACAATGGATGTAATACTTATAATTAAAAACAGAATACAAATATAAAGAAGCTTGGTAATTTAGCACTTGAGGAACTAGCTTTGGTTATGACTTTACAATCGAAACACCATTTAGAATATGATATATTTTATTTAGTTTTAAGCCTATTAAGTACAAAAAATAACAACACAAGGGATTATAGTTAGGACTTATCATGCATTTAATATTGACCAATGGCGAGGAGTTTACTCGCAGGTCGCAGCTGATGTTTCGCACCGAGGTTATAAATATAGGTCGCATATTGCGGAACGCCAGTAAGATGCGATGCGGCGCGCGCGCAGGACGCACGCGCTGCCACAGTAATGATAAACTTTTTAGTACCAGTACCCCGACGCGACCACGCTCGTGTCTTAATATTACTAGTTATTCCTAAGGGGCCATACAACATATTCCTTTAACATTTTTCATTTTTGTTGTTGGCATTTAATTGTTATTTTTTTCTAACAATCCGAGAGCTGTTGGAACCCGATATTTATCACATTTACAGTAAATTACAGTAAATGGTTTGAAGAGGATGATATCTGTTCTTAATATTTGTGTCCGTGTGTTACCGATTTTGATGCAATTTGGTGCGGATATAGATTAGAATTGGAAAAGGACATAGGCTTTTGTCTAAAATAGATGCGAATGAAACTGCGGGCCACAGCTGGTCTCTTTTATAAGTAACACTAGCGTTGTCCCTGCGGTAGGCGCTGCAATGCCTCAGATTGTCAGTAACCTTGCCCAGGCGGCCATACAACAATTCACCAAAGATTCTCCACAATCGGACGAATGGTATACATAGGAACGCAAGTAGAAGAATAATCAAATATACATTTATTTTGTAATAAAGAAATTAATTAAATTGGTATGTTTTGCTATTAACCTAGTGGTCCCAAGTGCGACTGCTAAGCGTTCGTTAAGAGGTCCTGGGTTTGATTCCCAGGTCGAGTAGTGTTTTCTATGAAATTTCAGTAGCAAGATTTTGGATTTGTAGGCTGGCTCCCTATTATATATCGGACTTAAACATACCGGCGAACTGTGAAGAATTAGAACACCTCTGCCTAACCCTTTGGGGAGTACCTGTAGGCGTGATAGCATGTATGTTTATGAATGTAATTAAATAACTTTGGCTTTGCATGTGATAAAAGTTATTCAATAATAATAATTCTAAATGGAAAATGTAAATTGTAATTTTCAATATTTAATTTTGTTATACAAATCTGCCGAATTGCCCATTTATTGCAGCTACTGATGGAATGCGTTTGACAGTTCATGATCGTACTGCCGATGTTACTGAGGCAACAATTACAACAATAATAACAACAAAGGAAAGTAAACAATTTATTATAAAAATATTTTTGTATACGCACTACTCGTATCCAATTTAATTGAAAGTTCACACAATATATGGCAATACATACATTAATTCAATCAAAAATATTCAACTGATGGTTGTCAGGAATGCATTCTCTGGGCGGTTGGACTTTAATATCCTTAAGTAGCTCTTTCGCCTGCTCTTCAATGATGATGGATACATATGTATATTATATAGAATACACACAGAAGCTTACTAAAAGGTCTTTTCGTGGTATGGATATTAAATGAGCATACAAATTCTGTGACGGTTGGAAGTTGCAGAACAAGAGGTCAAGAAAGGACATATTAGTTTATTTCTTAGGAATTAATTCATATTCAGATCTCATAGTGGCTTCTTAGCAATATTTTAAAGTTGAGAAAAGACTACTTAAATATAACTTTTTACATAACAAAAGAAAAGACAAGACTATTTTTTAAAATCCCATATTTCCATACCTTCAGAGGGAGTGACAGCGTGACATCTATCAAGTCGGTTGGATTTGTTAAAAGTATGAACAAATCCCGCGACAAATCTATAATACGCTTTCAACCAACGCTACAGGCATGAAATTAACAATCCAAAGTGGAGACGAACATACACAATGCCTTGTAAATGTTCAGGGTTGAGAGTGAATAAATGCAAATGCAAAGTCCTTCGTACTAGGTGCTGTTCGGACAAGTCTGGTAGTGTTGTGTTGTTAACTCCCAGCAATAGTCTCTGTCGCCTCCTCGACCTCAAAGATGCCAAACCGAACTTCATTTTGAGCATAATCGAAAACGCTTATGAAATTTGTGCTGGTTATAATTTGAGGTGAGTTGGTATTGTCTCTTATAGCAAAAATAGTCGCTTAGTCTGTCAAGTCAAAATACTCCTCAGCTTTAATATGCTAGTATAACGTAGTTTTAAGTAGTTAGGGGAGCCCTGTGTTCTGTATTGGGACTTACATAAAGACGTTTCTATAAAAATATGTAGGTACATTCACTCCGTTTTTGTCACCGAAAGAATACCTAACCATGATATATTAGTAGGAAAAAAAATTTATGGCCCATTCCCAGAAAACCGGGCCTTTGTCTAAAGCCTTTGTCTTTGTTTAAAGTCTTGCCATATTAATTTTTTTTGTTTATTTTTCTAGGTACTGCCCCATCAGGGGATTTTTCAGACATGAAAACTATATCAGAATCGCAATAAAGGATCTCATAATTTTGGCATGTTTCCTTGTGGCAAATTTTGTCGTTTTTGTTACGATCCTGACTAAGATGATGGTCCACATGTATTTTGTATTCAGAATGGCTGCACACTGGTTTAAAAGGTATATTATTTATGATAAAACAATGTACAGCTCTATCCACACACATCTGTATAGTTTTAGGGATGTGGCAATCCAGTGCTCCGTGGGCAGAGCAGGGCCGTGATCCAATCGCGGCAGTGGGTGGAGACCTGTCCCTTCCAGCTGTAATCCAATCCATGTATAGGAGCGAGAGCGCAAACGGACGCCTCTTACTGCGAGCTAGTTATGCTGGAAGGGAGGCGGCGGAGTCCTCCAGCCTCCATGAGCTGCTCGATCAGACTATGCTACCGGAAAGTGGCGCGCAGGTCCTTCAAAACCACTGACCACAGTCTGTCATGACCATGACTAACACAGCAGACATTCTTTGAAGACTTCTCTCACTCCCAAAAAGAGAAATTAGCCTAAAAGCGAAACACTTGAAATTTACACGGATTTTCCTAGCGGTCATTCGCGCGGTTTTTATGCGAATAGGTGATCCTGGGATTCAAACGCTTATGTGCCTTATGGATGGGTAATCTAACCTAACATCTGCACTTCGATTGATGGATCTATTAGATACACTTTTGTTGTGATTTTACTGTAGTATCTTGAAGACATTTATATTGATATACGCATCCTACACATCGAATTAATCTTCATTGCGTGTAAACACCGGACTTCAGAGTTAATGTCTGGAGATTGAAGCAAAATGAAAATTTATTTACCGTGTGTACGTAAATAAATGCTTTTAAAATCTGTTCATCTGTAGACGGAACTGTAAATTTAAACATTTAAAACAAATATACCATTACTTTTGTACCCCTGAAGGGTTTGTCAGAGGTTCTAATGTACAGGCGCCAGCAAGTCAAGCTTTCTAAAACTGTAAAATTTTCCCCATTGAACATGAACCTTATTATTTTGTACTATCTGCCCTCCGCGGTATCATCCGCTTTTTTTTCTTTTTGACCCGCTCCTATTGGTCGTAGTGTGATGTTATATATCCTATAACCTTCTCCGATAAATGGACTATTCAAAACAAAAAGAATTTACAAAGTCGGTTCAGTAGATCCAGAGATTACCCACTACAACCTCACTTGTAAACTCACAAACTTTAGTATAGCTTAAAGTTGAAAATCAAAGAAATTTGACATATTGGGGTAACTTGATGTGCTGGCATTTGTACCACCAACACGGCGCCTCTATGTTTTTAGGTCCTTAATCCCATCAAGGCGGTGAACGTATTACTATTAAAAATTCAAGAGTTCTCATGATTAGTTCTTTTGCTACCAAAAGTATTTTTTGTTATTTTTATTTTACAAACGAGTGTACAGGATAAATTATAATATTTGTACGTTTTTTCGGGTTATTCTGTACCGGTAATGGAAACCATTTCCATAATTTGTTCTGTATATATTTGCTAATTATATTTACTAATTATTAAATGACTAAATATAATATTTTAGTAATTTGATAATTAGTTAATATAAAATTGTGTTTTTGATTTATTTAAAATAACGGGCATAGAGAATAAAATTAATTATAATATATTAAAATATAATTAACTATAAACTGTATACTGAAAAAAAAAACAAAATAATAAAGTTCTAAGATATCTTGGAACTACGATAAGATTATATTAGAAGTTTATTCTGTGCGAACAAGTTATTTACCTATTCAATTTAAATAAAATTGTGATTAATTGATTTAAAATTTAATGTATAAAGAAAATATAATTAAAATTAGAAATATAATAAAATTATATTAAGATTTGATTTGAGAAATTTGGAGTACAAAACTTATCCTACACTTAATCCTATGGGCAAACCTACAAGCCTGAAAACCTGGAACTTTAGCCTATTAGCGATTAATTTCTATTTAATAAAAGTTTGAATTATACCTACTGAACTTAAATTGGTGTAGTGCTTTCGAAAAGACACGAAAACAGAATTTAATTATTAAATTAAGAATGTTTATTTAATTTATTTATTGATCTAAATCACATACAAAGTTTAATGCACTGAACCTGAAGAGCAAGAAAAATGTTGGCTTTTATTTTATTTATCTATAATTTTATATGTTTACAGGTCTTTTATCTCAAAACTAGACGTCGACAAAGATGTGATGACAATGAGCCCATCACAGCTGTACCATGACTACTCTCCACCGTTAACGCGCAAGTTTCTTTGACAGTTCTCCGTTGACCTCGTAAATTAACAGTGAACAATATTTTAAGTACCTAACAAGTAAATTTATAAAACAGTGTTCATGATGTTTGTTTTAAAAAAAAAGTATCATGATAGAATTATAGGCTTACCCCACATTGGGCGTGCGTTCCTCGAGCATGTGAACGACGCGAACGCCGCGGCCGCGACAATAAATACGTTGTCGCGTTGTCGCGGCTCGCACGCGGCGTTCGCGTCGTTCATAAGCTCGAGGAACGCACACCCAATGTGGGGTAAGCCTAAGATTACTCCAGGTATTCTCTTCCCACGTGGTACACGGTGACGTTACAATATGAGTGTTCCAATCAATGTTGTCGTGGAATTTAAGCTTACACCACATTGGGCGCGCGCGTTCCTCGAGCGTGTGAACACCGCAAACGCCCCGTGCGAGCTGCGATGTCGCGGTGCGTACGCAGCGTTCGCGGCGTTCATAAGCTCGAGGAACCCGCACGCCCAATGTGGGGTAAGCCTAAAATTACTCCAGGTATTCTCTTACCACGGTGACATCACGATACGAGTATTCCCATCAATGTTGTCGTTGCTTGACATTTTCAATACATTAAGGAGATTTACAATAATTCAAGATAAATGTTAAAACTAAAATGGTTTGACAAAAAAAGGTAGATTAGAGTATTTTATATTAGATTAGATAAAACAAGGTCCAACGGATTCTAGTAAAAAAAAGAAACAAAAATGATATATTCAGCCGCATCTAGTTAGTCCGTTAACATTGTTAGGAAAGAAAGATAAGATTTTTTTTATGAAAGTCACAACACAAGACAATATGATAGATTTAAGACAGTACGTTATCTTGTAAGATGTTAGAATAGGTCATCCTAGTAATCTCAGAACTATGCTGCAGTAAATATAAAAGATTAGGGTAGAATACAATTTAAGCTATATCCGATCGTATTTAAAAAAAAAATTACAAACTAAATAAATGGAGCAAACAAGTAACCTTATGGTATCCAGGAGGACAGGGTCTTCCGAAAACGACGAGTGACGATATCCGTCTAACCCTAGGACCATACTGGACTAGAGTTGCAGAAGACCGAGCTCAATGGAGAGAGTTGGAGGACTATGCCAAGAGGCACGCCGAATTGCGAGATATATTATAAGAAATAAAATTTATAAAATCAAAAATGTTAAATCGCATGTAGTTCAGAATAAAAGGGCTTTATTATTATCGTATTTAAAATACCAGTGTACTGCAATGAATAATAAATAGCCAGTTCCCAGTAAATGTTCCTGCAATTGATATGTTTGTTATTACATCCAAACAATGCATAAAGCTACGGAGCTCTAAATTAGTCGACAAATTGTAATTACAAGGTTGGTTGCCCATGCTACCTGATTGTGTATTGTGAACATATCAGAGTGGAACTGACAAGCTCAAAGGCACATTTGTTACCTAAATGCATCGTCATTTTCCTTGAAATTGGAAATACATTAATTATTGTGTTAAATAGCAATGTAATGGATAATAAAGATTATAGAAGTTCAATGATATTTTTATGGTGACACGCAATCAAATAGTGATTGCATGTTCAATATTCAGGGGTGACTGTGTGCACGATGATAATTGAAAGTAAGAAAGCCGAATGATAAAATGTTTACCTAAGATTACCACGAAAAATCATTTTTTCACTTACTTGCTTCTATAGTAAAGCAATTTTTCAATTAATATTAAGAACATAAAAATATAAAAAATAGGTGGGCAGCAGGATTCGAACCTACGTCTTCTGGTTAGGTACACCAGACGCTAAGACCGCTAAGCGACCAGAATTTACATAAAATTTTAACATGGAAATTGCCAAAACATACAAAATGATAGATATTATGTATGTTTCAAAATAAGCTTCATCAAAAACATCAGAGTTTATTAAAAGTAGGTAGTCACGAAGTCTCATCTAATAGCAAGAAATCTAGGACAAAAATTTGATGAGAAATGCAATAAAATGCCGAGTCCATAGTCGTCGATGCATACCGCCTGCGGACGTCTATTGTCCGTCACAATCCTAACGATAAACGTGATTTTACAGCGAGTCCAGATTTTCCGGATGAAACAGATTTACTCATTATTAGCTAGCTGCATTTTATGAAGAAGTTGGCCAGTATTCAGTACAAACTTGGGGTCACATCAATTATAAATGAGTTATGACAAATTTGAGAAGCTTGTTATGATAGTAAAGATCTTGTGCGTTTTTATATCGTATGTCTAGATACTCATACATAAACATGTAATCCGAGATTACGTATAAATAAAACACCATCACGCCCGTATTCCCCAAAGGCTTAGGCAGGGGTGTACACACAGTTTGCCGGAGTTTAGGTTCGAATAAAACAAATCCAAACTTCGAGCTGTAACTGAGAATTTCATATAGGAAAACCCAATAACACTGCTCGATCTGGTAATTGAACGCAGGAGCTCAAGCGTAGTATAACTAGGTGCTAGACTACTGAAAAAAAAATGAAAACGAAAAACAGACAATAGTAGTTACTAATTTAGTCCTCAGAGAAAAGGTTAGGCTTCATATGACCGGGGATCTTTGAAGGAGTTCAACGTAATGAGGATCATTATTATCGTGCGTCTACTGCCTATTTTTATACACACGCGCGTTTTGGAAACAACATCGGCACGGTTACGTTCAAACTTAATTTTACACATTTCTTTTTTGTACTTATCATTCACGGCCATTTACAATAACGACTAGGTATGTCAGTAGATTTGCTTTTTTCATTGCCTACATTGGCAGACGAGCAGGCGGCTTACCTGATGGTAAGTGTTCACTGCCACCCATGGACATCAGCAACGCTGAGCCGCCACCCAGACATCAGCAACGCTGAGCCGCCGCCTACTGTGTGTGGTAGAGAGCTAGTCTCGTTTGAAGAAAGTTTTGCTTACTAGATATAGGATTTGGACATACCAAGTTCATACAAATAATGTCAAAATCCTATTACAAGTAAATGATCTAGTCTATACCTAAGCCTTCCAGTTGAAATAATACTAGGTAAGAAAAAAACTATATGAGCGCACACTTGTATATTTCTCTTAATAAAAATCAAATCTATTTAGTTACATTTTAGAACCTAAGAAAATGAAAAAACCTAAAAATAAAACGTTAAAAATGAATTAGAATTATTAATACTCCTCGCCGCCTTCACCCTCGCCTTCGCCGGAGTCCATTCCGACCTCCTCGTAATCCTTTTCCAGGGCTGCCAAATCTTCGCGAGCCTCTGAGAACTCGCCCTCTTCCATACCCTCACCGACGTACCAGTGGACGAACGCTCGCTTGGCATACATTAAATCAAACTTATGGTTTAGTCGCGACCACGCTTCCGCAATGGCAGTAGTATTGGACAGCATGCACACAGCGCGCTGTACTTTCGCCAAGTCACCGCCTGGCACCACGGTCGGCGGCTGGTAGTTGATTCCCACCTTGAAGCCGGTCGGGCACCAGTCCACAAACTGAATAGTCCTCTTCGTCTTGATGGTACCGATAGCGGCATTCACATCCTTCGGGACGACGTCCCCGCGGTAGAGCATGCAGCACGCCATGTACTTGCCGTGTCTCGGGTCACATTTCACCATCTGGTTGGCGGGCTCAAAGCACGCGTTGGTGATCTCGGCCACTGACAACTGTTCATGATAAGCCTTCTCAGCAGAAATGACAGGTGCGTATGTCACTAAAGGGAAGTGGATGCGAGGATATGGCACCAAATTAGTTTGAAATTCTGTTAAATCCACATTCAAGGCGCCGTCAAATCTCAAAGAAGCGGTGATAGATGACACGATCTGACCAATCAGGCGGTTCAAATTAGTGTAAGTTGGTCTCTCAATGTCTAAGTTCCTCCTACAAATATCGTAAATAGCTTCATTGTCTACCATAAATGCGGCGTCGGAGTGCTCCAATGTGGTATGCGTGGTAAGAATAGAGTTATACGGCTCCACAACGGCGGTTGAAATTTGAGGGGCTGGGTAGATGGCAAATTCCAATTTTGATTTCTTTCCATAGTCAACAGATAATCGCTCCATGAGCAAGGACGCAAAGCCTGATCCGGTGCCACCTCCGAAAGAGTGGAAAATGAGGAATCCCTGCAGGCCGGTGCACTGGTCGGCAAGTTTTCGTACTCTGTCAAGCACCAAGTCTACGATTTCTTTGCCTATGGTATAGTGTCCTCTTGCGTAGTTATTGGCGGCATCCTCCTTGCCGGTGATCAGCTGCTCCGGGTGGAACAACTGGCGGTAGGTTCCCGTGCGCACCTCGTCGACCACCGTGGGCTCGAGGTCGATGAACACCGCTCTGGGCACGTGCTTACCAGCTCCAGTCTCGCTGAAGAATGTGTTGAACGAGTCGTCACCTCCTCCGACGGTTTTGTCCGAGGGCATCTGCCCATCTGGTTGAATCCCATGCTCCAGACAGTACAATTCCCAGCAGGCATTACCGATTTGTACGCCAGCCTGACCGCCGTGTATAGATATACATTCACGCATGTTTTTAACTTTAAAATTGGATAAAGCTACTTAAAAAATAGATCTTTTACTTCACTACAAAGCTTAAATTCCAGCACCTTCTGGATCGATTCCAAAGTTCAAACTGTACAAAAAACGAATGCCGCACTGTTCCACGATCCAAGTTTCAAATTTACTTTTTTATTTGAAATACGTGTCGTTTTGTTCAGTGCCTGCCATATCGAACAAAAAGTTTAGTTTATCGCGAGACAATATTGTTATGAATCTTTGAAAAGAGGTTGAATTTTAATCATATGAAATCATTGTGTAGGTCCTCTTCATTTACGTGATGGTTTAATAATGCAATATAACAAATATCTATTCTTAAAATAGATTGTCCCAAAAATATTATATTATTATATTATATTAATATATTATATTAATATATACAATATCCGCTATTAGGTACTTCTTCTTCATGTCGATGGCATGAACAGCACACACAGGCACAGCGTAGTCAGTAGCTGCGCAGAGGTCGCTTTGATTGCAAGATTTGGGACAAGAGACATCATAGGTAGACAGTAGTGGCGTGACCAAAGGGAACAGGGATTAATTTTTATTTATACAATTATGTAGATTATAGGCGATCCCAACTAAACTGAGACGACGGCAGAAGGATGATGATAATAGGCTGGTCTTATAAGATGATGTATATTATATACATGGCTGGAGAGCCTAATGAACGTAGATGAAACGAAACTGGTAGATATGCCACAAATCGCCAATATAGTTTTAGGTCCAATATATATATAACAACTCGCGGAGAACTAACAAACGCTGGAGCAGGTAAGCGTAGTGTAAAACGCCCGTCAGCCAGGTGGAGTGACGACTTGCGGAAGGCAGCTGGCAGTGACTGGATGAGGAAAGCCGAAGATCGGGCTCTGTGGCGTTCACTAGGAGAAGCTTACGTCCAGCAGTGGACGAATATGGGCTGATGATGATGAACAGTTTATACTCGTAAGTTTAACGTGTGTATATCTGTTTGCTTGTCTGTGACATCGTAGCTCCCAAACGGATGAACCGATTTTAATTTAGTTTTAATTGTTTGAAAAGTGACTTGGTCAAGTTTAGTGTTCTTCGCTATGATTCTAGTCAATCTTTTTAGTCGTTTGAAGATATAATTATACGTCGGATCGATTTGAAATTTGATACCCTGTTACTTCAATGCTACTTGTAAGAATATGGTAACCTTGACCTGATTCTGCAACATCACCTGGAATCTGCAGAACCCAACTCGTCAGTAACTTACAGCAGAGGTATCGTATTCGGGTTATTGGAATGATCTCAATTAGTAGAATTGATAGATTCATTCAATTCAAAGAAATTTGACAGATTGGGGTAGCTTGATGTGCTCGCCTCTGTACTTTATCTTTTTTGTAAATATATTTTGTCAATATGTTCAACCCGTATCTATAATAATTGGTTTTAACTACATCTAGCGTCGAGTAGCAATTAAAATATTTTTTTCATCAAGGTATATTCCTAGTTTTATGAAGTATCAGTAGTATTTTTACGAAATAAAGAACAAACTGATCAAGTAGGCAAACATAAAAAATTATATGAAATACAAGGAAAAGTTAATTTAGTACAAGTTCTGCTACTCATCAATAGATGGCGCTGCAAGTCCGTTTACTGATGGTTTAGCTTCACGTATAGTTTATTAACTTCCGGCTCCTCCCTCTTGTGAAACAGCAAGCGAGGGTTGTACGAGAGGAAAAAAGACGCAGTGTCATAATGTTTACGAGCGGCCACGAGGTCACGTGCCATCCCTTTCATTTCAATACACACGTCCTTCTTCACCTCGGTTATCTTCGCTGCTATGCACGTGTCGTTAAACTCTTGAAGTTTCGTGTTCGATAAAACTTCTGCATACTTGTATCATGCATCACGAGTGCATAAAATTATTTCTAACTTGTTTCCTGCATTATTTGTTGGGAACATTTTATAGGATTATGTCCTTACAGTAAAAAAAACTGTAATACATTGCACGGAACGTGTTATCTTTGTTCGTTGATGACACAATCTGCGAAATATTAGACGGAGACTGAACCAAATAAATTTATGCGTTTATGAATGAAATTATTCATTATAATCAATTGCATAGACACTTTATTCGTCGATTTAAATGAAATTAGAGTCCGTAAAAAGGTTTGTGTATGTTTCGGACTTTATTTATTATGGGTTTTACCAAAAAAACTGTTACTATAAAATTACGTCCATTTTGAATTTTTTGCCTATTGTCACCATCTCAGATGAATGGGATGAATGGGAAATATTTGAAAAGTGAATTCCATTTGAAATACACTTTGTATTCTTTTTTTTTAGAGGTAGCTGACACCTTCGAATTAATTGTTCTTTTTTAA
The DNA here is from genome assembly GCA_964056405.1 of Acronicta alni. NCBI lineage: Eukaryota > Metazoa > Arthropoda > Insecta > Lepidoptera > Noctuidae > Acronicta > Acronicta alni. The sequence continues at coordinate 23,077,477 of OZ043913.1, read as the reverse complement.
AATCTATGTATATGGATCGTCTACTACCACGGGAGTCGTTGGAGTGCCTTGTCTTTATTTGCCCTATGGCCTCATGGACAATATCTATATACGCATAAGTGTTAGACACCAGTAAATACCAGGTGATGTGGTAGGGATAAACTAGGAGGATATCCATACCGGTAATTATATCAGGGGCCCGAGTCTGTTATTTCAATTGTATCAGAATGGTCTTCTTCTTTCTTTCTCTATGACAATTGATACCGATGTAGAAAATTCTGCCAATGTCAAAGTGGTTAGGAAAAACGGGTGTATGGGAAAACGGTAGTTATTCTATTTGAGACGAATTCACAGTGTTTGTTTTTGCTAATTCATTGTTCTGAATAATAAAAACTTGAGAGGTGTCAAGGGACACCCGGATGGAACGAAGTTCCTTTCATTAAAATATAATAATAAAAAATAAAAAAACCTGTATACACTCAACAATTCACAACGCGCGAAATTCAAATATTGTCATTCACTCAATAATATTTGAATGCTTGTCAACAATATTTGAATTTCGAAAAAAGTGTCGTGACAACTTTTCGTAAGAATTTTTTCCTTTCACAACGCGCGATAAGGAACTTCGTTCCAAAAAGAAAATCTATAAAAATTACTAGGTACGAACAATCTGATTTTCATAAATACAATATCATAGAATGTTCGTCCAATAGTAGTAAAATGACAAGGTCTGACAGATTTCGCAGATATAACTGTCAAAAGTCAACAATTCTGAATCTGATGTCATTGAATGACGATTTTACTCAATAAAAAGCAGACTTGGATTGAATGTTAATTGGTTGATGTTTGTTATCTAATAATCGGTCATTATTGGAGTGGTGTCTCTTCTTCTCAGTTGTTTCTTCATTGCTGAGGATCGTGAATCTGTTTCAGTCTATCGATTATGTGCCTCCATTTGTTACGATCAGCTTGATGGAGTGCAACGCTGACGGATATCTCCAATTGTTCGGATATCTGATCCATCCAACTTTGGGTGGTGTCTAGACGTCCTTTTTCTATAGTACCTACAGAAAAACCTTTATTTTATAGTACCGAAAATCCTCATGAATCATCCGCCACTCGGGGAGGCGGAGGCGACTCAAAACCGTTCTTGCCTTCACTTGCTCTATAGTCATGGCCATGGGATCTGCGAAATTCGCCACGACCATGACAAGACAGGACCTAAGTACAGAAATTTCTCATAAATCACCCGCCCCTCAGGGAGAAGGCAGGGTATGTCGGATTTATGCATTGACTTATGTGACCGCATTGCATAGAACTGTCGACATCGTTATAATATCGAATTTTAATTATTTATATCGTTTTATTTGTCAACTATTTTATCAATAGCTTGGAATTTTAAAGAGATCATGATTCTCTGAGGTTGTTTCAGCGTTTCTTCTCAGAAGTCGTCAGCTGGGAAATATTGGCGCCATCTAGTAGTAATTAAATATTAACTTATCAAAGAGTCTTTAACATTTATAAATGATATTTACTTTTGTAAATAGATCTTTTATAGAAATAGATATAATTTATAAATGTCATCTTATCGTCAAGACAATTTTTACCGTAAATTGTCGATATTTAATGACACTGTTTAGCGTGGAACCGTAGATTATATCTAGAGAGATGAAAAAAAATGTATATCGTTGAATTTGGAGTTCCATGCTACTGTTTTTGTTAAAATCATCGAATTTAAAAAAAATTAATCTTGCTCCACAGCCTTGGTTACTGAAATAAAAATTGTATACATGCATCCTTCACCACTATTTGTGTGCCTATTGTACACATAACAACATCCGCATTACGATTACTCTACAAAAATCACCACTATTATGACGGAATACGGGCGGTCTATACAGCAAACTTTACAGCTATATGTGACGAAGTGTGTACAAGAATCGTAAACTACTTCATCAGCAAGATGACGTTTGTACCTACACACTACGTACAATGCAAAGCCAGCATAAGCCGACCTCGCAGTCTATAGACTTGTGATGCCATAATAGATGTAGAATTTAACTATATAAAGTCCACGTCCATGTTCCTTAAAGTGAGAGATCGTCTTATACTGGAAATGCATAACGTGGACACACACACATTTGCGCGTTTTCGCATGGCTACTGTGTGTGTGTAGTACCTACAGTTAGGTACTATAGGTACACACACACTTGCGCGTATGATGGTATTTTTCTGAGAGTTTGTTTGCCCTTACCTCTTTTTTAAGAGACAACGGATTGTTGAAATTGGGGTAGGGAGGGTATCTGTGTTAAGGAAGGGCAAGAGCGGACTATCTGTTTGGTTAGTGTTCTGTAATGATCGTGGCGGATCCCATGGCCATGGCTATAGTGCACGTGAAGGCATGTGTGGTTTTAGCGGGTTAGTCGGTATACCCTGCCGCCTCCTGACGGTAGAGGAAGATCCATAAAGATTTTGTGTACTAAAAAAGGGGGGTTTAAGGATCCACTTTTTATTAATACCAATGCTTACGATTAATAATATTAAAGATGTAGGGGGTGTGAGTGGGCAGCGAAGGCGTAACAACGGTGAGCAGCGTCAAGGTTGGTATTCCGTAAAATCAGTCATGTAACAGAATAATTGCCAAAAATAAAAATGCCTTTGCCTTCACATTCTTTGCCTCTTATACTTATAATAAATGCAACAAGATCCATAAAGTGCGTAAACTTAATAATAATAAATTTAAAATGGTTATACTCACCTGGCTGAAGTCAATGGATTATAATGATGTAGAAAATCTTTTAAAAGTATCATGAAGTATATATGGTACACACACTATGGCTATTACACATACACACACACACACGCCCACACACACACCAAACACACCAGCCCACACACACACCAAACACACACACCACACACACATGCGACACACACACATATCTCCATAGATGTGTGTGTGTCGCATGTGTGTGTGGCATGCTTAGTTAAAAAAACAGTTTTTGCTTTTAAATTACTATTATAATGTTCTATTCTATTGATGTAAAAGTAAATATTGTCAATTTATCTAAGGGGAAGACACTAACACCTGCAACACAGTCTTTACTAGCGCAGGTGTTAGAGAATCCAATAAGTAATGTAATTGTACCAATTTATATCAATAAAGAATATTACTACTATTACTACTATTCTGAATTTACGTCTACAAGGTGACGTCAGTAATACCTATTGAAAGGAAAGTTTTTGATTCTCAACCGATATTACTTACTTTACAGTTAGTTCGATGTCGAACGATGCTTGGGGCTTACCTATTAACTGTCTTTTGGTATTTCTTGACATTTTCCATAAACTCCAGATTGATATTTTAGGATGGCTGCTGTCTGAGGGTTGCGCTGTACAAGATAATTTATCTTAAGTTTTTAATATAAAGTATCTTTAAACTGGAATATCTCTATTATAATAATCTATACTACTACTATAATATTCCAATTGCACAAAGTGACTACATACTGACATAATTTACTTATGATTAGTTAATTTAGAAAGTACTTCGGTAGTAAACTTTTCGAAATAAGTATCGTACCTATATTTAATAGTAATAATAATATATTTTTTTTGTAAAGGTTCAACACAAGCTACATTATTATTTAGAATTTCTGCTTATAATTTCTTTCACAAAAAAATATGTCAGCATATTATATTGTCTGTGTGTGTGTGAAGGATACAGGACAAGTCCCAAAAAATAAAACACAATATTTTTTTTTTGTATTTTTTACGTTTTTATAACAAGTAGTTCCAATAAAATTTTACAAGTTTATTTTGTACAAGGTACGGAGTAACCTCCGCTTATTGAAACTTAAACGCATCAGATATATAATAGTGGCATAAATTGTGGATAGTGCTTTTTAGAAAGTAACAGGGATATACTAGCGCGGTGCACCTGTACGTCCGTGCGTCTACCGTCGCCACGAGACCAATCTACATACAAACATACATCAATGTGGTCGAGAGCCCATCACTATATAACCAATGATATTGGTTTCAGCTTTGTACCTTCGAAATTTTACCGCAGACTTCAGATTCAGACCTATTTGGTTAAAAAAGGCCGAATTTAACGAATCATAATATGATGATTCACTTTGCTAAGGACTTGAGTTCGAAATTTGAATAGGTTGCACAATGTTTACTGTGTCCAGAGTATAACTGGATAAAAACGTCACATATTGGCAACGCACGAGTGGTGCACTCTGGTGAGTATAGCTTAACATCAGACGACGCAGTGTCTGTGTTCAGTGGGCACGGAAGTCCCCCACGCTGACGTCATGTGAGTTAGGTACTAGATTACACACCGTTGAGAAAATCTCTCAAGCATGTAGGTTTCCTCACGCTGTTTTCTTCCACCGTTTTAGCAAGGAGTAGTTAATTATTAATACGCACATGATTTCGAAAAGTTGTAAGTGCGTTGATTCGAATTTGAGACTTATAACTTAATTGGCAGTGGTCTTATCACTAGGCTTTCATTGCCATCTTAGTGGTATAAAATATTAGTATCTTTTATTTTAGGCATCTTTAGGCCTGTTACTCTTACTACAGACAATAACCGTATTTTTTTTGTATCAATTTGTCATAATTAAGACAACTATCTAAATTTGGCCACGCTCCGCTGTGGCTCAGTCTATCTTCATTAAATATATTTTTTAGAAATATGTATTAGAATGCAATGTTCTGTAAATTTCAAGGTCAATCCATTGAATAGTATTCGAATGCAATATTCTGTAAATTTCAAGGTCAATCTATTGAATACTTTTCGAGTTTTGTGGACATCGATGTATGGAAGCTTAATTTTTATTTATAAAGATTGTACACGATAGACTGTTCCAACAATTAGTATGAGCAATTCTTGAATTGTTTTTGTATTCTATAACTAAGGATTTTCCGCAGCATGGGTTTCATAGATTATCTGAAGGATCCATATTCTATACAAGATTGAAGATAAGCATAATAGGCTCATTTGGCTCACTTATTTTAAAAGAAAACATCATTCAAACACTACTAAAGCAATTCGATGAAGAAGATGTACATAATTATGTCTTGATTTGTTTATGTATTGAGTTAGTCTTGATAGACGACGTATTAGTCCTTCACGATAAAATGTACCTACAAAGGTTTAATGATAAAAAACTTATTATTTTAATATTTCCAGCCTCTACGTTGACAAAGCTCTACTTAAAAATCATCAATATAATTTATTATATTGGCATCAAATACAAATAAAAAAAAATGAATTTAATAAATTTATAATTTTTTTTACAAAAGACCATAAATGAGGCACTTATAAAATGTCGAGTCTAGGGCGCAGTTCCAAATAAGCCAACTTATGGAAAATAAGCGGCAAGATATAATTATGATTAATTAAATAATTTTCCTACGATTCGTTGGTCGCTAGGTGTGATTAATGTTAATTGACGTCTCTGCGTGTAGCAGTAACATTTGGCTAAGTTTCTTATTAGGTAATTTGTAATTAATGTTGTTAAAGAATAATGATTATAGCTTGTCCTTAACAGTAATATGTATATTGCAGCCGAAGTCGAAGTCTGCGCTAAAATTAATAATTAAAGAATAGCTAGCAACACAATTTGATATATATGTTTACGACATTATCATGATATTGCAATTTGACATATCTCAACTATAAAATATCAATTCCTGTTATAATTTTTTCTAATCAATTTAATTTGAAATTGTGTTGCTAATTATTCATATACAGTTCATAAAAAAGACATTAAACCTGTGTACAATCGAAGTTCGTTATTATAAGTACCTACTACAGTTTTGGCGATTAAAACTCATTTCATAAAATATGTTACAACATTCGTTTGTACTCGATTGGACGTTGGGATCAACTTTGGGGGATTTAAACATCTAATCCATGCAACATTTCAGTTCAATTTGTTCAGGAAAATTACAGCCATATTGCAGTCTTAATCTCTTCAATGTAAGTGTAATGTCACTTACAGTAGCCGATTAGTGATGGCACATACACAATGATTTGTTGATTTGTGTCGTAGTTATCAATTGTAGGTCGGTGAAGAAGTTATTGAATCGACTTCGTACCGTACCGTAGATTGGTGGATGCATTATATAGAGCTCAATGTATGTCAGTCAATTTATATCCAGAGCTATCTATGTTACACACCGGCTAGGTGTGTCGCTTACACCTGCATGTGGGACGATCTCTACGTGGCCACGCCTCACGCCTTTGAGGTGGTCCCACTTTACTGAAAAATTGTTTAACCAGAAGAACAGCTGGATATATCGGCCGTATTCAAAGATGTTTATTAATATTAATTAATGAACTATTATATAATAATTGATTCAGAGATATTTGAAATAAAAAAACAACCATTATGTTTACACATTTACACAAACACGATACACAAAAGTTCTTATTTTATATATTTTGCTATTATTCGTCTTTTGTGATCCCCAATTTTCAAAAGGTTAGGCAGAGGTATACATATTGCTAGATTTACACCCACTTCGCCGGTAGATTCTATGTAAAAGGGGTTTTGCCATCAACCAGGAGCAAATTTGGAATAATACTTTGTTTTCCTGGGAATCGAAACGAGGACTTTACGCTCAATAACCGCACTTGTGGCCACTTTATTGTAAGAACCATCACTTGTCTGCGCTACTATAATCCTTACTAGATCAATATAATAATTGTAACTTTTATGAAATAAGTTTAATAAACAACGAAGGTTACTTACTACATATTATATTTGTCATTAAGTAATTATTTAAAAATATTCATTGGTTATAATTGTGATGGGCTCATAAGTTCAATCGATCCAATGCTTTCCACTACAAACGTGTCAATATAAATGCAACACGATACAAAAGATTAAAAGCTTGAATATTGCACACATAATAATTCGCCTATAATATAATTTGACTACATTTAATTCTTTTACAATACTTTTAACATAATTGATATTAATATGTCAATATACAACAATTTGTAACACAACAATTCATATTACATGTGTAAAAAACACAGCAGATTTAAAATATATTTTTACAACGTAACGTACTATTCACAAATGTAACATAGCATTATTCAAAATTGTAACCTCACATAACCACCGCATTGGTTCGACTGAATCTTGTACAGATTTGTACTTACATTTAATTTATTTACAAGTTACACGCTATCGCTTGCCCGAAGATAAACGGAAAAATAGCATTATGTTTATACGGTTCGTTCAGTGTAAACTTACCTAATGATACTGTCTTATTGTGTGCACATTCACAGCGTTCACAGCCTTCAGAAATGTAACTAAAGTATTGTGATGCGCACTGATCGGTAACAAAATAATGTTACATTAATAATAATATTAAAATCGACGGCACTGTTATGTTTATGAATAATTATTGAATGTTTTAGTATAAATTATTGACTTTATTGTTTAAATTTTATTGTAAATTAAAGTTACGTCCCTTTAAATGTAAATCTCAGTCTAATTTGACGGCATGTAATGTAATAAATAATATTACGTTTACGAATTATTGTAACCTTGATTAAAAATTGTAAATCACAAAAATGAATCACAAATCAGTACGCTTGTCATTATTGTAGGCGTATATAAACTGAAACCTTATATTGTGCGTTCATTAGAACATACTTGTGCTATTTTTGCGCGGGCTTCGTATTTGAATAATCTTCGGGCTTTCGACCGTAAAACTATAATAACACCGAAATATCGGAACAACCAATAAACGTTGTTTTAGTCTAATTTATTTTATACTATTTGATTACGAGACACAGTCTCCATTGCTATCGCCGATAGCCTTCGCTTTGAGTTCTAGCGAAAATAATTAGCGACCTGCCGGCCCTACGACCAGGGCGCACCGATCACATCGCGTGTCACCCGACTAAAGTAATAATAACAACTCCATATCCATAAAAATATAACTTACAAAAAATCTACTGTGACTTACATACAAAAAGGTCGAATGCTATACCAATTAAATATTACATTTCCACCTACTTATTGCTTAAAATTAAAAATGACGTTATTGTTGCAAATTGTACAATTATAAATTTTTATTATTTATTATTATTATTTTATTTGAAAAATATTTTAGTCTTATAGTTAATTTAGAATTAAGACGATCGCGGGATGTGTTACACGGCGGCGACATCGATACGGTTCGTCGGCTCGTTTCCTTCGGCCGGTCGCGGCTGTGTAAGACATCCTTAAATCAATAGATTTATTTAATATCCCTCGAATGCGACTCTTTAGTCGCGTATCTGACACGACATACTTGTGACCACACTATACAGGTGACAAATCATTTGAGCCAATTATTGCGTTAAATGATAGCAGTCATCGTCAGCGACGTACAACACACATTTTTTTTAATATTAGGCCGTGCTTACTGCACCAATCACGACACGCTAAAGATCATCTTAGTCTTAATATATTGAATTGAGCAGTATACGGACGCACGGACGCACACATTGACTATAACCCTGTAGTAACTACTGAAACCTAACTAATAAGTAATTTTTTTCTCTTTCTAGGGGCGTATAAGTTAAAAGCATTACATTATTAAAGTCTCCACAAATTTGTATAACTTACTATAACGCTATTCATTTTTTTATTCATCAATTTAAAAGATAATAATATGTTTCATATTATCTCCGCTACAAAATAATTTAACACAATATAAAATAACAAATGCATTGTATATCGAGTTATATTTTGCTATGTATAATGTACTTAAATAAATCTTTCAAATTTTATCGTAATCAATTCCCGATTCGTAAACTATTGCAATCTGCTCCTTATAGCACTGTTTCATAATATTTATAATTTATTAACTGCAATAATAATTTATATATCGGTCATCTGGATATGACTATATCATCATGTATATAACAATTATTATATGACTCAAAAGACAATAAAAACTTTCGATAAATGATATAAATATATATAATATAAAAATCAACAATACAATAAAGTCACAGCATGTATGTACATGTTTATAGACATGTTGGTGACGTCGCTCGTGACGTCATCGTCAGCACAAGTACTGTCATCGTACCCATTTTAAGTGTATTCATTTTTTTTTCTACATAGGATTAGTGCGTACAGAGGCAGAAAATAGAATCCTCCCATCCTCTCCGCGACCCCTAACCATTTCCTAAGTAGTCGACAAAAATCTACTATTTTACAATTATTAATCTCCCTCACTGTCAAAACACACCTAACGGTAAAGTTTATTAGTATCAGAAGCTAAATCTGTAGACCGGAACCGAACCCTAGACCCGGCCGAAGGATTTAATAAAATTCATCATGAGAAGATCTAATTAAAATGGGTACAAGAAACGATGGCACTTTACAGGGTACCTATGCATTTTTTTTTCATAAATTATGTCATAAAATGACGACTAAAGAACTATGTATGTTTAATTTACGCGGTGACTTATTATCTAGCTTCGTTTTATACCTAATCACATCGATTTAGAACATTTGTTGTGTGGTAGTAATGGTGGCACGGCCGCCGCCCTGACGTCTGAGCCCATGAAACAAGAAGCTCGCGGCGGCCTTGATTGGGGCGACGAGCGGCGCCCGCGCAGCGCTCTCCCATTGTCAGACATTGCCGGTGGCGGGGAATCTCGGCGGAGGCAGCGGCGGCGGCGGCCTGCCCGCCTCCCCCCCACCCGAAGACTGCTCCGATACTGAAATTCAAAGCTTGGCTGTCGTTACCAGACTCCTTTGAAGACTTGGGAGTGCACGAGCGTATATTAATTATTGGGACCACAAATACAGTGAATTATTGGTATAATATTTGTGGTCCCAAAATACTACTCAATAATAATTATTGTCTCCGTCTCTATAAGTGGAATCCGGGACCGCGGTCCCGAAAGCCCCACGACACCGGTGGATACGAGCGATGCAAGGTCAAACAACACTAATTTTGTAAAAATTCCATTCGTATATTTATAATACAGTAATTTTTTTATATAGGCTTACAGTGATTTCAAGTAGTTTTAAATCGATACATTTTCTTGAAAAACTGGCATAAATTTGGGCCGAGAATTTAGCCCGTGTATCTTTTTAACTTTATATTTAATTGAAGTAAGTAGTTATTATAGTAGTTAATGCAACATTTAATGACTTCCGTTGGTTATTATTCAACATCAGACGAATCTAAGTTTGTGTGGAGCAAGTTTCGGATTTAAAACTTCCCCTAAAATTAAACGTATGCAATCTTAATCAGTAATTAATATCGGACACCGCACCAGTGAATATATGTTTTCAAGTTATTTTTAGCAAATGTGTTAAATTATTTAGGAACTTGAAGCTAATTGCTTAGTTCAGACGATAACAAAAAAATAGAATTGCGAGGCATCGGCCTATGAAGGTACACTAAAAGATATAAACAATGTTTAAGGAAATTGAAATAATAGGTAAGGTACTTAAGTATTATATTTCTCTACAAAAACGATGAGGGAAATCTTATATTGAAACTCTTTGCACTTTAAAAGCCGGGATTGTCTAAAACTTAAACTGCGCAATCCGTATTACTTAGTTTGGATGGAAAGACTAGGCAATTTTAAGTTGTTACTCAAAAACTTAATGTATTTAAATTAATTTACACATGAATTAATTAATTGCTTAGTGGGTTTGCGAGCTAACCACTATGACATCTATATATTTTTTTAAAGCCCCGCCACAGCATATTGGAGTGGTGGCAACCTTATATTGGTCGTGCACTCGTGCCGCACAGTTTGTAGAGCCCGTAAGATCTTATAACAACACATAGCAACAACACAATCATGCTCAGAGGAACATGTGCATGGATGATTATACGGTTAGACAAAAGCATGACTGTGTACCAAGTATGTTGAAAGTGGTATAAAAAGTGCGACTGATGCCTACAAAATCCCGTAAAAACGAAAGCCCAATTCGAAAACTTGAAAAATAAATTTTGATATGTAATGTTCAGTGTAGCCAATTACGATTTTAGTAATTTATTTATTCAAATTGTCCACGGAGAAGTCAACAAATGGATTGATAGAATTACACTTCGAATGGTCAATAATAATCATCATTGTTCACCTCAAATGCTAACTCCATTTGCTACTGCTCCGTGAATCTAAATGTAGGCACCATAGTGATGTGAAAGCGTGTTACTTACGGGAATCATGTTTCTCGTCAACAGGGGCGGGGGGTGGCGGGGGTGGCAGCTGCTGTTCCAACGCGTTCACGCAGTTCATCATACTCCCGTAGAGGCGGCTGTCACGAAAACTGTCCCTGCACACAGTCTCCAATCATGCCCATGGACCGATTATGATCATGCCCCATGTTTTGGTAAATAAAGAGGCATCTAGGGTTGCCGATTTTATGTTGAGCTCGTGCCCGCACGGAACAAATATTAGTGATGAGCACAGATAGTTGTTCCGTGTGTAGGTGCTTGTGCATGTGAGATTAATTGTGTTTTAAACGTACACATAATACGGGAGGAACACTGACGTAGCGCAATGTGATTGAACAACGTGACATTTAGTATTTATTAACGATTTTCTTGCTTCGCTAGTTTAATTATAAGGAACTGGTTTACTTGCAATTAATATAATTGCCAGTCTGAATAACTAATACCTGTATGCCAATGTGAAATGGCAGCTTGTCTATTAATTCATGTACTGTTCGAGGTTAACAACGAATACTGTCGGTGTAGCCTCGAAATGTACATGAATAAGTAATATTTTTTAGAATTACCTTCAAGAATAAATTCAATTGTATTTTCACGATAAATGTTTTTGATTTGTATAGATGTTCTTAGTTTTTAACTATAAAAGAATTTTCATCTGAAACATTAACAGTACCTATATTTTCAAAGGCCTTTTAGAATGAAAAGGTAACATAACGACGTTACCTTTTCTATCTTTCTGTGATATTTACAAATGCAATACAGACATCACGTGCAACGCGTGCTCATGAATGGCCAGCTCCTGTCTGGTTTTGTGCTTGGTCGTGATAATAAGGAAAATCATGAATCTTTATGTGTTATGTAAATGGTAGGACACAATCAGTGCCAGTACGTATTCAAAGTATATCAATGGAACATTTGCCGTCTCTCTTACCTTCCATTGGAATTCCGGAACAGTGCCAATATCTCTTCGAAGGTCTTATTTTTTGTTTCAGGAACTTTTTTATACGTAAATATCCAAAAAATTGCAAGGAATACACTAAAAGGCAGGAATGTATAGTTTTCCAGTAGTGCCTGCAAAATAAACACAGTTAATATCAAAATTTTTAAAGAAATCAAAATAATATTCATCACGACATGTTTCCCTCAGATTAGGCTCGCGACACTCAAATTCGTTAATACTTGATTGAAATCAATATTGACAGCAAACATGACTGGCCGTAATTATAAGATCAGTGTGTACCTGTATCAATATTCATTAACGGGATGGTAATTAGAATCCTACACACATTTCCGGGTAAACACATAAGGACCTACCTTCATGCTAGGAAAGCCGATTCCGACAACGAAATTGGCCATCCAATTAACTAATACAGCGATAGCCATCGCGCTGGGGCGAGGGCCCTGCGAGAACAGCTCGGCAGTGATGAGCCAGGGGATGGAGCCAGGGCCCACCGCGAAGAACACCACAAAACTCAGCGTGGACACCACGGACAAGTAGCTCATCCAGTCGATCATTTCCTGCACATAGCCGAAGAACTCCTATCAGGGGATAGCAATGGTGTCCTTTCCCGTCGCCGACCGGATGAAATAAATCACAAACATAAATGCACATCACACACTCGTCTGTCCGTGTGTCCGTCAGCGCTCCACGCGATGCGGGAGTCCTGCCTCAGTTATTGAGTGCTGGTAGCGGAGTGTCGTCCATCTATCATTATGTACTGCGAATGCTGGTGATTAGTGCCATCCTGCTTTTGAGCAGTGTTGTGTGATTATAAATTTCGCTTCATTTAAAAATGCGTGCGCTGAACTCCCCGTGAACTTTACCACAATTTCGTGGTCAACAAAAATAGTGTTTAGTGCTATGTGAGTGATGTACCTAACATTTATATTTGAGAATTTATTCCCATTATTTACAATGCTTTCCTACCGAGAGTCCGGTTTCGGAAACAGGAAAGTTGTTGAGGGGGGAGGGCTAGCGAAGCGACGAGTGTACGTGTCTCAATGATTATTAAAAACTTATTTTGACCAAACCAACGTCAACAACGGATGTTGATGGCAATGATTTGATATAGGAAATAAGGCTTTTAAAATAATTGTTGACATATACACCCGATGAAGCAAAATGACTGTAGGTAAGAAATAAACCAGGGATTAAAGATGTAGTGCATGCATGTGACACTAAACTAGATAACTCATATGACTTAATGAATAATTACTGATAAGTACTTATTCACTAGTAGGGTACTTTTTGATCGTCAAAATTTTGTAGACTGAATTTTATTTTTTATTAATATACTTTATAAAAAAAGAGTAAAACGTATTTTCTTAGCATTTTATTTTCACCTACGACGACAAATTTAAACAGCGTCTCAGAATTTTGATGACCAAAAATATAAATTAATTAATGAATCTAATTTTGAAAACCTTAATTTAATAAATTGATTTGGAAGAGATCGAGCAACCAATTGGGGGTATGAGAGAAAATGTTAGTTTAAAAGAAGAATTGACAGTAAAGAACGTTTTTAGTTAGTAAGTAGGTGAAGAAGCGATGAGAAAGCGTGCGAAAGCAATTTGTAAATATAATCCTTGATTGAGACTGCGCTTAAGATCAAAGTGTATACCGAAAGTACTGAGAAATTTAAATTTCCGTATAAAATGACTGTAATTAAAGTACATAATTGTTAAGAGGAATAACATAGAAATTTTAGCTAATGAATTCGCGGTGTCTCTCAAGGTATACATTTCGGGCCAATATTTCAAATCGAAATAGAGGCCCAACTTAAACTAAATTCTACAACACAGTTTAAAACAGTACACAAGGTGTAAAATTTTTTTTTTTTTGATATTTTTATTTATTTTCTTTTGTAGAGTTTTCAAGAAAGTTTGTTAGAAATTAACGAATGTTGTTGTATTACTATTACATTATTTGTAATGTGGATATTGTTAAGAGTAATTTTTTTCAAGAATTTTCATTCACTCTTCTTATTAAATCAGTATTACATTGCCACAGGGTATGTTTCTGGGCAATGTTATAAGTCTTACATTCAAGATTTTACTCCGTCAACTCACTCTCAACACCTAATATAAAATTGAACCACTTTTTTATAAGACACACCTTTATTAGGAATGAAATGGTGATGAATATAGAGAAGATGAACATTCCCCCGAGGCCGTAGAGATGTAGGGTCCGCCGTCCAGTCCGGTCCATGAGAGGCAAAGAAACCAAAGTCATGCCAACCATGATGGCACCAATGCCCATGGTAGCAAATTTTGCCGATTCGTCCGTTAGACCCGAAGAAGTGAACAGCGAGGTGGAATAGTAGAACACCTGTGGAGATACGGATGTCTTGGATCTTGATGGAGAAATGTGTATCAAGTAGCCAAACTAGGGAGTCTAGACAAGAGGCATTTTATTAGTGTTAGCGTTTTTTCCTGGAATGGAATGTTATCGATGGCATCTTATCTAGGCCTTTTAGTTAGACTACAGGAGTTTGATGAGTGACCGCTAGTAAAATTTTCAAAAATAAGAAATGCCAGAGACGAGCTAAGCTCAGATATTTCTCAGAATTCCTGCGATTACCAGCCATATACCTATAAATCGCGATGACCTGCCCCTGAAGATGTTATTATTGGGCATGGGCCTATTCAGAAGGATGAAGTCAAAGACATTGCCTTGGTGTAGGCAAACATACCGTCAAGATCTTAAAACTTAAATTTTGGATTATTCGCACATGAATTTCAACTACAAGCTTGACATTTTGCGCAAATACAAATCTTAAAGGAATAATAGAGTTGCTTACTGCGTTAATGCCACTGAGCTGCTGGGACAGCTGCATGACGACGCCGATGAGCAATGGAGCACGTAGCGTGGGAGAACATAGCAATTCCCTCATTGAGATGGACGCCTCTGCCTGCTGGGCCCGTTCTTCTGCACGCATCTCTTCGATATCTTCTTCCACCTACAGTAAAGATTCAGTAGTTCCCTCATGATTTAGAACTCTAAGATTGGATTTCATACGCGCAACTATTGTAAAAGCAAAAAGTTGTTAAAGCGGAACATCACTTGCAGTACAATTTTCTTTAAAAAGATAGAGATAAATAGAAAATTAAAATGTGAAGTTCTTACTTGGTTACTGGCCCGTAGTCGTCTGAGAGCTCGTCTTGCCTCTTCTTCCCACTGGCGTGTAATAAGCAAGTACCGCGGTGACTCAGGACACGCAGGCAACAACAACAGCTGCAGAATCGCCGGACAGATCGCCAAACCTGAACGAGACAGTTCTCAGAATATGGTGTCTAGCGATTATTTTGCAGGCGGTCGGGAAAGATCCACCATCTAACTTATGTTTTGAATAATGTCGACGATTTCCCGGAGAGTAAACCGATTTTCTCAGAAATTTCGGTTAACGAGAAACCATTCTATTCACAAAATATCAATTTAAGAGCATTTACTAACCGGAACGAGTTATTTCGCTCGTAGTTTCAAGCTTCAACAAATACGTTGATAGTACTCTGTTGAAGTAGATCATGCATTCATTAATGGCCATTCAGTCAGTAGACTTGACAAGAGATAGGAATGATTAGTTATTGTAAACTTTATGATTGATTAATATATTATGATTCATGGACACACGGCTGTAAAAAGTGCCATATAACCAGTAGAAGCTGACCTTAAATTGTAGAGGCTTTTCATGCACTTATAGATTGTATAGCGTATATGGCTGACGTAAACGTAACCTTCTAAACAGACTTGATAACATTGGAGCTTAGTACCAACTATAACTTCAAAACTATAAGGAACACTTACCTAGCAAAATCGGCCATCCTTCATCAGTGCCCAGTATCTGCTCAATGCCCAGGACTTGGGAGAGCAGTAGACCCACTGTGACCGCAAGCTGATTGACCGTGCCCAGCCCTCCACGCAGGTTTAGAGGCGCGATTTCCGATATGTACATTGGCACAAGTGATGTGTTCAACCCTGAGGAAGGACCAATCCGTGTAATATATAGCCGACTAGCGTCTGGCTGCGAGTTCGTCCGCGTGGAAAAGTTACTTTTATACATCGTTGTAATTTGAAAAAATATCTCAATGTCGTTATAATTTATAGCCTATATGTTTTTCTGATGTATACATATCTAATAATATTGTAAAGTTTCATCAAAATCCGTTCAGTAGTTTTAGCGTGAAAGAGTAACAAACATTCATCCATCATCGTCATAGTCTAGTGATATGAACTGTAGAATGCCAAGTCAAAAGTCTCGAGTTCGAATCAAAGGCTTCCACCTCAGTTTTTGACTTTTTAATTGTATTTTATAATATATTTCATCATCGTATTATTTAATAATTAAGTAATTACTTATCAAGCGCCTACACGATGAAGGAAAACAACGTGAAGAAACCTGCATACCTTAGAGATTTTCTCAACGGTATGTGAAGCCTACGATAAGTTATTCTAGGAGGGGACAGAAGTGGGGCTGCAAATGGGAAAAGTAGCTTAGGACATCTATAATAAATAAATAATTATATATGTTTTGACAATTTTACACAACACCATCTAGTCCCATACTAAACAAAGCTTGTACTATGGGTACTAGACAAGGGATATACTTTTTTTTTGTAAATACATACTTATAACACGTGGTTATTACTCAGCAACGCTCATTAAAGATTGTGTAATAAATGCATTAACTTTTGAAGAGATACCATCGCTGCCACCCACACAACTAGATTTAAGAGACTATTAAATGGGCAACATTATACCATCGGTATCTAACATCACAAAAATAGAATCATTAGGTATTATACAAAAGAATTGCTATTTGAAAACATGGTTGAATTATTAATGGCTGACGCCAAGTATTCTCTTCCCACGTCGGCACGCGGTGACGTCACGTATGTCACAATCAGTGTTGCCGTTGCTTGACATGTTCAACACATTTAAGGAGATTTATAATTCAAGATAAATGTAAAATAAATTGCTCAGACGCCCTGTATTTATCTTGTGTTTTTCATCTATTTCGTTATTTTTGTCTCCGAGCCTTTTTCCAACTATATTAGGGTCGGGCTCCAGTCTAACCAGATGCGGCTGAATATCAGTATTTTACATCTATCCATGCAGTTATTAGACCTTTGCAACCCAATTTTTGGGTAATACTGATACCCTGAGGATAGACTGGTTGTCAGCCTTTTTCGGCTTCTGACTACCGCTAACGATTATCATAGGTGTTCGTATGACAAACGGGACCGGCGGCTTTACGTGCTCTCAAAGGCACGGAGAGGTCTCAATGTTTTAAGAATGGTCACCAATCTACAGTCTACTAGCGCAGCTTAACCTTGCAGATCGGTTGATCAGCGTAGTTCTTATTAAGCCACGAGGCCTTATGTTATGTAAATAAATATAAGTTCATTCAATCGACACGTAACCTATTCTAGAATAAATAATACCTACTTTATGTCTGTCTATTTATATCCCCGTCGCACAACGTCAGAAAATGCCTGTCAGATTTCTGACGCCCACCGGAAGGCACTTTACATACACATGTTTTGCTAGAGACACAATATTGACAGAATTTTGCCGTATTTAGTGTTAATATATTTCAATTCGCTACCGCTAGGGTTCTGAGTGAAATTTCCTGACAATGTGTTACCGTCGGACATTAAAGTGAGTAGGTAAACAATTTTATTAAAAAAACTAGCTTCTACCCGCGACTTCGTTTGCGTGCAAAAGTTACTTTAAATTATATTTGTAATTTGGCTAATTAACTCAAAATCGTTATAAATTATAACCTATATTTCGACCTCTGAGAAGAAACACCGAAACAAACTCAGAGAATCATAGTCTCTTTTAAACGGCGTGAAATTTCTGACTGTATTTTATTATTTAAGATTTTTAACAATAATATTAATAGTTCCGAAACTCTATCCAAATTCTATTTTAACGTCCCTGAAGATCGAAGCGTTGGTACCAAGTGTAGTAGACCAGTCCCAGCCGACGGCATTCATGCATCAGTCATTGCGACCATAATTTAGGGAGTTTAACAACCCGACCCACGACGATACTAGATCAGAGGAACATTTGCGTAGGACATATTTAAAAAAAATCTCAAAGCTTAGGGACCCGCGTAAAAGAACACATCGCTGATGTCAAACACCGCCGTTCCAAGAAGTCAGGAGTTTGTGAACATACACTTGACAAGGCCCAGCATTATATCATATTTGATAAACCACAAATCCTTGCGAAAGAAAGTCGATACCTACCCAGGATGATTCGTGAGGCTATGGAAATTAAAAAACATCCAAATTTCAATAGAGAAGATGGCTGCGTCTTACCACCTGCTTGGAATCCTGTTACAGATTCTATTAAATCAAAATCCAGGCCTACAACTGCAAGACCAAAGGATACTGTGAGCTCGTTCTGCGTGAATCGGATTGTCAATAATTAAAAAACTAAATACATGATCATTAAATATTGTTAATTTAAAAGAGACCATGATTATCTGAGTTTGTTTCAGCGTTTCTTCTCAGAGGTCATCAGCTAGGAAATGCCGGCTCCATTTAGTATTAATTAATAATTAGTAATAAATCATGTAACAATAAAAAATGTAGGGTAGCTGTCAGTAAATATATGATCAAGACGCCTACCACCTCAGTCTACCCACGCCTACCACCTCAGTCTACCCATGAACATGGACGCTGTAAAGGGTCCGAAACGTCGGGATTAATAACATCAATATACGTGATAAAATCCGTAAGAAGTAGTTTTATTTCAAGGCTACCAGTTAATATTTGTTGTCACACTGACCTCCCATATTGGGCATATTTCATACTGTGCGGGCATTTTTTATAGTGTCCTATCAGTCACTTGGTCCATAACATATAGGTACCGTTGCAAATGCAACTGACATGAATCACATTGTGCTAAATACCTACGTATTGTGAAACACCAATTAAAACATGCATTTACCGGTTGAAACCAGTGGCTCCGCCTTAAATAAATCTGATAGGTACATTTAAATATTTTGGCATCAGTAGGTACCCGCCTCTTCCTCGTTATAAAATATATTTTCATCTGGTTTTCATGTTGAATTTCATGTTCTCGACATTCAGTAATATTCTCGTTGATGTCTTTACTGGTGCAGTGTTTGTATAGACGGAAATTGTACTGGAATATTTCAACGGGCGACCGTGTACCTTTCGGCGTTTTGACGAAGTTTTAAAAAAAAAATAGAAACAGGTAAAATAAAACGTAGTTGAATAGTCCACTACGTTCTATTTTACCTGATACAACTTTAGCTCATAGGAATTATTCACCGCATTAATTTGTCCTCGTTGTTTTTTTTTTCAGGACTTTACTAATTTCGTTCGCCCAGATAATACTAGAGGACGAGGGTTCGTGGGTACATCAAAGTCATGATGACAGATTGAACTTCAAGATTTAGCCATACTTGCCGCGGTCGGTCTCTGGATGGGTGACCATTTTTAACACATGAAGAATTCCATATCACATTGTACATTGGTCGGGACTACATCTCCATCATTTTTTAAATTATACATAACAATTATTTCTGTAAATGGCTATTCTAACGACGTCTGTGGTCTAGTGGATCGCGTGTCGGACTGCTGATCACGAGGTCGTGGGTTCGATTCCCACAGGACACAAATATTTATGTGATGAACATAAGTGTTTGTGTTTGTCTGGGTGTTTCTTATGTATTATAAGTATGTATTTACAAAACATAAAGTATTATATCCATTGTCTAGTACCCATAGTACAAGTTATGCTTAGTTTGGGACTAGATGGTGCTGTGTAAAATTGTCCAAGAATATTTATTTATTCATTAACAAGTCAATTTGTCTTTAAATGATAAATGGTGCATTTCATAAACAAGTTATTTATTATCAGTTTGTCTTTAAATGATAAATGGTGCCGGCATTTCATAACTGACAATCTCTGAGAAGAAACGCCGAAAAATACTCGAATATGGTCTCTTTTAAGGTCCAGAGAGTACCTATGAAGTACCTATACATTTACAACAATGTAGGGCGAGCAATATGTAAATTAAAAGAAGTCACAGTTTACAAAACTCGGACTTACCACAGTTGACTCCGATGATGAATCTACCGAATATGAGCAGTTCGTAGCAGTGTGATATCTTGGTGAAACCCATGAGACTGGCGCCACTGATACCCAGGATGTTGTTCAGCAATAATCCACCTTTCCTAAATGACAATAAAAATACAATTGGCTTGTACTAGAACGTAAGTATTTACAATCTGAAGGGTAATTCGGATACTAAAAAAAAAAAACAAAATATAATACCAATCTAGCGTCAGATCATCAAGTCAAGTGCCTTTTTTATAAATGTCAAACGGGAACAGATTGAATCGAGATGGAAAATTGACTCAAAGGTCGGTTCCTGATGTTTATTACACTGAAACTGGACTGAAATTATATTTAGAACATTCTTTCTACGAATTACTAGGGTAGTTAGTAATAAAACAAATGCTTACTACGTACTTAAGTATTGTAAGAGTAAGTATTTTTAAATAATATATCTAATGCTTGGCCGCACTTGATGAGTTCCTCTTGTATTGTGGGTGATTTACAAACACAATTTCTCATATAATATACAAACACCCAGAACAAGAAGTATTAAGAAGAAATAATGGATTCCGCAATCAGTAGGGTCACAAACGACGATCACTCACCTGCCAAATCTGTTAGCGATCATGCCACCGGAGAAGCCACCCAGCATGCCACCGATAGCGAATATGCTGACCGCAATGGAGTAGAGCCTGTTGACGGTGTCATCCTGCAGGTCCATCCCGTACCGGTTCTTATAGACGTCTTTCATGAAGTTTGCGATGTTCTGGTGACAATAACTTCCAATTTCAAGTATTTTGTAATCTCACTTCAGAACAGATCGAGAAGCACCAATTTTTATATGGGACCAACTATAGAAAGTGAACCTATTAGATAAAAAAGATAACAACGAAATCGCTTCACGATCGGGGAAGATTTCACTTAACGTACACTCAATAAAAACACAGTTGAATCAAGAGCCTCTTCTTTTTTGAAGAAAAATAAAGCCACATACGTTATGAGTAATCACTTAAATTTCTTGTCAAAAATGTCCTGAAATATTTATTATTATTTATTTTATCATTAAAAAAACTGTCTGTATGTCTGTGTCTATTTATGTCCGTCTGTCTGTCTCTCTTTATTGTCTGTGTAACTCAATTTAAGATGTATAATAGATACAGTTACCTTCAGAGTGTAGATAAAGTTGCATTTTTTACATTTTTGAAAAATATATTAATAAAATCGTAACAATGTAAACAGTATTTAAGAACACTGATTATTTAAAAATATTAATTATATAGCAATAAGTTTAAGAAAAAATAATGATGCCGAAATAGGTAGTTCAGTTTTCTTTATCTGTATTTCAGTTTATTTCAGAACTTCAAGCCAATACTGCTGGATGAATTAGTTGAAATTTTGCAATCATAATAACTATCTATTGTGTTAAAGCGCAGATATTACAATAATTAGTCATTAAATCCTTTATTACAATTGGGTATAAGATTTAGGATTGGTATTTAGTTGATCTGGTTGTCTGGATCCTATACGATAAATTTATACTTTCTGTACTTCTTTTCCAAGTAAACTTTAATTATGCCAAATTACGTACCCCTCTGTGCACGCTACATGCTTAAAAACGGGTACTACATCATTTTTGCTTCTCATTTAAAGTAACAAAGCACAAGAACCCACCAAATTTTTCTTATTCCTATTCACAGATAAGCCTGTAAGTAGGTACTATAATATTTTGCACAGAGTATAACCAACTTGAAATACTAATAAAACTCAAAATATTATAATAGATAAGGTCAACTCTAATTAAAAATTGTCAATGTCGTCGTAGTTACTGCCATATTTAGACTGGATAATACACACATCAAGATTCCCACGATACAGGCCATGCCTAGTGCGGAAATTTTAGTGATAAGAATCCTACATTTAATCGTATTTTGAAATAAAGAATTATTATTACATATTAATAATTATAATATAGATAAATATGATGCACATATATCACAGCAGTGATAGCCTAGTGGTATGACCATTGGACTGCCAAGTCAAAGGTCTTGAGTTCGAACCCAAGCCACGCACGTCTGACTTTTCGAATTCATGTGCGTATTAATAATTATCACTCGCTTAAACGGTGAAGGAAAACATCGTGAGGAAACCTGCATACCTTAGAGACTTTTCTCGAGGGTTTGTGAAGTCTGCCAACCCGCACTAGGCCAGCGTGGTGGACTATAGCCTAATCCCTCTCTGAGGAGACCCGTACCCAGCAGTGGGACAGTATATAGGTTGATGATGATATTACTAGAATTTTGGGACTGCTTAAACAACATTACTATTAGCTATCTATTCTTTGATAGTGTGTTTACTAATATTGCTGGTGGTTGTTAGTTCCATTAAGTTGGTACTGTACTGGTAGCAAATGTTCTTTTTTTTGGGTTGGCGCTTATCAGTATTGCCAGAGGGCAATTTAATCAGCTATTTTTAACATCAACGCGGTAGGCCCAGATGACCTAGACTTGTTCCAAAAATGGACAGAGGGAAGTGGAAGAGTAAGGTAAGACCCACTTTTTGGAACCATACAACTAGTTTTGACTTTTGAAAAGTGCCTAATTGGTCTAATTGTAATAAAATGTTTGACTTACGTCTTACAGGCTTTTAATAGTAATAATAATAACTTTTTACTTTTATTATGATGTTGTGCGTCGTTGAAAGGACGAAAATAAATATATTTCTGTCATTATTTTTGGTATTGATCTGCTACTTATAGTACTTATGTCTGTCATAATATTTTTATAAGTATCTTAAGTATGTTTAGAGTTAATTTCTGTAATATTACCTTGTATCGTAAATTAATATTGTATACGCTATCAATGAGAGCCATCATAGATTTGCTTGTAGTAAACTCCATTTTGAGTTAAGCTTGCCTTTGTATATTTATTTATTTATTTATACTTTATTGTACACCATAATAATAAATATAATTATCATCGTCATTATATATTAATATAATTATAATAGCCAAGAGCCTCGACTTACATCTGAGGAGGCTTTCGTTAGGCGGCTGGGTCAAGGGTCTGATGCAGAAGGCGGTACTCCTGGACACGGCGCGCATCGTCAGGAGGTTCCTCTCGCTGGGGCCCTGACCACCGGTAGGTAGCTTGGATACTGTTCCCGATACCGGTGGGCTACTATTTTTTATATTTTTAAATGTTTTACAATATTTTTATACTATTTGTTAAATATTTAAAAATATCAATAATATGTATATATAAATGAATAAAGAGAATATAATTAAAGTACTTGATGCAATAAAAAAACATACAATGGGTGGCCTTATCGCTAATTGCAATTTCTTCCAGGCAACCTTAGGATGGATATAAATGAATGAACTTAAAAGTGTGGGTTGACCACAGTGCACATCCCTACATAGATAAATAATGTCTATATATATATACATATATATATACATATATATATTTATATATATATAAATTATATATATTAATATATAATTATAAAATTATATATATATATATTAATCATATATATATATAAATTATATATACTAATACATACTATTATACTATAACAAATTAAAAATATATGCAACAAGATCTGTATAGAATTTGCGACGGTGAGGTAAGTATTAAAATTACAGCTATAAGTAATGTTCCTTCACTAACCTTTTAAACACAGAGAGTGATTGCGCACGCCTGATTGATATTATATTGCTAGTATATTGCTTATTCTATAATCATGTTTTCTGTGTATTCAATAAAGGGACGCTGAGGCTCCTTGATTTGTTTACTGTTCCAACGGAGAACCCATCTGGGCATACGCTATCCTAGCTGACTAGGAAAAGTCTTAACGGGCTCCGAACCCAGGTTCACTGTAGTAAAGACAAACTTCACAAATGGAGCTTCATAGACGCCTCAGATCATCATACCAATGACCCACCTTCCATCCATCTTTGCCCGCATGCCCTGTTACTTGAGGATCAGAGGCCGCATGCGTAATGTATTATTGCGATCATTTTTCGATTGAGAGAGAGATATCTATCTACACTATAAAAAGCGCCATCCCTTTCTCACAACCTAAACATGATTGCGTTAGCACTCAATGGTACGGCTTCTCACATCAAATGCAGTCCGCGTTGCTGAGTTTTGGGCCGGACAAGATTTAGTCTACTATTCGCATAAGTAAAATAATTTTAATTCCTTTGCCACCGACATTCTAAGAAAAAGAATAATTTAAATATGAATTAAAATGTCGCTTAAATTTTTGTTATTTAATGAAGTTAAGTTTAGCAATCCGTTTCAAATTTACATTTTGATGTCTTGAAGCCGAAATAGGATCTAAATTATGCATTGCCTGATATTGATGAAATCATCAATATCAGGCAATACACCAATCTCTCCGAGCATTTGCTCGGAGAGATTGGTGTAACCACACTCGATGCAATACCTGATACACCTAATGCTATTACCGGGATAGAGCTAGTCACTGTCCGCAAACAATAATCCCGTAATTGCTTTTGCTACGGTTGAATGCGTACCAAGGGAATAATAATCAATATCCAATAATCTGATATTGATCACTTTACAATAACGGAGACCGAAATAACATGAAACATTTCAGTAAATCCTTTGATTCTCAATTTGTAAATACATATTATAATTCACGCTTCACTAAAGCGAACACATTGCCAATGGCGAGTGTAATGAATATCTCCATTTCCTCATCATTGTCCTAGCCTTGTCCCAACTACGGTGGGGTCCATTGCCAGTCTTATCAGATGCGGCTGAGTATTAATATTTTACATGGATCATGAAGCGTCATAGTGATGAAGCCATCAATATGACTATTGGACTGCCTAGTCGAAGGTCTCGAGTTCGAACCCAAGGCACGCACCTCTGACTTTTCGAAATCATGTGCGTATTAATAATTAATTATCACTCGCTTGAACGGTGAAGGAAAACATCGTGAGGAAACCTGCATTTCTTAGAGATTTTCTCTACGGCGTGTGAAGTCTGCCAACCCGCACTAGGCCAGCGTGGTCACAGAATGAGAGGGATAAGGCTTTCATGAGCTCCCTAGCCGCGACTTAGGGCCAAGGAAGGCAAGTGCGGATCTCGGTGCCATTGATTGATCGGTGATTTGAAAAATCTATTTTCAAATCATAAAACAAAGTGTAGATATTATTATATCATGAGAGTTTAACTACCTAGGTTAGTTAACTGCGTCATGAACCTAGTGTTAGTAAGCGCGACTGCTACTTTTGCATTTAACGCTTCATAGATAAACTATGTAGATAGAATCTGGGCTCCGGGCGGAAGTTCTTTGCGAGGCCCTTGTCCTTTGCGGAAAGTAACTATGTGAATTGAAAATGGATACTACTGATGATTGATCAGAAATGAATAATATCGTAAATATTACTTTATATACCAAATTTATTTTATTGTTTTTTAAATGATACCCAAGGAGTCAACTTTTTTCTACTCGTGTTCGAGGCGCGAAGTCCTTAGAAGAGCGTGTTACCCTGCTCGCCACCCTCTAAGATCGCCACTGGATAGAATATTCTTTATTGTACACTAAGAAGCTTAATAATATAAAACAAACTTAAAGTAGTTAGTACAATTGGTGTTATTGCTAAAAGCAATTTCTTACAGAGAACCATTGGACACAGATCATGTAAGAAAACCAACTGCCCATTTGTTTGAGGAACAAGTGTACAAAAAATGTGCACTTCTTGTTTCTCTATCATTTCGCAGAATAATATATTTCATACTGTGGTACAAACCATTCAGCAGGTTGATAACATGAGGATACACGAAGGTCATTTACTTTTATTAAATCTATCACATCACACGTCGAAGGTATCTTATAACATTTTACTTTAAGTCTATTGTTCTCGTGCATTATGAAGTGTATTAAGCTTTATTGTAAGAGACAGTGTCATTTTAACCCTATACAATGGCCAGCCTTATTGAAACTATCAAATGGACATGTCAGGTCTGAAAAGATAATGGCACTCTGTGGAAAATTTTAGTTAGAAAACAGTCTTTAATCATACAATCTATCGATACATACATGTAATGTATACCTGTTTCACTTGGTCACGTCGTAACTTGAGAACGACTACAGAGTTCATTCAACTTTTTTTTAAGTAGGAGGTAAAGGAAAGAAAAATTTAGAAAATTGCACAGGAAATTAGAAAATTTCTGATAACTATAAGACTATAGCCGAATCCCTCTCATTCTGTGAGAGGAGACCTGTGCCCAGCAGTGGGACAGTATATGGGTTGATGATGATCATCATCACTGTATGTATATGCGGAGTATGATAATCATACTCCGCAATGCAGAGGATAGACTGGTTGTCAGTTAGGGCTTCTGACTAGTAGTAACGACTGTCTTTGATGGTCGTATGACAACCATTGCCGACGGGTCCACGTGCTCTCCGAGGCTCGAAAGGGTCTCGTTGTATCGTTGTACCCTCATGAATATTAAATTTCCACTAAGAAATGCAAAATTTGTTTTTGCAATTGAGAAGATGTCAAATGGCTCAGGTCTTGAATTGCATAAATGAGATTCAGATTTGTTTGCATCTAGTTTAGAAGTCGTTATACAAATAATTAAGTTCGAATGAAGGCAGCGTCGGCATCGCGTCGGGCGCTAGCTTGAGTGAATTTGTCTAGTCATTATTGTGAATGGGAATATGATTAGGTACTAAGTTGGCTATATCTCGGAGCATTTATCGCGTTAACCGATTCAGAACTGTCTGCGAATGTAATTTATTCAATTTCTTGATGTTGGAATAAAGTTGTAGAATGCATTTCAAAGAATTATACAGAATGCCGGCAACTGTACTAGTTCTGGTAATGTCTGTAATTAGGTACTTGCGGTATATTCCAGTCGTATTTTGATATTTTATTAAGCTATACGTACGTAGTTTTAAGTACCTATAAAATCTGATGCTGTTTATTCTATTTCATATTAATTAAGTGCAGTATCTTTGAAATACTAAAAAACTTTATTTATTACAATAACTGGGTCTTAATGTGAATTATATAGACTAGTGCAAGTAGCCAGGATATCAAGCTACCTCAATCTGTCAAATTTCTTTGATAGATTTTCAACTTTAATACAAAATTATAAGGTTCATGTTCAATTGGGAAAATTTGGCAGTTTTATGACAGTCGACAAGAGAGTTTGCTGTAGAGGCAGTTAAATAAACATATTCTGTGTTTTGATGAACATTGTGTGTGCTGTATCACGCGATATATCAGGATAAAGTCAGGTATTGTATCTAAGCTACAGTACATACTAAACCGGTTGGCGCATAATTATCTGCGTAAAGTTGCAGATTTCGATCGCTCTCCGTATACCTAAGACTTTTGTTGACGGTACCTGCAATTTAGCTATGTTTCTAATATTATTCAGGCATTATACTATTCCGAAATCTGATACAAGTTAAAGGAGATTCCATGCTTACTTTGCCAGGAGCGTTAATGACGCCAGTATTGTATCCAAACTGCAACATGCCCAGGACCGCCGCCAGAATCGCGTATGACAAGAAGAATGTGAGGCCCTGAAACAAAGACACTCCAATGAGACTTGCAAACAAACAATAAACAAAACAAACATACGTGCACATTGCTTTTAAACCTGCCTAAAAGACAGGAAAAGTAAATGAAATGTTTGTGACAATGTTCTTGAATCTGATCGTATGTTATGGTTTTAGCTTATATACTGAATCACACGAGACAACACATAAACAAGAACAAGAATACAAACATATAATTATAAGTAAAAAGGTCCCCCGACTGCAAATGTCTTTTTTTCTTATGATTTGTTTGTGTTTGAAAATAACATCTTTGTAGGTAGGTACTTATACTTACTATAAATTGATTTCTGACACTCATTCGAATATTAAACACATAAAACTAGGTTCTCTTACGGATTTTATCGCGTTATATTGAGTATTATTAATTCACTGGAATCTTGTTAAAGATTCTATTACTTAAATCAAAATCCAGGCCTACAATTGCAAGACCAAATGATACGGTGAGCTACTTCTGTGTGAATCAGATTGCTAATATTTAACAAAAATGTAGGGCAGGTGTCAGTATATATGTTACCGGCCAAAGCCAATTTCAGGACAAACCAGTTTTGCCTAGGCTAAACTAACATAACATCAAGACGCCCACCACCTCAGTCTATCCGTGATCCTGGATGCTAGAAAAGGTCCCTAAAAGTCGGGATTAATATAGTCAATATAATACGATAAAATCCGCAAAAAGTAGTTTTATTTCAATTTTTAATATTCGAATAAGTGTCAGAAATCAAAAGTATGCAAACATGTTATTTTCGAATACCATCACAAGAAAAAAACCGTTTGCGGTCGGGGGACCCCCGTCAGGAATGAAGTTCCTTGCGGCTTTTCTTCAACTCCAAACGTAATTTTGACATGGACACTTGAATTTGTTACTTTTAAAAGCGTTACATCCCCCCTCCATGCCACTTTCTTTCTCTCGCTGTCTCTTTCTGTTCCTGTCTGTAATGAGTATATTATATTTTCTATCATTTCTTAAATTAAATTATGCAAAGTAAGGAATGAATTGAAAGTTTTACTTTCCTGTTCATAGGGTCAATCGTAGTAAAGTAATGTTTTGACCTGCTTTATCATTAATAAATTCAAATGAAATATATCTGATAAAAAGGATGTTGTTTCTTATTTTTTTTGTTTATTACTGAAGTTAACGTTGAAGTCAGCCGGTATGAATTATTTAGGATTTTTTTGTTTGAGTAATTTTGAACCTCTCTCAGCTCAGCTCGCTTCTCATGATGTAAACAAGTATGGCGGCCAGCGCTTGACGATAATATCCGAACTATGCCGGACAGAACCGAACGTCCGAGAGGGGGCGTAACGCTGTAGTGACGATTTCTACTAGGTAACTCCTATCGCAAGCCGTGTTAAGGAACTTCCTTCCAAAAAGCACGATGAAGCTCCTACGATACATAAATCATTAACTCCAAAACATCCCGGAGCATTTCGTAATAAAACGTCACTTTTTTTCTAGTCAAGATTTATCAAGTCTTACAAAACATTTAATTCACTACTCTTCTTGAATAGGTTTAGATCGTCAACACTCCGTATTATAACGATTACTGCCAATTAAATGACGGTACCAATGCGTAGAAGACATATTTGGAAAAAAATCTTCAGTGAAAAATAATCTTAACTAGTTGAAAAGAAAATAGCGCAATTGTGTTATAATCTTTGCATATTCTAACTTTAATAAAGTAGCTTTAGCATTTACCAGCACTTATCAAACTTAAGTGCTGGTAAAAGCTTATTTGAAATAAAATAACTTCGAACTTAAACTTGTAAAAGTGGAATGAACCCCGCTCCTTAGAGTTCCGCCCCTACAAAGTCAAAGTAGCTGCAAGTTTTCAGTTTCCATCTTCTGCAAAATCACTGTTGTTTCCGGGAAGTACATACTATAGGTACTAAACTAGCAAATAAAATTTTGTACAATTGGCGAAGTAATTCAACACCCGCATTCATTTTCAATGAAGACATACGACGTTCAGTTAAAGTATTTTTTCCACATTCCGATAAGACGTTTTAATTTATCAACTGCAATTGACGAAGACCGCTGTGCGTGTTTGACTTGCACGTTCACATTGTTCTCGAGAAGAATAAATAATTAGCAGTTCTTTGAATATGGGAGCAATGCAGTGGCGACTGATGGAGTTACATGGTTTGTTTTGCATACAAGATTGTTTAGTGCTCGACCGTCGTGTGCTGTAAGTGAATTTAATGGAATAATTAAATTTGTTTCTTGAAAGTGCTGTGCTTTAAATGGGTCGTATTTAGCATATTTAGTACTTTAAATATTCTCTCTTGTGAACCAAAAGCTTTTGAAGTTTGATTATTAATTTTGTTAAAGTCCCCGAGCTTAAAATTGGTCTTTATGTCAATGTTTGGACTTGTTGGTTTTTAGTGTATCATGATACCAACCTGTATTGGAAAACAGCTTTTGCGAACGGTCTTCGCTTTTTGAGCCTTTTGATTTCTAGCCGATTTCTTGCACTTACAATTCGTGTAGATCAACGTCACAGCATTTACTTGAGGTGGATCTGTATAGAGGCCAAAAGTAGTGGCGATCTTTGCTCTCCTTCTGATGTCTCGCACCTGTTGGTATCCAATTCATTATGAGTTACCAACCTGTTCTAGCCTGTCCTTGAAATGCCACTTCTTTTCGGTCTCTTCGCTTCTCAAATATACCGAAATCCAATCCATTTTTTTATTTCCGTTTTTTCTTCCAGGGGTTTATTTTGCAATACTATTTATTAATTTATTTAGATTACAGATGTTTATGTAAAACGATAGATAAAAGAGCAAAACATAGTACAGTTCCAAAGAATCAAAACAATTAATAAAAAGGAAATAATAATGAACTTAACCAAGTACCTGTTTCAGTATGTCTTCTCGAGCAATTCTTCGTTCTCATCATCAATGTCATGGTCATAATAAAATAAGATACCTTAGAGCTTATTTTACGGACGCTTTTTTGGACGTGCCTACTTGATAGACTTTAATATCCTATTCTTTATATAATATAAGCTTTCTTCAATCGTCAAACCTATATTCACCTTCTCGTTATGTATTTTAATTATTTTAATTCTTTGAACATAATATATTAGTTGAACTCATCTTCAAACATTTTTTTACTCGTTTTAACCAACCATAACTAGTACTAAATCGTCTCCAAACTAAGAAGATGATGAAGGCAGCTCCTAAATACAGCCCTTACCTTGACGGTTTTTGTAATCACTACTTACAATACAGGACATACTTATTCCTGTATTGTAAGTAGTGATTACCAAAACGGTCATTCTATCGTCAATGATATACACAGATATTTCGGTGATGATGCACAATATTGATGTATTCTAAGTTGTCTGCTTATTTTTGTGAGTTTGACCAATGTCTGACGAATAAGTATAATAAATAACATCCTGTAAATGTGGGAGCATTTACAAATATTCACATGCGCCTCAATCTGGAACTACTACTAATATTGAACGAGTGGGTATCGAACCCACAACCCGTGGTGCAGAAGCAGATCGCCCAAGCACCATGTCAAATGTGTCTTCTAAAATATTGATTTCCACATCGGGTCTTCCTCATCATTAGTGTCGTTAAGTGCCTTACCTGTTCCAGTAGCCTGAGCTTCCGCCGCTGCGAGTGCTCCTCAAGCCGGTCGACGTATTCGCGCAACTCTTCGATCTCCTCCTTCACTTGCTGCACGGTGTCCAACTCCTGCTTGATGGCAACCATGTCACGTTTCACCTGCGTAAAGTGGAATAATTTAATCCAAATTTATTTAATGTTTAGCATAGGCTGTAAATTGTCCTTATAATTATATCAAGTAGAATTTATTTATAGTACTAGAAACATAAAGTTGAAGAGTTTTTTGTTTAAAGAAGCTAATCTCTAAAACGAACAGTTGGATTTGATAAATAATTTTTGTATTACATAGCCTAATTATTGGAAGGATAAAGAAAACAAAAAGGAAAGGTTTTTATTTATGTGATGAACATGTGTTTGTTTTTGTCTGGGTGTTTCTTATGTATTATAAGTTTGTATTAATAAAAAAAGTATATAAATATTATATCCATCGTCTAGTACTCATAGTACAAGTTTTGCTTAGTTTGGGACTAGATGGTGTTGTGTAAAATTAATTAAAAATATAACATCAAAGTTTATAACATCACACTCGTAGACCTAGCTAGAGGTAGCCTTTTGAAAATTTTCCCGTAATAAAAAAACAGCGAAACAGCAGCTTGAAAGAAATAAGGTGTATATGTTAGCGGCAATGGTAGTTATTCACCAGTCATATCAGTTGCACTTTGTCATCTTGAGATCTCATTTTGTACGTACACAGTCTTAGGATTCGCAACATGCGGCCCGACCATGACAGGGTAAGGCCCTGCGTTCATTCAACATCATCAACAACATAATTGCCATAGGTTACAAAAAATACATTGCCTGATTAGTACTCGCATAATCAACGCAATGACCGAATCCGCTTGCAATGTACTGCATGCATTGCGTCCGCTACACTTCAACCATTGCACGTTTCGTCGCTTACCGTGATTGGTCATGATGCACAGCGCTTGCTAGTGTGCAAACGAATAGCTGCCCTGAAATTTATGTTTAAGTGTCGAGTCGAGCGGTGACACTGGTTCTAAAATTGTAGCGAGGGCCTTTCCAACCTTATTTATCTATACCGTGATAATTTTAGTAAGTACTTACTAGAATCTCTACCAAGAGCTCTGTGTTATTATTACATGGTTGTTTTATAATTTATGACGAGATCAATGAGGATTACATTCTTATCTCACTCACACTCACTCTCACACGCGCACACTCACACAAATATCTACACACGAATCATTAATCAATCAGTGACTCTCTCTCATCCACACCGTTTATTATCATAAATAATAAGAGCGTTTCCATTTAAAAAAAAATATAGGTACTCATAATATAATTTATTAATGATTGTGTTTTTCGCTACTTAGATATTGTTTGGAACATACATAAAAATATTGTTTATAACGGGGCACTGATAGCTGCGTCACAGTTTTCGTTACAAATGTAATTTTTATGTAGACTTTATTTGCTCCAAATAAACGTTTATTATTATTCCATTTATATATACAGGGTGTTACAAAACTACCCGTAATGCCGAAAGGAGGTTAAATTGGGCCTTATAACGAGTCCATTCACAATATTTAAGAACCGTAGTAACGCTGTATAACATACCCAACAATATTTATGAATGAAAAATAGAAAAACTATTAAAGTAGACAATTATTAAGTAAAATAGGTACGTAGGCCTTTCCGTTAAATAATCTGGTTCCCTGACATGACAGGTGACAAATTTTTTGGCTTTGATAATTAATTATATTTTTACGGGGTGTTTTGTAACACGTTGTATTTACACATACTTTTGTATTTTTAAATTTTTTATCATTATTAAAAGTAGAAAACTGCTGGTATCGGGAGCAGGGTCCAAGCTTCCGATGGTAAGGGGCCCAGAGAAAAATACCTCCTAAGAATACGGGCCGTGTCCCAGAGTACTGCTTTCTGTATCAAGCCCTAACGGAACCTCCTAAGATGTTGGTCGAGGCTCTTGGCTATTAGACCATTGGCTGACACAACGATTGGTACAATTATATATATATATATATTTTATTATATTTGGCTTAACTTTAGCTGCAACTAACAATTTCATATCTACTCTTCGATGTTTTAATTAACCTCATTTTGGTCTAGAATGTCGCAAGCGCGCCAGCTTACCGCAAAACTCTGGGTACGGTTCCCAGATCGAGCAGTGTTATTCCTGATATTACGAGTCATGTTCCAGTAATACAATTAGACTTTCCTACCATGCAATCGACCTAAGGTTGTATGAAATATATCAGACACCGTTATTGGTTATTGTGAAGGTAAAAAGCGGCGGGCCGAAGCTTTCGGTGTAGTGCACGGCTCTACACGCGACGCACGCGACCCAATATGTCTGGCGCATGCTCGTAAAATCATTACGATATTTATAGCACGAAGACCGGTGTTTCTACCCCATTCTTCATTCAATTCTTCCTAGTCGGAATATACCACATTGTATTGTCATATTATCATTCTCCTAACATTTTCCCAATTATGTTGGCATCGGCTTTCATTCTAATCAGATGTGGTATTCTGCTATCAAACCTCCCCAACCCAATTGTTGGGTGATACTGATATCTGAAGAGTGGAGTTAGTTTTCTGACTACCAGGAAAGATAAGCGTTCATAAGATAATGTGAAAGTTTAATAGTAAATTTATCATACATTATAAGTATATAACAACATTATAAGTTTCTCGGCTTAAGAGTGAGATTTCGTGATCAATCAGTGAGTGAGTTTATTGTTACAGTATGATGAAATTTTGTGTATTTGATGTGTAATTAACATTTATAGTTACAACAATTGTTGCTTTATAACTCAGAGTCAAAGGGCATTTGTTTTATAGCCTATAACCTTCCTCGATAAATAGACTAACCAACACAAAAAGATTTTTTCAATTCAAACCAGCAGTTCCTGCAGCGCGTTCAACCAAACAAACGAAATCTTCAACTTTATAATATTTTTGTATAGTTAATAAATAAGACAGTATTCTTGGGAATACACTGTACCATCTAGTTCCGAAACAGTTCTAAACAGAGCTGTGGATACATAAAAACTTTTTATGTAAAACATACATATAATACATAAGAAAAACCAGACAAACAAACACTTTTTGGAATTTGGAATGGAAATC
Source organism: Acronicta alni (assembly GCA_964056405.1). Classification (NCBI taxonomy): domain Eukaryota; kingdom Metazoa; phylum Arthropoda; class Insecta; order Lepidoptera; family Noctuidae; genus Acronicta; species Acronicta alni. Next base: position 23,042,805 of record OZ043913.1, on the reverse strand, counting down.
GCACTTACGACCTCTTGATCAGGAGTTTGACACTTGAACTCCTTGACCGCAGACGTCTGTACTCTAGTGCCTTAAATAAAAAATTGCTGGACATAGGCTTCCTCGCAGGTCTTTCCAGGTATTCCTTGTTTGTGATCGATCCAGCTCTCGCGATTCAGACAATATATACAGTTATATACTTTGTACCTACTATGAAAATGAATCGTCGAAGTTTCTGTGAACTTATAATGTCAAATCACAAAGTAACATCGGACATAGCATCCACACCAGAAGCTGAATCTCTAAAATCCTTTCGATCGTAGGTTTCGACAAACTTCCGTGGTAAACATGCATAGTTTGATTTTCCAAGAGCCTCCGAAATACGAGTCCAAAGCTATACAAATAGGTACCAACCTCTGAATAGTAAACATGAACGTCAAAGGCGTGGCCGATGGGAGGAAACATAAACACTAGGAACCAATACAAACATAGTTTGTTGAAGCTCCATCAAATCGGATTCCCGATACCATTTTATGCTATAGACACATCTCAATACCAGTTGTTTTATATATGCGTGCTATATTTTAAAAGGAAATGCTATAAAAATGTGTTTAATCTATAATCACACATTATATTTATTTCTGACACACGCGAATATCAAATTTCAGTGCTCCGCGAGGTAACGTTGTGTTGGCAGTGGGGGGATTTTGACCCTTATACAGGCTGGATGCGAGCTGCCCAAGACCGGGATGGTTGGCGCTTTTTGGAGGGAACCTACATTCAGCAGTGGAAGGGAATAGGCTGATATTATAATGGCAATAGGCTCGCCCCCTTTTGCATGAGACCTAAGCATACCGGCGAACTGTAGGTGTACAATTAGTACACCTTTGCCTAACCCTTCGGGGCATACATTCCTGATGGTATGTATGTAGAACAGAGTTATAAGCCATCGTTGGCTCAAGAACAAATGTTGCCAAATAGAAGAAGCTCAGTTACCAAGCACTATTGTGGTTGTCATCAACCTATATACTGTCCTACTGCTGGGCACGGGTCTCCTCTAAGATTGAGAGGGATTAGGCTATAGTCCACCACGCTGGCCTAAACGGGTTAGTAGACTTCTGGACTGGTAGAAAAATCTTTAAGGCATGCAGTTATAATTATTATATACCACTTAAAGTGATGAAGTTGCCTTGGATTCGAGCTCGAGACTCTCACTGCTTTTCGAGTGTGTGGGTGTACAGTTAGCCATTACCATTTTGGTATTCTTTTTGACCTGTACCCAGTAGAGTAGTGGCTGGTCACTAACTTGACTTCTCCAGCCTTGACCTACTCTCAAACAATCTAACTGTGGCCTGCAAAACATCAAGTACTTTCATGTAATTTGCTTAAATTCACACGCTAGTTGGCCTACTTTGAAAGTATTACTTAACCACTTATAGGAGGGGGTGGGATTTGAGCTCATAACATACCATCACGCCTGTACTCCTCGTAGTGTCAGGCAGAGGTATATTGCCATGGTCTTCATGAACTTCCCGGATCCCATGGCCATGACTATAGGGGAGGTGAAGGCAAATGCGGATTTTATTCGGTACAAGTCCAACATGCCCTGTCGCCTCCATAGGTGGCGGATGAGGATTTTTAGTAAGTACCATAAAGAGTAATAATATTAATATATCTTTATTTCCCCAAAAAAAAAATACAGACAGATTCGTACTTGGTGTTTTTTGGTGTTATGGTAGATAACAACATTAAGCATTTGGATGATGCATAAATCTGTACACAATGGATTAAACTCTGTTTCTTAGACTAGGGTAGCCTGTATCTTAAGAAATACAAATAAGTAAGACTAAATAAAGGCTGAGGTGTACTAATTGTACACCCACAGTCCGCCAGTATGCTCAGGTCCCATGTAATACGGGGTGACTGCCATTACTGGACACAATTCCAGCTTTTGCTACCGGGATCTTTTAAAAAAGTCGGGATCGGTCAGGTCTACACGCAAGCCCTAGTCCGTTATACGCTGACCTTACTTTGTATAGGCTTTTCTTACATTTATGGCCGTGGGGTGTCCGTGAATCATTATTGTGATTCATCCAATGCGACTCCCTTTTTTTTTATCTTAACCCTCGGGTATATTGATGTGGACATCACTTAATATTGTACCTCGATAAAAGCCGCTTTTAACGAGGTACAGTACAATTTGAAGTGACAGTGGACAGGCCATATCTATCGACGGACCGATGACCGTTGGAGCAGACGAGTCCTTGAGTGGAATCCGCGAATCGGAAAACACCAGCTGAACCGACGATCTCAACAGCGAGGCTGGGACAGATGGACTGGATGCGGAAGGAGAACTAGGTGTCGTGGCATGATTTGGGAGAGGCCTATGTCCAGAAGTGGATTGCGATAGGCTGATTTGATTGATACGGTTAACTTGTAATACACGTGACACTTGTAAAAGCGTCTTTAAAAGATCTATTTGAATAATAATTATTATCATCCTCCGCGCCTTTTTCCCAACTACGTTGTGGCAACTGGCAACCTTGCTCACCGTAAGGAAACACAGCTCAAAGCAGTGTTACTTCACTTCGATTTTCTGCAAGGTGGAGGTACTTGTCCCCAGTCAGACAGCTCTAATTTGAGTGGAATTATTCCCACTATTTACCACTTATTAATTATTACCCCTCTTGATGTGGCTGAATATCAATATTTTAAACGAACTTGTAAAACACAGTCATAGTTATAATACTGATATTTTTCCAAACCAATTTCTGGGAATATCGATATCCTGAAGATTGGTTGTTAAGCTTAAGGTTGTTAGGCTTTTCATTAACGTAAACCAACAGAATTAAACATCAATCATGATTTATAACCTAAACAATTCATCAGAATTTTGAGAGTAAACAATAAATATAATATTGATTTCTGACATTTATGCTAATATTATACGGGTAGACAGTCTACCCGTGACCATGGACGCTGTAAAGGGTCCGAAACGTCGGGATTAATAATATCAATATAACGCGATAAAATCCGTAAAAAGTATTTTTATTTCAAAATTTTTTTTAATATTTTTATATTGCTACACCCGGCTAGGTAGACTGTTGAAACCTACCAAAATATTGTTAGACACCTTATGCACACAGTTTTGAGAAATAAATATCTTTGACTTTGACAAAATATAATTTTAATAATCAGACATAATTAATTTGTCTGGATAAATAGGTATCTTATCAGGCAGATTTTGCGCCCTGAAGCAAATAGGCCAATTTAATGGTAAAGCACGTTATTAATATTTCTTGATCCCAGCCTCAGGTCTTCCAAAGTACCAACACAAATATCAGTGAGGGCAAGGAAAGATACGTCTTAAATGCAAACAAAAGTTTAATAATCAAAAGAGAGAAACAGTTGCTATGGAATCTGTCAAGACTGCGTCATTTGTCTAGTGGCCGTAGCGACGGCTACGGTTGAGGTCCAAGGTTTGATTCCCAGGGCAAGCAGAGTTATTGGTTTTTTCTATGAAATTCTCAGTAGCAGCTTGGAATTTGGATTTGGGCCCGGTTAATGAAGAAGAAAACCAGAAGCCGAAGGTCTCGAAGGCGAATCCAACGCACGCATATCTGACTTTTCGAAACAATGTGCGTATTAATAATTTATTAATGCCATCGTGTAGATTTAGGTACATTGTTCCACAAGAATTGTCTTATAATGTGCATCACGGTATTTAATAAAATTTCGAAAGACATCCGAAAGCTCCCATAAACGCACACAGAGGAGACTCAGACTTTAGTTGATAAAATTAAATGATGCTTTCTTCAATAATACAGAATTTTGTGACCATCCATCTTAATACAAAATGACCTTTCATATTGTTATAAAATATTATTGTATTATTAACGCTGACATCATCATCATCATCATTCCCAGCTTTTATTCACCCACTGCGGGGCATAAGCCTCCTCCCTTTTACGCCATTTATCCCTATCTTGCGCCAATCTCATCTAGGTCCTTCCAGCACACTATTCACTATATCATCGACCCACCTGGCCCTCGGTCAACGCTGACATATTTACCTATTATTATTAGTATTCATTTGTAAAATGTGATTATGTTTTTCGCAAGACACTTAGGTACGGCTAAATCTGTGGACACTTCTTAGCACTATCAGCAATCAGCTGTACCATACCTGTACCCATATTTTTGGTGAAATAAACGATTATTATTATTATGTATATCCTTTTTTAGATATTACGTCATGTTTCCCGTGAGGAAGACATGCAGTCCTTCAGCAGGCTTGCACGGGGACACAGGTACAACGCGTAGGAAAGCTTTTATGTGTATAAATATGGTATGGAGCGTAACCCGGGACGCTCCACAACTGCACTATAGAAGTATGTCAGTAGTCATGGAGTAATCCGGGCGGGTGCCGGACTATTGTAAAATATGGGAATATACATTACGTGAACTGCCGGAGAAAAACGACATCTGCCTTACAGCCTTGAACTACAGATGGTAGACGCAGATAATAAGTCTGCCATAAACTAAATTGACATCTTAATTTGTTAAAGAAACCGTGACCTTTGAGATGGTGTTTCTATTTTATCTGCTAACTATTGATTAATGAGAGTTTAAAAGTATAAATTTTATCAACATAAATAGGGTGGTTGTCGTAGCTAGTCAGCAGCCATGGCCATGACTATAGGGCCAATGAAGGTAAGTGTGGTTTTTCGACTTACTGTGCCCCACCTCCCCGGATGCTACATGACCAATGAAGTCCTCATTGGTCATAAAGTACATTAAGAAAAGGTGAGTTAGACGAGATAAAAAATATTACTCTTTAAAAAAAACATACTTTGATAAGGCACATTAATTTGTAGATGTGAGAGAGCATGTTTGTTTATACAAAACAGAAAATCATAATTACATCTTTCCTCCTTTTTCTTTCCTCTACTGTTGTAAAAAAAATTTATGCCCAGGTCTTTAACTTGGAATTGATTAAAAAAATAAAGACTCACCTCGGAGACCTCACTTTGGCATGACTCCACGCTCTTAGTCAACTCTTGGAGCTGGGTGCGGATCTCGCAGAGAGCGACCGTCGTCTCCAGCTGCCGGTCCCCTCGTTGCAGGTCATCCAGCTTGGCGGTTAGATTCATGCTCATTATGCTCACCTGTCGCTGTAGGCTGCAGCCAAAATCAACGTTAGTTTAAACAGCCTGTTCCATCCCAAGCTGGACCTTCAGCCTTCAGGCTTTCCCTGCTAAGACAACTTTGACGATTTACACAGTGCTGCAGGCTTGCTAGGGATATTGTTCTTTATTTCATTACAAATTGGTCATACTGATTTGTTTTTATATATTTTGAAATCGGTAAACGAGCGGACGAAACACCACTGGCAACACCGTTGTTGCGATTAGTTGCTGATGCGTTGCCGGCATAATTTATTTAATTTGTTATCCGGAACACCGAAAAATAACAATTTGACATACATTTTAGATCACACACAAATTAGATACATAAATCAATGATGTGAATATTGAATAAGCACTTTTCTACAAAGTTGAGTATTTTGTTAATGCATTTACTGTTCGTGCAGAAATAACACATTTACATTTAGAATAAAACTTTCAACAAAAATATTGCATCAGGAAACATAACTGTTCGATCTCCCCGGCTTGTAGGATTATTGAATGAGACCACTGCACGTATGAGAAAATGCTTCCGATGTCACACGCCTCAAATGTACAATCTTTTACTATTTAATAAACTCCACTTTCCTAGATCCCACAATTTCAGCTCCACATTTATCTTTCTTTGAATTTTATCTGGTATTGTAGACTTGATTCTTTTTACTACGGAAAACTCTACGGGAAACTCTACGTTATCTACGTTATCTACTATCTCTTTAGCTTACAAATCTTTGACAATTATTTTTATAGTAATGTTTTGTTGTCTTGACGAAGCGGGGAAGGCCTGATGGCCTCGTGGGACGTATTTCAACTGATTAATCTTAGAATAATAACACTTAGACGATTTATTGTAAAGTTCTGTCACACAATTGAAGTTACTTTCGCACACAGATGAAAAAAAACTAGTTTTTTCGAGTTATTTCCAGTTTGAGCACCATTGATCCATGCAAATAGTAAATACATATTTCTAGTATTTTCGCAAGTAGGTACTCAAAGTAATCTTATCGCCTTACGGCCGGTACCAACAAATCAATCATTCAACTTGCTTACTAGAGATAGGATTTTAATTTTACTACTATGGGCCTAATGTCAATCGAACATGGAACATGGTGTAGACTGGATTCTGTTAATCAATGTTTTGTCTCTTTCCTGTTTATGTGACTTAAAAATCATTTGACAGTGACAAAACATACATTAACAATATCTGTAGTCGAAATTTTTTTTATTAATAAATCTGTAGATGTATGTAGGTGTTGAAGATGTGTGGCTCCAATTACGTGACATATTTTCTTATAAGAACTTGCTTTCTAGATGTTGTTATTCTAATATTAATATTATCACATTATTTTATCAAAAGAAACTGATATTTTTTACATAATGCCGTTTAATTGAGAACACAACTACAATATTGTATTATACAACCATAAAAAAATAAAAATAAAAGCATTTAAGTATTACTTTTAGAAATTGTTTCAAACAACTCGCTTTCATGAATTCAATGGTAAGACCTTTGTCCTAACATTTTAAATTACATCTAGAATTATTTTCTTTTGTAAAGAATTTTGAGAATCTAAAAAAAATATAATTAGCAAGAAAAGTATTTGAGTTGAAGAATTGAATTTTAACAAGTTTCGGAACGATTATTCTTAATGCTTATTTAGTGGTTTGTGTGAATTACAACAGCATTGTGCGAATAAAATAAAACATGTTGATTTATTAATATCGATGTCGATGCTAAAGATCTTTGAGGCGAAAGGTGAGTACAAACAAAAGGCGAATGCAATTAAATTTGATCGATAACTAAAAGTAAAGGTACAATGTTTTAAGACGAACAAAAAATTTAAATGTTTTTTTATAAATGTCTATTGCCTTCTAATGTCTATGAAAACACTTGATTAAAACACTACATTGAAACGTTACAACCACACCCATGCAAGCATCACCCATCCTACCCCAAGGATAAGTCAGAGGCAAGTGTAAAGCACGCATGTGCTCCGGATAGCGAGAGACAAACAAGGTCGTGGCCATAGATGCTAACCACGGTGCCATGGTCCGATGTTATGACAGAACTGTGAATGAATCAGCCGCCGCGATTGGGCTCATCGAACGCATCGTCTTATCTGTTATACGAGATAGGATGCCAAGCCAAGGTGAAAAAAAATGTAGAAGACACATCGACACAGAGATCCTTATGATCGTATGCAAATGAAGCCAGTATTACAGGCGGAATGCTATCCGGTATGTCGCTATGGTCACGTACCTAAGTAGTAGCTCCCTGAGTGTGGTCTCGTCTTCCTCCGTCGTCGCATATCGTGTCAGCTTGCCTCCGGCCTCCCGGCCCACATGGTCTGGTTCCACTGCGTCAAAACTAGTAGTTTATTTTATTTTTTACATGACTAACGACCCGGTATGTTTTGTTATTTTTCGCGTTGTTAACCGGTATTGTCTTTCGCGCTGTGAGTTTGTGGTCGCGTTTATATAGACTTGTAAGACTTGAATGCGTGGCTCATAATTTTGTACGGTTGGTGCTACGAGTACCTACTCAGCATCGAACCTTTCACCGTTCGCCAATTAGCTTCGATGGCCACGACAGGGTCCCTAATCAATTTTGATGGTCAACGATACCCACAAACTGGTATGGACATGGAATTAAGCCCGAATTTTTTTCGTCATGTATTGAAAAAAAAAAAGGTATTTAGTTTAACAAAAAATATGAAATTAAATGTTTGACACAAAATAAATATATTTTTGCCCCTAGTCAGATTCATGAACGTCACGATTTTATTATATTAGTACTTAGAATCTATATTTAGGTTAGCGTAATTTAAATATTTAAATAGAACTTAATTTTGCACTGATACCTGTGAAATTTAGACATTTTATTTTAAACATGTTGCATTTAATTTGCGAAAATAAAATTATTATGAAACAATTTTCAATGAATAAACACAGATGATGTAACAATAGACAATAAATTGAATTCTAAAAACATGTCATGTTCGTATTTTACCTATCAGGTGATGAGATGTGATTGTGACTTACATGCAAACGTTATATGACACCACATCGAATTATGTAATGAAATAGTGCATTGATGAATTGGTATGTTAACAATAGGGTAAGGATTCATAACATGAAACGACACGCTTTTATAATAATTATAAATAATCTATGAATTAAAACACCTTGTACCTTTCTGTTTTTATCTAGTCTCTCTGTGTCCAACTGCTGGGCAATGGCCTCCCCAAACATAATCCAGGACGTTCTATCCTGGGCTTCTTTATAATACCATAGTAAAAAGCGGTCGAAAATTTTTTCTTTAACGGAAATAATATTTTTTTGGTGATAAGATATTTCCTATTGTCTGTTAAGTTAGTCTATGATGCAGTATTACTGTCTGCCCCATCCCACCGTTTATTGAGGCGTGACCGGGAACAAATTCCAGGAATTTCTAGCTTAATCCGTGCTTCATTCATGGTTTCATTAGCAAGGGTATTCCCTGCATTCCGCGAGTCGGGATGCACGTCTACGCTGGTTATGAATGGAGGCTTTATATTTGCTACACACGGTGCGATTTGTCTTATACGACTTTTTATAAATTGTCTTTTAGAGATATTGTGTAATAGTTTCGAGACTAACAGCGATCTTTTAAGTGACTGTTGCGTAGATAGATTTAATATACTTTACCTTACACTAAAAGAGTAAATAGTTTACTGTGAAATCATTATAATATCAAAAACAATATAATTTTGAACCTAGTGTAAAATTATCAGTCGTTCTTACTTATTTTGGTTGAATAGTTCAAGATCAACCTATATAACACTATATTTATCTTCTACATTTTATGACTTGAAAATTATATAAATATCAGTTGTAGATCGTATAACTGACCCAAATCGTGACGTAAACACGAAAAACATCGCCACGCGACACTTTGATTGACACATTTACCGACCAGCGACAAAATGATCGCAATATATTCTCAGTTCCTATTTGAAGTGGGATGAGTGAAAGTGGTTCCAACTATCGAAAGGGAGTCTGAAACTCGGTGGAAACCTAATTTTAGCTCGTAGTACGCTTCGTAGTACCGTACTACGAATTAAGGTTGTTTATAAACAACGTTGTACGGAGCCCTCGTTGGAAGGTTATAAGAAGATATTCAAGGACACTGCAGTTTCGTTTTGATTATTATTATGCTTGCGTAAAGTTTATTTCGAATTTGAAGTTTGGATTGAATACCTGTTTGCTGGCTCTAGAGATGTACTAAGGAGTTTTTAAGTTTTGTTTTTAATTAAGTTATTAGTTAAGTTTGAGTGTTTTTTAAATGTTAATTATTTGCATGAGTTGTTTGCAGTAAAGGAAGAATGCATATGATTTCTAGAAGTCAGAAGTGTGAGCTGATTTGAACCTGGCTCTCGATTTCCAGCCCGTATTTCCTTAACGGATCATAGTTCTAAATCAACTTTCCTCTATTCCCCGAGGGGCAAGGCAGAGGTGCATTAATGTACATCAACAGTTCTCCACTGTGTGTGACCATGACCGCTGTAAGGGGTCATTCGGACCCCATACAGCGTCCATGTCCATGTCGTCGGGATTAATAATATCAACATACCATACCAACACGCCTGTATTCCCCGAAGGGGTAGGCAGAGGTGTACTAATGTATACCCACATTTCGCCGGTATGTTTAGGTTCCATGTAATAGGGGGCAAGCCTATTGCCATTAACCGGGCACAATTAATCCAGACTCCGAGCCGCTACTGAGAATTTCATAGAAAAACCCAATAACACTTTGCTCGACCTGGGGATCGAACTCAGGACCTCTAGCGTAGCAGTCGCGCTTAGGACCACTAGACTAATGAGGCAGTCATTCGTTCATTCGTTAATTTCGTATTAATAATATCAATTACCCTATTAATAATCTCTGTTCTGCCTATTTTAATATTATTAATACGAAAGTAGCTCAGTCTGTCTCTTAAACTTTCACTCCTAAACCGCTGAACCGATTGATGAAATTTGGTACAGGGATAAATTAGATTTTGGAGAAGGACATAGGCTACATTATGTCTCAAAAAGTTCTTTGGGATGCGGGTGAAATTACGGGCGACCGCTAGTATGCAATAAATTGCCTAGAGTGTTGTTATATTAATTGCGTAAAGAGATATTTTATTAATTGCGTTGAGAGTTATTTTATTAATCTCGCAGAGAGTTATTTTATTAATTACGTAGAGAGTTATTTTATTAATTGCGTTGAGAGTTATTTTATTAATTGCGTAGAGAGTTATTTTATTAATTGAGTAGAGAGTTATTTTATTAATTGCGTACAGAGTTATTTTATTAATTGCGTAGAGTTATTTTATTTCTATGTCTAATATTAGCTTGAAGTCAATATATTATAGATTGTTGAAAGATCAATTCCCATTGAAAATAAACAAGTTAGCTTTATTTGTTTGCACTAGGTTATCACTGCCATATAAATAAAATCTTACATTTAAGCAATGTTAATTATAAGGAAACGTAAGGAACACTACCGTTATCTTCTTCTTTATCACTATGTTATCACTGCTTTTTGTATCTAATTATGAACCGAAAATAATGATTGATTAGGTAATTATTTTTCTCGGTGTTTGTTGAAAATTTGAATTATAAATTTAAATATTTGGGACATTTTACATATCAAGATCTAGTCCCAAACATCCCAGAGCTTGCACTGTGGGTACTGGACAATGGATATAGTACTTATATACTTTTCTTTGTAAATACATACCTACTTTATAATAAATAAGTAATACTCAGACAAGCGGAAACGCTTATGTTCATCATAATATAAATATTTGTGCCTAAGGAAATGGAACCCCGGACCTCGTAATCAGCAGTCCAACACTCGAACGACAAGACCACAGATGTCGAAAAAAAACTTGAGAGTTGTCAAGGGACACCCGGATGGAACGAAGTTCCTTTCATTAAAATTTAATAATTAAAAATAAAAAAACCTGTATACACTCAACAATTCACAACGGGCGAAATTCGAATATTGTCATTCACTCAATAATATTTGAATGCTTGTCAACAATATTTGAATTTCGAAAAAAGTGTCGTGACAACTTTTTCGTAAGATTTTTTCCGTCTAGCCCCCTTTCACAACGCGCGATAAGGAACTTCGTTCCAAAAATATTTGACAGTTTACAATTACCCAGTGGTCACAAAAATAGAGATCATGGTGTAATTACTAATGGAAATATTACATCCTACTTCCTATAATATCCTACTTCCTAACCTATCCTACTTCTTATCCTATCCTATTAATATAATAAATGTGAAAGTTTGTGAGGATGGATGGATGCTTGTTACTCTTTCACGCTAAAACTACTGAACTTTACAGTATTATTATTTATACATCAGAATATGGCACACACAGGCTATAATTTATAACGTTTTCGAGTTAATTTGCCAAATTACAACGAGAATTAAAAGTAACTTTTCAACGCGGGCGGGCAGAAGCTAGTACATACATACACAAGCCTTTTTCCCGTACACTATCCAGATCATCTACATTTCCCATATACATTTTCGTCAAAAATCTTAACTTTCGTTTTGTTTACATTTATTTTCATTCCCTTCAACTTATATGCTTCATCCATCACTGTAACCATGTCTTCCAAATCTTCTGCCGACGCCGACGATGCAAGTAAAACCATATCATCAGTATAGAGAAGCCATTTCCTTTCAAATCTGTCAGACAACTGTCCTTGTATAGGTTGAAAAGCCAAGGCGATGCTACACATCCCTGACTGACACCTTTGGAAATAGCAAACCATTGTGTAATCTCCATTTAACCTGACACACGCACAGGAATCCCTATACATCCCTATACATATCTCAGAGCCTGTACCGTCTGTAGGTACATTCCATACATAGATAGCGTTGACCACAACTCTTCCACACACTATCATAGGCCTTCGTCGTCTACCAAGTCAATGAAAACGCAAAAACATTACCATATGGAATACTATAATATGTATAATAAAATATTCTATCATTTATAAACATGTAGGTACTTGGCATTTGTTTATGGTGTATTCTTCTTTCTCCGAGCCTTTTCCCAACTATATGGGGGTCGACTTCCAGTCTAACCAGATACGGCTGAATGTCAGTATGCTACACGAAGCGACTGAAATCAGAACTGCGAATAATAATACCGATACCCTTAGGATATACTGGTTTTCAGGCTTGGGCTTCTGACTACCACTAGAACGATCGCCATAGGTGTTCGTATGACAACCGAGAGAAAAAGAGTAAAGCCGTCTGCTTTACGTGATCTCTTAGGCACGATCTCGACGTTGTGTTAAGAATGGTCACCCATCCACAGATTGACCGCGACTAGCGCAGCTTAACCTTGCAGATCGGTTGATAAGCTTAGTTATTACTTAGCCACGAGCCCCTCATTTGTTTATTTAGGATATTTTATTCTATTCTCTTAGCTGATCTAACAGACGTCCCGCCAAAATTATAATTAATTTCATCCGACCTAGCTTTTTCCTTTTTGCTCATCTCCTGAGCCATAGCGTGTTGTTAAAATTAAATAGCCTATAAACTCCCTCAAGAATTAGGCTATGTAAGCAAATACAAAAATATTTTATCAAATCCTTCAAGTAGTTTCATAAATTAGTGCATTTCAAATAAAAAAACATAAAAGATGATTGAACATAACGTTCGGTCATTGATATACTTAGCAAGCATGGTACTAACGTTAGCCAATAATGAAGTTATGGTCCTCCCAAGTTACCCGATACTAGTCCTATTAACCCCTCGTTTGTTGATAACCTTGTTACATGGCTAACCCACCGCTTGCACCTTCGCTAAAGCCGGGTGCAAGCGGTGGATTAATTCCGTAAACCGATATTTACATTCAACCTCTAGTCATGTCGATGTCGATGAAATTAATTTGGTGAGAAGATGACAACGGTTTCGATATTTCAACCTTTTGGTTATGTCGATGTCAATAAAATTAATTTGCTGGGAAGATGAAACGATCCTGTTCCTGTCTGAATGGACTTTTAATTAAGCTTATTAAAACAAAACCACACCAATTATTATCTCTGAAATTAAGTCCATTTAAAGTAACATACAATCACGCTTGTGTTTTCTGAAGGGTTAGGCAGAGGAGTACTAATTGTAATAATTCGTGCTTAAAAACAAACCAAAGCTGCTATTTACTGAGAATTTAATAGAAAAATACAATAACACTTTGCTCGACCTGGGAATGGAACCCAAGACCTCTTGGATTATTTGCAGTGCACCTAATTTTTGACAATTAAAAATTAATTCGTGTAATTGAAATAAAACATTTGAATTTCTCATTTGCATATGAATTTAAAATGCACTGCAAATGTGAATAGTATTCAGCGTCCGTTCGCGGTGAGTACGCAAAGTCATAATTAAATTATGTCCGGTTTCAGCCAGTTAAAATTATTCAACTAGTATTAAATATAGTATAGCACATAGTAGTATAGCAGTGATAGCCTAGTGGTGTGACCATTGGACTGCCAAGTCGAAGGTCTCGAGTTCGAACCCAAGGCACGCACCTCTGACTTTTCGAATTCATGTGCGTATTCATAATTATTTATCACTCGCTTAAACGGTGAAGGAAAACATCGTGAGGAAACCTGCATACCTTAGAGAATTTTCTCGACGGTTTGTGAAGTCTGCCAACCCGCACTAGGCCAGAGTGGTGGACTATAGCCTAATCCCTCTCAATATGAGAGGAGACCCGTGCCCAGCAGTGGGACAGTATATGGGTTGATGATGATGATGATGATGACGATAGCCTAGTGATAATATGACCAGGACTAAAGGTGACACTTCTGACTTTTTAAATTCATGTGCGTGATAACAATTAATTATCACTCGCTTAAATGGTGAAGGAAAACATCGTGAGGAATGCTGCATGTCTGAGAGATTTTTTCGACGGTGTGTGAAGTCTGCCAGGTCACATTTGGCTAGCGTGGTGGACTTAGCCTAGTCCCTAATTCTTAGAGCAGTGGGACAGTATATGGGTTGATCATGATGATGATTAGCAATAGGCTTTCCTATTACATAGGCCCACGTCAGTATCAATATTTATGTTTAGAAGAATGGCAAATAACCAGAAGCGCAAATATCAAAATGAAAGTGAAGCCATCACATAAAAGGCAAGCTGCACGAGTTGTGTTTGTTTTGTGAACAAACTAGATCTGTCCAACGTGAGCTCGCTTATAGTCAAAGCGTATTAAAACTAAACGTTGAAATATGTCGAAAAGTTTTTACGAGCTGTGAGCACCAAATATTTTTACGTGAAAGGATAACTCCCGCTTCATTTCTAAAGGGGTACTGATGTATTAAGCCACAGTTTCCAGTTTTGTTTTTAGGTATGTAATACTATGTCTGCGCATTTGGAATAGCGGTTAAGATGCTCAACTTGTCACACACTTGAGACAAATATTTGTTTTGAGTCTGAGTGTACTTTGTGTTTGTAATGTTCATCATTACACAGGGATTGTTTTTCCTAGTCCAGGTACTATCTTTTTGAAAACAATAGAGAGCGAGCACTTTAATCGGGCGTGTATCCAAACTCTGTTACTGAGTATTTCATAGAAAAGCTGAAATAAATTATTTCAAGTAATCTTAGTATGGATACTCAAGACTCTTTTATACTTAACTCCAAATACTCTGTAACTGGCATAATATAAAAAAAATACATTATTTTTAATTGTTTTATGATGACAAACAAGAATGGGCCATTTGTTTTTCGCTTTTCAAATTAGTACTTTATAAAGCAGTTGGGTTATTTGGTTCATTAATTAACAATATGATTTGTCTAGTAGCTCAAGGAGCACACTAGCTATCAGGGCCTCTAAACAAGTTTGTCTATACATTAACTCAAGGAGCACACTAGCTATCAGGGCCTCTAGACAAGTTTGTCTATACATTAACTCAAGGAGCACACTAGCTATCACGGGCTCTAGACAAGTTTGTCTGTACATTAACTCAGGGAGCACACTATCTATCAGGGCCTCTAGACAAGTTTGCCTATACATTAGCTCAAGGAGCACACCATCTATCACGGGCTCTAGACAAGTTTGTCTATACATTAGCTCAAGGAGCACACTATCTATCAGGGCCTCTAGACAAGTTTGTCTATACATTAGCTCAAGGAGCACACCATCTATCACGGGCTCTAGACAAGTTTGTCTATACATTAACTCAAGGAGCACACTAGCTATCAGGGCCTCTAGAAAAGTTTGTCTGTACATTAGTTCAAGGAGCACACTAGCTATCAGGGCCTCTAGACAAGTTTGTCTATACATTAGCTCAAGGAGCACAGTAGCTATCAGGGCTTTAAGAAAGATTGCAATGTGATAATCAAATCGATGAACGAGTAGAATGACAATGTATGAAATTACATAGACTTACGACAAATTGGATGATCGTAAATGTAGTCTCCATACATTCTTTTATTCTAATTACATTCTTTCTATTCGTTCACCGATTCGAACGGTAGATTGCAACCCTGTAAGGCATGCTCAAATCGACGCTCTGCGGTATGAATTTGCGGCTTTACCGTATTTCCCGTGAATAGCGTTCTAACTAGTCGGATTACATGCTTGCTGTTAGTTGAAAATGAGTTTCAATTGCGCCCACTTTAATTTTAATATGAAAGTAGTTACTTCATTTTATTTAGTTATAAATTTTAGAACGAGTATGTCAATGTTGTTAGTAGATACCTACCTACATTTTAGACTTAGAATTTAAATAACCAAATTGAGCAGATTTCATGAATTTTATATTTAAACCGACTCGTTTTCTATATAAAATTCATGGAATTTGACTCATCCAAATTGATGAAATCATTGTAAGTGAAATATCCTTTATTTTTTTCAACATTGGCGTTCCATTTTCGCCGTTTCTTCTCTTGGTATATCATTTTGAGTGTTACCCCAGGAGATGTGAGGACTAGTAGTGGACAGTTAAGCTGGACTTAGATATTGCACTTGCTTTCTTTTGCTATATGGAAGGGGGATCTGCGGAATGAATAGTCGATCACCAACTAAAATGAAGCACCATCTCGAAAGTATCATCATTATCAACCCATATACTGTCCCACTGCTGGGCACGGGTCTCACGTTACAGAATAAGAGGGATTAGGTTATAGTCCACCACGCTGGCCTAGTGCGGGTTGGCAGACTTCACACACCGTCGAGAAAATCTCTAAGGCATCCAGGTTTCCTCACAATGTTTTCCTTCACCGTTTTAAGCGAGTGATCATTAATTATTAACACACACATGATTTCGAAAAGTCAGAGGTGCGTGCCTTGTATTTGAACTCGAGACCTTCGACTTGGCAGTCCAATTATCATACCATTAGGCTGCAGCGATAGCCTATTATTGCTCGAAAGACTACTTTGTCAAAAAAGTTAATTGTTTTTTTTTTTGTTTTGAAATTGAAATAAAAATACTTTTTACAGACTTTATCGCCACATATTGATAATATTTATTAATTCCGACGTTTTGGGCCCTTTACAGCGTCCATAGCCACAACTAGACTGAGATGGCGGTCGTCTTGACTTTACTTATACATATAGTGAATATTATTAACAACTACCCATAAGATATTTCTGTGCGAATCGGATTTCTAATAAAATTAGCAATCCGATTCACACAGAAATATCTTACGCAAACTTACACCTTTGGACGCCCGTTGGAACAGAAATAGTGGTGTTCAAAGTTGCTATAAATCAATAACCTGTAATGCTTTATGCTTAATTTTTTAAGCAAGCTATTTTATGTGCTTTATTATAGTATGCTTAATTTATATGCCCACTTGTTACTAACGCTATACGCAACGCCCGACGGACAGTTGGTTGATAGAGAGAGTGCTGTGCGATGTAAAGCAAAATAGCTTTATAGCATTATAGCATAAAGTGCGAATCGCAACATCATTTGCTTTATGCTATATATAATAAGCACGCTACTATACTGCTTTATGATATATTAACCATCACTAAACAGAAACAGGGTCGGGCATGTAACATGCAGTTCATGTGAATAACTCTCGAATAACGGAAAACTAATAAAACGTTATCCTCCTTTGTGTTGCGCAGTCGGGCAAAAAAGACAAGTTAAAACTCGTTCAGTGTTCAATGCTTCAATATTGTCAGATCATATAAGCGTTCCACTCTAGATAGGTATGTTCTCTCTAATCTTCACAATGCAGGTAAGCTATCTCTCACCCAGTTTTAAAGCCAGCCAACGTTGAAAGTATAAAGTGTACCACTACACTGTACCAAGCGTCATAGATTGTGACGTTTTTTTTTACTTAAACTAAAACGGCCACAGGCCAATTACATTAATTGAAGATATTGATTATCATAATTGTTACTAACTTTAACGGTGAAGGAAAACATCGTGAGGAAACATGACTTAGAGATTTTAATCGACATCAACCCATATACTGTCCCACTGCTGGGCACGGGTCTTCTCTCAGATTGATTAGGCCACCATGCTGGCCTAGTGCGGGTTGGCAGACTTCACATACTGTTGAGAATAATCTCTCAGGCATGCAGGTTTCCTCACGATGTTTTCCTTCACCGTTTAAAAAAGCAAGTGATAATTAATTATTAATACGCACATGATTTCGAAAAGTCAAAGGCCTTGGTTTCGAATTCGAGACCTTTCGAGGCAGTCCAATGGTCATACCACTAGGCTATCACTGCTTTTTCAACTGTAAGAGGCTTGTGACTTTGATCAGCATTTAATTGTTCTAGTAGTTCCAACCGTGGTTGCCAAGCGTAAGGTAATTATCGGTAGAACAATAAAATTATCAGTAGAAGCTCTGAGTTGGGTTTACATGATGACAGAACTGGGTAACAAACATTAAAAAATGCAACTGAATTAATAACCTCCGTATTTTCCGTCGTTTAAAAATAGTCTCTTGGTAACACTGTATTGGTTATTAAGTAAATTAAGTATTTGTTAAGATGAGGGTCCGGATAATGATGACGATGGGAATTCTAGGACAAAAGAATGATGAAATTTGATGTATACATTAGAATAATATTATAGTCTAGCAAAAAAGTGTCTGACGTGGTGACAATTTTGTATCGTTTACAGTGATTACCTATTTTGTTTATTATTTTTAGTTTGATTATAAATTTTTATATTTGAGGGATGCATAATATTATGAAATATATACAGTTTTTTTTGGAGAAGGGTTCGTGGCTAAATTATAACTACGCAGATCAACCGATCTGCAATGTTAAGCTGCGCTAGCCGCGGTCGGTCTGTGGATGGGTGACCATTCTTAAGACATCGAGATCCTTCCGCGCCTCGGAGAGCACGATATTCAGCCGCTCTGGTTAGACTGGAAGCTGACCTCAGCACATTGGAAAGATTCGGAGGATGAGGTATTTTTTTATTGGTATAACCTCATGGATCGTCTCCAACCTAGGAAGACGGTAGGGTACGTAGGTCTCGTGACGAGGAAAGACCACACTTACTATGAACTCTATATTCTCAGACCTGGGATTCGTGACATGACAGTTTAGGAACCTAGTTCATGTTCGTGTTTCTACCAGGAATTTTTGATAGCATACTTACAAAGAAATTTGAAGAAGAATTCTTCGTGAGGCATAAGAGACATATTATCTGTCAAATCACCAATTTGACAGATAATAGAAAATGGATTGGATTTGGAAATGATTCTGAAGCTGAGCCTGCTTCAGCTAGGATGTAAATATAACTAGGGTAGAATATTTGGACTAGAGCTTTGAGATTCTGATTGATATTTTGTACGTCTAAAATGCTTCTTTGAAAAAAGCTTGGTCCTTTATAACCCTCCTGCCAGGCTCGGGTTTCCTCTTAGAATAACATGCCTGTACCTTGGCAAAAAATGTTGAGGAACTTTGCGACGCTAGTTCGGCTCGGGTACATACATTTTAATACCATAACCGTGATACTCGGTTCAAAACTATTATATACTTAGCTTCTTATAGACTGAAGTGTCGACCTAGTTATTTTCTTAGGAAAATAAAAACAACTGACTCCAAGTATACCAGAACTTTCAAAACTTATTGGGCCCAACTAGAAAGTATAGTCTTTCAGAAAATGTTAATTGTAATCAGGTCCCTTTTATAAATAACTAAAAATAACAATTACCATGAGTCCTAGTACGGGTTTTCTCAATTTTTTCAGACACTTTTTGGCCAGCTATACTTTTAAATCGTAATAAAACTATTTAAAAAAGTATGATCATGGAAAATGTTGACGATGATGTCACAAAAATCTTATAACACAACCTTTTTTATATACCGTAAAAGAGATCATAGTACTCATCATTATGTAGGAACAACTTTAAAAAAGGGGACTACAATGAAATCGGGAAGAAAAATCAGCTGTCCCATGTTTACTTAATTCGACAAAATGTGTGGAACAATTGTCATTTCCGGTTTTTTTTTGCGGTATGTAAAAAATAAGGTCGTGTTTGTATAGGCGGAAGTGATCGCTTGTCAAATGTTTCTTTCATTATTGGTTAGTAGGTTATATTAAATTTGTCATTGCATATCAACCCAGTACCTGTATGGAGACCATTTCTAACACGTGAAGATCCCTACGTGCCTTGGAGAGCATGTAAAGCCATCGGTCCCGGTTGTCATGTGATGAATATGATCTTATAAGTATTGGTATTTTGTACTGATTAAAAAATGTAAGTAATATCCATTGCCAGTATCCATAGTGAAAGCTCTTCTTAGATTGAGACTCGATAGTGCTCCGTAAATTATCTCAAATATTTATTGTTTCTAACCAACAAAATAATCAATTTCGGCCTTGCATAGCTATGATGACAATTATCAAGCTGTGTAAAGAGTGAATATGATTTAGTAATTTTTTACCCTTTACTGTCCCATTTCTTGAATAAGGCAAGTTCTTCTAGATAGACTAGAGTACTTGGGTCTAGTGTATATGTTACCGGCCAAACCCGTTTTCAGGACAAACTAGTTTTGCCTAGGCTAAACTAGTCCTTCCTTCATTAGTGAAGGAAGGACTAGTTTAGGTTGTTAGGTTTTGTTTTGGCCTTATAAGTACGTATATAATATTATCATCTGTCTGGTTTAGACCGTAAAATGTTACATACATACCTATTAAAAGTAAATATTTATACATAATACAAAAAAATATATAAAATTGTTCAGATAAGTTAAATAGTTAGTGTGATAGTAAGAACTAGTTGAGCCTAGGCGAAACTAGTTTGTCTTAAAATCGGGTTTGGCCGGTAACATAATATATATATATATTAAAATAAATTAAAAAAACTGAAAAGGGCCAAGCGATCGCCTCCGCCAAATTATGTCAAATAACAATTTATCTACCGTTACTTGAAGAAATAACAATATTAACAGCGTTCCAAGAGCAAAGCAGTAACAATAAATAAATGACGGTTGGTTTACCTGAAATTTGGTCAATGGGTGAGTAAAGAGGGGGCTCCTCCCCTCCCGGATGTTGGTGTTCCAGCAGACGATGGCAAGACTGTCTCATGAGCGCTCCCGACACTGGCAGACAGAAAATAAATATATAATAAATAAATAATAAATATTTTTGGGATATTTTACACAACACCATCTAGTCCCAAACTAAGCAGAGCTTGTACTGTGGGTACTAGACAATGGATATAATACTTATATACTTTTTTTTTTTGTAAATACATACTTATAATACATAAGAAACACCCAGACAAACACAAATACTCATGTTTTATCCACACAAATATTTGTGTCCTGTGGGAATCGAACCCACGACCCCATGATCAGCAGTCCGGCACTCGAACCGCTAGACCACAGAGGTCGTCAAATATATAAATATAATTATAAAATAAATATAGAAAGTCAAAGAAAATAAATATGTAACTATAAGTTACTGTAGCCTAATCTTTTTAATCGGTTCAATTAACTGTACCTATAGACCGAAGCTGGGGCTCGAAAATAGGGCTCAATAGCTTTCACTAAAAGAGACCTTCGTCCAGGTGTGGACGAGTGCGAGCTGATGATTTAAAATGCCTAGCTACATCTATTTTATGGACAAGTCAAGTTTATTTTATCGATCCGTGAAAACACAGAGAAAACGAATTTTCCCACAAATGAAACATAGCTGAGTTGATTCTTCACCCTCATATACTCACATTGTAAATTTTATCGCAAGCGTTACAGATGTTTTCGAGAACACGATTACAAACATATAAAGATAACTGTAGTGCGCAGTTTCACCCACATCGTCATCAATCCTTATACTGTCCCACTACTGGGCACATGGGTCTTCTCTCAATTTGGCAGGGATTACGCTTTCACCCAATAATAAAAATGTAGAGTAGCTGTCAGTAATTATATCATCAAGACGACCACCACCTCAGTCTACCCGTGACCATGGACGCCGTAAAGGGTCCGAAACGTCGGGATTAATAATATCAATATACGCGATAAAATCCGTAAAAAGTAGTTTTATTTCAATGTATAATATTCGCGTAAATGTCAGAAATCAATAAGATATAGACAGATTTACTTCCGCATTTATAATATGGGTATGGCTTTCAAAACGACCTCAAAGAATGAGAAGGTTCTCAATTTGTCTGATTATTTTTTTAATAATAATCAGTTAGTGATTGTTATGATTTTGCTTGATGGAGCAGATAATACTTCCATACATATTTATTTTTAGATTTCCACACATATTACCGAGAAAATATAAATAAATATAAAATTATGTATACATTTCATAAACAAATTTAAAATATTATTATTTGCATTGAATATGATTAACAATTTTGTCTATTAATGTGCGTTTTACTTTACTGTTTAATCTTATATTCTTCTGTGTGTCTTTGTAACTGTGAATACTGTATCTTCTATTTTAATACTACGCTAATGTTGTGCATGTCTGTAATTGATGTAAACACTAGTCTATATCTTTGTCTTTAAAATGTCAATGTTTGTGTTTATATTGTTGATGTGCCTTGAATAAATAAATAAATAAATATTCTAAAGACGAAAGATTAGATTTTTATGTTTGTTTGTAATGGATTAACTCAAAAAATACTTAATCGATTTCGATTTCGAATCGAATTCTGTCATATATTATATAAAGCTATATTACTAATTATGTTAACGTATCCGTGCGAAACAACGACGGGTGGTCCAACAGTGAATAATATTTATAAATATGAAATATAATTATACATCATCATTATTATAACGATTCACATTATAAACATAATAATATCTATCCAAATCGCTATTCGTATTAAATACTATTTTACATATTAGGATTTAACTGCAAATATTTAACTGTATTTAACTGCTAGTATTTAACTGCAAATAAATAAAAAAATCGTTTTGTATATCAAAATCATTCCCAATCCTAAGCAAAAATACTTATTGCACAACAAAAATAATTATTGCACACCAAAATAGTCTCTTCAAAATATTTAGTTATAATATACACTATTTTGGTCTCAAACCATTGAGATTTGGTTCTGGCGATGTGTGGTCACAGTTCTAACCTAACCTAACCGATATCTATATTTAGCTGCACAATCAGTAATTTTGTCACTCAATATGTATTTTTGATTTGCGTTTTATAATATTCCTTTTACATATACATGAAAATAAATACACCTTATACATAAATTCTTGAAATTAATTGATTACGAAGAATTTTTAAAGATATACTTTTTTAGAGTAAGAATAATCAGGGCAGGGTTTGAACCTCCGTAATATTAATGTTTAAGAACAGAGTAATATGACTTCAGTACATGTCGCTGACTGCCCTATATGACGTTAGAATGAGGAAGAGAAATTCGGCATCACAGGCAGTAGCTTAGTTGGTTAAAGCGTCCGGTGTACTTGACCAGGGGGACGACATCGAATTTTTCTTTCTCTAAAAATGCATATAACTTTAAAAATGTTTCATCATCATCATCATCATCATATCAGCCACAGGAAGTCCACTGTTGAACAAGGGCTTCCCCCATAGACTTCCATAAGAACTAGTTACAAGCCGTCTGCATCCAACGACTTCCACACTTAGACTCTTAACACATGCTAAAAATGTTTAGCATGCGTTAATGCCAAATATAATATAAAATATATATTTAGAATTGCTCAATAGCGATCGAGCCGTTTTAGTTCCCCAGGGGGCACGAATTATTATAACGTAACAGGAAATTCTGAATAAACATCTGACTACATTCTTACGACATTTTCATTTGTAATACAAATTTTTAGGAAAATATACCATCGGGCCTGTATTCACCGATGGGTTGGGTGACAGTGTACTAATTTACACGCACAGTTCACAGGTCCTATGTGATATGCGACGAGCCTATTGTGATTAACCGGGCACCAGTCCAAACTCCGAGCTGCTACTGAGATTCTCAAAGAAAAACCCCATAACACTTTACTCGACCTGGGAATCGAACCCAAGACCTCAAACTCATCAGCTGTGCTAGCGACCACTAATGCCTATGTTTTAAGTACAAAATCGATATGTTTTCTTTCTTATAACCCTGAAGTATGTAATAAAACAAATATAATTAAAATGGTTACCTTTATTCTAGTTATTGTCATTTGACTACAACAGTCGGCAGTCCAACCAGCGGCATTGTGTCTGCAACAATACAACGACAATTATTATTAATAATAAATCAAAGGCTAATGGTTAATCGTACGGCGGGCGAGGTCGAACGATCAGGGTTGCACTTTCTTGGGTGTAATCAAAGAACGTATCTGCATGTTTGTATCCATATTTCATTAAAAAAACGGGATCCCGTACGAGAGAAAAACCTTGTGTGGTAGGGAACTTCTTTAGGGAGGGACACAAATATACAATAATTAACGGACATGAAGAACACCCACGCATTCTTATAACAGCCATTTTTTCTGTGTGTGGATAGGAAGCTAGAGCTAGAGCTGGAGCTGGAGCTAGAGCTAGAGCTAGAGCTGGAGCTAGAGCTAGAGCTAGAGCTAGAGCTAGAGCTAGAGCTAGGGCTAGAGCTAGAGCTAGAGCTAGAGCTAGAGCTAGAGCTAGAGCTAGAGCTAGAGCTGGAGCTAGAGCTAGAGCTGGAGCTAGAGCTACAGCCAAACCAAGTTCAATTCTGACAACTTCCACAGACAAAAACCTTCAGTGAAAAAGTGACCTTCCAAATAAACGCCCGCAATCCGTTTTAGGATACAATATTAAATTATAATTAAACATATAAAACCTCTCGAACCGTCAGGTCAATATTTCTGCAATTTCATTGAATTAAGAGTACCCCTTCAAGTACTTGGGTACTTGAAGGGAAGTACTGGTTGGCCAGTACCAACAAGTATACCTCCATCAACTAGAAAAGAGTTGATGATCTTCAAACAGCTGAACCGATTATCTAGAATCATAGCTAAGAACACTCGATCAAGACTCGTCATCTATTTAGTTTATTTTTTATTGATCAAGTAAATAAAAAAAAACTAAATCAAAATCAGTTCCTCCGTTTGAAAGCTACGATGCCACAGACAGATAAACATGTTAAACACGCTGGCCTAATGCGGGTTGGCAGACTTCACACACCGTCGATAAAAATATCTAAGGCGTGCAATTTTCCTCACAATGTTTTCCTTCACAGTATAAGCGAGTTATAAATAATTAATATTACGCACATGAATTCGAAAAGTCAGAGGTGCGTACCTTGGGTTCGAACTCGAGACCTTCGACTTGGCAGTCCAATGTTCATATCGCTAGGCTATCACTGCTCTACTCAGTAACTTATTGAAGTCCTATTATTAATTGGCTAATTATCTGGATCTCAAACAATTTTCCTACAATTTTATAAGGTAAATATACTTGATATACTTCAAACGTTTCAAATACTTCAAACGCTTAATATACTTTTACATCAAAGGACCGTTTAAGCTTATTAAGTGATCCCATAGCTTTGAAGGCAATATTACTTCCACTTATAATTTCTCACTCTTATTAGAAATGCTATATTCTTCCAACTAAGCTGTTTTCGTAGATAATTGTTGGTAATTTTCCATGTTTGTGGAATAAACGACAAGGAAACGATTTTTGGAAAATGTAGGTAATATGTTGACAAATTTAGTATATTGGTGTTTCCTGGTAGAGACTCCAATTAGAGTGTTTTTGAAGTTTTATTTTCCTCGAGGATATCATTATATTACCGCTTTTTTTGTGGAACAGGCACGAGTCTCCACTTATTATGAGTCACGCCGCAGATGCCACCAAATATAGAATAATTACCCTAAGAATATTAAATGAAAATCTGCGTAAATAATAACTTTCTATGAAGGGAAAACCGACTTCAAGCATCGTGTGTAAAAAAAAAGATCGAGTTGAACTAACATATAGCTTAATAACGGATCCACGTGGATGATGTCACTGGGCATCCATTTATTGTATACCAAAACCTTCTCCAGAATAAAACAAATACTTTTCTGAAAACCCCATCAAAATCGGTTCAGTCATAATCTCGGACAAACATACATACATACATACGTGCAGGTCAAACTGAGAACCTCCTTTTTTTAAGTCGGTTAATAATTTAATGCTGTTCGTTGGTAAGCGCATAACTTGGCAACGGCTGGATCAATTTAGTTAATTTTATATTATCGTAAATCTGAATTAGGTTTTTAGAGAAAAAATTTAAATTTCAAAGTGAAGATTCGAAGAAAAAACTGAGTGTTTTTTTATGAAATTAGGACGGTAAAATATCTGTCGGGTCAGTAAGGGTTTATTAGGATAAAGTTGCATACGTAACTGATGGTAAAGACGTCACGGACACGGTGTCCGGTGAATTGAGTGCACTTTGGTGCAGCGGATATATTCGTTGTCCTACCGCAGATGTACTGTGGTTGGGAGGGAAGGAAATGAGGATTCTGTGGCTAAACGGCTTTCAAGTGAAACGGAAATGGAACTGAGAATAGTCAGAGAATAAATATATGCACACCTACGAGACAATAAACGTTGACGTCACACGGGCAGAGAGACGTAGAAAGGACGTACAATGTCTCATGAATCACATATTATTATCTTTGGCTCGTTTATCTTCATTATATATATATAGATTTTTTTCCATAAAAACACTGGCGTATTCGAAAGCAATGCTCTGTCGCAATATCAAGTCACTACTATTATAGACAAAATTTTATATTTTTGTAGATACAACGGAAGCTAATTTAACCTCCTGTTGTATCATCCTGTCTTAAACAGGATGTTACAAAACTACCCGTAAAGTCGAGAGGAAGTTAAATGGGGCCTTATATCGGTCCATTCACAATATTTAAGAACCTTAGTAACGCTGTATAACATACCCCAAAAAAGGAAAACAACAACATTTAGGTATGAATGAAAAATAGAAAAACTATTAAAATAGACAATTATTAGGTAAAATAGGTACGTAGGTCTTTCTGTTAAATAATCTGGTTTCCTGACATGACAGCTGACAAAATGTTTGGCTTTGATAGAGGTAGAGCATAGTGGGACTAATTCAACTCAAATTGGAGCTGCCGACTGGGGAAGTACCTCCGCCTTACAGAAAATCGAAGTGAAATAACACTGCTTTTAGCTGTTTGTGTTTCTTACGGTGAGAATGGTTGCCAGTCCAGTTGTAAAGGGACCTTGACCCTTATACTGCCAACCTAACTATTCCTCTTTCGTTTTACAGGATCGGGAACGCGCAAGTGATACCCCTAGTGTTGCAAGCGTCTATAGGCTACGGTAACCGCTTACCATCAGGTGGGCTTATGCTTGTTTGCCACCTTAGTAGTATAAAAAAAGATAAATATGTTCTGTCTTACAAGTCTAAGCACTCTCGTTTCTCTAAAGTGTGGGTTGCTTTGCAATCGGGAAAAATCAGTTTCTTATATATGTCGGTATGTTTTAGATCCATACAACTATACACCTCGGCATTACCACAATGTGATTGTACTTAAAAAATATGATCTGACCGACAAAATATGATTTCGTAAGCATTTTTGCCGCCTGTTGATGATGACGGCGCGCGAGTCATTCAGGGACAATGGCAGGTACTCACGTACCAAAAACAATTGCACGACATGACGGCTCTGTATTTTCCCCGCGTTTTGTATTTCAACGACACTTCTTTATTAAGTCCGTTTTGTTTTCAATTTTCCGATATGGATTCGGTGTGTTATTGCGTTTTTCTATAAAGTTCTCTTTTTTTATGCCCACTTAATGGCAATAGGGTAGCTCCCTATTATATGGGATCTAAATATACCAGCGAATTGTAGGTGTACATTAGTAAACTTTTGCCTAACCCTTCGAGTGCAAACGTGATAGTATGTACGTATTGTCATAGTTTAATATAGTAAACTGAAATATTCAGTGAAGTAAAGTGATAAAGTGGAGTGATAAAACAGTTGATCTATTTATGAAATACTAGATCAAGTTAAATGAGATTCACCTTTTTATTGCTTCGTAAAATAAATTTCATTTAGTTAATATCGCTTCCACTCTCGTTCAAGGAACAGGAAATGTATTTTTATTGGAGCAAATTGTTTGCTTCCGACAGAATGCGGAGATTTTATAAGTGGTCTCTGTTGCCTTATTTCCTCGTTTTCAATAGAAAAATGTTCATACCTTTTCATGTAACCTACACTGAAAGATATGAACACTTTGCTAACGCTTCGTAAGGCAAGAGCATTTTAGTTTTCAACTTGACAATTGGTTAATACGCATGTAGGTAGGTACCTATTATACCTTATTTTGTAGTACGGAAAACTTTAAGGATCGTCCGCCACCTTCGGAGTTGGCAGGGTATGTTGCAGTCTTAAATAAACCGCGCCTGTCTTCAGTTTACCCTATAGCCACGGCCATGAGATCCGTGAAATTCCCCACGAGGCTGTAGTCCAGCGGTATCTGAACCCTTTCAATTTGCGAAGCCTCGCGCACTAATTGAAGGCAAGCGTGTTCGCCACACGCAACAGCGGAATCCCCCAATTCAGCCGCCCGCAGGCCACAGCTCATGGAGGCCGGAGGTCTGTCTACGCCCTCCGGAAACCGGTGCGTGTACAAACCGGTGCGTGTACAATTCTTTCTCCCTTGAAAGCATGACTTGCTCTTGTACAGAGGTCAGCACATCAAGCTACACCAATCCGTCAAATTTCTTTGATAGATTTTCAACTTTAATACAAAATCGTAAGGTTCATTTTTAATTGGGAAAACTTGACAGTCTGTACCTTCCATAAGTTCCGCAGTGAACCGAGTCTGTTGAGTTTTATTTTATATTTTGCCTTAGACGTCTAATGAAAAGAGATATTTAAAAGACAAGGAAGATACTTACATAATATAATTCAAAAGAAAGATCGCATCGAAGCAATCTTTATGAAAAAAGAAAATTAAAAAGAACTACAAACACTTGGCAGTCTTAACTGCCAAGTGTTTGTAGTTCTTTGAAAACATTCTACTGAATAACTTTAGTACATTTTATTTCAATACAATTGTTTGTTGAGATTCTGGAATGGAGATGGTTCTTCCTTTTGTATGTAAGACATAATTAATATTATTTTTTAAAACAAGCTTTCATTTATATAATTTAAAATTAAATTTTAAAATAATTCAAACAAAAGTAAACCCCTAATAAAATTTTGTTACATTATAAAATTTATATGATATAAAACTTGTCGCGAGAATAGACCTATCTTCTGAATAAATTCTAAATAACATATTTTAATCAATTATTATTATTAAATTATGCTTTTAACTTTTAGATATAATATTAATTTTATTGCTATTTCATCCTACATTTTATTGTTCACCTAGATATAAGTGCTGTGGCCTTCTTTAAGAGGGGACTCTAGTGGCAATTTCTCCACACAAACGTATTCTGTTGTTTTCTTCGTGGATAATGCCTCTAGAGCTATGATTGTTTCTCAAAAAATCGAGATCTACCTAATACGTGCCCCTATTACTTTCAAATCACTAAAAGAAATATGAGCATCCAAAAACCCGAAAAAAATGCCTGTTTTTACCGCCATGTTCAGACGACTACCAGACAAATTAGATAAGTTTTATTTAAAAAAGAAAAAAATAGAGGCATAGATATACTTTTACTCTAAATTATGATAAGTTTTTTTAAGATCTATACAGTTTTGAGGAAGAAAACAGCAGAATACGAAACGCATTTTGGTCAATATTTTTGTAGGTAAAATCAGCCAGAGCTGCGGTTGTTCCTTTCGCACTTTACGGGGGCAGGTTGGAGGAGAGGGAGGGTAAGGCTTACACGTACACCAACTAATAGGGAAGTGTATAGTGGATACTCTAGTGATGTACCGATGTCGATATTTATTAAATCGTGTTACAATTACACGATTTATTAGTGTTACTTTCTATTGTTGAATGCACTTGTCGAACGATTATAAAACATGCACTGCATACCTACATGAAAACTGGAAATTGTAGTTGCGTTTACAGTGTCACAAGTTGTTAGGAAATAAAACTAGGGTCCAGAATATTGCTAGGTACAGACCAATCGAACGAACAAACTAGTGTTGATGAAAAGGAATCGCTGATGACTGTGATGTACTGAATCGTTCGCTCATCCTGCGTCCTGTCTGTCTTTACCCAGTATCATAGTTGAGCACTAACTCGTTATTTACTCGTTGCAGGAAACTAGGAACACAGCTTTTATAAAACTATTTGCCTATTTTATTTTTGACAAGTATTGTGTGGTCCATAATAAATAAATAAAAATGGTCATGTTAAATGTAACATGACCATTTTTATATGACCGGTTTACCATTACAGACAGGACTATTGTTGCCAATAAGTCTGATATTGTAGCGATAGATTGATTAGAGCATCGTGCTATCATTGTTGATATCACTGTCCCGCATGACGAGAACCTCGTGAAAGCCGAGAAAGAGAAAGAAATAAAGTATCTTGACTTGGAACACGAGGTGGTCGACATATGGTGGGTGAATTCAGCAATCATTGTACCAATCGTTGTGTCAGCCAATGGCCTATAGACAAGAGCCTCGACCAATATCTAAGGAGGCTCTCGTTGGGTGGTTGTATCAAAGGTTGTTTATTATTAAGACCTAATTATTACCTGTGAATCACAAATAAATTATTTTGATTTGATTTGACAGAAAGCACTCTTGTACACGGCCCGTATTGTTAGGAGGTTTCTTTCTCTGGGGCCCTGACTACCGGTAGCTTTGACCCTGCTCCCGATTCCGGTGGGTTTATATTTTTTATAAAATATTTAAAAATAATAAATTAAATAATGTAAAAATAAATATTATAAATACATTACAACCAGATGCGGTCAGTAAACCTCCAACGGACAATACCGATATCCTAAATATAATCTTGTTGTCGGGTTTTTTGGGCTTTTAACAACCGCTAACGATTATAATAGGTGTATTAATAATTTTTGACATGATGTAACTTATAATTTCCCATGTCGACATGTGTCATATTTCGAATGTAACATAATAATAATTGTTATTCAAACAAAAGTTGTCGAAACAAAAGTTGCAACAAACAAAACACAATTTCAGATCGCTGCAACGAGGACATTCAACACGAATAAAATGAAAACCGACAGATTCATAACGGAATAATTTGAATGCAATCAAAAGTTTTAACTTTGAACATGAAAAACTCGTAACCACCATTTCAAAACTGTGTTTGATACGAACACAGTTCACCGTCATTCTAAGGAAGATGGTCGCCCATCCATAAGGATAGATGAATGATGGATATCAACATATCCGATTGTGTAGGTCAGATTTTAAGAGAGGTAGGGCATAGTGGAAGTAATTCCACTAAAATTGGAGCTGCCCGACTGGGGAAGTACCTCCGCCTTGCAGAAAATCAAAGTAAAATAACACTGCTTTAAGCTGTGTTGTGTTTCTTACGGTAAACAGGGTAAAGGTAAAGAAGTTTGTATCTTATCAGATAGATTTTGTGATCTGAAGCGAGTATCTAGATTTTAGTAATATAATGCTAAGTTTTTCATTCTTGATCCCGACCTCCATACTTTTAAGACAGATTTCGATGTTAAGGATGGTCTCAAAAAAAGTCAAAAACAAAAATATATATGAGAGGTGTCAAGTGACACCCGGATGGAACGAAGTTCCTTTCATTAAAATTTAATAATAAAAAATAAAAAAAACCTGTATACACTCAACAATTCACAACGCGCGAAATTCCAATATTGTCACTCAATAATATTTGAATGCTTGTCAACAATATTTGAATTTCGAAAAAAGTGTCGTGACAACTTTTCGTAAGAATTTTTTCCGTCTAGCCCCCTTTCATAACGCGCGATAAGGAACTTCGTTCCAACATAACATTTTGGAAGTAGCCACATTAAATTGGGAACATCGAAGTTATTGTCAGGTCGGAAAGCTTCATAGCAGAACAACGGGCGATGCGTCAGTCGAAATTCCGTAATTCGATTTCCGTACGTCCCGTGACACAAAAGCCGGGTCCCATTAAGTGGTGAGGCTTTGCCGCAATTCCTGATCAGAGAAGCGCTTCACCTTTTGTGATCATTATCAGTTCGTGCTCAGTTGTCAAATGAGCTGTGGGCTAAACGTAAAGTACTGAATGGGTCCCACAAAACGGCAAACGACAGCGCGGCAGGCCTAGGAGATGGCGGGATGAGCTTGACTTTTTCTGGAATGATTGGCCCAAAATAGTCTTTGACCGTGAGGAAAGGAGGGAGGGAGGCCTTTGCCCTGCAGTGGGATGACAACGGCTAAATAATAATAATCAGTTGGGGCTGGAATCAGCCGCCCGCATGCCATAGATTACTAAGCGGCCTCAGACTTCGGTACCCAGTTTATAATCATGTGGCTAAAATAGTTTTTTTTTTCATATATAATACCAATAGGCACTAATGAACCAGTCTAGGTGCACGATTCCAAATTAGTCGTTTCCTATGGAGAAGAACAGTCAAGAAACTCCATGGTTACTCTTTTAAGTAATCGTTGTTTACAATGATGTTCGATACAATAATAATTATAATTAAGTACATCTCTTGATGAATAAAAGAAAGAAAGATACATCTAGTTACCAAAATCTGAATATGATTCATATCGGAAATTATATTCTTAAAATTATGATAAATCATAATAGATAGAACCCAGGACCTCTAGCGTAGCAGTCGCGCTTAGAACCACTAAACTAATGAGGCAGTCTAAACTTAAACCAAGTGGAATGTAAAGAGGGCTTTGTTCTGCAGTGGACGATAAGGGCTTATATAAAAAATAAAGCACTAAACGTCAAATAACAGTTGGAAGTAGCGTCAAAGCAAAACGAGAAGAAGTCGAAAATTCGTATCTCGATTTCCGTAGTAGCTACGGCTAACAAACGAACCACGAAAAGTACTGTCGTCATATATCTCGTGCAGAAACTATGTCTGGAAACGAGATAATGTGACGACAATTTTATGTCACGGCATTATGTCATTTATTCTACGAGGTACTATGTTGGGGTCGGCTTCCAGTCTGAGATGCGGCTGAATATCAAGTATTTTTTTTAGAAGTAGCAACTGCCATCAGACCTACGCGACCCGATTTCTGGACAATACCGATATCCTGAAGGTTTTGGCCTTCTGACTATCACAAACAATAGCCATAGGTATTCGCATTAAAACTGGGACCGAAGGCTCTACGTGCTGTCCGAGGCACGGAGGAGTTTCGATGTTTTAATAATAATCACCCATCCACAGACTGACTGCGACTAGTACAGCTTAACCTAGCTACCTACGTCATATATCATGTCGCTGTTTTATTAACACCGACCGGTGTGGCGAGGTGTACAAGTTGCATGCGAATATAAACTGTAATCCCTGTACATCTACTTCAATTTCCTTTGCCACATTGTTACATGCACTCGGACGCGCGCCGCTTCCCAACGCGCAAAACTCGGTGTAAACCGTATCTCGCTCCCGCGGCACAGTACCTACCTTTGTTCAGCGCTGTATGTTATGTTACTTCCTATAAATAATATGTACATCCCTGATGACCTGTTAAGATAAATCCGTTCGTACAAACCTATGAATCAGTTTGTATTTCAATAAATACAATATTCATAATTTCTGCTTCATCGGTTGACTAGGGTTGAGCAGTGTGCAGTGTAATAAGGCATAAAAATATGTATTAATAATGAATATCTCAATGAGAAGGTTAATGCACATAATTATATAGACGGACACAAAATATGGCCATGAATTAATATTTTATTTTAAATTAATTGACGATGATTGAAGTCTCTGGAGATGCACAGACGCCACCACATCAAGCTACCCCAATTTGTAAAATTTCTTTGCTAGATTTTCAACTTTAATACAAAAGAATAAGGTTCATTTACAACTGGGAAATTTTGACTGTTGGATAGCTTGACCTGCTGGCGTCTGTACTTGAATGTTTGATTTGATTTGTATTGTCATATACCCATATACTGTCCCACTGCTGGGCACGGGTCTGCTCTCAGATTGAGATGGTTTTAGTCCACCACGGCCTACTGCGGGTTGGCAGACTTCACAAAGCGTTCAGTAAAATCTCTAAGATATGCAGGTTTCCTCACGATGTTTTCCTTCACCGTTTAAACGAGTGATAATTAATTATTAATACCTACATGATTTCGAAAAGTCGGAGGTGCGTCGCCGTGCCGTACCTTGGATTTGAACTCGAGACCTTCGACTTCGCAGTCCAATTGTCATATCACAAGGCTATCACTGCTCTTGATTTGTATTATGAACTATTATTTTTTTATACAGAAAATTGAACGCTGGAATGGCAGAGTATATTTGCACGGAAATGTTTGTTCTTTGACAAATTGTATACTATGTACAGTCAGCAACGAAAGTCGCTGAACACAGCTAAATTTTTTTACTGTCACAGCTCCAGAACTTGGCAACAGGTCTTTTCTACTAAGGTAACCTAAATATTTAATGGTCATCTATGCAATTATTTCGCATAACCTTCGTAGGTCAGTAACTTCATACTTGTTAAAAATCATATTGAAGATTGCAACATGTTCAGCGACTTTCGTTGCTGACTGTACTTCTCTATGTTTCCAACTAATTGACCTATATTCGCAATAAACCAAAAAAAATGAATTGAACTGAAGTGTTATAGGAATTTTCTATGAAATCCGCAGTAGCCTCGAGAGCGGCAATATTCCCGCAAATGTCAACATCAATATTCCAACAAATAAAGATTTATTATTCTCTTTTTGACTCAATACTTGTCGATGCGACGAATACTTCGCGCCATGGACACCTATCAGACAATCACTTGACAGGTCTACAATCAACACTTCACAATCACTAGCACCATGAAGGTTCGTTAAATATTAAACCTGCATTGATTATACTGTTCATTTATATTTCACAGCAGACTAGGGGCCTTGGTTTAAAAATTCAGAGAGGTAATTTGAAGGCATCTATTCGACTTCTAGTAATTAATGTGTTATGAAAAGAAGTCAAAGGTAATCAAATATATTGCAATTTTATAAGAATTATTTTTTAGGTCTGATATGTCGAATATTTCGGGAGAACTTTAATAACTTTACTGGACTTTGTGGTACCATATGCCTCCAGCCAGGAGCACTTATATATACTAATCAGAAACTGCAACTAAGGGCGTCCACTAACGGGACTCGGACCTCGGCTTAGGGCTTTGCTGGGGGGACAACTATGGATTGCTGTATCAAGGTTTAAATTATTCAGGTGTGAATTTAAAGCTACTGGATCGACGCGGGCCGGCTCGAGCCAGGTGCGGGGGTGGGGGATTGCCATTACAGTCGGCGAAGACGGTAGATCGGACGGCGAAAGATTAATTAATAAATTCAAAAGCTTTTATAGTGTTTGGAAAGATGTGACATCAGTGTGAGTATGCTAGTGGCATCTCGGCTTACTAAGAGATTTAAAAAAATCAGAGCTTTACTGTTGTAGGTACTCGTTTTCTATATATATATATCTATATTTATCACTATCACTACATATTATAAAACAAAGTCGCTTTCTCTGTCCCTATATCCCTATGTATGCTTAAATCTTTAAAACTACGCAACGGATTTTGATGCGGTTTTTTTTAATAGATAGAGTGATTCAAGAGGAAGGTTTATATGTATAATACATTATGTTATTAGTACATTGCACCCGTGCGAAGCGGGGACGGGTCGTTAGTATTCTATATATATTCTATATAAATCAATTGCTGTTTGACAATCTCGCTAAAATTAAAAAAAAAAAATATAATCACAGAATATTATTTTATAACTTATTAATGGTTAACGTAAAACCTAAACCTCGATTTTTTCAATCCTTTGCTATGTCAATATTTAATATTTTATAGAATAGAACAGTATAGAATATTCTTTATCGTACACCAAAAACAAATGCCAAGTACATGTTTATAAATGATAGATTGGTACAATGGGCGGTCTTATCGCTAAAAGCGATATCATACAGACAACCTTTGGATGGATTCAAGAGAAACGGAGAGCCGACAATTCGGTAGTGGGTACTTATTAATTATGTGTGGTATTTAATACTTTAACTGTAAATCCCCTATTTTCAATCAAAATATTCGAAATTAGCACCAAAAATACTAAATTGCACACTAAATTTGCTCATCAAATAAATCAATTATACTATACTGTTAGATATTTAATACACTTTCTTAGTCTTCAGATTCGGTATTATTCAGATTTGGTCACAGTTCTAACCTAACCGATATCTGTATTTTGCTGCTCAATCAGTATTTTTGATACGCAATCAGTATTT
Source organism: Acronicta alni (assembly GCA_964056405.1). Classification (NCBI taxonomy): domain Eukaryota; kingdom Metazoa; phylum Arthropoda; class Insecta; order Lepidoptera; family Noctuidae; genus Acronicta; species Acronicta alni. Next base: position 23,006,796 of record OZ043913.1, on the reverse strand, counting down.
TTGATGCGCGGTTTATTATATTCCATTAATTATTAATATATAACTTTATTTCAGACACATTAATCCATAGTAAGTGTGTATAAAAACAAATACAGAAACAGCATACATTACAATAAATTAAATTAACAAAGGCCAAAAATGGGTTTAATAATGGATTGTCATATAAATTTACAGCCCTAGGGCTCTTCAGAACTACTTTTCTCCCGGTAATGGTAGAGTTATCGCGACTCCTACGCTTGAAGTCCTGGATTCGATTCCCAGGTCGAACAAAGTGTTATTAGGTGAAATTCTCAGTAACCGCTCGGAGTTGGAATTTGTGCCCATTTATAATGAAATGATATTTATTTCTGTAAATAGATCTCTTATAGACAATTTTACAAGTCAATATTTTACATATTTTTTAAGCTAGATGGCTCCGGCATTTCCTAACTGGCAATAGACTCGGTCCATTTTACAGGGGACGTAAACATACCGACATAACTGTCGATGTTCATAATTTCAAACATAATAATTGGTGTGGTGTTGTTTTAATAAGCTTAATTAAAACCCGAACAGGACCGTTGTCATCTTCCCGGCAAATAAATTTCATTGACATCGACATGACTTAAGGTTGAATGGAAATATCGGTTATAAATATGTAATGTGAAGTAAAGTAATCCTTTCCGAGTCGGTAAAGTAAAAATTGGCGTGTGGGGGACTTTGACACGGCTAGTATTTAACTGCAGATCAAAAAATGTCGTTTTGTATAACAAAATAATTCCCAATCCTAAGCTATATCTGTATTTTGCTGCTCAATCAGTAATTTTGTCGCTAAATCAGTATTTTTGATGCGCGGTTTATTATATTCCCTTTGACACTGCCAACCCAGCTATACCTCTTTCATTTTACAGGGTCGGCAACGCGCAAGTGATACCCCTGGTGTTACAAGCGTCTATAGGCTGCGGTAACCGCTTGGTTTGATGCTGATTGGATGGTTCGTTACCTTAGTGATATAAAAATAATGTTTAATACAATTGTGCTATAAACAAAAACAAAGGTATAAACACAAAAATAATGAGAATTCATCGGCAAATATGATAATATAATTTGTTTGCAACTAAGATAACCCCAGTTATCCAATATTATAACAGATGTTTTCGATATTCTGAGAGTCAGTCTCGGTTATCATGCTAATGCTGTTAGGATATTCAGAAATACGGCATCCTGACATCAGTGCTTGTCTTAGAATACCGGTATTGCACAGTAATTGGATTGCAGAGGTAAGATAGCTGACTAATTCGAAAAGTCAGAGGTGCGTGCCCTAAATTCAAACTCGAGACCTTTAACTTAGCAGGCCAATAGTCACATCACTAGGCCATCACTACTAAATCCACTTTACTATACATACTATAATACTAGATCAAACTAAAACAAAGTAAAAGTGAACTTCGATGTTATGGCATTGTGTCGCTTAACTTCAAACTCGGATAAATCCACTCTACCTACTTAGGATATATTAAAAAAAGTGATAATACTTGGTTATACAATTTGAATGAAATTATCTCTGTTAACTGTCTAAATAATAAAAAGAAACAATAGAAAAGCGGGAGTGGACGGTGCTACTGTCGTAGAGTTTACGCCAACTGACGGCGACTTAACTACAATTGAAAAAAACTGTCTTATGATCTATTTGACTTAGAGTATGACAGTTGATTTCTCAAGATTTTATTTATTTATTTATTTTATTTTGGAAAACCAACAGCTGTACAATGGACCAAGAGAGAAAAACATTTTAGTGTCATAAAGCCAATTACAGGTTTTCACGGTTAGTGACAGACATTAAATTTTAAAAAATACTGGGACACTTATGCAACACAACTACAAGTTATATTATTTTTACGTGATAGTTAATTATTAAAAAACTTAAGGTTGAGCATCATTCTTACCGCAGAGCTTTTAATAACAAATGGATCAAGGAACTCTTTGCATAACTTATTGAGATTTCTACTTGCCCGCACGATAAATGAGTTTTGTCTATAATTTGAGGAACACTGCGGAATAGAAATAGAGGGATTATATCTAGTGAACCTATTTGGGACACTAAAATTAAGTTTCTGCAATAACTCAGGGCTGTCAATTTCATACGCCATTAACTTAATCAAAAGATCCGATTTATACACAACTGATAAAATTATTTAAAACATTTTTTTTACCCTTTATTTTGATACCAAAATCTTTAAAATTCTCAGAATTGGATTTATCCGAGTTTGAAGTTAAGTGACACAACTATTTGTTGCAGACATTTGAAATCAATGGACTGCTATGAATGCATAATTATTGACCTAGATAAATCGGCAATGCATCCCGCGACATAATATTATTGTCACATAATTTCGTTTTCATAGTTTCGGTACGCGATAACCGACGACTAAATTATTTCGTGACGCGTTTGCCTAGACCGTGTTTAGAATTGTCAAACGTGAAGAACTTTATCCTCACATCCAGTCACAACGGCAAACGAAACGAAATAAAAATTGAGTCAATAATAATTATTATCCAAAAAAAAAAAGGAATCACTGCTGGTAGAAGCTGGATGCGAAAAGCCGAGGATAGAGTGAAATGGCACACATTAGGGGAGGCCTACATCCAGCAGTGGACTAGTATAGGCTGATGATGTTGATGATGAATTATCCAAATAGATATTACAATTATCAAATAACAAAAAAAAAAAACAAATCGTTTCTAATCAACCAGAATTTAAATTGAAATCAAAACGCAAAAACCAAAAACAAAATACTTTCGCCCATTATTTGAAGCTGTGATTGAAAACCATAAGTTAAAAATTGAAAAACGAGAATTATCATAGTTTAAAAAAAAACAAATAGCAAGAAATAAAAAATTAAAATCTATTACATTCTGTACTCACATTTCGAGAATAAATTTTGGAATGTCCACACGCGTGAGTGGGCAATGCACAGCAATATCAGTGGTCCAATTAACGGGTGGACGGTAACACCGAGTATAGCGATAGCCGAGTACGAGTCAGCGTTCGCGGTCCCAAGATGCGACGTGAATGTGGAGCGTTCTACTAATTGGACCCTCGCCGGGCTCGCGCATGCGCGGTCGCCAATCCTAACTTTCCCCGCTGCAACCCAGTACAACCGAACCCAATTTAATACATTTCGATTTATAGAGGAATTTTTATGTTGAGGTCGGCGAATTTACGTACAATGTGCAACGCGGCTTCATTAAAAATACGTGGGCGAGTATTTTAGTACAAAAGAGTGAAAATGTAATTTTATGGCATGATATTGTGGTCGGTGAAACGTATTAAAAAATATATTACATTGCTTCACGGCTTGGTAACAACCGCGTTGAACAATAGGTTTGCATTTTACCTGCCGCGGTCAGACGATCGATGGGTGACCATTTTCATCGAGGCCTTCTGTGCGTTGAGACCACGAATTCTCATAAGAACAGTGTTTGGTCTTTTTTTCTCTCTTCTGACCGCCACTAACAATGGTCATCCACCGTTAGTGGCGGTCAGAAGCCCAAAAAATATTTATAACCAGTTTATCCTTAGTTTACCCAGTATTTATACCCAGTAGATAGTATTACCCAGAAATTTGTTTGCAGGGGTGGCGGAGGCTGAAAGCGGTCGCTTTGATTCGTATAAAATAATGACATTCAGTTACCTGGTTAGACTAAATCCCAACATAGTTGAAAAAAGATTAGCATCATGAAGATAGTTTAAAAATTAAATAAGTAACATATACTTATTGATTTCTGACATTTACGCGAATATTTATACATTGAAATAAAACTACTTTTTACGGATTTTATCGCGTATATTGATATTATTAATCCCGACGTTTCGGACCCTTTACAGCGTCCATGGTGACGGGTCAGTCTACCTGTATACGCGATAAAATCCGTAAAAAGTAGTTTTATTTCAAAGTAACATATACTCTTAACTATTTCCACTAACAAACTGCAAAACTAATCGAATAACCGATGAGTTAACAAGAGTCTCACGGCAGGCATGCGTAACACTGTTAACAAAATTAAGTTACACAAACTTATGCACTATCTACACTAGAGACATGCCCGAGTTGGTCACATGAAGTTTGTCGCAAGTCAATTTTCATTAGCGTCCTCTTATGCAAGAAAACACGGGACACACATTGCTTGCCACACCGCAAGCTTTACATCGTATGGCAATTGTGACGTAAACTATTTACCTAAATTTTGTTTGACATCCTCATTAGCAAATGGATATGTAAGATACATCCATTGAGAAGCAGTAAAATATTTTTTTTTATACCACTAAGGTGGCAAACAATCATACGGCCCACCTGATGGTAAGCAGTTACCGTAGCCTATAGACGCTTGCAACACCAACTATTCGTCAGTCATTTACAGGGTTGGCAAAACGCAAGTGATACTCCTCCTGATCACTAAATAAAATGAAAGACGAATAGTTGCGTTCTCTGTGATGTGCTATTGTGATTTGTGTGACTGTTACAATAGAATTTTATTTTGTTAATATCGGTAACATACAACAGTACTTTGGATACAATAGAGCTCATCCGTTGAGAAGCGCGCAAAGAAGCTCATTGGCAACGACTTGCTCGTCCGAGCTAAACTCCAGAGTCTGGAACATCGCCGCAAAGTCGCTAGCTTGTCAATTTTTTATCGGATGCATTTCGGAGAGTGTGCATCAGATCTCCACGATCTTATACCCCCTTGCCCTTTCTACTATCGGACGACCAGAAGCACGCAAAACCGTCATCGATTCATGGTGGACATCCCAAAAGCCCGAACGAAACGCTTTAAATCAAGTTTCATCATGCGTACCGCTGAAATGTGGAATGAGCTTCCTGAGTGGGTCTTCCCCAATAACTATAATCTGTGTGTCTTTAAATCTCTCTTCAGTCTTTGAATCGGTTTCTTCTAGGCAAGCGCGCTCCACCGCAGATCGCAGTGTCGCTTAACATCAGGCGAACTAGTGGTCAAGCATAGGCCTATCGTGAATAAATAAATAAAAAGCCACATTTTACCTTCGGCATGCAAACATTAACATTATTTATAAAACCATATACTTAAACCAAGTATTTATAATTAATCATTATCATTTCAATTTTCATTTAATTAATAAGTCATTTTCACTTTTTATTAATAAGTCATTAACTATATTAATTTTGTAATTATTTTAATGATGTCATGTGTTAGTTTGTTATTAAGGGTCAAAGTTCCCCCACTGCCAACAAACGTTTCGTCTCGGAGCACTGGCAACCTTGCTCACCGATAAGAACAAAACACAGCTCAAAGCAGTGTTATTTCACTTCGATTTACTGCAAGGCTGAGGTACCTCCCCAGTCGGGCAGATCCAATTTGAGTGGAATTACTTCCACTATGCCTTACCTCTCTATCTCAAAAGTACAGTTGTCATTCCACGAAGAAATCGCTTTCAACATTTAGTAGGTAAGTGAATGCATATTTTATGGATCGTACACAAAAATTTCGTTGTTTTAGGTCGCATTGTCCCATGTAATAGGAGACGTGTCCAACCGGGCACAAATTCAAACTCCGAGAAAAACTCATTAACGCCCACCACCCAGGAACTCAAGCTCAGGAGCCGCGTTTGACTGCTATGAAGCAGTAACGAACGAGTGATGTTATAGGAATTTATTTATGTAAGAACCAACAATGAAAGGATAAAATAGTATCGTTTGCACTTTTTAAATCGATTGTCAACACAAATAATACCCCAAGTATTCACAAGAACTTAGAGAGAGCACTCGAGAAAATTAAAAAGCATTTTTCTATAAAACAATTTATGATACCTACGTCAGTTATATTTTTTCTTTTATTTTGCAAGAAGCGCGCAGTGCACCGCTTTTTCATAATTCTATTCTCTAAGTCGATAACTGAAAGCGAGCGGGCTAATTGGCATTGCAAAATATGCAAACAAGACTTTAAAAAATACTAACTAAAAACGAAAAACAGGCAGCAAACGGAGACAAGCTAGATTATTATTTTACAAGACAAGGAAAAAACATATTTGTTAGTAAACTAAAAATGTACTAATTAAATAACTTGTCCCCTGCAATAGGTAGGTACATCTTCTATAATTCAAGTTGTAGAATTTTTACAGAGCTCGGTTTTCGCTTTTTAATTAGTGTTTTTAGTGCAATCGAGTTTTGTTTCATGTATTTATTTTATTTCACACTTTTTACTTTTTATTTGTTTTTGTTTGATACATAAAATATTGTTTTTTTTAGTAGTCAGTTTTTTTCAGTTGCTCAACAGTGGGATAGTAATATCCCACTGTTGAGCAAAGGCATGCCCTAGGTCCTTCCAGGTAGGTACTTATTTCTATTGCAATCTCGAACCAGGCCTCGTGGTACGCATCCAACTCCTCCCGCCACCTCTTTCTATGCCCATCAGATTTTTTTATTAACCCTCTATTTTTCGCGGACAGGACGCCATATTGAAATAATATACCCGATATCATTTTCACAATCAAGATGAATCTAATGAGGTGTCATTCATCATCATCATCATCATCAGCCCATATTCGTCCACTGCTGGACGTAGGCCTCTCCCAATGAACGCCACAAAGCCCGATCTTCAGCTTTCCTCATCCAGTCACTGCCAGCTGCCTTCCGCAAGTCGTCACTCCACCTGGCCGGCGGGCGTCCTACACTACGCTTACCTAGACGCGGTCGCCACTCGAGAACTCGTTTGCTCCACCGTTTGTCAGTTCTCCGCGAGATGTGACCGGCCCATTGCCACTTTAGCTTGCTTATTCTTTGAGCTATGTCTGCAACTTTGGTTCTCTGACGGATAACTTCGTTGCGAATTTTATCCCTCAGAGAGACTCCGAGCATAGCTCTTTCCATAGCTCGCTGTGCGACTTTAAATTTGTGGATCAGTCTCATCGTGAGTGTCCACGTTTCGGCTCCGTAGGTCATTACTGGTAGGACGCACGCATTGAAGACTTTCGTCTTAAGGCACTGAGGTATGGGTGACGAGAAGACTTGACGAAGTTTGCCGAATGCTGCCCATCCCAGCTGTATCCTCCTATCGGCTTCCCTCTCGAAGTTGTTTTTACCTAATTGGACTATTTGCCCGAGGTAGGCATATTCACGAACAACTTCGAGAGATAACCCATTTACAACGACCGGTCCTGGGGTAACATGGTCGTTGTACATAACCTTAGTTTTATCTATATTCATCCCCAGACCGATACGTCGAGAGGCGTCAGCTAAATCGGTCAACATTCGTTCGAGATCCTGCAGCGACTCCGCCATGAGGACTATATCATCGGCGAAGCGCAGGTGTGAGATGTACTCGCCATTTGCATTTATGCCCATACTTTTCCAATCCAGCGTCTTAAACATATCCTCCAGGGCGTTGGTGAACAATTTAGGGGATATAACATCCCCTTGTCTCACTCCCCGGCGAAGCTGGATGTGTTTTGTCTGCTGGTTTTGTACTTCGACGGACATAGTCGCGGCGTCATACAAGCATCTCATCACCTCGATGTATCGCCAGTCCACTTGGCATCGCTGCAGGGCCTCCAAAACAGCCCAGGTCTCGATTGAGTCAAAGGCTTTCTCATAGTCCACAAATGCAAGACACAACGGCAAGTTATACTCCTCGGTCTTCTGTATAACTTGCCGCACCGTGTGTATGTGGTCTATGGTCCCGTAACCTCTTCGAAACCCAGCCTGCTCTGGAGGTTGAAACTCGTCAAGTCTCCTTGCTAGACGATTTGAGACCACCCTCGAGAACAACTTATAGACATGGCTCAGAAGCGAGATAGGCCTGTAGTTCTTAAGTAGAGTTTTGTCCCCTTTTTTGAAGAACAGTATCACCACGCTTCTGTTCCATGCCCTTGGAGTTCTCCCGTCGTTCAGAGCAGAGTTAAAAAGCTTCTGGAGCTCCCGAAGTACAGGTCTGCCTGCCGCTTTCAGAAGCTCCGAAGTGACTCCGTCTTCCCCTGGGGCTTTTCCATTTTTAAGCTGTTCGAGGGCCATCTCGATCTCGTCGAGGCTGACTTCCGGCAGCTCGTTTGTGTAATGGCGGGTTAATGTGGCTCGGGAATCCTCGGAACTGGTTTGTGGTCGTGGAGCATGCGAGTCGTACAATCGGCCATAGAAGTCCTCTATCTCGGCGAGAATCTCCGGCTTTGAGGTGACGGTATTGCCAGATGATGTTTTTATCTTCGTCAGATGGGGCCTTCTCAATTGCTGGGCAAAGACTTTTGACCCCCGATTCTGCTCAATAGCCTCCATTACCCGGAGAGTATTTGAGTGACGAAGGTCTCGCCGCACCAGCCTACTGATGTTGCGATTGAGGGCCCGCTTCTCTGACGAAGTAGCCTGAATATAGTTTCGTCTCTCGTCCATAAGTCGGAGAGTCTCTACCGAAAGTTTGGACTTCGTACCTGTACGCTGCAGCTGAAAAAACTTTGACCCTTCCTCCCGAAGGATTCCCAAAATTTGTTTCAGGGTCTCGTCCACATCCATCGTGGTTTCCAGGGCAGCGAATCGATTTTCCAGGTGAAGCTGGAACTGTTCTGATCCCGCGGCGCTTTGGAACAGGTTTGGTCGAAGTATAGACTTCATCAAACGGGATCTTTCAAGCTTAAAGTTGATATTCAGAGAGCCTCGTAGTAGTCGGTGGTCACTTCCGGTCGTAAATCTGTTGACCACAGAGACGTCTCTGAATATTTGCTTTCTGTCCGTCATGATGAAGTCTATCTCGTTTTTTGTAACAGTGTCGGGACTTTGCCACGTCCACTTTCTTTGAGGCTGTTTCTTAAAGAAGGAGTTCATTAAAAATAGCCCCTCTTTCTCTAAGAAGTTGACGAGCATTTGACCCCTGTGATTCCTGCTGCCGTAACCGTGTGGACCAATTCTCGATTCACCGCTATTCTGTACTCCCACTTTGGCGTTAAAATCCCCCATGACAACGTTGAAGTGCGTCTTCGCGGTTTTATGAAGTGCCGAAGAGATGTCTTCGTACATCTCTTCCACCGCATCATCCGAGTGCATCGACGTCGGTGCATATACCTGTATAACCTTGAGGCTATACCTCTCGGTTAATTTAATTATGAGGTATGCTACCCTGGTCGACACACTGGATATCTCTACAACGTTGTCAGAGAGGGCTTTATGGACTAGAAACCCTACGCCACCTTGGGATTGTTTGTCACCTTCCCGGTAATACATCGAGGTGTCATTACGTTACACATATATGTTGACATCCGAAAAACGGTGTAGGCTGTAGTGTGCCAAATAATTATACATACATACGCTCGATAAACTTTACCATCCCACGGCAATGGGGTAAAAACTAACGTAAGCGGATTATTCACGATGTCCGTTCTGTGCGCACGGATTGCATCCATTTTGTGCCTGTTCCCAGTGTGGACGGACGGCCAACAGTCGCTGTGCCAGTATAAAATGGCGCAAGACCGCGACGGTTGGCAACATAGTACCTTCGTTCCTAGTACTACGTTCACAGTAGTCATTTTTTACCCTTCCTTAGTTACTCTACCGCTCGTTCGTTCGTTGTAATGTTGTTTCATATTCAATACCCAGCGTATAAAAAAAGGAAATGCAAGGCAAGTTTTTATACCCATGCTATACCTACACACAAAGCTTTAAATCGTTAGATCTGCCCTTACCGTACCTATACGCTCGAAAACGTGTACTTACGGAAACGTGACCATTATTTGACGCGGTAGGGCACCTAACGATTTAAATCTTTGCCTACACACATCATAGGAAATTAGGAATACGATACGTGTACGTACACATAAAACCAAACTTTTTTTTTACAGTGCAGAAAACCCCTTTGGATCTCTGCCGTTCGACCATACCGACTAAAAACCGTACTTTTCATACCGTAACTTAACCGTACTCTCTCTACATTAATATTCGATTATGAAATTCGTGACTACTTTCGCTCCGATTGTACCAGCCCTTTGTCCAGCCATCGCATCGCTGGGACTACTTCAGCGACGATAAGGCATTGCCTGGCCCTCAACTCGTGCGTGTGGGAGACTCCTCGCGTAAGTCCACACAAAAAGGTAACCAACCCGTCGTAATTCACGTTTTTCACGCACACAAAGCACGAGTACCTTATGGCACTTTGTTTACGTAGTTTTAAGGCATTGAAATGTTTTTATGAGGGATTCAGAGTGTTTTAGTTTTTAGAAGTGGATATACTCCGGGTTGTAACTAAACATTAAAGTTTAGATATAACTTTGGCATGAACATATCTAGCATAATCGTGAAGACGCTAAGTAATAATCGTGTGTCGTGATAGATTTTTACTCTTCATTAAACACAGCAGACGTGTTCTAGATCTCTATTACTTGCATCACTGGTATTTTAGGGCAGTCACCTACTTCCCTATTAATTGGGTGACACAGTAACATCATCAATTTATCCATTTAACGTTGGTAGAACTGAAAATTAAGAGAGATAGGCATAGTGGGAGTAATTCCACTCAAATTGGAACTGCCCGACTGGGGAAGTACCTCCGCCTTGCAGAAAATCGAAGTGATTTAACACTGCTGGGTTGGCAACGCGCAAGTGCCTGGTGTTGCAATCGTCTATGGTAACCGCTTACCATCTTAGTAAGTAGTATATATAAAAACATAGATAGGTACATTCCTGAACATATTAATTGGAAAACGTATTCTTTCAATTTATCCATCTATCTACGAATTAAATACTTCATATCAATAAATTTTCACAAAATCCCGTCCATTTTATAATCCGTTTCAGGAAATAAATTTCATTTCATTCGCACTTCGCACGAGATTGAAATTCGAAGGTCAATGTTTTACGTAAAAATACAGTGAGATTCACAGACAGGTGTTGTTTGTAGAGCTAATAGCTAGTTCTGTTGGCAGAAATGGCGACACCCTGCTATTCTGTTATTTGCATACTACAAAACAGAACAGGAATGTGCAAAATGAATAAATCACGTCATCATTTAATAGAGGAGTTGTTTGTAGTTTTAAATTGGAACAAATAGTTTTTCCAATGTAACTTTATGAATGATGGTTTGATGGATGCAATCGACGAGCGATAGCTTTTTGCATTGCTATTCAATTATCAAATCATCATGCTCTGACCTTTTTACCGGCTATCTTTGCCTGGCTTCAAGTCTAAGCTGATGCGGCTAAATATCAGTATTTTACAGAAAGCGAATGCCATAGAGTGGCCGTAGATAGTACAGGTCAAGGTTAAGATGCACTAGCTGCGGTCTGTCGGTTGATAGATGACTTATTCTTAACACATCGAGACGACTTTACGTGCCTCGGAGAACACGTAGGGACGTCGATCCCGGCTGTCATGTGAACACTTATGACAATCGTTAGTGGTAGTCAAAAGCCCAAAAACAACAACATAACTTGTCTACCTTCAGGATTATTGCCCAGAAATTGGGTCTGGAGGTCTGGAGTCTTGGAGAGCATGTAAAGCCGTTGGTTCCGGTTCTCATACGAACACATATATACACATATAACACTATCGTTAGTGGTAGTCCGAAGTCTAAAACGCTGACAATCAGTCTATCTTGAGGATATCAGCATTCGCTTCGTGTAAAATATGTACTGACTTTCCGCATAACCAGTCAATTTTTACAGTTGAATTGAAGTACATAGATAAGTCCGAGATGGTATTTCCACTGAAATATCACATCCAGACAGCATTCTATAGCTACTACTGCATACTTGTACCTCGGCTTCGCTTGCATATTAACATTTCCGAGAATATTGAGACTTTTTAAAAATGTTCAACATTTTACACTGTGAAAAATATTTTTACAAATCCTATCCATATGCGAATGCTTCGAACAGCTCGATTCAATGTGCTTGCATTTTGAATAGGTAGTCACTATTAGTATTGACACTAATAGTGACCAATACGGCCAAGTAGCAATGCAAAGTAAAAAATTTTTTTGCTTGAGCTTCTATTACCGAAATTTGCAGCTTTCGATATTAATATTGTATTGTTTTATTTTCCACGATTACTAGTTACATAATTATAATCCTAACTCGGATCGGCTCTCTTTTTTCACGAGTTTAACCATAGATACACAGTCAAACGGGGTGAATATGGATGCAGGGGTGAATCGAGACAAAATTTTAAAAGGGATTTTCAGCTTTAATTATTATAATTTGTTGGAAAAGAGTCGAAGAGGTCAACATCAATACAATTATTATAATTAAATATATTATACAATAAACTTATCTACACTACTTACTAATAAACTAAAAATAAAAAAAAATCTACGGAGTAAACTAAACTAAAACTAGACTAAAAAAGAGCATAAAAAAACTCCTCCGCATCGGCATCGTCTGGTAGCGTATTCAAGAGGCTAGCTGCATTGCCACGTTGAATGGTAATTCTTATTGGCCGAAGTAGAGGCCAGAGAGTAAGAGAGTCTATATTGTTCCTAAATTATAATAAATCATTAGAAGACCGTGTTAGCATCAAACTATAATAATTAACCCTAAAAATCTATTTCAAAGTTTCCCTATTCACCCCTGCATCCCTATTCACCCCGTTTGACTGTTTGTAAGATATCTTAGAACAGCAACATAATTTAAGATGATAAATACCAGTGGAAATACTAAGAATATCAATGTTAATAATGAGCTAGAAACGTAATTTCAATGTTATTATAGTTAGTTCTGTGCAATTCTAGAACAATTTGTACGTTTAAATCTCACTGTGAGAGCATTGAGAACTCCCTTTATATTGGATCTAAGTTCCAATTAATAACTTTTAAAATGTATATTATATATTGAAATAAAACTACTTTTTACGGATTTTATCGCGTATATTGATATTATTAATCCCGACGTTTCGGACCCTTTACAGCCATGGTCACGGGTAGACGGGACTCTACCCGTGACCATGGCTTGGACACTGTAAAGGGTGGACGCGATAAAATCCGTAAAAAGTAGTTTTATTTCAATGTATAATATTCGCGTAAATAATAATAATAAATGTTTATTTCTCACCACAATATTATAGAATATATCATTTAAATGTTATTACAATAGCTTTTATTATTGTGGGAGACTGGTGCCTAAGGTAGGCTGTAAGCCTGTATTTCAGGCCACCAGGACTACGCCTTTTACAAAGTAATTATCTCGATACCTTTTAATAAAGTTCATAGAAATCTAATATAATTAATCTATTATAATTATTATGTATCAAGTGTAGTGTAGTTTTGGTTAGTATAAGTGTGTGTGTGGGTGTGTGTGTGTGTGTGTGTGTGTGTGTGTGTGTGTGTGTGTGTGTGTGAGAGAGAGAGAGCGTTTATGTGTGTGTATGTGTGTGTGCGCCTATGTTACACTAAGGTAGCAATTCTTGTAGAAAGTCAGAAATCAATATGTATATTATATTATAATAATTTCTTGAAGTCGGTGAGTAAGATTGTAACTATGTAAAATATCTTTGTTATAATGAAACAGATAACTTAGTTGGAATGACTTGTATTACCAAGAAAGTGCTTTCTGATTTAATAAGGCGCAATGACATTCAGGCCGTCAGACAGTGGCGAACTGGCGGGGCGTTTTCAATTTGCATTGCGGAGTCGCTCTAATAGAGCCTTACAGCAATCAGGGGGTCTATAATTACTTCTTATAATGAAACATAATTAGATTAGTACTATTATTCTCGCGGGGTACATAGAACATATAATTAACCGATAGTAAGTGTTACTGACGTCACCATAAAGACGTAAATTCAGAATGTGAAGGCAAATTTCGAGGTATAGGACGGTAGGAGTGATCGCTTAGTGATCATAGAGTCTGGTGTACCTAACCAGGAGACGCATGTTTGAAACCTGCCCGCGGTTGAATTATTCTTTCGCTAAAATAACTTTAAAATCAAAACGATACAAAAAGAAGTTAAGTACAGAGGCCAGCACATCAAGCTACCACAATCTGTCAAATTTGTTTGATTGATTTTAAACTTTAACACAAAGCTATAAGGGTCTTATTCAATTGGGAAAATTTGACAGTTTTGTATAGCTTGACCTACTGGTGTCTGTACATAACTTAATTAACGAACACAAATTACACTTAGATTAAAACCAAATAACTTTGGATCACACAAAAATTTGTCGCGGATCAGAATCGAAACTAGGTTCCCAGGCGCAACAGTAGCGAGATAGTGACCAACTTCCATATGTCGGGGTCGTATGGCAGAGTGAAAGTAAACAAAAGTAAAGTAAATGTAAAGTATTTTAAAAGAGTAACCTTGGAGTTTCTTGCCGGTTCTTCTCCATAGGAAACGACTAATTTGGAACCGTGCACCTAGACTCGAAATTTTTTATTCATATTTAATTAAGTGCCTGTATATGGTTTATATATGAAAATAAAACTATTTTTATTGATTTTGATTTTGAACACTCTGTTTAAAGTAGGTACTTGAAGTAAACTATTTTCTTCAAGAGTCAAGGGAATTCTCTGATATATTGCATCAATCACTTACTGGATATTATATTTATATATTATAATTCAAATAAATATTATTTGAATTTGAGTAGATCCTCTTTCAGCACTCTCGGAAATAATTCAATAATATCAATCTACCAGTTCGTATCCTGGCTCTTGTAAATTAAATATTATATATACTTTATTTTTTGTAGCTATTACCATAAAATAAACTAAATGAGGATAATATTATAAGAGGTGATAGCTTAGTAACATGACCATTGGACTGCCAAGTTAAAGGTCTGATGTTTATATACAACGCACATGATTTCCAAAACTCAGAGGTGGGCGCCCTAGGTTCGAACTCGAGACCTTCGAATTGGCAGTCCAATGGTCATACCACTAGGCTATCACTGCTTATAATAAGAATAATAATAATAATTTATTGAAGTATCTTGATTTGGCACCCGAGGTTGTCGACATGTGGGAGGTGAATTCAGCAATCATTGTACCAATCGTTGTGTCAGCCAATGGCCTAATAGCCAAGAGCCTCGACCAACATCTAAGGAGGCTCTCGTTGGGTGGCTGGATCAAGGGCTTGATACAGAAAGCAGTACTCTTGGACACGGCCCGTATCGTTAGGAGGTTTCTTTCTCTGGGGCCCTGACCACCGGTAGCTTGGACCCTGCTCCAGATGTCGGTGGGTTTCTATTTTTTATATTTTTAAATGTTTTCTTTTTTATGTTATGTTAGGATGAAATATTTAAAAATAAAATATGTGAAAGTATAAATAAAGAGAATAATTTATTGCTTCAAAAGTACAACAAAGCAAAAAAATACAAATTTAACCTAAGTGTGATGGTTGCACAGTGCATTCTATATTTGGACACACCGATATCTAGACTAAGACATACTCGTATTCCAGAAATCAGCCTATATTAGTCCACTGCTGGTCGTAGGCCTCGGCCTGTCCTCGGCATTTCACATCCTGTTTCTACTAGCAACCTTTCGCATATCATCAGTCCATCTTGCCGGTGGGCGTCCTACACTACGTTTGCCGTAGTCGCGGTCGAGAACACGTCTACCCCAGCGATCGACAACAGAAGAATCGGTTACTTTGGTTCTCTGCGGATAACTTCGTTGCGGATTTTATCCTTCACAGAAATTCCAAGCATAGCACGCTCCATAGCACGCTGCGCGACTTTAAATTGGTGGACTAACCGCACTGTGAGTGTCCACGTCTCAGCGCAAAAAGTTATAAATTATCGTAATTTTAAAGTTTATTTATAGTATTTCGAAAATGGTAGTTCTATAAAAAAACTAGTAAATACTAAACTGTTACTGTACTATTATACTAAGTACTATTTATTTTATTTTTAGCTCGAATTACTGACATAGATGCCGGCATAATGTGATGCCGTAGGGGTTGGCGCCCCCGGCGACAAACGATTCAACAAGTAATAGGCTTATGCAGCTAAATATAGGTTCCTAAGGAATTCTAATAAGCTCGGGGCTATTATATCGGTTTGTTATATATTATTAACATAACAACCGATCGATCGATATGCTATTATTAACTGCTGTTCTATTTCAAAGCATTATTGAGTTAGAATTATATATTTGTGGGAGTTTGAGGGACTCGTGACTCGTGACTCGGACTAAGTGATAAAGATGCGTAAAGTTAAGTAGTGTCAGTATGTGGATGGGTCTTTCCATATCGAGATCTCTCCGTGCCTCAGAGAGCACGAATATCCGTCGGTTGTCATTATGAACATCTATGTAAATAGTTGTAGACAGTAGCCCAAAAATCCTGACACAGCCTATCCTCAGGATATCGGTATTGCCCAGAAACTTGTTTTAAAATACTGAGTAATATTCAGTTCAGGTTAGACTGGAAACCTCCCAATATAACTGGGAAAAAGTCTAGGACTTAGGAGTATTAGTCACGGCAACGTGAGCCGGCTTCAGTTAAATTAAGCTAAAATCTACGGATATTCGCACTGAAAAGATAAATCATTTTAAATTCAAAAGCTTTTCGTCACGTGCGTTCATTTTACATAACGTTTCGCGCATACAAACAGGCGTTGGTACGTGGCAGGATTCCGTAAGCACTTAATTGTGCAGTTTGCATAGTTTTCGAAACGCGTACCTATTATTTCATTACAACGCTTGATGCATCATATCGCGTCTCCTTATTCTTCCCAATACTTACTAGGTTTAAAATATTATAAATCTAGTAAGTATTGGGAAGAACAGAGATAAGATGGCATATAACATCACGCCTGTATTCCCTGAAGAGTAAAGCAGAGGTGTACTTAGGTATGTTTTTTTTTTATACCGCTATCGTGCAAACAAGCTCACGGCCCACCTGATGATAAATAAGCGGTTAGCGTAGCCGATACACCAGGGGTATCAATGGCGCGTTGCCAACCCGTAAAACGAAAGAGCAATAGATGGGTTGGCAGTATAAGGGTCAAAGTCCCCCCACTGCCAACACAGCGTTTCCTTACGGAGCACTGGAACTCACCGCAAGGAACACAACACATCTCAAAGCAGTTTTACTTCATTTCGATTTTCTGCAAGGCGGAGGTACTTCCCCAGTTAGGCAGCTCCAATTTGAGTGGAATTACTCCCACTATGCCCTACCTCTCTTCAATGAACACCAACAGTCCTCCGGTATGTTTAAATGGGATGTTATAGGGGACGAGCCTATTGTCATTAACGGGCCATTCAAACTACGAGCCGATAATTATAAGTTGAGTGAGTGCGGCTTCCACTTTAACAAGAATAAGAGTATTTTACACGAAACGACTGCTATCAGACCTCCTCAATTCTGGGCAATACAGATATCCTGAGGACAGACTGGTTGCCATAGTTTGCATAAGTGCCTCCGAGGCACGATCTTTGCCCTGCTGTGGAATATAAAAGATAATATAAATAAGTAATAGACAATTAAGAAACTATTTGACATTTAATAAGTTGTCATTTGTTTAAAGTAAGCAAAGATTTTTAGGCTTTCCATTATTATCTTTCTAGATCATTCAAAGGTTACCTGTTTGCAATGCTGGTAAACCTCACTATATGCAACTACGCCAACACTAATTACAAGAGTACTCCTCTTCCGAAAGGTATGAGCTAAGAAACTTCGTAACAGTTCCTGACTCGACTTTAATAAGTTTGCAGTACATGGTAGGGCTTTCATTATAAACAAAGTCTTCAGTCGCCGGCAAGTTTGCTGTATGGACGAGAAATTAAACACTTAACAAACTAACCTATAGTAATAGAGTTAATCTGTTAGCTTTCACTACGGATGATGATATTTCTTTCCATGAATAGATCTGATAAACACATTTCACAAAAGTGTTGGTACCGAAAATATTTAATAAATTACGCATATTAAGACAAAGCCCTAAGATTAGCAAAAGTAGTTTAAAAAAGGAAATGAGGGATCTGTTTCTAGGTGAAGGAGACAACCTTCCGGATATTATTTCTACATATGAATGAGAAGTTTAGCTATAAGGGAACGTGGGCCTTCATTGGGAAATAGATCCTAAAGCCGTAAAATTTTGATTGATTATTATTAAATGATTAGCATAATGAGCGCATCCCATTAAACGTAACAATTTGGCGAGAATAAAATTAATGTCATAAGTTTGGTAATTATAAATTAAATTAATAAATCGTCCACTATCGGTACGGCATGGCAAGGAATCCTTCGGCATACCTACGCGCAGACGCACACTGTCGGCCACCGCAACAGCCTGGTCCCTAGTTTAAATTTAGAACAGTGGAACGTTGCAAGCGAACAGTCGTATTCATAATGTACAATGTGTGGACCTAGTGCTCATTGCATTGTTTATTCGCTATTCTTGCTGCTGAAGAGGAAAAACTAACAGCCAGAAAGGCTGCCGGAAGTAGCCGAGGTATGCCGAGGTGAACCTTGACAGTCTTGACCTGCCATGGCGTGCCGACAGTGGGCACCGGGCCGTACAAATCAATATGTAATTAATATCATAATATGGTGCCATAATTTTCTAGCTGATGACCTCTGAGAAGAAACACTGAAACAAACTTTCAACAAATTCACGAGTACGTTTAGGTCCCATGTAATACGGAGCGACTCTATTGCCATTACCTAAATATAACACTTGAACTGCGGATCAAGCTATCCAAAACTGTCAAATTTTCCCAATTGAATATGCACCTTATAGTTTTGTATTAAAGTTGAAAATCTATCAAAGAAATTTTACAGATTGGGGTAGCTTGATGTGCTGGACTGTGTACATTAGTGCTCTGCCTTGCCCCCTCCCCAGGTGGTGGATGATCCATGAGGGTTTTTTGTACTATAAAAAAATGACTGTTGGGCAAGTGAAGGCTAGTGCGGTTTTTAGTCGGTACGAATCCGACATGCCACCTTCTCACGATGATCCATAGATTTTTCGTACTATGTATTTAAAAAAGGGGCCACCCATGCAGATAGAGACTTCCTTTAGAAATCGTCCATCTCCTTTGTTAAGTACCTATTGTTCATATAAATAATCGTTCATAATAATAATGTATACAACATTCTTTATTATATAATATAAAACATAATTGTTTTAAGGGCTAGTCTAATCTTGAAGGAAAGAATAACGTTTTAGAACTAATAACACCAATAATTTCTTAGAATTCATATCATTAACACACGGTGTCATTTTAAAATAATTTACATACATTACGCTGCATTTTATTTAACCTTCATTTTGTAAATATATAGTATTATTTTATTAACCTTCACAAACCATTACATTTATCTACATAAGGAAGTACAATTACACGTGGTAAACGTCAAACAATTGTGGGAACAAACACATGTTATTTGCCAATAAAAAAACAACACGTCTCGATAATATTTTGTCATATCCTCTATTCGAAATATTTAGGGACAGCGTCGAATCGAATAGCGTTAATTCAATTCGATGTTACACATTATTCGATGCCTCGAAAACAAAAAACTTTTTAGCAATAAAAAATAGTTCTTCGGCAGTTTTTTTAACGAGTTTTTAATCTGACATGTGGTGCCGCGCCGACGAAATATTTAGTACGAAATATTATATCTGCACAGGGTGTCTCCCGGTGAGCATAATAATTTTCAGATAAAAGCCCTCCATGCTTCGAAAAGACGTTATGAAATCGGTCCGGTTGTCATACGAATACCTCTATAATAAGTGTTTGTGGTAGTCAGAAGATCAAATACCTTAAAAATCTTTTTATCCTAAAAATTTAATAAATAAATATTGGAGACATTTCACACAGCACGATCTAGTCACAAACTAAGCAGTTTGGACTCTGGGTACTAGTCATTGGATACAATACTTATATGTTTAGTTTTTTGATTCGTTTTTAAATCAAATCAATTAAAATAGTAATATTTTTATATAAACCATATACAGGCACTTGTTAAATGTCGAATCTAGGTGCACAGTTCCCAATTAGTTGTTTTCTATGGAGAAGAACCGGCAAGGAACTCCATGGTTGAAATCTGATAACATTATGATTAAAACCTTCTTCTATTAAAGACTTTTGTCTTAACCCGTTGCACGCTGGAACTGGGACATGTATGTAGGTACTTATACAAAACGGTCGTATCGAGCTTTGTACGAAAATGGGTTAATGTAAGGCTAGCTATTTGTTGTAGTACCTATATGCAGACTTAACCTCCGTGCGACCTGAATAACACACTCGAGGCATCGCATGACGTTTACAGATTTCGCTTTTGAAAAAAGAAAAGCATTGAAATGGAATTTCAGAATTCGGTTATTCAATTCAAATACATTCATTTGTAAATACGTGTTTCATCTATCTTCTATACTCGTAAAATAAAACTGCAGTATTGGATTACGAATAATATTCCTAGCCAGAAATTGAATTCATAGATTTTAGATACATTTTTAGATTTAAAACTTTTTTACCTTGAAAAATTCATCAACGTACGTGTAAAAGCGACAAATCACTCACTCAATGTTTAATCACGAATTCGGTTTTATTTTTATACAGTGGAATCCGTAGATAAAAAAAAGCTCATAGTCAACAAGAATCGGAAATAAAATTTCAACTGCGCCGAATAACTCGATTTATACAGACACTTTGATGCATGGAGATACAGCTGCATTTTACGGTTTTTTTTGCATTATATTGCTATTACGGAACGACGAATTGGATCCTTTTTTTAGCTTTCGTGATATAAATTCGCGATGCACCATTTAGCGGTTTGTTTATATACGACAAAACCTAGTCAGAATCCCAAAAATCCTGACAACCAGTTTATCCATAGAATACAGGTATTGGCCAGGAATTAGATTGCGGAGGTCTGTAAAATATACAGCCGCATCTGGAAGGTTACCCAACACAATTATGAGAAGGTTCGGATGAGGCTGATAAACATTCGCGTTTTTTTTATGGAAGACGTAGGCAGGCGATCAAGCGGGTCACCTGATGGTAAGTGATCACGGCCGCCCCTTGGCCTTGACACCCACAACACCAGAGGGGTTGCAAGTGCGTTACCAGCCTTTGAGAAAAGAATAGGCTCTCTTCTTGAAGGTGACCATGTCGTACCGGATCTACCGCTATCTACATAATGATGATATCATTTTATATTATCACAATCACGAGTGAAGCCACAGGCAAAACTGTTAGAAGTATTTATTATTCATAGAACCGTTCATCACATTCAGTATTAAATTGCAAACGCATAAAGCATAATTCAAGACTCACCGGCGCGGGCGAGAGTGGTTTCATTTGATAAACAAGTATTCATGTTGTTGACGTCATAGCTGAATAGTTGACGTTGACGTAATAGCGGCTTCTACTCGTGTAGCAGTCCTCAATATTAGTGAAAGCAGATGAATTTCCAATATGTGGCGCGAATAATAGGATGAATAAGCCTTTGACGTGCATGCGGGCCGTCAGTTGGACCTGGCCGGTATTGTTCATCCCTCAAAATGTCATTTTAGTAATTGCTCTTATTTGTGTCACATAATGGTGTTCTACGATGTCTAGACTTTAAAAGACGCCATGATAGAATTTATTTCAGTATTTCTTTTCAGAGGTTAGCTGAGAAATGCTGGCACCAACTATATAAAAAAAATTGCCTTGTAAAAGTATCTAATAAATATCATTATATCCAGAGAAGTCAATGTAATTTGTAGAGAATCTACATCTAGTCTATTATTCAAGTATCGAAATACGTAAATAACACACTAGATGTATTTTCCAGTGTAAATGGAAGGTAAGATAAAGGACAGGTAACCTAATGGAAACCTGTCTGGGCGCATGACATCTGTCATTTTGTGAGCGTAGTTTCAGAGTGTGGCGAACGATCGGCTGTATTTTTTTTTATGGGATAGGGGGCAATCGAGCAGACTGATCGCCTGATGGTAAGCGAGTTCCGCCGCCCATGTACACCCGCAACACCAGAGGAGTCACAAGGGCGTTGCCGGCCTTTAAAAGGGAGTACGCTCCTCTTGAAGGATTGAAGGTCATATTGGTCCGGAAATACTGCAGGCAGGCGAGGCAGAAAGTTTCTAGAAACGCCAACCATCTAGATGATGTGGATGGAACTGCTGTCGCGTGGAACGATGACGGAAAGTAGCAGCAGGGATCAATCCGAACAATTCCGGCGCTTGAGAGTTATCTATACTATAAATTATAAAGAGGTAAAGTTTATGAGGTTGTTGAGGGTAATCTCTGGATCTACTGAACCAATTGAACCGAATTGACCGAAAAAATTTTTACCAATAGAAAGCCACGTTATTTGTAAGTGTCATAGGCTATATTTATTTTTAATCGTGTTTAATAGATGCTTGTTTTTTTTTGTTTTTTTATTCTACTAGGTAAGCGTGTACCGTAGCCTATAGACGCTTGGAACACCAGGAGTATTGTTGCAGTTGCCGACCCTGTATTGAATGAGGAATAATTGGGTTAGCAGTATAAGGGTCAAAGTCCCCCCACTGCCAACACAACGTTTCCTCGTGGAGCACTGGCAACCTTGCTCACCGTAAGAAACACAACAGCGCTCAAAGCAGTGTTATTTTACTTCAATTTTCTGCAAGGCGAAGTACTTCCCCAGTCGGGCAGCTCCAATTTGAGTGGAATTACTCTCACTATGCCCTACCTCTCTTAAAATTATTAGTATTAGTTATTAGATAGTAGGTTACATTGCACTCGTGCGAAATCGGGGCGGGTCGCTAGTATATTATACAACAGTATACATAAAATCACTGACAACCAGTCTATCCTCAGGGTATCGGTATCATCCAAAAAATTGGGTTGGGAAGGTCTGATGGCAGTCGCTTTGTGTAAAATACTGATATTCAGTCGTATCTGGTTAGACTAGACCCCAATATAGTTGGGAAAAGGCTCGGAGAAAGAAGAAGTATACATAAAATATACTTATCTGTTGTTATATACAATTGACTCCTTGGAATCATGGAGTCAATTGTAAACCCTTCGGGGAATACAGGCGTGATGGTATGGACCATCACGCCTGTATTCCCCGAAGGGTTAGGCAGAGGTGTACCAATACACACCCACAGTTCGTCGGTATGTTTAGGTCCACTGTAATAGCCTATTGCCATTAACCGATCACAGAACCAAACTTGAACTGCTACTGAAAATTTCATAGCAATACCTAATAACACACACTTTTAAAATATCTAAGGCATGCAGGTTTCCTCACGATGTTTTCCTTTTAAGCGAGTGATTATTAATTGTATTAATACGCACATGAATTCGAAAAGTCAGAGGTGCCTTGTGTTCGAACTTGAGGCAGTCCAATGATCATATATTATTTGTAGTATATTTTACTGGAAAAAATACGAAACTTCATGATGTGAACTGTCAAAATTATAATCCTAAATGAAGGCGAACGGCAGATTTCGTACCGCATACTTTTTTTGTTGTTCTGTTATAGAATTTGTACCACTTATTAAGGCAACTAAGCCATTTATTTTCATGTAAGTATTTTATTGTATTTTTAGAACTTCGGATTAATTAATAATATCAACAGAAATATTTTAATAAATAAACGTAATAAAATCGTAAACTAAACGCAGTTATGTTTTTAGAAGTTTGCTATATGTAAAATAACCCAAATATCGAAATGACAATTAATTATTTAGAAATAGAAATAACATTAAATATGATCGGGAATAAGATCATGGAGATCTGATGGACATTCTCCGGAATGTATCCGATAAAAACCGATAAGCTAACAACCCTTTGCGGCGATGTTCCAGACTTCATCATTATCAACCTGTGCACTACAAAGTCCACTGCTGGAAATAGGTATCTCGTAATGCACCCCACTGAGTAGGTATGATCCTCCATCTCAATCTACCTACTTAATGGTAAGTAAAACACTACAAAGATAGCAACAAGCAATTTAGAACATTTACTTGTATCACAAAAGCAATGTTTATGTGCCTATTAACAATCTATATTTGGGACACTAGTTTATAACCTTATAACCTTAAAAAATAAAACTGGTTATAACTTTTACGTCCCAAGTTCTAAAAATCTAAGAATTTAAAAAGGGCTCGTCTATCATATTAGCTACCAATTAAAACAAAAAATATCCCAAAACACGAAATTTTATTACCGGTACGAAATTCCCATACAAGCCCGCCACTCTCCTTTGTCAAACTATACTAAGTAAACTATGCGCTTGGTCACGGCAAATTACCAGTGACAGGGCTAAATGCCGCGATGTAAGTAAACTGTTAACCGCGGCAAATGTGCGGTTGTTAGCCCATACAATCTGCTATATTTAATAAGAGCCTGGTAAAATTACATTAAAATACCAGTGATAGCCTAGTGATATGAACTCTGAACTACCAAATCCAAGGTTTGAATCCAAGGCGAATGAACCTCTGACTTTTCAAATTCATGTGCGTAATATAATTATGACTCGAAACTTAAACGATGAACGGAAATATTGTGGGGAAACCTGCATGCCTTAGAGATTTTTCTAAACGTTGTGTGAAGTCTACCAACCCGCATTAGACCAGCGTAGTGGACTATAGCCTAATCCCTCTCAATCAGAGAAGAGACACGTGCCCAGCAGTGGTAGTATGTGGGTTGACGATGAAAATTAGATATTCGTTTTACTGTTACTACTATCCTATTGGCCTTTTTGTGAAAAGGCCAATAGGATTTGAAAAATTTGTATTTTAGACGAGGCAACTCAACCCAATTTCTGAGACATACCGATAATCCTAAGGATAGGCTGGTTGTCAGAATTACCACTAACGATTATCATAGGTGTTCGTATGACAACCGGGACTGGCAGCTCCTATTTGAGTGGAATTACCCAGTATACCCCTCTCTTAAAATATATATAAAACTTAACTCCAATATGTGCCTCACAGCTGCGCAAAATAGAACCAGTTCAGTAAACCCAGCACAATACTGAAACAGATTATCTGATGCTTGTTTGAACTAAAGTTGTACCTTTTGTTTGGACGGTGTTCGGAGAACTTTAAATGTTATTGAACGACATAGTTCGTACGGAACTCGGAGCGGTGAACGGCGGCGGCGGCGGGGTAGTTGATCATAGAAAGAAGATATTCGCGAACTCGGCTCTAACTATGTTGGTATTCGTTTTGTTAGGAGTCTATACGTATGAACCAAATGGGGCTCGTGGATACGTAATAACTAAGCTGATCAATCGACCTGCAAGGTTAATCTGTGCCAGCCACAGTCAGTTTGTGGATGGGTGACCATGCTTAACACATCGAGTCCCCTCCGTGCTGCGTCCACGTAAAGCCGTCGGTCCCATTTGTCATTGATAGTCAGAAATAAAAAAAAACTTGACATCCAGTTTGTCCTCAGGATATCGGTGTTGCCCCGAAATTGGGTTGCGAAATACTGATATTCAGCCGCATCTGGTTGGACTGGAAGCCGACCCAAACATAGTTGGGAAAACATTCGGAGCATGATGAATTGATGACTTATGAACCAAATGATCGAAATTAAAAAATGACCACCGTATCGCGTTTCTGGTAACCCTAATAAATCTCAATATGCTAAAAGGATAAAATAATATTTCAATTACTTCGAAGAAAAGATTATTAAAGGACAATCAACGAAATAATTGATACCTATTATATCTAGTAACACTAATTTAAAATCAGTTCCAGCAAAGAAGGTTTTTAATCCTGCTATTGCAACAAACTTTCCAACGGCACAGAGCGGCGGCGCGGCGGCCGGGGCGCAGGGGGATGTGAGTGAACTACCCGAACTTGGGCAAACCCGTGAAGGTAGTACAACTTCGATAATTTATTATGGGACCAATTCTGAAGACCAATACCAAATAAAATAAGTATCATTAAAATCAATTTATAATCAGCGGAGTAATCGCGTATCAAATATACAATAAAAAACATACTATATAATATAACTAGCTTCTTAGTTTTTTAAATTATCTAATTTCCTATATATGTTTTTAATTTTTTCTTTCTCAAAAACCTTCTTCTGACAATAATTAACACAACAAAAAATTTATTGCGATGAGCAAGAGAAACAGAGATTGATAGATAAACATATTTTTGAATTCGGTAAAAATACGGTCAAGTAAGCTGAAACATTCGTAACATTTTAAGAAGGGTAAGAAATAATACTGTGATCTGTTTGTTTCTAATAAATCATGTAAATCCGGATTATCCTGTCCCTATACCTTATTACAGTACACATAACTACACCCTAATATTGCTTTTATTAGGCTCAGCTTACCATAATCTTGTTTACATTCACTTTATTATTTACCTTGTTCAAGATTTTATAACTTTTATTTCGTTAAGTATATCGTCTTTTGATATATTTTCAGCTTGACTAAAATTGTTATGAGCGAAGGTGTTTGAAGGGAAAATTTTATATATTATAATCAAGTCAAGTTAATGAAGATGATGACTAATAAAATTGATTGCTCATATTTATTACAAATCATCATCATCAACCCATATACTGTCCCACTGCTGGGCACGGGTCGCCTCTCACAGAAAGGCTCTCCTCTTTAAGGCTTGCAGGTTTCCTCACGATGTTTTCCTTTTCACCGTTTTTTAGCAAGTGATAATTAATTATTATTACCCACATGATTTCGAAAAGTCAGAGGTGCGCCTTGTATTCGAACTCGAGACCTTCGGCTTGGCAGTACACTAGGCTATCATTGCTATAATTTATTACAAAATGTTCTTTATATGTCCCACAAAAATTCACAAGATACTACAGACAAAACTCGTATATCGTGAGAGCTAGCTGCAATTTTAACAAACTATACAAGGATCATAAATACCATTAAAGTGTCATCGACAAGGAAAAGCTTGAGCCTTGAATTCTTTGGTCATTAAAACCATTATTCCAGTTATTAAGTATACTAGAATATGGTCGTAGTATTGTTTTGTGCTTTCTCTGTCTTTTTTATTTCTTTCTTTGTATTCAGACCAATTAATATTCATTATTAATATTGTTCTTTTTTTCTACCGAGGCTTTTCATACATTTCTTTTACTATGCCAACTAGAAGTGAGAAATTTGTAATTTTTTATTTCTTAAATTATAGCTAATTGAATATAATAGTGATCATTCTAGAATGACCACTAGCTGTACTTTTCCATAAATTAAATTAATAAATAAATAAATATTCTTATATTATTATTCTTATAATCTTGGACAATTTCACACACCACCATCTAGTGATGACAATGGATATAAATATATATAATAAACATAAACTTTTTTTTGGAAATACATACTTATAATACATACGAAACACCCAGGCAAACACAAACACATGTTCATCACATAAATATTTGTTTTCTGTGGGAATCGAACCCACGACCTCGTGATCAGCAATCCGATACTTGAACTACTAGACTACAGACGAATACATCTATGGAATCCATAAACAGTAAAACATAAAAGCATGAATTCCCGTTACTGATATTTTATATATTTATACCTTTGATCCTTTTTTCTGTTCGACTATATTGTACAATAAAATTATGAAGTAAGAGCTTATTAGAAAGTTATTAAAAATTTTGTGTGAACGTTATTTTATATGAAACCACGGTTCAAAGGCTGTCGTTTGCAAAGGCAAAGGGCTTGGAAACAAAGGCACAGAATTGTAGAAGTTGTTTATAGTTCCGCTTTGCAAAAGCTTGCTTCGGGCGCGCGCAAACCACGTAATAAAATAAACTGCAATAATCTCCTTTCTACCTTTTCTATTTTGATGTAGGTAACAAAGGAATTTTCTTAAGTTAGGTTTTTAAAAGGTTGCCATGAACGTAAAGTTCATGGTATGATAATATGTATTCTTTTTCCACCTTTCCACGATGCGCGAAGACGTCGTGAATGTCATGATCAGCATTAGCGTGTGTGAGTGAGTTTTTGGAACGAAGTTCCTTATCGCGCGTTGTGAAAGGGGGCTACACGGAAAAAAATCTTACGAAAAGTTGTCACGACACTTTTTTCAACGACGCACGAAATTCAAATATTGTTGAAAAGCATTCAAATATTATTGAGTGAATGACAATATTTGAATTTCGCGCGTTGTGAATTGTTGAGTGTATACAGGTTTTTTTATTTTTTATTATTAAATTTTAATGAAAGGAACTTCGTTCCATCCGGGTGTCCCTTGACACCTCCCAAGTTTTTAATTTATTTTTTTTATTCATGATGAATATTAAAATAAATTGGTTAGTAGCCCGATTACTTTTTATCTTCTTTACTTCATCTATTTAGTTAAAATTTAAACTACATTATAATTAATAATTCAAAATTGTGAAAATATCATGTGAAAATAATAATTTTTAAATGCTCTCCATTTAAAGGCATCGGACTCGTTGTCATGCACCTAGTTCAGTCGTTAGTGGTAGCCAGAAGAACAAAAAGTCTGACAAGCAGTGTAACTTCCAGATTCGGTTTTACCCAGAAATTGGCTTGCGGAGGTCTGATGGCAGTCGCTGCGTGTGTCAACCGCATTTAGTTAGACTGGAAGCCCGCTCCAACTTAGTTGGGAAATGTTGCCAGTCGAGATGGTTTTTTTTATACCACTACGTTGGCAAACAAGGATACGGCCCACCTAATGGTAAGCGGTTACCGTAGCCTATAGACGCTTGCAACACCAGGGGTATCACTTGCGTGTTCCTGTAAAACGAAAGTGGAATATTTGGCAGTATAAAGGTCAAAGTACCCACTCACTGCCAACACAAGGTTTCCTCGTGGAGCACTTACGGTGAGCTAGGCTGTAAGTGCTCCGTTTCTTCTCTCGATCCGTTTAGGAACACAACACAGCTCAAAGCAGTGTTATTTTACTTCGATTATCTGCAAGGCGGAGTTACTTCCCCAGTCGGGCAGCTCCAATTTAAGTGGAATTACACCCAATGTGCCCTACCTCTGTTAAATAATAATAATAAATTTAATAACAGCTCCAATGAAAACGAATGGGGTTATTTAAATGTAAAATTGTTGATCTGTGGTTGACGTTCGGCTCCAGTTACGTTGAGGCATGTTACTTTAATCTACACCGGGATTATGCCCTTATTTTTGTCGAGCTGTGTGAACATCAATTATTTATGAATGGAACTGGCTGATATTTTCTTCTCGATTTCAATATTGGTCTCAGAGTAAAAGTTGTTCACAATGATACAATGGCCCCTTCATTTTTTTTGTCTGCCATGTTTGAGGTTCGGTTCGATACCCAGATCGAGCAGGGTTTAACCATGAAATTATTAGTAGCAGTGTCAAACAATGGCAATAGGCTGGCTCCCAACCAAAGGGGCCTAAACATGCGCGTGAACTGTGGGTGTAGGTATAATAAGTACACCTCTGCCTAATCCTTCAAGGAGTACAGGCGTGATGGTATGCTATGCTTTCTAGAACACTAGTATTAGGTATAACAATAAAACTTGCCCTCGGTAGCCCATTTTTTGTCAACCTATACTGTTTCACTGCTGTGCAAAAGTCTCCCTGATGACCTTCCCTGCCTATTTGAGTTTTCCGAGTCACCCATATTAGCATCCAGATCGTCACGCCATCATTTCCTTAGCCTGCCCCAGCAACGACGTCTTTCCTGAGTCAACCACTCTGTGGCAATCTTGGCCCACCAATCCGGATGCATACTACATGGTGCCGAAAGAGTATTTACTCTACGTATCGGAGTATACTCTTTCGACGCCATTTTTTTCTCCACATATGAGTTTGAGTACGTAAGAAGTGGAATAGCTTAAGTGCTCAAACCGTAGGTATTAAAAAAATTGGTGCCGAAAGAGGCAGGGGAGAGAGAGGAATACTCCCACGTGTCCCGCCTACTCCCAATTTAACTGGTAGCTCATAGACTTTTCAATATGTAAATGTAAAAAGTATGGATTATAATAACTTTTGTCTCGTGTTCCAATGCAGTGACAGCTACTGCATAATGCATACGGTTGCTTTTGGCAAAATACGATAACAGCCATTGCTGCGCTACATATCCGATGTTTTTGACGCAGCACGCGAATTCTGAGTATATTCATAACATTAATATGAGTACCACCATGCATGTTTTGCCCTGGTTAAGCGGATTTTGGTTGTCCGCGTGTGCCTTTCCGAGTATTAGAAGTGGCTAGGTTCTGTTGTTTAACAATTTTACGATGGGTAATCCTTGCCTTTAAGAATTTAAAACTTAAAAGAAACCTATGGTAGAATTTAATCTTTATTAGGAAAATAAAATAAAAGCAATTTTGTTTTTTTTTTTAACACTGGATTGATCTGACCTCTGTATTATACAGACGCCAGGTCAAGCTATCCAAAACTGTCAAAATTTCCCAATTGAACATGAACCATATTACATCGAATGAAAGTTGAGAATCTATCAAAGAAATTTGACAGATTGGGGTAGCTTGATGTGCTGGCATGTGTACCCATACCAACTAGCCACCAAAGATTAAAAACAAGAAAGAACTTTAGAAAGAAAGAAATCACATTTATTGTGGCAAGGTTCGTACAACACACAGATGAAATGAGAAATGAACATAATTATAACATAAATTTCACTAAGTAGTATTTGCTATCGGCATGCTTGCCCCGAATGGGTGACCAGCTCAGCATTATGCTGGGCATAGTTACTACCCAGCGCTGGTTTTCAGTTGGCACCCTAACTGTGGCACATACACGGACACAGAAAACATTAATAAAATATAATATTATAATAAAATAATAAAAAAAACTTTACGAAAGTATAATTTGCGTTCATATCTCTAAAATAAATTTCTTACAGACCACTGTTGGATGTACACCATGCTACACATCAAGTTATAATTACCAGTATAAGATCACCTGGCATTGTATAGGCTTACCGTACAATACGAGATCAGCTTGTACTGGATATTACATAATACGTTAGTACGTACAAGAATTATGCAAGACAAGCACGGGACGATTTGGATAGTACAAAAACTCGATTTTAATTTTGGCAACACGTAATGCAGCCATTACGTGTTGTCAAAATTAACAAAAGCTGATAGCTCAGCAGCTATCAGCTTTTGTTCCATGTTTAGCAGGTTCGATCCCCGCTTGAAACAAATATTTCTATAAAGTGTAGGCAGTGGACAGTGGTTCTAGATGGGTTGTATGTGTAATAACTTGTCTTTGTAAAAGTACCTACAGATACAGGACAAAATCCTTGTTTTAATTTAACATGAAAATACGTCGCACAAATTGGTAGAAAATCCTTGTTTCAATTAAACATGAAAATTTTACACACAAATTCGGAGAAAATCCTTGCTTCAGTTTAATATGAAAATTCCTCACACAAATTGGGAGAAAACTTTCATATAAAATATTATTTTCATCAATGTTAATTAAATACAAAATGGAACGGTTAAATAAAATTCGTTTGTAGACTCGTGCAAACAGAATTTAAGAGGCTTACGCGCACTATTTATATTTTAACTGGTTCGCAACATTGCATTTCAGAATAATTAATTTTCCATACCGTTATTAAATAGGTAGCGTTTTTTATTTTGATTGATAGGTTATTATCATTGAGTGTATTCATTACTGTTGGTTTATAAATATGTTTATATCACAGTAAAATTTTTTTAAACAATATAATGCAACATTTTATTTAATATGCAGTTACTATTGCTGGTACAGTCAGCAACGAAATTCGCAATTTTCAAAATGATTTTTAATAAGTATGAAGTTACCTAACCTATGAAGGTTATGCGAAATAATTACACAGATGACCATGAAATATTTAGGTCACCTTATTAGAAAAAACCTCTTAAAAAGTTTTGGAGAATACATCGCAGCTCCAAAACTTTTTAAGAGGAGAGCGACTTTTGTTGCTGACCGTACCAACGATTTTTATAAGATGATTAAAATTTCATTTTAAAATTCCTCATTAGTCGATTACTGGCCGATAGCATGACTGCTACGGTCAGACAAACCAAATTTATACGGGACCAACAAGGAAGTTGTGCCTATACTCCTCTAAGGGTAAGGCAGAGGTATACTTATGTACCTACACCCACAGTTCGCCAGAACCCAGGACCCAGTTGCTCACGCTAATGAGGCAGCTGATGGTATACATCTTCGGAGTAAATTATTAAAAAGAGAAGAAAATAATCAGTTATGTCGGTTGAGAAGCAAAAACTTGCTTTTAAATGACGGCACCAATAAGATGTAAATTCAGAATGTGAAGACAAAATTCAATATGGCGGGTGGGAATCGCGGTGGCTTTAGTGGTCATAGCGTCTGGTGTAGCTAACCAGAAGACGCAGGTTCGAATCCTGCCCGCGGTCGAATTTTTCTAAAATAGCTTTAACATACAATAAGATATACTGGTATCGTTATTAGCACGCGATGAAACCCGCGTTCAGAACATAGTGCCCGATAAAATCGAATGCGAACATAATTCAAGCGTAACGACCCGACAGATTCAACTATTTTTTTGAGAATACATTTTCATATCTTGCAGGATTCTTTGTCAACAGATTTAGGTACCTCGTACTGTAGCATTAAAGCCCCTTTCACGTTGCAAGCTCACTGCGCTTAAGACTTTTGACATCAGCAATTGGACTTTGACACCGGATTGCATTCGGGGAAATATCAAAGAGGATAAAGCGATAACTCCGCGCAAATTCTGTAGAATGACTAGAACCCATCGTAGGTATACAGTAGAAAGCGGGTAAGGCAAAGATCAAAGGAACGGCTATATTACGGCTTAGTATCTTACTCACGATGCAATGATAGCCTACTGTTTCGACCATTGGACTGCCAAGTCGTAGGTGTACAATTTTCGCAATAATGTTAACATGATAATATTATTTAAATAAAACTACTTTTTACGGATTTTGTCGCGTATATTGATATTATTTAATGTGTGTGTGTGTCAGAAATCAATATGATAATATGAATTGATTTCTGACATTTACGCGAATATTATTACTTTTTACGGATTTTATCGCGTTATATTTATATTATTAATCCCGACGTTTCGGACGCGATAAAATCCGTAAAAAGTAGTTTTATTTCAATGATATTATGAATATGAAAGTTAGATTTGAAGCCTGAGAGAATATTTTATTGTTAGTAGTATGTTAGCCCGCACTAGGCCAGCGTGGAGCCTGACCCGAGAATTGAACCCAGGAGTCCAGGATCCTCTTACTCAGATGTCGCATGAAATAACATGTTTCGAATTTATTATTACTGGTCCCCGCGGTTTTACTCAGTCCATGCCCTTTTATCAAAATTTCATCAAAATCGTTTCAACCGCTTCGGTTTAGCCGTAAAAGCGTAACAGACTGTTACTTTCGAATGTATAATAATTATTAGTAAATAATTAGGGATTTTATGCTGAATACTTGTCGAGTATCATGCAGTTTGATGTGTGAGATTAATTCACTTATATAAATAAACAGAAAAATCACGCGAAATATCTATGAAAGATATGTTCTCCATTACACAGAATGTTCACTTTAATAGTTTACGCAACTACTAAAATCAGGCAACCATCTATAAAGAGCGGCGGATAGATTATAGAGCAGATACCTCGGTGCCCGGATAGATTAATTACCGTTTATTGACAATTACCACAAACTAAAGGCTATGGCGAGGTGAGCGATGCACTTAATTAGTCGGATATTGGCGTAGTTACAAGCGTCAAAGAGCCTTTGAATGCGCTACCATTAACCGACAGTATTCTGAAATCTAATTTTTCCATCACTACGACTATTTATGTACGTGTTAAATTCTACCATTTGTGTCTCGCTTTTGATGTTCGATTAAAGCGTATCTAGCGTACCTATTTGTACCTTGTTTTTTTTTATGTAGCCCTTTCTGTATCCCGCTGCACGGCAAAAGGGTTTTTTTATGAGGCTTACGCAAATGTTCCGCCGATCTGGTATTGTTGTGCGACGGGTTGTTGAGATCCCTCCACATCCACAATGACTGATGCTTGTGTGCCGTCGGCTGGGATTGGTTTACTCAAAGCTGGTTACAAAACTACCCGAAATAAATTATTGCCCTATATCTATATGTATAGATGACTCAATTCAAACATTTGGCAGCACGACTACGAACTGTCCCAAAAATACTCTGTGCATGAAATGTTCAGGATAAAACTGTACACAATTTGTCCAAAAAATCGAGGCACTAAAAGGTATGTCCTTGAATCCATGACAGTTTCATTCGATCACTCAGTCCTAACATTTGAATTAAGTGGTCAAAGTGTTATACAGGCTACCCCAATCTGTCAAATATCTTTGATAGATTTAATAATGGAATTCATGTTCAATTAGGAAAATTTGACAGTTTTGGATAGCTTGATCTGCTGCGGCTGCACCTTAATAGAAAGTTTCGGATTGGTATTTGTTAAAAAATAAATGTTGGCATCTATAGAATCTTTTGTTAATTTATATAGTAGTCTTTTTGTGTTATTTTCCTCATAACAACTATTTAATTATAATTTAATTCCATCACACTTCTGCCTCTTGTGATTTAAAATATTGTTTTTTACGTTATACTATTTACAATTTATCATAAAAACTATAGAGTTGTTGTTGAATTCATACTATAAAAAAAAATAACATAACGCGATGTAGTGTTACACAGCTCTGTATGATTCCATAAAACGGTAGCGCACGACATCTCTGCGTTCAATCCTTGCGGAAATTAGTCCAAATCGAACTACGCCGCTCACACGGCTTGCAACTAATTGCTTTTCCTAGAAAAGACATTGACATTTATTTGTTTCTGACAAAGTGTAAATTACAATTTAGGACCAAATTACTTTGTCAATCATTATTGTAATCTACATACGATTGTTGTCGATGTTTTCCGATGTTTGTCGATGCACTTTATTTATTCTGCAGTACTGTAATTTAAAAACAAATTGGTACTTCGATCCGCAAGTCCGTGAATGTGTTTAACGTCCATTTCCACATGTTTTGACACATTTCCATTGAGCGGGAGTGCTTTTCTGTTCGGATGAAATGCTTTGTCGGTGAAATACAGCTTGATATCAAAACGGCCTCAGAGCGAGTTGTGCCACGGTTAAATAAATGCAATTCTCACTGAATTTACATAAGCACTTAAGGCAAACAAAGGGTTGTTAAAGTTTAACGTGTGTTTTTGTGTATCTGTCTATAGCATCGTATCATCTATCTTTCAAGCCTTTTGCCAACTATGTTGGGGTCGGCTTTCAGTCTTCTAAATGCAGCTGAATATCAGTACTCAGACTGTTATCAGACGTCCGTAACCCAATTTATAGGCAATACCGATATCCTGAGGATCAACTGGTTGTCAACTACTTGCTAGCCAAGGCACGTAGGGATCTCGATGAGTTTTGAATGATCACCCATACACAGATTGACCGCGGCAGCTTAACCTTGCAGATCGTTTGATTGGCATACTTAGCCACGAGCCCTGTGGCGTCGTATCGCGAACGGACATAATAATATCGAAAATAATAATAACATAAAGTCACTGACCTGTGACGGTTGTACGAAATCATTGCATAGATGACCATTGAATATTTACCCTACCTTCATAATAAAAAAATCTCTTAACAAGTTGTGGAGCTGTCATCTTATCAAAATTTTGCAGTGTTTAGCGACTTTCGTTGCTTACCGTACATTGGTACATCTCTTCCTAACCCTTTCTAATACAGGCGAGATGGATGGTATGAACTCGTCATTATTTATATCTATTATTATATATAAAAAACGGTAGGTACAAATAGTACTTCACAAAACAATTGGCATTTAATCGAATAACGGTATTTTGACGTCCTCGTCCAAATTGAACAAATCGGCGAATACGTTTGACTTTATGCATATTTTTTATTTGTCCGAATGACTGATTGGACAGGGCAAAAATGCTCGCTTGAATATAATAGGTATAGACATAGCCGCCTACGCTTCGCTTCGTGAAATATGGCATGCATTTTTGATATTTCGTTTGTACCTGGACGAACACGTAAAGCTGTCGGTACTGTTTGTGAAACGAACACGTAATCTTTAGTGATCTTAGTCTAGTTAATAATAAGGCCTGCCATCTTATGGTCAGAATGTTGGGCTACGAAAGGGATGCTTGGAAGGTAGTTGCATGTCGCCGAGATGGAAATACTACGAGGAATGTGTGGGGTTACGAGAATGGACAAGGTAATATAAGAGGAAGTTTGAAAGTTGCAGCTGATACAGAAAAGCTTTACAGTAATCGCTTGTCGTGGTATGGACATGTGATGCGTAGAAGTGAAGAGCATGATACCAGGAAGGTGCTAAGCTTGAATGCAGATGGATTTATATCCATCTAGATTCAAGCGAAGAGGGAGACCAAAGAAAAGATGAAGGGACTGTGTGCGAGATGATATGGCTACAAAGGAAGTGAATAATGAGATGACGGCTAAAAGTATGGAAGGAAAAGAAATACTACGCCGACCCCAAGTAATTTGGGATACGGATAGGAGGAGAATGATGACACCTAGTCTAGTTCTAGTTAATATTATTATTATGTACCCAATTATCTATATTTCTGAAACATATCCACCATGTCCTATCTTGGCGTAAAGAACGAGGCTTTTGGTAGCTTAAATTTGAAAGTGCACTGACTTCTAAGATATAGGTTATTACCTAGTTTAGAAGTCAGGGTTTTTTTACTGTTGATCACTTAGTTAAGCCATAATATTTTAACGATGTTATGTTGTGCAAATATTGGTGAAATAAACGATTATATTATTATTATTGAAGCAGTGATAGTGATTTGAATTTGAATTTAAAATGCACTGCAAATGTGAATAGTATTCAGCGTCCGTTCGCGGTGAGTACGCAGTCATAATTAAATTATGTCCGGTTTCAGCCAGTTAAAATTATTTAACTAGTATTAAATATAGTATAGCAAATAGTAGTATAGCAGTGATAGCCTAGTGGCATGACCATTGGACTGCCAAGTCGAAGGTCTCGAGTTCGAACCCAAGGCACGCACCTCTGACTTTTCGAATTCATGTGCGTATTAATAATTAATTATCACTCGCTTAAACGGTGAAGGAAAACATCGTGAGGAAACCTGCATGCCTTAGAGATTTTTCTCGACGGTTTGTGAAGTCTGCCAACCCGCACTAGGCTAGCGTGATGGACTATAGCCTAATCCCTCTCAATATGAGAGGAGACCCGTGCCCAGCAGTGGGACAGTACAGGTTGATGACGATTATTATTATTATATTATTGGTTTGTTTGGATGACATAATCGTAAACGTGAACATGCGTTCGTCTCCCTTCCTCTGGGCACGTTGCCGGCGACGCCGAGGAATACTTTGACGCCTAGTAGCTTTTTTTTTGTTTGTTTTGATATAGGAATTTTATGTAAGTAGGTATTATTTTGATAAGCATATGGTAAATAATGTATTATATTGGTTAAGACTTGAATGTATAGTTCTGTTGTTTGATATTTTATCTTGTGTTGTGAATGTTAACATAAATGTTCGTTCTTTCTTTCTTTCTAATCTCTCCCCAGGACACCGGTATTGGAAATTGGGTCGCGGTTGTCTGATGGCAGTGGATTTCGTGTAAAATATATTCACCCGCAGATGCAGGTCGGAGCAGTCAGTGACTAGACTAACCAGATGGTTAGTCTAGTCACTGACTGCTAAAAGGTAAGAAGGATGCATTTTGACCAAATCGCTAAAAATTGTCGGCGATCCGTGAAACCTGTGAAGTTGTTTGCTCTTCCTGCCAGCTACGGATCTCCGATGTTTACCGATCGTGTCTATGATTACGAGAGCACGTAGAATAATTATTGTTCTTGGTCGACATGGTAGCTACCTAATCCTCACCAACCACTATAAAAGACATAAATTCGATATGGCGGGTAAGTATCGCGGTGGCATAGTGGTCATAGCGTCTGGTGTACCTAACCAGAAGACGCAGGTTCAAATTGTGACCGCGGTCGAATTTTTCCTTTGCTTAATAACATCCTCTTAGTCTTTTACCAACTATGTTGGGGTTGGCTTCCAGTCTAACCAGCAGTATTTTACACAATGTTACTGCCATCAGATGCCCTGCAAGCCAATTTCTGGCGATATTGCCAATACCGATATTCTTATGACAGATTGGTTGTCAAGATTTTTAGGATTCTGATAACCACTAACGATTGGAGCGACGTCTTTACATACTCTGCGAGACACGGAGAGCATGATCGATCTCGATGTGTGATGAATAGTCACCCACCCAAGAAACGACCCCAGCTAGCGCAGCTTAACCTTGCAGGTCGGTTGATCAGCGTAATTAATATAATAACTAAGTCTTTACACATCTTAAAGTGAATATTTATTTGTTTGTTCCTACTCGTAGTCAAAGCATAGGTACCTACTGACGGACTGTATTCGATAGAAAGGTCCTTTATAGTGAGATTGGGTTCATGTATTAAATTCACAGTACCGCTCGGAGTTTGTAATTGCCCGGTTATTGGATCACCCTCTATTACACGGAACCTATAACATACTGGCAAACTGTGTCTATCGGTACCTACTATTGGTACCGATGACTAAACTTCGAGGCATACACGCTTGATAGTTAGTAGTGTTGATGGTTCCGTATGTTAAGAGGCCAAACTCATTACTAATAAACTATTTTCTGACCCTTACGTGAATTGAAATAGACTACTAGCTTCAGCTCTGACTTCGTCCGCGTGGAAAAGTTACTATTATCGTTGCAATTTGAAAATCGTTATAAATTATAGTGCCAACCCGCACTAGGCCAGCGTGGTGGACTACAGCCTAATCCCTCTCAATATGAGAGGAGACCCGTGCCCAGCAGTGGGACAGTATATGGGTTTTTTTTTTATTTA
Source organism: Acronicta alni (assembly GCA_964056405.1). NCBI lineage: Eukaryota > Metazoa > Arthropoda > Insecta > Lepidoptera > Noctuidae > Acronicta > Acronicta alni. The sequence goes on along the minus strand of OZ043913.1, from coordinate 22,967,980 downwards.
TTTGGGTAAACAAACAGTGACAAATTACAAATAAACATTAAAAGATATACAAATAATTGAGGAGCTAATTTTGACACCAGCACCGTTTACCACAGTTAACTACAGAATTATGAATAAAAACAGAGTACATTGAAAGACTGGAAGCATTAAATTAAGATATTACGTTTTTAGTGTTATGTTTGATGGGTTGATGATGATATAAATTATAGCCTATATGTTATTCTGATAATGATATAAATAATAATACTGTAAGGTTTCAATCTAAATTTAAATCTACTAAGCTCGCCCGCCGGAAACAAAACGAAAAAGAGAAACTACGACTACGACTTTATTTACATGTACAATATATATTATTATATATTTTTATTCTTATTTTTAAGGGCCTTCAGAACAGCTTAAAAAGCATATACCTACCAGTCCCATCATACCCTAAACATACAATATCCAAATAAAATGTTTTTTATAACTAGGTTATAAATTCGAACACGACTTTTGCGTCAGCACCGTTTGGTTGGGATAAAATTTCATGAAATGCCCATGTCAGTTCTGTTCAAATTTAAAACTGTTACTAAATTAATGTTAAAATATTAAATTGAAAAAAGAAACAGATATTAATTAATCATAGAAATCGCTTCTTTCATACTGAGAAATGATGCAATTTTTTTTTGCAGCTGTACGACTGAAAGCAGCGTCTGCCCTCATGCGTCTGCCCGCATTCGGGCCGCTCGCTGACTTATATAGGTACCCTCCCGCCCCGCGACACAACGCCCCGCTACAGCGCGCCTCACTACCACCGCGTGTACGCGTAACACGACGCGGCACATGGCGCTTTGTTTCTACTAAATTTATAAAAATAATAATATATATTGTTTCTGCTAGTCGACTTTAATGAAATAAATGCTGAATGTTACTCACAATGAATCATCTTATCTTTCAGTAATTCGATGTTTAATCCAATCAGTGGCTATTACGTGATGCCCGCACAAACAAACCTACAAACAGACATATATTTTTCAAAAAATGATAATTTACATTCTAATACTTATTTTTCGTGTCTTCCAGTATTTTTTTGCAAAAACCTTTAAAGTAAAGATACGGAAAATCTATGATATAATAGAATAGTTTTTTTGTAGAGGATATCTTAATTTATTTGTAATATTAATAAAGTTACCTAAATAAATTTAGTTACCTCTGTATCTTCACCAACTTATTTATTGTTCCCGTGCTGGGCCCGGGTCTCCTCTCAGAATGAGAAGGGTTAGGCTATATAGTTCACCACGGCTATTGCAGGTTAGCAGACTTCACACGATGCACGCACAGATTATCCTTCACCGTTTAAGCGAGTAATAATTATTTGTTAATACTCACATCATTTCGAAAAGTCAGAAGTACATCGGAGAGGCAGAGGCATTTCAACCCTCCTTCTCTCATAGCTTATTTTACTATCCTAGCATTGTAATATTTTTAATCTTATTTATTTATATAACTAGCTTCTGCCCGCTATTTCGTCCGCGTGGAAATGATACTTTTAATTATCGTTGTAATTTTAATAATTAACTCAAAAATCATAAGAAATTATATCCTATACCTATGTTATTCTGATGTATAACTGTAAAGTTTCATCAAAATCCGTTCAGAAGTTTTAGCTTGAAAGAGTAACGAACTTCCAACCATCATCACAAACTTACATTTATAATATTTTTATTTATACAGTAGGATAGGATATAATTAAATAAATTTCATATCATTTAAAAAATGTTGAGGCTCTTATCCCTGCCGATGTAGCTCCACATAGTTCATGTAAGATTCGATTAATATCCGAAGTTCGAAGTCTATAATCGAGAGTTAAAAGTTACTCTCGAACACACTAGAGCTATTAATGTTCGACGGGCCGAACACCGACAGCCGCTGTCGGCGTGCTCCCTTTTAAAGCCAAAGCCGGAGATAGCATTGGCAGGTTACGTCAACGTGAATTTTAACTAGTTAATGCATTCTAGTTAATGCATTTTTGTTTAGCATGCAAAATACAAATAAATTCTACTAATATAATAATTGCGATGCGTAACTCTGTCAACAACTTCGGGATTAATAATATCAATTTAACGCAATAAAATCCGTAAAAAGTTGTTTTATTTCAATTGATGACTGGTTTACTAACCACATTATCATAACAGTCATAACAAATTTGACAACGTTTGACGGCGTCTAGTGGTTCGAGAGTCGGACTGATGATCACGAGGTCGTGGGTACGATTCCCACAAAACACAAATATTTATGTGATGAACTTATGTGTTTGTGTTCGTCTGGGTGTTTCTTACATGTATTATAAGTATGTGTTTACAATAAAAAAGTATAGTTGTATCCATTGTCTAGTACCCATAGTACAAGCTCTGCTTAGTTTGAGATAAATCGTGCTGTGTAAAATGTCCCAAATACTTATTATTTTTATTTGTTATAAAATTAGTTTCTCAATCTAAATGTTTATAAACCTCTATCAGATCAAACGAGTGTCACTACAATTTTTTTTTTTAATAACAAAATTTAATTTTAAAATATTAACAATTAAAAACTAAATGTATATTATTTATTATCTATTTACATAATGTACAAAAAAAAAGGAAAATGAAAAGAACTAATAAATAATTATCACGTCCAAGCGTCAAAGTATTCCTCCACATCGCTGTCATCTGGTAACGTTCCCAGAAGACTGGCCGCATTGCCACGTTGAATGGCAATGCTAATTCGTTGACCCAAGAATAAACCAGCCCTCTGGTCGCGCGAAGCGTCGATAAGTTTTTTGGTAATTTCTTTAAAAAGGAGTCGCGCACTCGGACCCAAACGTTTCGACCCCAAACGGCTCAAAATTATAGCTCCCGTTGAGGTAACTATATTTGCGCCGCTTTAGGGTCTCCGCGGCCGCAGCAGCAGCCCCGGCACAGCCAGCTGAGCTTGGAAGATGAGATGGAGCAAGGGTATCGACGCAAGTTGCATCCCACACCAAAGGCCTACCCAACTTCCAAGGCACTAATGACATACCGATTACTACAATTAATTTGAACTATTTTAGCTGTCGGTTATAAACGTGCCCCCCATTTGTACTGGGATCAACGTGCTCGACAATCGGGCGCTGAACGATCTAACCTAATTGGAATGGCGTTATGACACAGTTCATTATTGCCTTATAATTTGAATAAATCAAATTGAATCATGTAGTGACGACATCTGTGGTCTAATGGTTCGCGTGTCAGACTGCTGAACACGAGGTCGTGGGTTTAATTCCGGCAGAACACAAATATTTATATCATGAACTTAAGTGTTTGTGTATGTCTGGGTAATTCTTATGTATTTACAAAAAAAAAGTATATAAGTATTGTATCCATTGTCTAGTACCCATAGTACAAGCTCTGCTTAGTTTGGGACTAGATAGTGCTGTGTAAAATTGGTCAGGAATTATTTGGTTAGGAATTATTATTAAACGTATAACGTGAATCGTTCAATTTCATATGCAATAGTGTTAAATCACTGCTCAACATTATCACACAAGTACTGAAAGATTCACTCGTCAATTATCACACGTGTGCATCGCAGCATGACGGAGGGTCAGAACGGTCAAAGCCAACAACAAAAAATGGTTTTAAAATGAATGAATTTATAATTTAATTGATAGTTACCGCTTTTATTTTCGCACGTCTAAAACCAAGGTAGTTCAAACGTGTATCGTCATAATTATGGTGTGACGACTCAGGTAGTATTTCATAATTACAACTGCTACTATCCTGCATTGTCCCCACTGTATTGTATCGTATATTTTCTATTCACACATTCCGCAAGGCCTAGGACATCACTGTTTCGAGATAGATTAATAAAAACTTAATCTCGTTCTTCCTCCGAGCTTTTTTCCCCAAATAAGTTGGGGTCGGCTTCCAGTCTCGCCAGATGCGGCTGAATATCAGTATTTTGCACGAAACGCCTGCCATCAGACTTCCGCAACACAGTTTCTGGTAATACCGATGAGCTATCCAAAACCAAAATTTTCCCAATCGAACATGAACCTTATTAATTTGTCGAATCTACCCGTGACCACGGACGCTGTAAAGGGTCCGAAACGTCAGGATTAATAATATCAATATACGAGATGAAATCCATAAAAAGTAGTTTTATTTCAACTTATTAATTTGTGTTAAAGTTGAAAATCTATCAAAGAAATTTGACAGATTGGGGTAGACGTAGGGACCAGCGATATCATTGAAATCATTGTTTATCGAAGTTTCAATTTTCAGCCTGCGTGAATCGGATTGCTAACGATTAAAAAAAAATTGAGGTTGCTGTTAGTAATTCATCATCAACCCATATACTGTCCCACTGCTGGACACGGGTCTCCTCTCAGATTGTCAGGGATTATGCTATAGTCCACCACGCTGGCCTTGTGCGGGTTGGCAAACTTCACACACTGTCGAGAAAAATCTCTAAGGCATGCAGGTTCCCTCACGATGTTAGTGAGGCCAGCGTGGTAGCCGGTGGGCACGGGTATCATCTTTAAAAAGATAAACCCTCTCTTTTAGAGATGAGACCCGTGCCCAGCAGTGGGACAAAATGTGGATTGATGATGATGATGAAGAATGAAGTGATATTATACAGATTTACGGATTCGCAATCCATTACTAATCAACAAAAATGTTTTTATAAAATACAATCGTTGATGCTTCGCAGTAAAATAACGTCAACGTGTTTTACTCAAATACCAATAATATTAACAGCAAAAACTATTTCTCTGCAGACTTATTTCCATATCTCAATGAGTTGAATTAATTAATTAATGCATCAATTATGGATAATTGACCTGAGGCGTATCAGCATCTGATCAGGTTCGGCTATTAAGGTATTAATTATCAAATTAAAGTCATTAATCGTTTCCGTTTAAACCTCATGAATTTACAGGATAAAAAGTATTATCTCATAACATAAATGTGAAAGTTTGTGAGGATGAATGGACGGATATTAATTACTCTTTCACGCTAAAACTACTGAACGGATTATGATGAAACTTTACAGTATTATAATATATATATATAATTTAAAACTATTTTGAGTTAAAAGTTACTTTTCCACGCCGACGAAGTCGCGGGCTTAAGCTAGTCATATAAAAATATATCTGAAATAACTATATAAGTAATATGTAATTATCTTTTTGTATATTTTTGGCATTTTCCATGCTGACGTCACCATAAAAAGACGTAAATTCAGTATGTGAAGGAAAAATTCGACATGACGGGTAGGTATCGCGGTGGCTTAGTGGTCATAGCGTCTGGTGTACCTAACCAGAAGACGCAGGTTCGAATCCTGCCCACGGTCGAATTTTTCCTTTTCTAAATAACTTTAATATGTAATTGTAAAATTATTAGCTATTTCTCAATTAAGTTGGGTTGGAGTCAGCTTTCAGTCTAACCAGGTGCTCCACGAGGAAACGTTGTGTTGGCAGTGTTTGACCCTTATACTGCCAACCCAACTATTCCTCTTTCAATACAGGGTCGGTAACGCGCAAGTGATACTCCTGGTGTTGCAAGCGTCTATAGGCTATGGTAACCGCTTACTATCAGGTGGGCCGTAGGCTTGTTTGCCACCTTAGTAGAATAAAAAAAAACAGTTTCCTGTAGGCTCGGTCCGTATTACATGAGACCAAAAAAAAGCTATAAGCACTGTGTCCATCACTGTGAACTGTGTGCAGCTTTGCCTAACCCTCTGTGGATTTAAGCATGTGATGTTATAATAATATTATTAAGTAATGCCGTAAATACGGTTCAGAAGAGGCCTAATACTTTAATTCCTTATATCTTATCCTATCCACGAACTTACTGTAAAGGACGAAGGAAACATCGTAAATGATAAATTATATTATTTCTATAAATATATCTTTTAAAGACAATTTTATACGTCAACGTTTTACATTATGTTGATCACGATGAGGTCGTGGGTTCGATTCCCACAAGACACAAATATTTACATATGTGATGACGATAAATGCTTGTGTTTTTCTGGGTATTTTTTTTTATATTATGATTATAAGGATGTATTTACAAAAAAATAAGTTTATAAGTATTTATATCCATTGTCTAGTATCCATAGTACAAGCTCTGCTTAGTTTGGGACTAGATGGTGTTGTGTGAAATGTCCCAAAATATTAATTATTATTAAATGTTAAGACTGTAGTCACTTGTATCACTAATTTTCCAAGTCGTTCTGAATACATTAAAAAAAGATTTAAAAGCACACAAGATTTTTTTGCGTATAATTTTTAATAAGTAGTAATCTTAAACTTGTAAGCTCGTATTTAAAACAGATGAACTTTGAACTTATTTTTTGACGTACCTTGTATTACAGATTATATGATACATAATATCTAGACCTATTTAAAAAATATAAACAAATGAAAATTCAAAAATGCTTGTTCCCAGAGATGAAGTTTAGTTGTATAAATACATAATATTATATGGCATCACTAATTTATAATAATTTAACGGACACAATTATTGAGTTGCCCTACCGCAAATTGTGTACAGTTTCAAGAAAGTGGTTAATTGAAGAAGGTTGCCATTAGGTATATTAAAGATAAACTGTATTTGCTACCATTTTACAAACGTGTTGTACATACTAGTTTCAATTATCGTATAGGTACTATGCCACAAATTAGATAACATATTCATAGCTTTCAGTAATAAGTACTTAACACCTTACAATTTGCATGTTAATGGCGAGATGTGCCTTGCTTTAGAATTTAATTACGTATATCTTATAGTACTATATTTTAAGCAAATAAATTAGATTTGAGTTTCAGACTAACAACAGTGCCATTGTGAATGGTAATGCTTATACATTCCTCTAGAAACAATCTGTACAATAATGCGCCCAGTCGATCATTTTCCTTTAAGTTTCCTCGAGAAGTAGACGAGCACTTGGACTTTCTTTGAACCGTTCGGGGCCGAAACGCTCGGGGCGGCGTTTCGTCCCCAAACGGCTCAAAGACAGATACCAAATAGGTTCCTATGCTTGCGCCGCTGAGTCTTCGCGAGAGCCGTAGCGCCGTCAGCGCCGTCAACGCCGCCGTCAGATGAGCTTGGAAGATAGGATGAAAAGAAAAAAGAAAGAAAAAACATTTATTTGTCAATAGACGTGCAAACAAGTTAAATTAATAGGTACTACTTTAATACTTAACATGTTTATTTATTTCTAACATTTACGCGAATATTATACATTGAATACGGGTAGACTCTACCCGTGACCATGGACGCTGTAAAGGTTCGAAACGTTGGGATTAATAACATCAATATAACGCGATAAAATCCGTACAAAGTAGTTTTATTTCAACTTTACATGTTTTTTAAATGTTGCACTCCGTATCCGCGGTAAAATAGAGCACTGGTGTTTACATAACTTACTTTTTACCAGCATAAATACTTTCTCAGGGGTTCGCTGAGACCAATGAGGCAATGGAGTCTACATTGTTACACTCGGACAGTTTATAACAAGTCTGGAATTCAAAAGAGATTATCATAATTAAAAAATTGACTTGTAGTAAAAGTGTCTTGATAAATTTAGACATAAATTTTAATATAATTTCATTTCATTACAGAAAGTTTGAATGGAATATATGAAATATACGATTTACATTTTCAAAAATAATTTGGGCTGGTGGAGTATGATCATATAATAATATCTTGAAATCTTTTTTTTATGTGATAGGGTGGGCAAACGAGCAGACGGATCACCTGATGGTAAGCGATTACCGCCGCCCATGGACACCCGCAACACCAGAGGAGTTTCAGGTGCGTTGCCGCCCTTTTAAGGGGTTTGGGCGTCCGGTATCCTCACTCACTCGACGAAACACAACGAAAACGTTATTTCACGCCGGTTTTCTGTGAGGCCGTGGTATCAAGTCCGGTCGAGCCGGCCCATTCGTGCCGAAGCATGGCTCTCCCACGGTAAAAATACACACAATTATACACAGAATTAGGCTTAATTCCGATTGGCACAGAGTCGAAGCGAAGCGTCGCGATATATAAATATAAAATAAGCCTTTATTACTGGTCTACATCCTGTTCGACAATATTTTTTTATTCTTAAGTAACACTTAGCTGTTACTTTAACGAATCCCTTCACGTTCCCAGCTACCGGCGATCGGTGCACTGTTTATCCAACTGTTATAATTTTAGGATTTATTCTTCGTTCGTCCCGAAGTTTTGTCCCACATTCCAAAAAAATCTTAGTTTGTCTCACTCTTGAAGTTGTTTTGTCCCAAATTCCAATAAAATAGTATAGAGGTACAGTCAATAAAAAAATAATGTACTTATTTAAAAATGTTGAACTAATAATTGAATAATAAAAAAATCTAAATGATAAATGATATTTATTTCTGTAAATAGATCTTTTAAAGACACTTTTACAAGTCAATAATAAACTTTTTTTTTAAAGCTAGATGGCTCTGGCATTTCCTAACTGACGACCTCTGAGAAGAAACGCCGAAACAAACTCAGAGAATCATAGTCTCTTTTAAAGTCCAGACATAGAGTAGTGCTAACAAATATGTGTCTTACAATGTAGGGCAACGTCTGAAATGGCCTTTCGAAGAAAGAGCCATAGCGGCTTTGAGTAGACCAGTCCCAACTGACGGCACGCATGTATCAGTGTAGCTCAACCATAATTTAGGGAGCTCAACAATCCGTCGCACGACGATACCAGATCAGAGAAACATTTGCGTAGGCCATATAAAAAAGGCTCAAAGCCACCAGACTGTTCAAAGCTGAGTATGTATATTTAGCCTACAAAGTACTCACATTTACATTGTATTGAGTTAAACATTATTAAATAATAAGAAAAAATATAATCACAGTAATTATTGCAGTAATGTCTGCTAAATATCAAATTAATATAAATAATTGTCAGACTTACATGAGAACAATGCAGTTTGATGTGTACTTTCAAATTAATATAGGCTACTAAACAGAAAAATTAAAATAAATAAATAAAGAGATTGCCATTGACAGTAAGAGCTGACCAGCCCCGACAGACGGCACCCGTTCACGAGTATGACGTGCGTATCGGCGTCGTTTGACTCAACCATGTTGTAGGGAATAAAACGACCCGACACACAACGCCACCATCAGCAGGACATTTTAGTGAGCATGACAAGCTCAGACCGCTAGGCAACAAACATTTTAGCATCACAATCAAAATCACTGTGTTTGTCTCTTTTTTATTTCTTTCTTTTACATCTCTGCCTATCCCTTAAGTGAATACAGACGTATTAGCATGGTAGAATGTAACTTCATCATAATAAACACAATGTTGCAGAAAGACCTCCAAGCAACTTATTATATATTAGAGATTTTCATAGAAAAACCCAATAACGAACACTACCTAAATTCCATTCTAAACGTCTCATCGTATAGTGTTCTACACATCTTTAGATACCAGTACCATATTGCGATCGATTTTCAATCTGTGAGTTGTAACTTTGATCTTGAACCTTCATAGGCACGGTATCGATCCAGGAATAGTATGCATTATTAATGAACGCCGAACAGAAATAGGTCAGGTTATATCAGGCTTGCGAGACATAAGAATAGACTCCGTGGAAAGGCGTACCTTTATACAAGGTCATTCTTAGTATATGCGAAACCTGAATATAGTTAGTTCAGAATAAGTGACTGAATCGATTCCAATCATTTTTACATCATGTTATTTTTTGTCCCAAAAACATTTAAAAAATGTTACGAGTAGGACACCGAGCGACACTAAGTACCTATCCGCAATCATATGCGCGCAACACAGGTCACTGACACGACACACTGAGCGCCCAGCGCGGGCGCAGTGGGGCGGGCGGGGCCCGGGGTTGAACCAACCACTTCAGTCAGTCGCCCGGCAGCTGTAGGGAAGTGTGCATGTACGTCGCTCCCGTTGAGATAAGTAGGTACATAATGCGAGCGCGACCGCGAGCGCACGGCATTTCGGTTGATCTGTACCTATCGTATGTAAAAAGCATAGGTAGTGTTCGTGTAAGAAATGGTACGTACACTAGCGGTTTGTGGTGATAACGCGAGCGCGCGGCAGTTGTTTCGGTTGACGTGTACCTATCGTACGTAAAAAGCATAGTGTTCGTGTAAGAAATGGTACGGATACTAGCGGTTTGTGGTGATAAGTGATAACGTATTCCTGGCAGTGCGGCACGAGGAGCAATCTGACATTAAAGTATCGTCACACACATGAACACACGTTTTTATTTGTACCTACAGCCTGTTGTTGTTAAGTAATGCGATGTTTAACATTTTTGATCCATTTTGAACTTACAGTGTTTGGTATAAGGTGCAACATATCGCATTGACTACATTTAATCACTTACGGCTGCATTTACAAATAAAGTACCTACTTATTAATGTCTACCTACACTTGACCATTACGACAGTCCAAAGACTGCAAGTGTGATGGAAAATGTGGAAAGTGTGATCAGTTAAATACAATGCGATCGGAAATCGCCGTACGGTTAGGTACCTACTGCCACATTATTATCAATGAGCGCCGCGACGACGCGGGCGCGGGGCGGCGCCCGCGCGTGGTGTGCATGTTTTTGTACGGACAAACAGGTAACTTAGCAAGCTTCTAACTTTGTGATTTTTTTATGATATAGTTTTTAAGTTTTGTACATAGATTCTTTACATAAAAATACTAGACACGTGTTTCAGGTTTCGCATATACTAATAATGATGCTGTATAAGTCGGTATACTAGAGTATTAACGCAGGTTGATTTGATTAAAACCTACACAAAACCGATAATATTCGATACTGTCCCAAACTGTCACATTATTCAACTGGTTGTAAGCGCAACTATTATGCTAGTGCTAGGTTAACGTGATGGTATGTATGGAGTTTTGGCATCTACGGAAAAGGCAATAAGAGCTATAAATTTTAGGTTGTGAAAGAGAGTTCCGCTGGATAAAAGACACTCATTTATCAATCCATATTCAAGATCTACAAGAGAGGTAGAGCATAGTGGGAGTAATTCCACTCAAATTGGAGCTGTCCGACTGGAGAAGTACCTCCGCCTTGCAGAAAATCGAAGTGAAATAACACAGATTTGAGGTATTTTGTGTTCCTTATGTCGAGCAATATTGCCTATAATCCGCGAGGAAACATTGTGTTGGTAGTGGGGCGACTTTGACACTTATATGTTTTGCAAGCAATTCGCTACGGCAACAGCTTACCATCAGGTTGAATGTATGCTTGTTTGCCACCTTAGTGGTAAAAAAAATTAAGCTGCACTTATCACAGTCAGCCTATGGACACGTGAACATCTTATTACATCGAGGCCTGTACATACCTTGGAGAGTTACACGATGTAGTCAGAAGCCGGTATACAAATACACAGATATCAGATCGCGGAGTCTGAGAGTTGAGAACAGTATAGAGTTATGAAACAGAGATGGTGCTACTTAGATAAAACTTCAAAATAATAGTGTAAACTTTGTTTTAGTACGAGCCTTACTCTGACTTGTATGTGTTTCCAATAATTAGTCTATACATGTACCGAGAAGGAAGATATACGGACTTAAGTTTTTTTATCGTGTAGGATTTTCACTCATGGACTTCCGCCGCCCGGGGAAGTCGGAAGTGCGTGTCGGACTCCACCCAGAGTGGGTAACCTACCGACTACAAACCACACAGTGTTCTTTCTCGCACTTGCTACGTCGGGGACTACGGGAACAGAGCATTCTTCCGTGGGCCCCGTCCTATACTGAGTTACCTAGGTTAAGTCTCTAGTTTATGTATTTAATAAGTACTTACCGAGAAATGTAACTCGTAACCATACACGTAGTTGATAAAGTACCTGAAAGAATTATGCTTGTTATCATTATATATTTATTTATTTAATACTTTATGCACAAATAAGTACAAAGGCGGACTTAATGCCTAAGGCATTTTCTACCAGTCGACCTTAGGGTGATGCAGAGATAGAAATTTATGTATGTGTTTATTTTATTTTTAGTTTATTCTAGTATTTTTTTATATACGCCAGACTGCCTAATTCTTACCTTTCCGTTTCTCTTGAGTCCGTCCAACGGTTGTCTGCAAGAGACTGCTTTTAGCGAACACCGCCCATGTTACCATTCTATGATATTTAAAACTGTACTTGGCATTAGTTTATAGTGTGCAATAAAGAATACTCCACGTGGGAACCCAGTGTTGGTATTGGGGGACTTTGACCCTTATCCCTTATCTCGATACTGCCAACTCAACTATTCACCTTTTGTTTTACAGGGTCGGTAACGGGCAAGTGATACTCCTTGTGTTGCAAGCATCTATAAGCTACGGTAACCGTTTACCATCAGACGGGCCGTATGCTTGTTTATCACCTTAGTAGTTTAAAAGAAAATATATATTCTTAAGAAATAATAAACTCGTGAATAAAGATATTATGTTGAGTTAGATAAGAATAAATTCTTGTCGGCGCTAGATACGACTTAAAATTGCTTCTACCTACGTAGACCGGACAGGACAAAATTCCTGTCATTCTCACATTTATCTTGCGTTTTTATTTAGCTTCACGTTTTGCGTAGCGTCTGTGCGGGGTGTTGAGGATTAGATTACTACCCGGGACAAATCTATGCGTGATCCAGAAGTATTAGTTTCGAATCTGCGTGTACTTTGTGTCCGTTAATTGTATATTTGTTGAAGTTTAAGAGAGGTAGGGCACAGTGGGAATAATTCCACTCAAATTGGAGCTACCCGACTGGGGGAGTACTTCCTACCTTGCAGAAAAGGAATAACTCTGCTTTGTGCTGTGTTGTGGTGCTTACGGTGAGCAAGGTTCCAAGTGCTCCGCGAGGAAACGTTGTGTTGGCAGACTTTGACCTTTATACTGCCAACTCAACTATTCATCTTTCGTTTTACAGGATCGGCAACGTTCAAGTTATACCCTTAGTGTTACAAGCGTCTATTGGCTGCGGTAACCGCTTACCATCAGGTGGGCCGTATGCTTGTTTGCCACCGTTATAGGTAATAGAAAAAAAAATAGTGGTATAAAAAAAGAAATTGTAGTAGTGTTTTCCGAGCACTCATTCCTTGTTTTAAATAAAATAAATAAATAGAAAGGAATTTTCTTAGCGTGTACAATGGCACTTGAACACGTCCGTGTGAACATTCTTATCAAAGTAAATAGACCTGCAGACAAATGATATTGAGATGCTCAGCTAAGGTCTATCAAGTTTTTTATTAGACACGTGAGATTTTTTTTCTCCTAAGTTCGACCGTCGAACTTATTTTAACCGAGAAACAAAAAACAATAAAATCTTCTTTAAAAAAACAATGGTTCCGTTAAATAGGTTATAATGATATGTTTCGGCTAAGTTTTTTGAAACCTAACAACCTTATACTTTGTTGACGGGGTTGAAATCTTTTATGCACTACCCAGCACTATTTTATGCACTATCCAGCGCTCCGAGGAGAGCGGTGGGGTCGGACTCCGCTCTGAAAAGAGCGAGCTACCGACTAAAACCAACATTGGCGTTTCGCGTCACCACTTTAGTGCCGGGACTATTCGGGAGCGCTGTTGCAGTCGTCCGCATACCCGGCAGTGAAACCTAACAACCTAATCTAACCTACTAAGTTCAACAACGGTGAGCGGCTGCATAAGTTCGACGATCCAAATAATGAGGAAATAAATTCTCACTAGTTCGACTATCGAAGTAATGAATCGAGCCAGTGAGAACAAACTAAGTTTTCACTATATTCTACCAGTGAGCAGTAATAGTTTAGTAGACTAATATTTTTTTATGATCCTATGAAAAATATCCTTATACATAGAGCCAATAGACAAAAACAAAATTAAAATCGGTTCAAAACTAAAGTTATAAGATTTTTGATTTTATGCTAGACAGAGAGCGTACTATACAAAACTGTGACGTCAATGTTCAGTTCGCCATACAATTTCTATACTAACATTCGTTTTGCGAGAAAAGGATGGAGCATCCTCTCTCAAACCCCACCCAAAACTTTAGTCTTTTTGATTTTAGAACTTTATTTATCGATTTGTTTTTTTTTTCAGTTTATAATTACATAAAAAAGTTCACTAAGCCTGTAATCTATACATATATATATATATATAAATGATTCCCTGTTTCCCTAGGTCACGCTATAACTTGAGAACAACTTTACCGATTTAATGAATCTTTTTTTTAATGTTATAATACTTTGCAGAATATTCTTACGGTAAGAAAAATTAAGGAATTTGCGCGGGGAATTGAAAATTCCAGAAAAATTATAGACTAGATAGTTTTTATCCAGGTAAAGTCCACGCAGACGGTTGAAAGCTAGTATTCAATATATCAAAGACAAGTCTACTACCCAATTCTGACATTATTGTATTCCGGGTTGGGTAGCTGGGACAAAGTCTTTATTATGAACTGCTTCAGGGTGGCTTGATAATGACAGTACCTATCTATAGGCTACGGTTACCACTTATCATCAAGCGAGCGGTATGCTTGTTTACAACCTAGTTACGTAAAAGCATGACAAAACCAGCAGACCGGAATTATAGCCATCGATTTTCTATAAAACTACTCTCACCCCAAGATTCTGAATTCCTGGTGTTCAACTTAGCAGGATTATCCACAAACAAAGAATATTGGACCTTATTTTAATAGAGTTTGAGCTCAAAACGCGACAATTGCGTCCTGTGGTCCAGTATTTCGCAATACAGTGGTCGTTTAAATTTGGATTCTACTTGCATTTAGACAGAGTTCATTATAATTTGTGAGGTTCGGCCCGTACGCTACTTTGGCGTGGCCAAGGTTGGCAATTTGTGTTCAGACGAGTCGAGACGAGAACGACTAAAGCGAATTCTCCATATATGTATTTTACCAGTAAAGCTACCTCGTTAGTCTAGTGGGTGAGTGCTCTACTAGAGGTCCTAGATGCGATTCCGAAGTCGAGCAGTGTAATTGGGTTCTCTATGAAATTCTCAATAGCAGCTCGAAGTTTGGTTTTGGCAATAGGCTCATCTTCTATTAAATGGGACCTAAACATACCGGCAATCTGTGTGTCTGAAATCTGTATTTCAAAATAGAGAAAGAAGGAAAGAAAACTTTGCCTGAGATCGAATTGTTCTTACTCCAAAACTTAAAAATGTATAGCATGCGTAAATACCAAATATAATAAAAGAAAATACTAGTAAAAAGGTGACTTCGTTTGGCATTGAACTAACTGTAAATAAGACATGTCGAGGAACATAGTAATATGTCTTTTTCGATAGATGTCGCTGACGTCCCTATAAGACTTAAAAATCAGAAAGAGAAATTTGGCATCACAGTGTCGCTAGCTTAGTTGACTAAAGCGTAGCTTAAACAGACTAGCGTGTACTTAACCGGAGAGACGCAGGTTCAAACCCTGCCTGCAATCGATTTTTTCTTTCTCTAAAATTTACATCTTTCCTATTACCTACTGTTGTTGCCAATAAGTAATCCAAGATAATCTTATTAATAGAAGAGACATCAACAACAAAATCATCATCTATTGCTTTTCCAATTCTAAACAGATCGAGCTGTCTATATTGCTCTATCTCTGTCATATAAAAGCGTGACAAAAAGAGAAAACAAATCAAATCGGAATCAAAATTGTTGTATTAATATTTTCCCAATATCCGCTCTTTCATCATCAACCCATATACTGTCCCACTGCTGGCCACGGGTCTCCTCTCATATTGAGAGGGATTAGGCTACAGTCCACCACGCTGGCCTAGTGCGGGTTGGCAGACTTCACACACCGTCAAGAAAAATCTCTAAGGTATGCAGGTTTCCTCACGATGTTTTCCTTCACTGTTTAAGCATGTGATAATTAATTATTAATACGCACATGAATTTGAAAAGTCAGAGGTGCGTGCCTTGGATTCGAACTTGAGACCTGCCTCGACTTGGCAGTCCAATATAATAATATAATATAATATTCTTAGTCATACCACTAGGCTATCACTGCTTTTTCTGCTCTTTAATCCTTTTGAATTCCTTTGGGTTGAGTATACTCAATCTTTCTTTTATTGTCGACTTGATTGCATTGGATCCCAGATTTGAAAGAAAAAAAAGCAAAGAAAGAAACTTTATACTTACGAATGGTTAACACAAGACAGTATAGCAAACAATAACACGAAAATGTATATAGATATAACACGTGACTGTGTGTGACGTCAAATAGACCCCTATTTCAACACTATGCACCAAAAAAACATGCCTGATGGAAAGCCCAAGCGGGGTCTAAGACGGAGCTCGCAATTCAATTAAATATCCTTAAGAGCACTGGCTCTCACATACATACGACAGAACACACTAGAACTGATTGGCGCCGGTCTAAGCGAGGGAGGTAGCTAGCCAGGTGGATCATTCAATTTTACAATCAAGCCGGCTTTGTTGGATTTTACAAAACGCGTTGATTCCGCCGTGCTGAGACGAAGTTTTCTTAGTTTTTCTCCTATCAAGACCGGCACAAATCCAATCTTCGACCTGCCGTCAGGATTCAAGCTTCATCAAGCTTGCATCCACTACCGAAGAGGGTAGGTCACAAAAATATATTTTCATTTTACAAATTAATTTCAGAAAAAAAATACCGGGTATGATACGCGAACAATTATTATTTTTGGTGAGCCGGCCGGCGGCGATTCAAAATATTTATTCCATATTCGACATTTCGTTTTAATCCCTTTTATTCAAAGTTGCCAAAGGGCAAATTCTGAATATTTACAGAAATACAAATTAATGATTGGGTGAGCACACCACGGTCCGATGAGTCGTCTGTTTGTTGCATTCCTGGTTCTCGAAATGCTTTACAAAGGACAGCATCGGTTTTAGAGCCTTAATTGTACAAAAGGCATGAATGCTTTGGTTCAAGTCTCTTTGGCTCAGTTCACTTTGTAAATTATTGAAATCTGGAGCTCAGATTGAATTTTGAGTTCAATTTCTATGAGAATTTCTAGGAAATCTGTATTCATGACTCAAAGATTGTCCGACAGGCAATAACCAGGAATATCTATTGTGTACCCGGTCACGTTGATGTGGGGATCAGAAAGATAGAGGTTTTTGTATTAAGTTTACATAATCTTAACTAGATTAGAGAGTAGCCATTTCCCTTTGGGATAAAACTATAACGTAGCGTATAAAGAAAATATATTTAATTAACTTTGCTGGGTCAGATACTAACTGTTGTTTGAAGATTAAATATATTATTGATTATTTACTAACCGTACCCGTCCACGCGATGTGTTCAAATTTCAAAGCACTTGGTGAAACATTTAGGAAATATAAGATTGTAAACATATATAGATAAAGATATACTTAGATATAAAATTAATAAATATTGCTTTGTTGTACAAAAACCCGCTAGTACTATTTAAAATGTATGTATGTATTGTGTAATGTACATACATTACACAATACATACATACATTTTACAGTACACACACTACATAGTGTGGGAAACTCTGCGACACGACGGACAGACTATTTGAAGAAGGTGGTTGGCAGCGGATGGATGCGTGTTGCCCATACGGAGATGGATGGTTGGCGCTCTTTGTCCACTGCTGAATGTAGCCACATTCAGCAGTGGACAGCAATAGGCTGATATGATGATGATGACTATTTAAAATAGTAGATTATTCTTGTGATTATGTTCCCGTGCGGTGCCGATGACGTATAATATAAATAAGTAGGCCTTTGTTTTAAATTATATCTCACGGTAGAAGAACTGCGAGCTTTGCATTTTTGTACCATTATGTTTTTGATTTCGTAACTGTCACATGTCAATACCGTTTGAGACTAAATCAGCATTAGTAATTAATAACTTTTTGAAGTACCAGACTAGCACGAAAGCATGCTATTAATGGGCAATTGCTACTCAGTGGCATGCGTGTCAAGTGTGTACACAATTACTCGCATGTTACCTGCTGCGCGGGTGGAAGGGGGCGTGCTTTGAGCGCGTCTGGACAGGTTTGCTTATTAGCATGCTACATGCTATTATCGATCTAGCATCAGATGTGTGTGCACGTGTGACTTCGCGCCAATATGTCTCGTTGGGGAGACGAAAAAGAGAACAAGCTTGCTATTAAATAGCATGTGTGTTGATGCCATGCTTTGAGCATGCTTATTCAATGGCATGCTTAAAATGAGTATGCTTTTTTTAAGCAAATGTATACAGCTAAAGAGCATGCCAGCTTTACGCATGTTATTAAGCATACTATTTTAGTAGCATGTCTATCTGTACCATTACCTTTCTCATTATTTATACACCACGCCGACAAGTCGCTTATATGGCAGCAAATGTGTATCGTAAATTGGAGTATGCACGACGCGTCCTGTCATTGAGATAACTGCATCTACGACAGACTGAATGACGTCACGTGAGTGTCGCCCTCACACCGGGCGTCCAGTGTAAAATTATTCAAGTTTAGAACGCAAGAGGGCCAACTTGTAACTTAGTTTGAAAGGAGAGAGCGAGAGTGCTTTACGTGTTTCATATAGTTGTTGTATCGTATCAGTCTAGACACTGCCACTAGTGCAACGACACTAATTTAAAAACACCTTTATATTACTCATTTTTCGTAAATTCATAATTACTCTTTTAATACAGTTATAACGTAGATAGTATTTTTGATTATGTTTATAGTATTTAGGCTTATAGTGATTGCATTATGATTTTGAAAGGTTACAATTTCTTGAAAAAATAGTAGGCGGATTTCAATGAAAAATTACAAGTCTTCGAGTACGTGTTTCATTTTAACCGTATATTTAAATGTAAAGTTTTCCATACCATGGACACGTAAACTAGAGACCAATTTGTTCTATATTACTGAATTTATTGAAAGAAATTCATTGGCCATATCTTGACGAAATTTAGTCTTTATTTCATCAGCATTGGTCAATCAAAAGTAATTACAATTTAAAGTCTGTCAGTCAGAAGTAACTTTGAGGTCAGAAGCGCTAAGATTCGTTCAAATTAGTTGAGCACTAATACACCTCTATTTGGGAAATTCCCACGGGACTCTGAAAAATGAGATCATCGCGGGTCAGCTAGTATAAGTATGGATCTATTTTTTTATAATATTTTTCGAAGATAACTCCGTTATAGAAAAATTAATTCTTGAGTTTACCCGTGACCATCGTGACTCAGTCACGGGTAAACTCAGCGTCAGTGCATCGGTTTTTAGTTAGATATTTTTTAATTTAAGCAACAATAAGATTAATCTTAAAAAAATAAAAAGCTTGTTGAAATGCAGAATAGTACATCAATGTAATTTAAAATTCAGTCTGTGACAGGAGACCCGTGCCCAGCAGTGGGACAGTACATGGGTTGATGATGTTGTAATTTAATGTATGTCTTAGTAAGAGCTCATTGGTGTATTTTTTTTAGTATTTGCTAGGTACCTTGATTATCTGCATTTTTTTGTGATGTGCATAAGGACAGCAACCGGTGCATTCGTGTTTTATTATAAATAAACAAAACACTAATATTTACTTAATAGCTTCATCGATTTTTTTTTCTAATATTCTTGTTTTTAATTACAAATTCTTTTATTATTATACTAATTTACTCTTTACAATACAATACAATATCTTTATTGTACTCCATATATGTCATATTAAGGTGTTACACAATATATAAGTAGGTACAATATGGACCCTGAAGGCACGGCAACGTAGCGGAGAGAAGGATTCTATTTTTAATTTTAGTATTCAAGTTCAAGTTTTATTCTATTTAGTTAAACTGTCTTTTACTTATTACTAGTTATATTAAGCAATTACTTTTAATTCCTTATGCTTTCTCTCTACTCGTGTTTTATAAGATTGTTAAATAAAGGCTATTATTATTAAGAGTACATCGCACTTGCGCGAAGCCGGGCCAAGTCTATAATTTCATTTTCCTTTTCAAAATGTCTCTATTTGGAAGACAAATGTTATCCGTTATAATAATCCCTTTTATGTCAATATTGATCGTCTGGAATACCGGGCTGTCCGCTTCGCTAACAACCACTTAACTGGATAAGCTTTTCACGTTACATTACACAAAAATCAAATCACACGAATAAAAAAAACTGCTTATATATGAATAAACAGAACTTTGGTATCGTATATCTAAGTATGTATATTTATATTTCAAAACAGAAAAGTTAAGAAAATTGCGCAAAAATATTTTCAGAAAACTTTACGACTAGATATTTTAAAAATGAATCCCAGTTTCTTTTGATCACGCCATAACTTGAGAACGACTTTACCGATTTAATTCTTCTAAGTTTTCTGATACTTTTTAAAAGATTCTTACGGAAAGCAAAATTAAGTAAATTGTGCAGGAAATTAGAAATTTTCAGCAAACTTAACACCTACATATTTTAGATAAAGTCCACGCAAACGAAGTCAAGGGCAGAACCTGGTAATATTTATGTAATACTAGATTATGCCCGCGACTTCGTCCGCGTGGAAAAGTTACTTTTAATTATCGTTGTAATTAGGCTAATTGACTCAAAATCGTTATAAATTATAGCCTATATATTATTCTGATGTATAGGTAATAATACTGTAAAGTTTCATCAAAATCCGTTCATTAGTTTTAGCGGGAAAGAGTAAAAAACATCCATCCATCCTTATAAACTTTCTCATTTATAATATTAGTAGGATTATCATCATCTTCATTAGTCTAGTGATCGTAGCAGCTCGGCGGCATAGCGCAGGGTGATGAGCGGCAACAAATGCTATAAAATGTATAAAGCATACTACGACGAGCCGCTCTGAGCGGCAAGGCGCGCGCATTTTGCCGAGCGAATCTCTGTCGCGACGCGGTGTGGCGCGCTGAGAACAAATATACGCGCGACTGAGTGAGATGCCAAGACACGGAGCGGCGTACTGAGCTCGAGGCTTGACGAACGAAATATTTTAGACGATTTTGTACCGGAAAATTAACACAGAAGAGTTTTATTACGGCACGACGTCCGTGGGCTAGTGGTTCTAATAACGGACTATTGATCACAAGGTCGTGGGTTCGATTCCCACAGGACACAACTATTTATGTGATAATTATACTCAAGTGTTTGTGTTTGTCTGGGTGTTTCTTATATATTATAAGTATTTATTTAAAAAATATTATATATAAGTATTATATCCATCGTCTAGTACCTACCCATAGTAAAGCTCTGCTTAGCTTGGGACTAGATCGTGCTGTGTAAAAATGTCCCAATTATATTTATTTTATAAACCACGTGACAAATGGATGTCGAAACGTTCTCAGAATAAAGATATACATTTCAGAGAAAGAAAAAATCGATCTCAGGTAGGGTTTGCATCCCTCCGGATACATAAATCGAATCCTGCCCGCAGTCGATTTTGTCCTTCGCTAAAAACCTTTATAATCCTAGAAAATGCAAAAATACACAAAAAGATAATATAAGTAAGGTGGCATCGGGCAGCATCGAGTCTTTCACTGCACAGGCCACCGAGTTTCCAGAGTAGCCCCGCGTACAGATCAGTATAAAATAAAAATTACAAACTACATACTTCAAAGGAAAAAAAAGCGCTTAGTTTATTTTTTTGACTTTTGCAATTTATTTGTATACCAACCTACTGCATGAAGTTTTTAGAGTTAATTTTAACACCTTATTGTTTTGAAGCATAGCGTGAGATTCGGCATAGTTAAAGTTTACATGGAGAAGGAATGCAGAAAGTCTGACTGTCTGTTACGCTTTCACGCCTAATCCTTAGAACCGATTTTGATGAAATTTGTTTCAGAGATAGATTAGACTTTAGAGAACGACCTTTTGACACAAAAGCGCTTTGGTTAAGTTAGCTAAAAATAAAACATTCATTTTTTACAATCATGCTGTCAATGCAAAACATATAAATGTGAGAATTTCAATAAATTTGTGGTACAATAATGAATAATGATGAATAATGATATTTATTTCTGTAAATAGATCTTTTAAAGACACTTTTACAAGTCAATATTTAACATTTTTTTAAGCTAGATGGCTCCGGCATTTCCTAACTGACGACCTCTGAGAAGAAACGCCGAAACAAACTCAGAGAATCATAGTCTCTTTTAAAGTCCAGACATAGTAGGTATAATAACAAATATGTGTCTTACAATGTAGGGCAAAGTCTGAAATGGCCTTTTGAAGAAAGAGCCATAGCGGCTTTGAGTAGACCAGTCCCAACCGACGGCTCGCATGCATCAGTCATTGTGTAGCTCAACCATAATTTAGGGAGCTCAACAACCCGTCACACGACGATACCAGATCAGAGGAACATTTGCGTAGGCCACTAAAAAGGCTCAAAGCCGCCAGACGGACAATAATATATATAGCATTAAATGTTTCGATGCGATGCACGAGGGCGTAGCTATCGACGTCGCTACGACGTAGCCTGCGTAGCACTACGCCGTAGCTCTATAGCTACGATACGCTACGATTAGCGCTACGCCACATATTCGGAGAGATAGACCGACCGTGAAGATCTTTTGATGTGGTGTAGATGGCAGTTTTCTGTATCATTTTATTGTTTGAAATCTAGCTTTATTGGAACGAACTTTAACAATTTAATATAACATTTCTGTAAACTGTAAATCTAAAAAAAATAATAGTTCATGATTTCTTTTTAATATAATCTGTTATTCAAATTGAACTTTGCATTCGTTTTTGTATAAATGTATAAAAAAATATTATGTTACAATCAACCTGTTTTTTCAATGATCGTAACTGAATACGATCATCGTATACAAAGAGTCAAAATAAATGGTTATTTTTCTATTAAAGAGTAAAGTCTACGCTTACGTCATTAGATAATATTTTGACATAAGGCCGTACAAGTATTGTTAAGTTCGATTTGATTCTAGTAGTCAATAGATTTGATTACTAGAATCATGTCTATTGACTGCTTGGTTATTGAAAACGGATGTCAAACAATAGGAGCTTGACATTTATGCGGAAAAAATAACTGACAGGGTGTTGAAACCGAAACGGTTGAACTTTTCAACATGTTTGAGCGTCGAGTTCGACAAAAAGCCTTTATACGTCGCTGTGTTGACGGATATGTGAAGAGCTCGCATTTTCCAATCATGATCGTTTCGAGGGACTTTTTTTAACCCTTTTTTTAAAATGACGTAGCGGATTGACGGTTGAAAAAAGTTCGGAGTTAAGTTTGAATACAACATTGAAATGAACATTGAAATATATGTGTAGATATATTTTACGTGTAGATATATTGTTAGTTAGTGTTACCCTTAGTCTAGTGGTCCTAAATGTGACTGCTACGCTAGAGGTCTTGAGTTCGATTTCCTTGTCGACGCTGCAAACACAACGTTTCCTCGCGGACCACTGTCAACCTTGCTCACCGTTAGAAACACATATCCGAGTTGATGCTGAAAATTTCATTCAAATCAACCTTGCTTGACCTGAAAATCGAACCCAAATGCTCTAGGGTAATAGTTACGACCAATAAAGTCGTTTCCGTTATAAACATTTTTTTCTAAGAATGATGCTTGTACTTCACGGAAGGAATGTTCTATAAAGTACATAATTACATATGTTAGAGGCATTACAATTGGACGGCTGGATTGTTCAACGTAGCCTAGAAATAACGCTAATTGTGTGCTTCCCAAAAAATTCTTATACTTGATAAAGCTATACAACTATTGTACATTTACTAAGAAGCAAACTGCATTATTCATCATTAACTCAACTACTTAGGACGGGTCTCCTCTCATAATGAGAGGGGTTAGACTGTGGTTCACCTCGCTGGCTTGGCACCCGGTGTGGTTTCAAATGCGGTTTTTATTCAGTACGAGTCCGACATACCTCCACATTCATGAAGATATTCCGTACTATAAAAAAGGCTGCAGGTGTCCTTACAATAGTTTTGTTTACTGTTTAAGCGAGTAAGAAATGATTTTGTCAAGTCAGAGATTCATGCCTTATATTATTACGAAAATAAATTTGTAATCTAAATGCAGTCTCTGAATCCGACGCAGTCGTCTGGGTTCTGGCCTGGATTTGAATGATAAATTAACACGTTATTTTAAGCTAACAAGGCATTGGGGAGTACTAAAATTTGCATCAATTTTATTTGTAGCGCGCGACCTACAGTGGTATTGATATCTTCTATACTAGACATGAGTCGTTCACGAATGAATACTTCAAAAGGACTACTTCAGTTGGTCTCGTCATTCGTCCACTAGTTCAGTTGTACTTCAAATAGTAGTAGACGAAAACGACCCAAACGAAACACGAAGGAAGAGGATTATGGGAATTTAAACTTTATTCCAACAGCATAGCGACATCGCTATGCTGTTGGAATAAAGTTTAAATTCCCATGGTGACAACATTGTCCCCGGGACAGAAGAGTTTGTAGCATAGCATAGCACTACGATTTTATTTACGATATTATAATTTACAATCATGTTTGTTCTAGTTGAAATGTGTATCAGTACTAAGCCTGATCAAGGCTGAAGGGAAATCTGTAGTATAATTTTCATTTTTAACGTGTGCGTCGTATCTCAGCTCGTCTAACTAGCTTGCGATAAGATGAACTGATATGTTAAAACCTATTCGATAACTAAATGAAATAGTGAATGGAAACCGAACGATACATTTATATAAGTTTACAAGTTTGATGAGCAACTGAACTATAATGAACTATTGAACTAGAAGAAGGATATAGTTCACTGTAATGAAAAGACACATTTTTATCTTTTCATTTCAGTGACACATTTTGCACATGCCTATTCTATACATATAAGTATCTCAACTCAACTGCTTTATTAGTGAAACTGCCTTAATAACTTGGTGATCGTAAGTGCGACTGCTACGCTTAACGTTCTGGGTTCGTTTACTAAGTCGAGAAAAGTGTTACTGGGATTTTCTATGAAATTCTCAGTAACATCGCGGAGTTTGGATTGGTGAGTATACACTATACATTTAAGGAACCTAAATATATTGGCGAATTGTGGCTGCCTAGCCCAATATATAATACAGGTGGGATGGTACCTATATTCTGTTACTTTATAAATAAAAATCAATATTTGATTGAATTTCGGCTTTCATAACTGTCAGAATATAATCAAATTTTTAGATAACCCAAATTGGAAAATTTGCCTGGAATATTGAAAAAATCGGGAAATACTAAAATTACTTCTTTTTCCTTTTTATGAAATCTAGAATAGACGACGTATGTCGAGTTATCTTGTTTTAAATAAACAACACGATGTTGTGAGTTCGATCCCCGCACGGTTACCTAGTTGTTAGGGATCTGGGTGTTTGTGTATGTGAAATATTGTGTTTGTAAACGCACATAAGATACAAGAGAAAATCCTAGTGGGGTATCATTTTTGTTATAGAAAAAAATATGCACAGATTAATTCACTGCTCTTCAAAGCGCATACGAAGCAGTGTCCACTCTTGAAAACCCGCTTAATGAATTAATTCAGTTCGTGAATCTACAAATGTATTGTAAAATAAATATTGTAACCACGATTGATATCAAAATAATTATGAATATCCGAAATTGTTTTCACACTTGAATTAATTGATTCATTGCGAAATTTTCGTTGTGTTTCTACATTAACACAATCCACACTGTATCAATAACAGCATATTCCACAATGCAGACGACGTTAGTTTTTTAATAGTACGGTCAGCAACGAAAGTCGCTGAACACAGTTAAATTTTGATAACATGACGGTTCCAAAACTTGTCAGAGATTTTTATAATGAATATCATACTAATATTATAAATGTGAAAGTTTGGATGTTTGTTTGTTTGTTTATTTGTTACTCAATCACGCAAATACGGCTGAACCGATTTGCATGAAATTTGGTACCCTAATAGTATGTGACCAGGAATAAAGTATAGGATATATTTTACCCCAGAAATCTGGGAATATCCCGGAAATCCCGGAAAACGAATATAGGAGAACTATTTACAGACACAGTATGAGACCGGGAATAACATAATAGAATACATTTTACCCCAAAATTATGTGGGAATTCCCAGAAAACTTATGTAGGAGACCTACTTACGGGATTTGAATGAAATGTTGGTACACTAATAGTTTGTGATTGGCGCTGGCATATTGAATACTTCTTTTCTCGGAACAAACGGGGATTTTAGGGAAATCCCCGTTTGTACATTGAGTACTTCTTATCCCATGAATACAATCCGACAACAATTGTGTTATTTATAAAAATCAAGAGTTTTTTTTTTATATTATTAAAATCCCTTATAAAAATCGTATTGAAGATTACAATATGTCCAGCGACTTTCGCTGCTGACGGTACGAAAAATTTATGGATCTGTATCGAATGAAAACCGCAATTACCTTCGCTTGCCCTATAGTTATGGCCATGGGAACCGTGAAATTCACCAGGAGCGATATTTGTTTGTCATAGTCGTGGCGAATTTCGCGGATCCCATTACCATGACAATAGGGCAGGTGAAGGCAAGTGCGGTTTTTAGTCGGTATGAATTCGACACACCCTGCCACCTCCCCGGATGGCGGAGGATCGATGAGAATTGAGGGGGCAATCGAGCAGACGGATCGCCTGATGGTAAGCGATTTCCGCCACCCATGGACATTGAGTACTTCTTATCCCATGAATACAATCCGACAACAATTGTGTTATTTATAAAAATCAAGAGTTTTTTTTTTATATTATTAAAATCCCTTATAAAAATCGTATTGAAGATTACAATATGTCCAGCGACTTTCGCTGCTGACGGTACGAAAAATTTATGGATCTGTATCGAATGAAAACCGCAATTACCTTCGCTTGCCCTATAGTTATGGCCATGGGAACCGTGAAATTCACCAGGAGCGATATTTGTTTGTCATAGTCGTGGCGAATTTCGCGGATCCCATTACCATGACAATAGGGCAGGTGAAGGCAAGTGCGGTTTTTAGTCGGTATGAATTCGACACACCCTGCCACCTCCCCGGATGGCGGAGGATCGATGAGAATTGAGGGGGCAATCGAGCAGACGGATCGCCTGATGGTAAGCGATTTCCGCCACCCATGGACACCCGCAACACCAGAGGAGTCACAATCGCGTTGCCGGCTTGAAAAGGGAGTACGCTCTTTTGTTGAAGGTTTGAAGGGCATATTGGTCTGGAAATACTGCAGGCGATAGTTCATTCCACAGTTGTGCGAGGCAGAAAGTTTCTAGAGAAACGCACACAGTAGTGGACTGCCAACCATCTAGATGATGTGGATGGAACTGCTGTCGCGTGGAACGATGGCGGAAAGTAGCAGTAGGGATCAATCCGAACTATTACTCGGAGCATTCCCCATTTCCCCAGAATTTATCGTGCTATACCTAAACCGGTTTGAGCCAACGACAAACAGACCCGGACTGCGCGCTGTCGTAGCGCTGGAGGATATACTTGATAGTACACAAGAGTATTCAAATATGCACTGGCGTTACGTGATCTGAAAGCGGTCGTGGAACTAATATTATTAATGCGAATGTACCTGTCTGTCTGTTTATTTATTTAGTTTTCATCTATCGTAGCAGTCGCGCTTAGGACCACTAGACTGAGGGCCATTACTGTACTACAAAAATAATGGCGACTCTTTTCGAATAGGTATCTATAAAATGTTAATATTACGATTAAAAATAAATCCAAATTTCACACTTAAACCTGTAAACATTGTTGTGTGGAATCGACCCATTTGCCAATAAAGACTTGTGTCATTAGAAACTTATTCCAATAGCTTATAAAGTAGTTCACTGTGTGAAAAAAGTTATAGTGATGCAAAGTTTCGAATCATTAAGCTTCTTTCAGAACCGGATGGGGAAAGTACCGCAGCCTTGCAGAAAATTAAAGTGAAATAAGACAGCTTTTAGCTGTGTTTTTCCTAACAGTGAGCAAAGTTGCCAATGCTCTGCGAGGAAACGTGTCAGCCGTGAAGGGACTTTGACCCTCATACTGCCAACCAAACTATTCCTCTTTCGTATTACAGGGTTGAAAACGCGCAAGTGATATCCCTGGTGTTGCAAGCGTGAATAGACTACGGTAACCGCTCACCATGAGGTGGGCCGTATTTTGATTACCTCCTTAGTGGTATGCAAAAAAAAACTTACATTGCCGTATCTTTTTTCGACACAGTAATTCTAAATGAGTCGTCGTGAGGATTATTCGTACTTTAAAAAATATATTCTCTTCCCACGTTGGGTCGGGGTGACGTCACGAGTATCACGATCAGTGTTACTGTTGCTTAACATCTTTGGTACAATTAAGTAGATTTATTATTTAAAATAAACATAAAATAAATTACTAACTATTTTTATCTTGTGTTTTTCATCAGTCTAGTCAAAAAAGTAAACTGTATACAATTATTTATTCAAAATTACTTCACTGTAGAAGCAAGAAAAGATGATATTTTGCTCAGGTAATTTATTTTTAAAGCAGTGATGGCTCAGTGGTAAGACCATAACACTGTAAAGTCGAAGATCTCGAGTTGAAACCCAAGGCACGCACCTCTGACTTTTCCAAATCATGTGCATATTAATAATTAATTATCACTCGCTTAAACGGTGAAGGAAAACATCATGAGGAAACCTGCATCCCTGAGAGATTATCTCGACGGCATATGAAGTCTGCCAAACCGCACTAGGCCAGCGCAATGGTCTATAGCCTAATCCCATCATCATCCAAAAAAAAAAAAAAGACTCAAGCTTGGGAGATCTATAAAAAAGCCTTAACTGAATACAGCAAAGAGATAAGGAAGGCAAAAAGGGCATCGTGGAGGAAGCTCTGTGAAGAGATTAAAAACCTCCCACAAGCAGCAAGACTACATAAATTGCTCTCTAAAGCCAATACTAATCAGATTGGACTCCTTAGGAAGGAAGATGGCTCCTTTACAATCAATGAAAAGGAGACCTTAGAGTTGCTGGCCACGACCCACTTTCCCGGGTCTCGGGAAAGAGACTTGATGCAACAGCGGCCAGTCTGCTATAGGCCTCGTAACGAGGACTGAAGCAGAGTAAGGTTATAAGACCCAACCAAGTCCAGTGGGCCGTTGACTCCTTCAAACCCTACAAAGCATGTGGGGAGGATGGGATACTACCTGTTTTCTTACAACTGGGGGTGAACATCCTCATTCCCTATCTGGTCAGAATCTTCAGAGCTAGTTTCGCCTGGGGTTATGTACCAGATCAATGGACCCTGGTCAAGGTCCTTTTTATACCTAAAGCGGGTAGGAAAGATTACAGCCAGCCAAAGTCTTTCAGACCAATCAGCCTCACTTCATTTCTTCTTAAGACAATGGAGAAGGTGCTAGATAGGTATATTAGAGATGTCGCTTTGATCGCATCTCCCATCCACCACAGCCAACACGCTTACTGTAAGGGCAAATCAACGGAAACTGCCCTCACTAGTCTGATAGACAAAGTGGAGAAGGCCATGGAGGACAAAGAAATAGCGCTATGTGCGTTTCTTGACATTGAAGGCGCTTTCGATAACTCCTCTATCTCACTGCTGGTGAATGGGCTGATAGATAAAAACGTCGACCCAACCACCATCAGATGGGTGAGAGCGATGCTTTCTTATAGAGGAGCGAAATTAGCCCTTCATGACACAACAATAGAAATATCTACGGCCAGGGGTTGTCCGCAAGGTGGAGTTCTATCGCCATTACTATGGACCCTCGCGGTGGAGAAGTTACTACACAGGTTGGCTGAACTCCGAATTGACGCGCAGGGTTACGCAGATGACCGTGTCATCATAGTGAGGGGTTTCTGTCAATCGACAATTACAAGCATTATGCAAAAGGGACTTAACACTGTCAGTGAATGGTGCGTCAGAAGTGACCTCTCTGTTAACGCTGACAAAACTGTTATTGTACCTTTTACGAAAAAACGGCGTTTGGACAAACTCACAATGCCAAAGCTGAACGGGAAGATCATTATTCAGTCCACGGAAGTCAAGTATTTGGGCGTCACCATCGACCAAAGACTGACGTGGAACTCGCACTTGGCGAACATACTAAAGAAAGCCAAGATGGCACTTGGGGTTAGTGGCCGCCTGATGGGTAGCAACTGGGGTGTAAATCCCAGAATTGCACTCTGGTTGTACACTGCCATTGTGCGGCCGATTATTACGTACGCATCAGTGGCATTGTATGACAAGGCCCATCAGGTGACCACTATACAAAAACTAGACAGTCTGCAGAGAACTGCCTGTCTTATTGCCTCAGGAGCTATGTCTACATGCCCCGCGATGGCGCTGAATGCCCTTTTGGGGCTGCCGCCTCTACATGTATTCGTATACAGGGAGGCGAAAGCCAGCATGTATAGGGCCAGCATCCAGGGCAAAAACTGGCTATCCAAAAAATTTAGGACCTTACAGGACTCAATTTTGGAAACGCCATTACTTAGCATGACAACAGATGCCATGTTGCTACGGCATGTTTACCTAAAACACTACTCCGTAGAAATGCCTTCAAGGGGAGACTGGTCTAAAGGCCAGTTACCATACAAGGCCGGTTGCCTAATCTGGTACACCGATGGGTCCAAAATGGGACAGAATGTAGGCTGCGGAATACATGGAGAGAGACCCAAGTTCGACAAAAGCGTTAACTTGGGGCAGTACGCCTCCATTTTCCAAGCAGAGGTTTACGCCATCGTGGAATGTGCTGAAGCCAATCTGCAAAAGCGCTACATCAATCAAACAATATACATAAACTCTGATAGCCAAGCAGCTCTTTTAGCGCTTGATTCGAACGTTACTTCGTCGAAACTGGTGGAAGACTGCATGGCTAAACTGAACTCTCTAGGAATGATGAATAGAGTGATTTTAAGATGGGTTCCAGGTCACGCGGGCATCATTGGCAATGAACGTGCCGATGAACTCGCTAGAGCGGCGGCTAGTGGTACGCAGCAGGGACCCGAGCCCTTCTGTGGAATACCGAAAGCCCTTGCTCTAAGAGCTATAACGAACTCCAGCTATGAAATTGCTACGAAGCTCTGGAAGGAACCGCCAGGCATGGTGCACTCCAAAGCTCTAATTAAAGCCTACAATAAACGGCACACAAACCTTGTCCTAGCATTAAATAGGAACCACTTGCGCATTGTAACGAGTGCCTTAACAGGACACTGCTGCTTAAACAAGCACATGTTCAACCTAAGGCTGAGTGACATGCGGACCTGCCGGCGTTGTGAGGAGGCGGACGAAACGCCACTTCATCTCCTGGGAGAATGCGGGTCTCTAATTCACAAGCGCAGATGAAATAAAAGAGCTCAACCCTAAGCAAATCCTGCAGTTTATAGTAGCCGCAGGGTTTAGCGGTGAACTCTAATGCAACAAGTGGCGATCACAATAGACCGACTGCGGTCGCAGTGATACTTAAGCCGCTATATAATAATAAAAAAAATAAAAAAATAGCCTAATCCCACTCATTCTGTGAGGGGAAACCCAAGCCCAGCAGTGGGACTGTATATGGG
Source organism: Acronicta alni (assembly GCA_964056405.1). NCBI lineage: Eukaryota > Metazoa > Arthropoda > Insecta > Lepidoptera > Noctuidae > Acronicta > Acronicta alni. Next base: position 22,936,472 of record OZ043913.1, on the reverse strand, counting down.
TTGATGATGATGAATTTATTTTCTAAAGTGACAAAGATTGTCGATGACGTCACCGCAAACCGTTACGTGACTGCTTCTCACGGGAAGAGAATACCTGTTTTTATTCTACCATGGTTAATAGGATCTAACAGAAAACTCACATGACAGGTGTTCAGAAGTCAATTTGTTACCTGTTGGAAAAAAAGAGATATTACTTTTTTAACTTTATTGTTGGTAGATTACTTTCTAAGAGTAAATTTTTAATAACTAGCCCAGAGTCCTGATGTTCATGCGGTTGAGAACTTATTTTATGGAAAATCCTCTCTAAGATTTGACTGGTGGGGCTGCCACATACAGAAGCCTGACCAGAAGTTTAGAGAGCGATACACGCCACCGAAATAGTAAAATACTTTTTTTTATAAGTTGATTAGCTCAGATAATGCTACTGAAAGTCTAGTGTGGCAACATCACCAAACATCGCCAAATATTTTGCCGCTAAGTAATAATATTCTAACATTATTGGCTAACGCATCATATTTCATATTTGCAAAATACATCTTTCTTTCTTTCTTTCAACGCAGCCAGTGAAATTACTGGGCTGCTGGCTGCTGCTGAAACTAGATACTCAGTTGTAATATGAGACTTAACAGCAGGTTTCAAGATGACAACACTCGAGTGATACCACTGGTGTTGCTAGTATGTAGACCACCAGGCGACCCGTATACTTGTTTGTCATCTTACTATAATACTCACTGAGAGCCAAGGTATTATTTTAAAACACATTTTTAAGAGAGGTAGGGCAATAGTGGGAGTAATTCCACTCAAATTGGAGCCGCCCGAGTAGGGAAGTACCTTGCAGAAAATCGAAGTGAAATAACACTGATTTGAGCTGTGTTGTGTTCCTCACGGTGAGCAAAATTGTCAGTGCTCCGCGATGAAATGTATTGGCAATGGGGGACTTTGACGCTTATACTGCTAACCTAGCTATTTCGTTTTACAGGATAGGCAACGCGCAAATGATACCACTAGGTAACCGCTGACTATCAGTTAGTGCGCATGCTTGTTTGCAACCTTAGTGGAATAAAGAAACCTATTTAAAGGCACACATAAATTTATACGCAACATTAAAAGATAATAAATACTTATTTCTTTTAATGTTGAGCGTATTCATGTGTTTTAATATTTATACAAAGCTCATAATTATCTCATAAAATTTCAGCAGTAAAAATGTAAATTCATTTTCAGATAATAATTTCAATGTAAGTACATTTATTCTCTTAACGATTTAAAATTTATCTCCAGTGCTACAGGATGAAAGAAAAAAAAGTAATTAAAGAGACCAAATGAATCATTTTATTGGAATAGCTGAGAATCATTTTACTGCGAAACATGTTTGTGAAACAATCTCGTAATTTAAAAAATATATATTTTCTAGCAGAGTACGTCGTAAACATTGGTATTTTTAATATGAAATAAAATTCTTTAAACTTTACTGGTGGGCCACGTGGATAAGTAATAACTACGCTAATGAACCGATCTGTAAGGATAAGCTGCGCTTGCCGCGGCCTGTATGTGGATGGGTGACCATTCTTAACACTTCAATAGCCCTCAGAGACCATGTAATGCCGTTGGTCCCAGTTGGTAATCAGAAGCCCAAAAAACCTGACAACCAGTCTATACTCAGGATATCGATATTACGCTGTAATTTGGTTGCGGAGGTCTGATGACATTCACTTCGTGTAAAATACTGATATTCAGCCGCATCTGGTTAATCTGAAAGCCATTCTCAACATAGTTGGGAATAGGCTAGGACAATGGCGCTGTAAATTTCATTCAGTGACGTCACTAGACATTTTTCTTCTTATAGTATCGATAGCAAATCTAAAAAGAAAATAAATTTAATAAAATCTTTTTTTTTCTTATTCCTTTCATTCTATACACACAGAATTCGGATAAAAAGTATGTGTATTTCCTTTGAAAAGATTCCATTTACTAACATAAGCTACGATATTATTTTTACGCTAAAGTATTTTATGATATTTCAAGTTAAAATATCGTAACATAAAATATTAAAGCCTCTTTACCGTGTACGCCGCGCTTAAGATGTGTAGAAAATATTTTAACAGATAAAGAATTTTCTCTCGGTCTATATGGTATTAAATTGACCGGCCACTCAATGTCTCACAAGCCAGACATTTATCAGAAAAATTCGTTCGGTATTTCTTTAAGCTTATTTCAGATATTATGGAATCACAACATTTTCATGCGTCTCGTCTCGACTTCTGAGAAAAGAGAAATCAAAGTGAACTTTGATTTTGTTGTTTATTTTAAAAAAACGTGGTCTGACGCAAGTATTTTCTCCTGTATCGTGAATGGAACAACTACGTAGTTATACAAATATTTGTTCGGTGCTGTGATAGAATCCGCTATGCGTTCTGCAGAAGCCAACGCTCAACCGCTACACATCATTTTAGGCATCGAGTTTCATAACTTAATTTCGTGGTTGTCAGCTCAAACACTAGGAGGCGGTGAACGGGCGGACGTTTTGGGGGCTGTGTTAATGTAATAAACGACGTTTTAAAAGACTTTGACTTCTAGAGCTTTATTCTATCATAACAAAAGTCCAATAAACTTCTCAATAAAACTGTTACGACAGAAAGATATCGCACGGCGATAAACAATGAATCTAAAAGCATGAAAATTTGGACAATAGTTCCTTGTATATACCATGGCCGAGAGAGGTTCGTGGCTAAGTAATATTAGCCACTTGGAGTCACCCGGGTCACCGGGTAAGTGATCACAACACCAGAGTAGCAAGTACGTTGTCGGCCTTCATTCGGTAGCCATTCTTAACACCTCGAGACCCCTTCGTAACTTTATCGAAGACTGACGGTTTCAATGCGTACATCGTTCACCGTACATCATTTATGATAATCGTTAGTGACTCAAAAAACATGACAACCAGTTTTTTTTAGAAATACCGATTTCCCAGAGGTTGTGTTGCTGATATACTGATGAATTAGCATGAATCAGAAAGAATTGACCCCAACAGGGAAAAAGGGCGAGGAAGTTGTTTAGTAACTGATCTTTATTTTCTAAGATCACTAATTACTATAATTAGAGACAGGAAGGTAAATTAATATCACACAATTAACACAATCAGATCATTATCCCATCAATAATAATATAATGAAATGGAGACTAATGGACATAATCATTCGATTGATTGATCTAAATACGTTAATTAATTCTGTGTAGTTTCGACTTAACGGTCGAATCTGATACGTATAATTATATTTTGATGGACAATGGCTGGGTAATCGAACGCCGCACGTAGCGAATTCGATCCCTGCACTAACATGCTAATAATTATACCTACATGAGAGAAACTCTTCTCAGTAATTAAGTAGTTTATTTTAATGGCAATATAATAATAGAAGCCAAAGGTTTTGAGTTCAAATCCACGCACGTCTGACGTTTCCAAATCATGTCAACATCAACCCATATACTGTGCCACGGCTGGGCACGGGTCTCCTCTCATATTGAGAGGGATTAGGCTATAGTCCACCACGCTGGCCTAGTGCGGGTTGGCAGACTTCACACACGGCCGAGAAAAATCTCTAAGGCTTTCCTTCACTGTTTAAGCGAGTGATAATATTAATACGCACATGAATCCGAAAAGTCAGAGGTGCGTGCCTTGGATTCAAACTTGAGATACCTACAGCGGATTGGTATATTCATAAAGTAATCGCTATCGAAAAACAACATCAGATGTCAGACTGCTGATCGTGGTCGTGGGTTCGATTACCACAGAACATAAACATTAATTATGTGATAATCATAAGTGTTTGTGTTTGTTTGGGTGTTTCTTAGACATTTCCAAAATAAATGTAAACGTATTATATCCATTGTCTAGTACAAGCTTTGCTTAGTTTGGGACTAGATGGTGCTGTGTAAAAATATCAAAAATATTTATTATGTTAGCCAAATAAAATTAGACGTTCGTACAGCACAAGAATACGGTAAAACAATTCAATAAAAATATGAGTGACGTTTAAAAGAACACAGTGGCTAGGTTGCGCGGGATAGCATTTATAAACGTATGTTTTTATACCTGCACGTTCACGTTGGAACATATTATTTGTTGTGTAAATATCCAACTGTGAATTCACACGCGGTGAAGAAAAAACATATTTTTATTTACATTCGAAAGCGTATTATGGTAATATGGAGTATAATGGATGGTAAAATGTGGTTGGTAAACCAATTGTGTCAAACACGTGTAACGTGTCAGTTTTTAATGTATTATTAAATAGACATAGTTTTTTTCAATTAATTCGATAAATACTGTTAAATCGTGATCGTAAGCACGACTGATACGCTCGACGTCCTCAGTTCGATTCCTAGGTTGAGCAGTGTTTTTGGGTTTTTCTTTGGTATTCTCAGCAGCAGCTCGGAGTTTGAATGTGTGCCCGGTTTCGGATAGCCTCGACTATGCCATTGGACCTAAACATACCTGAGAACTGTGGGTGTACATTAGTACACCTTTAATCCTTGGGGTACTACATACGTGATGGTATGTTATATATGAAAAATTCATGATCCTAGCCTTTTCTCTTACTGTGCTGGGTTCCGTTTCCACTCTAACCAGATGCAGCTTAAAAAATGAAGCAGAAATAAGCTTGCGGAGGTCTGACGGCAGTACCGTCTAAAAAACTGATATTCAGTCACATTTAGTTGGACTAGAAGCAAATCTGAGTGGCTCAAAAACTCTCGAAATGTTAATTGAAATTTCCCATTCATGTCTGGATTTGCAGCCAGTATTCACTATTTGAAAAGTTAGTTTCAAAACAAAGTAATGTAACGAGATACTGACGTGTGACGAGACAGAATTCCGCGAATCTCAGCTGTAATTACAAATAAACTCTGCACTAGCTCCACGTTCGTAGCGTCCATCGGAATTTTCAGTGAATGGGTGGCAGCTGACAGTTTTGATATTGAAATTTCCGTTGCACGAGAAATACGCGCAGTTTGTTTATAAACACTGGACCATGAAACACATGGCGTAAGTAAACAAAGCGATTTCATGATTTGTTTTTTTAATATTCCAAGTTATTAAGCCTTTCATTGTCAGTGAACTGGAGCGTATTACGTTCCTTTCTATAAATCGAGTGCAATATTCACCGAGAATTTATTTCCAATACTCGGCTTAAACTCTTTATTCTTAAAAGCATTTTTCTTTTACATTTCTTTTTACTATTTGCTTGACCTTTGGACTACCATTGTTGTGTACTACTGTTTATTGACTGAAGGTTAAGTTCAAACGATAGATATGTAATCTATTATTTTCAGCTTTGAGAGATTATCATTTGGTCTCCAATTATTCGGCATTATTCCGTATTTATTTAAGAGGGTTAAACCCTCATTAGGCATAAAAGATATTTATAAGAACTTGAATTCGTTCGAATTCTTTTATTTATATTCTTCCTCGGACCGTATTTTTGATGAGTATGTATGATTAAGATGGTTAGAGATAGGTAACTTAAGATACAGCTCAATGTTTTTTAAAAGTTATTTTATTTCAATATGCTCCGGTTAGCAGTTGCTACGAATTAATAGCTAGTAATCGTAGTCGTTACGAAGTAGTTAAACTTTAACGTGTCTAACGTGTTGGGCACCTCTTTGGTTATATTCTAAACTAGAAAATTTGTGAGAAGATTATTTATATGAAAGTGGTAAATTAAAATACTATTAAGAGTTTCGTTTGATTTTGAATGAAAACTATTGTGTTTGAATTTCAGTTTTGTAAACGTAAACTGTTGAAGATGCTTACTTGCTTTACAAGGTTAGATTAATTGATTATGACCAATAATTCAGAGTATAGTACTATTTATATTTATATGTTACTACGCGATCTTTTCATAGTATATATACATTGAAACTTTAAAACGGTTAATTGAATTTAATTAATGCTTTTATTTACAATGAGCTTCTTAGGGTGCAATGTTTTTCTGGTTATCAACATTTTTATAAAATTATGTTGTTATAATGATTTGTATATTGAGTCTCGGACCGTTTTAAAATTAATCTTAGTATTGTTTTTTGTAATAAATTTTGATTAAATATTGGTTTTGTTTTCCGATAAATTTAGTAGACTATAATTTTTATCCAAACTGTTGATTTCCACGGATAGATTTTTCTTTTAAATAATTGTGGACGGTCGCTAGCAAGAATCTAGATGATTTTTATTTGTTTCATTTCATATAATTATTATATTTCGAGGTAATTTTAGTTAGTCTACGTTGATTATGGATTGGACTTGTTTACTATTATTGAATAGTAGATTATTTACTTTAATAAACCGATCTAGTGTATATAGATTATCGTGTTGACTGTTATAGAAGATTTTAAATCTCTATCTTCTTTACCCCAAATTGTTAAGTAATTCGCATTGCAATACACTGTGACCTGTGAACCGTAGGTAGTCAGGTCACAGGCACGATACTTTCACGTAACCCTACTCCCGAGGACTCACTTCAATTGTCCATTTGTGATTCACACGGTGTCTCCGACGATATTGCGGCTATGAAACATGCATTAACAGTCGCCTCGCTGTACACTGTGACGCTTAGCTTAAGTCGCAACTTAGCAACGCAAAGCCTTAAATCTAAGGTAATGGGATTCTATTACAATGTTTCAGGGTGTCGTTAAAGATATCGGAGTACACGCCTATCAGTACCTAACTCACTCGTGCCAAGAATTTTGGACATTAATAATTTAGGATGCGAAAATTTTTAACAACTGTTTTTTTTTAATACAGGGATCAGCCGCCTCCCCTGCACCCTCCCCCTGCTTACGATATCGACGAACGCACTTTAATGAACGAAACTGTTTTACTGATTCCAATTGAATACTGCATAGTGGTGCGTGCATACTGTTCCGGCCGTCCTCTTTTATAAATGATGTCACGTACCTGGTCGTGAGCTGAATGCAGGATTTGCGGTGGTGCGGCTGGTGACTGAGGGCAGCAGCGTTGTCCCACCTCATCCACCTCGCGATTAGCTGCAAAGCATTTCCAGCTGGTCTGCTGGGGTCAGCGGGACAGTTGGTTTAATACACATGGGGCGCGAGCGAGTCTAGGCGGCGAGCCGATGGGCGTAAGTGAACGCGTGTATCGCGAGCCTGCCGAGCGCGGCCGCGACTCTCGCGCGTTTAATTCGACTCAACTCGTGTAGGTCAATGCGGTACCGAAGGAGCCTCGCGCATGACTAGATCGGGGTTCGAATGGCCCAGCGGTTGCCGAACATTGCGCTCCTCGGAAATAATGCGCACAATCGATATATAAGGCGTGCGCTGCGGTGCGCATGGAACCAACCCCGTGCGGACATACGACACCCTTTATTTATATGATGACGTTTGAAATCGACGTCATAATGAAAATTGAGCGAGCGATTTTGGCCAGAGCGCGCGGAAAAAGCGCACGGGGAGCGAGCCAGCGCGCGGTTCACTCGCTCGCCAAAGCTCCGTAAACACAGCCTTCGCGCGCCGCAACACAAGCCCGCCAGAAGTTCAATTGAATTCTACCAACTTTAATAAGTAAAACGCTTTTCTGTTAAAAGGCTTATTAAAAATCAGAACTATGGATAACCAATTACCAGAATCAATATTAAGCTTTTGAAATAACTTTCGATACTTTTACTTAACCTTTTTCTAAACTAACTACTGAAATCAATAACAAATGCATATTATTTATAGTATTGATTATAAAAATCTTTCATGTTGAGTAACAGTGTATATTATTACTTGAGCAAATAAAGTAACGTTTGGCAGCTTGAGATTCAGCCGACGTTCGCTAAATATTATTATAATTTATATTACGCTCGTTAAACTGGGACGCATTTGTGTTTCCGTGGAATTAGAATGCATTATTGAGTAGACCGAGGACAGAGCAATGGTTACCGCGGGTGAAACTTTGGGGCGGAAATTTATCCGTCTCTTTTTCCAGCGATTGTTAGAAGAGGAACGACGTAGCCTCTCCCTCCTCTTTCACAGTTGCGGCAGTTTTTAACTAGGGGTAAACCCCGCGAGAGATAGTTAACTCTTAAAACTTCTACAGGAACTTTTCCGGTATATTGTATTTCAATAATATTGAAACAAGTTTTGTGGTAAATTGAATAAGGTTTTTTAGGTGAACCTTAATGGTTAATGAAAGTATTGTATTGTTTCATCTTCACCGTCTAACTGACCAAATCTACACTGCGCCATGCCGTATAATAACTTTATTGGATCCTAAACTAATCTAAGTATAAACAAATATCAGAGTTTGTTTCGAAGTTTCTACTAAAAATTAGTCAGATTCTATGCCAGCGCCATCTAGTTTCAAAAACTAGAAACATTGACTTATGAGAGTAATAAAAGAGATAATTGTATTCCTTTCATTAAAAAAATATATATATACTTATCTACAAAATAGTAAGTTTTTGGTATGGCGTATCTTCAGAGCTGACGGTTACATCAATAAACGAGGCCAACAAAAATTAAGTTTAAGTCAAAATAAACAGTAGAATGACAAAAAATTTAAGGTTTTATTAAATTAAATTTAAGGATTTAACCTAAAATTTTTAAAATCAGTCCAAAACGTTATTTATAATATAGTAACGAACTGTCCAACCACGACTAAATCAACAAGTTTCACTTGTACACCTATTGTAAAATATGAATAGGTTCATCAAGTTCAATAGCGGTCGCGACCTTACAGAAATAGAATGCAACCGGCTATCATTGAATGAATTTCCAGAACAGAAATAGTTTGATCGAACTGAAAATTTCATGTGGCATTCTAAAATAAAACGCAGTACGTCGAATATAGACTGGACAGCGACACCGGTTGCTGTTATAAAAGTTCGGAGTAGTTTACGTTTGTAGTAAAAAGTTATTGAGACAGTTCTGCATGTTTTTTAAAACTTTTTTATAAATTATTTATTTGCAACTATACGATGCTTTTGCGCTCGGGAAGTGTAATAAGCGTAAGTACCACTTCAAATAAGGAGGAGAAAGAAAGAAATTGGACAAGAAAGTTTATTTAAATAATATAAAATTTGTTTATATAGTATTTAATTTTTATTTATTAATTCATCAATGATGAGCTGAAACCGCCGAGACAAATGACATCAGAATCGGCCATGACGTTGGCAATTGTAATAAATGAAATTTCTGACGTATACAGCAACAAATAAATTCCTATAAGATTATGTAGAATAGTATTCATTTTTATTATAAACTTTCTAAACCAAACTAAACTATTGGATAGTTTAGTTTATTTAAATCACCTATTGGATATTTATTACACTTTATTTGAACTATTTTTTTAAACGATGAACAGTATATTATGGAGCCTATTGCCATTAACCGGGCATAAATCCAAACTCCGAGCTGCTGTGGAGAAATTCATAGAAAAACTCAATTAGAATGCTCGAGCCGGGTGTCGAGCTTAGGACCTATCAGTCGCACTTACGGCAAACAGAGTAGGTAATGAGGCAGATAAATATAGAAAGAAGAAAGAAAAACAATACACATACAGCGGTTATAGAGCTATAGAAATAGCAAGCAGTCAATATTGCTATAATAAAATGTCGGTCAATAATAATGAACGTAGGTACCTACCTAATTTATTTGCAGTATAACGACTATAAATACTACTGTACCTACAGTTATTTCAAAGTGCAACGCTGGCGCTGTGTAAATTTTCAATTGCATTAGGATGCGATCTGACTGTGCAAACAGTTTGCATACCACTAAGGCAACCTTCTGATTGCTGGTGAGGGAAACTACGATTATTGACTATCTACCTACTTTCATAAGACTTTTTTCACTCTTTCATTGAAGAAATAAAATTGCTCAATGCAAGGATTTTCTCTTTACCGTGATAATTTGTATATTTTTTCATACACGAACACGGACTGTCAACATAACTATCTGAAGAGGTAAACTATACAAATATTCGTATCGTGTAAGAATCGAACCCCGCGACTCGCAGCGCAGAAGCCATTTGCTCAGCCATAACTGTTATTTGTGCTATCGAAAAATTTAATATACGTTTCTGTGGGAATTAAATCAATAAATATTAATACACTCACATCATCAAGCCTGCATTCTCGTAAGGGGTAGGTTACAGTTTGCCAACATGCATTAGTCTCGCGTGATAAAAAGTATTGAGGTTTTCCGAGTACAAATCCAAACTGTGAACTCCTGAAAATTAATAAATAAAACATGGAAATAAAATGGCATTCGCTTTTAAATGCTTACTGTTTTTATTCCGCCGCATTTTGTTAGATTAAAAACAGACCCTAAAATAGGTAGTTAAGTTACAGTATTAGATGCAAATAAATCAACAGTTTCCAATCAACTTTAATCTTGTTATGTCGAACTGGAAATTGTATTTATTGTTTTTTAAGTAGATCCTCTTTCAGCACTCACGGAAATAATTCAATAATATCAATCTACCAGAACGCTGACCTAGGGTTGGCGAATCCAGGCTCTTGTAAATTAAATATTATTTACTTTCTTTTTGTAGCAATCATCATAAAATAAACTAAATGAGGATAATATTAACAGTGATAGCCTAGTGATATGTTTGGACATATAATTGGACTACCAAGTCGAAGGTTTCGAGTTCAAATCCAAGGTGCGCACCTCAGACTTTTCCAAATCATATGCGTATTAATAATTAATTATCACTCGCTTAAAATGGCGAAGGAAAACATCGTGAGGAAACCTGCATACCTTAGAGATTTTCTCGATGTCGTGTGAAGTCTGCCAACCCGTACGCCGGCGTGGAGGACTACAGCCATATCCCTCTCATTCTGTGAGAGGAGACCTGTGCCCAGCAGTAGGACAGTAAGTACATGTGCTGATGATGATGATGAGGATAATGTTATTGAGATATGATGTGTTATATGACAAGGATTCACATTATACAAGTATGGACGAAACGGTATGAATTAACCGTTCATCTTGTACAGAACGATGAAGAACTTTATTCAAGAATGGTTTCAAGCATGAATACGGAAAGAGGAAAGAAGGATAGACAAGACAAATATTTGTATGACCAACATTTTCACAGTTGTTCCGGGTTGTTTGTGTATGTGAAAGTTTGTGTTTGTAAACGCACCCACGTGCCTAGTGTGGGGCAACGGTTAAAAAAAAAAAGAAAAGAAATAGGAGGTAAGGAAATTACAAAAATGAATACAATGATGAGTTGACGACTCGTACAGGATTATGAGAAATACATGGACCTGAAATAATGATCCGTCTTGTTACCGAACATAGATTACAGTACTTTTTTCGATTTAAAAATCAGAAAAACCGTTAATGGTTTTTTTATCAGTGAATATGCATTGTAAGTCTGTCATGGTCTCAAATCCCATGGACTATAATGCAAATGAAGGCAAGTGTTGTTTTTAGTCGGTTAGTATGTAATCCTGGATGATTCATTAAGATTTTTGATAAGTACTTTTAAGCTATTTATGGTTCTTTCCTCAAAAGGCCATTTCAGACTCTGTATTGTAACACTCACAAGTTTGCTAATATTCTATGTCTGGACTTTAAAAGAGACTATGATTCTCTGAGTTTGTTTCGGTGTTTCTTCTCAGAGTTTCTCAAGAATTGCCGGATTCATTTAGCTTAAAAAAAATTAATACATTGACTTGTAAAAGTGTCTTTAAAAGATCTATTTGCAGAAATAAATATAGGTTATTTATGATAATACCTAATTGAAACCATGAGTACCTAATAAAGAAAAACGAAGCATTCATAGTTACTCGCGGCGATGTAAAAGATTTAATTTGTGGGACTGGTGTCGCCATCTAGTGTTGAGTAGCGAGAACATCGTATGAACATTCTCACGAACATCCGCCGTTCGGATGGATACTCCTCTCCGTACCCAATGTCAAGGCCACGGGGTTAGTAAGCCATTTCGACATGACCACGATATTGTCCCTCTTGTATTTGTAAAGCTGCATAAAAAATCGAAATCATTGAGTGATAGCAACCTGCAAAGGATGACATCAACTGACTAATTAGTCTTTTTTTAAGAAAAGAGATACTCCAATAGTTTTGTGGCCAATTTGCGCGGCGATACTGTTACGGGGCGGTGTGGCGCGGGGGGGAAGCGTACCTATATAAGTAAGCGAGTAGCCCGAATGCGGGCACAAAACCGATTCATGCGCAAAGCCACGGGCGCCCCTTGGTACGTACGCAATAGGGACCTTCACTTAGACCTAAAACTGCCTACCATCAAGCAGTTTATGAAACGCGCCTCTAAGCGCTATTTCGATTTGGCCCCCCTTCACCCTAATCCCCTTGTGGTCAGTAGCGTAGACTACAAACCCTCTCAGATAAGTAGAGTGCGCCGCCCAAGGCACGCACTCACTTACCCTGACGACCAAATCACCCTAGCGCAGGAGTCAAACAGAGTGACTAGCACTCTCAAAACACACGCACAAAAACGCCGCCCGATATACCGTCCTCGCCGGCGAGGCCCGTCGCGAAGACCCCTTAACGGTAATCCTCCCCGTCCCTTGCTCGAGCCGGCCCGTGCCGAGCCAGTAGCTTTAAATTCGCCCCTAAATAATTTAAACCCAGATCCAGCCGTCCCTAGCTGCCCCCCCAGCAACGCCCTAAGCCGAGGTCCGAGTCCCGCAGGGGACACCCTTAGCTGTGTTGCTTAGTTTATAAGTTGCCCCTGGCTGGAGGCATTTGGTGCCTCGCCACCTAGTCCGGTTAAGTTTTTAAAGCTCCCTCGAGCTAAAAACTATGTCCGACCTAAAAAAAAAAAAAAAAAAAAAAAAAAAAACGAATGCGGGCAGACGCATGAGGGCAGACGTCGTTTTCAGTGGTACCGCTGCATAAAAATGTTTTGCATAATTTCTTAGCGTAGCGATATCTATGATCACATATTATTATATAGTATACGACATTTTAAATGTGTTAGGCTTTGTGAATTAATAAATATTTGCTATCTCTGAACACGCTACAAACTATCCTATAAAATTATTAGCCTCTGAGTGACCCCGGTCTACCCTCACAGAGTATCAAATTAAAAGTACTTAGTATCCAATATCCTTTTAAGAAATTTAAGTCGTACTTAATTATGTAATAGCACCAGATCGAAATTCAAGGGTTTACAACCAAAATTTATTGAAGCAGAGATTTTAATAGCGTTTTCATGATTATTATATCTCAAATTCCTCTAAGACTATTTATTCATTTCCCATTTAATTTCAAACGCGTACCGTTTTCGGTGAGCTTAAGTTACGCCATGCCCATGAACAAAGCATAAGGACTAAATTTCGGTAGCTGGCGTAGAATTCCTTTCCGCACGGTCAGTTTTACGTGGTTCTTTTCCGTATTAGTAATTCAAATCCCAACTATAATATTATAAATGCAAAGCTCTGTCTGCCTGTCTTGCTTTCATGCCTAAACCACTGAACTAATTTTAATGAAATTGGGTACAGAGATAGAACCTTGGATAATGCTACCTATTGTCAAAAATAGCTCCTTGAGATGCGGGGAAACACACGGACAGTAGCTAGTAATTTAAATGCACACATTCCTGTAGATTCGATTTCAAAAGAAATATGCAAGAATCGCAGCAAGTGGCGTTCTTAGTTTCTGCCTACCCCCATGGGAAAAAGGCTTGAGTGTGTGTATGTATGGATTTCTAATATAGTACATATAAAGTAGAAGCGTTACTGTAGTATATCCAAGGCACGCACCTCTGACTCTTTGAAATCATGTGCGTATTAATAATTACTTATCACTCGCTTAAACGGTGAAGGAAAACATCGGGAGGCAACCTGCATGCCTTACAGATTTTATCGACGGCGGGTGAAGTCTGCCTATAACCTCATCCCTCTAATTCTGTAAGAGGAGACCTGTGCAGTGGTAATTGTCCCACTGCTGGGCATAGGTCTGAATCATATACTGATATGGTTCGATGATGATGATTGTAGTACAGACGCCAGCAGGTCACGCTATCCAAAACTGTCAAATTTTCCCAATCGAATATGAACCATATTTAAACTTACCATTTTAAATTAAAGTTGAAAATCAATCAAAGAAATTTGACATATTGTGGTAGCTTGATGTACAGGCCTCAGCGTTAGTTGCGGTTGCACTTACGTAGGTCATTATCGAACCAAGTCTTATAACCTGCCCAGTAAACAAACACCAAAATGAACTGACAAAGTTATGTTGAGTTTTATAATAATAGGCAGAGATATGTCTAAGTCCACGCGGGTGATAGATTATGTAGGTAGATGTATGTCGGTTATTGTTTAATGTATTTCTGTAATGTTTCTTTGAAGCAGTTCTATATCATAGATTAAGATTTCCGAACGAAAGTCATGATCTATGGTACTGTTAATATAATATAAACTACATGGTTACTCTTTTAAATCATAGTTTTGTACAATGATGTTCGATACAATCCCTACTAATATTATAAATGCGAAAGTAACTCTGTCTGTCTGTCTGTTACGCTTTCACGTCTAAATCACTGAACTGATTTTAATGAAATTTGGTACAGGGATAGAGTTGACCTTGAGAAAGAACATAGGATAGTTTTATCTCGGACTTTTGAAGAGTTCTCTTGGAAACGCGATATAACCGAACTCGACGCGGGCGAAGCCGCGGGCGGAAAACTAGTAATTTATAAATTGGATATTTACTACTACTATTACAATAATATAATTAAACTATACTTGTACAGTAATATGATTACATCGATCTAATAAAAGTATTGTTACGCCGGATACGTACTAGAACGACTGAGATGGCTCACGAAGGTTCTAGAAACGCGTGGAAGTTTAATCTCGACACTCGCGTAGGTATAGGTAGGTACTTATATCTATAAGTGCCTATAACAATACCTCAAGGACACGCGGCTCGCGACACAATAGGCCGAGGTCGACGCCGCCCGCGAAACAATAGGCGCGCGAGTACCTACTCGTATTTTTTGTAGCATTTTCTGGATTATTCGATTCTGAAACTTTCTGAGCCATATAAATAGCGGTCCTAAGGGGCCGGCAAGGCTCCCCCCGTCCCTTGCTCGAGCCGGCCCGTGCCGAGCCAGTAGCTTTAAATTCGCCCCTAAATAATTTAAACCCAGATCCAGCCGTCCCTAGCTGCCCCCCCAGCAACGCCCTAAGCCGAGGTCCGAGTCCCGCAGGGGACACCCTTAGCTGTGTTGCTTAGTTTATAAGTTGCCCCTGGCTGGAGGCATTCGGTGCCTCGCCACCTAGTCCGGTTAAGTTTTTAAAGCTCCCTCGAGCTAAAAACTACGTCCGTCAAAAAAAAAAAAAAAAGCCGGCAAGGCAGTTCAATTGTGGACACGGACAAGTGAAGATCGAATCGAATTACGAAGTGACTACAGTGCGATAGTGAATTGTGAAGTGAACTAGTATAGCGACATACTGGTGATTTGTGTTTTGTATTCGTGTGAGCAATTAAAGTTTTGATTGTTTATCGGTTAAATTGGTGTCATTTAATTTATCCCGAACCCCAGCTCGTAACAGTATCAAGAGAAATACTTAACAACACAAGAAATCACAATCACATAATAACAATGGCATAGTAACAATCAAAGTACTCAATTAACTTTGGCATCCAGCGACCAATCCTTGAATAACTGATTTTGATGATTACCTCCTATATAATACTTTATCCAAACAATTTCTTCCAATCACAGATTATAGATACATTAACGCCAAATAACTTTAAACACTGATGATAACATTTAGATCCAATTCAGTAAAACTGTCTTAAAACATGGTATGATATTTAAGTATGAATGAAAACCAATAAACTGGTAAGCTTCAACTCAATAAAACATGTATCAATTGACTTTACTATAATCAGTTGAAATAACAAAATAAAACCTGAGAATTATTTTCCAAATATAATAAATCTCTCTAATATTTATCATATTATTATGTTAAGAAGAAAGTAACTAGGTATGTAGTTTATATTAAATAAACAGTACCATAGATCATGACTTCGTTCGGAAATCTTAATCTATGCTATAGAACTGCTTCAAAGAAACACTACAGAAATACATTAAACAATAACCGACATACATATACCTACATAATCTATCACGGGCGAAGTCGCGGGTAGAGCTAGTTTTAAAAAAAACTTGAGAGGTGTCAAGGGACACCCGGATGGAACGAAGTTCCTTTCATTAAAATTTAATAATTAAAAATAAAAAAACCTGTATACACTCAACAATTCACAACGCGCGAAATTCAAATATTGTCATTCACTCAATAATATTTGAATGCTTGTCAACAATATTTGAATTTCGAAAAAAGTGTCGTGACAACTTTTCGTAAGAATTTTTTCCGTCTAGCCCCCTTTCACAACGCGCGATAAGGAACTTCGTTCCAATAAATAAGTAATTATTTATCACCACGAAATAATATTAAATATTCCGTAACGCGTACCCTCGCGCTGCAGCCGACGACTGTAAAGTTGCCGGCCACAGAGCAGCCAAAATAGAATAGAAATAAACACATTTATAGCGAAAGAGACGGAATGGATCTAGAATATTTAGTTACCTCACTTCAAAGTAACACTCAGCTAATTAGAACTTGTAGTAGAGTACGAAACTATCTTCGTTCCGCGGAAAAGCTCTAATAAAATTGTTTAAAATAGATTTACTGCTAATGTGTACGAATAATTCATGAATGATGATACAAATGGGTATTACTCTGTTTTAAATCAGTCTTGAGGTCGTAAATTTTATAGGAATAAGTATCCCTAAAAACTATTTTTTATTTATGATTCTCAATTTTCGCGCGAAAAGGCTAGCCGCCATGCTGTTTCAATAAGCAATAGCTTAAAGCACCACAAAATATGGATAAGATTCAACGTTTCTCTACATACAGTACATAAAGCCCGTCACAGACGTAGCTTTAATATATATTAATATATCAAGATATATTTATTAATAGTATAACTAAAAAAATTTAAAAAAAATATTTTGCCCTCACTCGGTCTACGGTCGTCGTTGAATATCAATATGCCAAAATATACCGAGATATATATGTCGACATATGTTGGTGACGTCATAGAAATATTATATTTTAGCTGAAAATTTATATAGAAAATACGTCGTAAAACGCCTTGCTATGGATTCATATTAAAATTATGTTTATTATAGCTACGTCTGTAGCGGGCTTAAACGGTCAGATCATCTGATGATATCATCATCAACCCATTTATTGTCCCACTGATGGACATGGAACTTCTCTCAGCATTCTGATAGGAGAATTGCCAATAGTTATTAATGATTTACGGTTACTAATTATTGCGAAACGTTTAAGATGTAGATGCCTGCCTTGGATTCGAACTTGAGACCAAAGACGTAGCAATCCAAAGTCCAGTGTTCATATGACTGGGCTGTCACTGTTGAATATCAATCCGCGACATCTGTCTGTAGAAACAGTTAAAAACTTCGTAGCTCCGTAGGCTACTACGAACTTTGGTTCGCTACACGGCGTAGCTAGTTCGTAGCTACGAACGACAGTTCAAATGACAGTTACTAGATGGCGCGAGTTCAATAATAATTATTTTTGGGGTATTTTATTTTTCAATTGATGGATAAACTTTCAGTATGTATTTAAAAACTAGTTTCTGCCCGCGACTTCGTCTGCGTGTACTTTACCTGGATAAAAAGTAACGTCGTTCAGTTGTCTGAAATTTTTAAATTTTCTACACAATTTATATAATTTTTCTTTCTACAAGCTATTATAAAATGTAACAATAAAGATGAATGAAATCGGTAAAGTCAAGTTATGGCGTGACCTAAGTAAATAGGGATTCATTTTTATTTAAATACATTAACTGCCGCACTTCATATATGAAATATCATCATTTGTTTTTCGTAGTTTTCATGAAAGAAAAAGACACCGGACACGAACAGCTAGTTATTAATAAAATCGTTATTAAAAAGTTAGCTAATTATTAAACTCAACAGACAACTCGTACAGACTAATCGTATCACTTGCCCTTTTTTATAATACGTAATATCCTCTTGGAACCTCCGCCACCCGGGGAAGTGGCTGGGTATGTCCGACTCGTACCCACTAGAAACCACACTTGCCCGCACCTACCCTATTGTCAAGGTAATTGGGTCCATGAAATTCGTCACGACGATGACAGACTGTGGTCCACCTGTTTACCTGTCCAAAGTAAATCTACTGCTGAGTGAAGGCATCTTCTCTACCCCGCCACTGTTGCAGATCTTGAGCAAGTCGCACCCACTGATTCCCCACTGCCCTCACAATATCATCCGACCATCGGCTGGTGGTCGGCCCTGTGATTGTTTTATATCCTTTATACTTAGGCCGAATGGTGGCTACCATTCGGCCTAAGTAATGAATATTTTGAAATAATGAATACCTTCAAATAACAAAATCAGTAATAAAAAAAAGTATATCAATGTCATGTTTTAATTTTAATTAACTTTCAGACTAAAATATAGATATTAAATGTCAATATGGTAAATAGAATTATAGTATATCTAATAATTATTATTATTGGTATACTTTCTTATCACTTATGGCCCTTACTCTTTGGAATTGCTCAACTATCTAGACGTAAGTACCTAAGTAAATAATACAAAATACTAGATTTGCTATATTTTTTTGCCAATTTTGTACAGTAAATAAATAAGATTGCTATAATAGTAATAAATATTTCGGTTTTTTTTTACATCAGCAGTAGATACCCAACTATATAACGTTGTGTAATAATTATCTTAATTTCATAATTTAATAAATGTATGTATTCTTTTAAAAAAAAAAAAATTGCTTAAACTATATAACAAAATTAATAAACAGTTTAAAACCTATAATATTATGTATTTATAAAAAAATATATCGAAGTAATATAATCCATAGTCTCTATATAAACTATTTATTATTAACTTATTGGTTTTAAATTGGTTTTTCATGCCGCAATCGGTATCGTTGACTTTGGTTACAAGCTATGTACATACCAACTTATAATATATTTGCGTATTTATTAACAGATGTCACAAACTTGACATTACTCTATGTACTCCTAGTAGAAATACTCTGCCAACATCACCGTGTCAAGAGGCCTACTACAAAAATTCAAACCGAAGCTTCGGGATCGAAATGAAGTGTGTATAATTATAATTAATCTTATTACGATTTAATAAATAATTACATAAAGTTAATTCGTAATTTGCCTGTTCTGTTAAACAACATAATAACATTTTGGAGTAGGCTCAACGCGAATAGAATGCAAAACGTGAATCTGACGAACTACGATAAGTTGAATAAAGTAGTATTTCGGAGTAGGCCCCCAGAGTTAGCCAACTTAAGTTGGCGTAGCGCATGCGTAGGTGGGGCATCGCCGCAACGTACGACCTTTAAATTACTCCTCACTGTTTATGTGCTCCTAGTGGAATATTCGCCTAGACGATTCGCCTAGACGATTCGCCTAGACGATTCGCCTAGACGATTCGACGGCCGCAACGTACGACCTTTAAATTAATCCTCACTGTTTATGTGCTCCTAGTGGAATATTCGCCTAGACGATTCGCCTAGACGATTCGACGGCCGCAACGTACGACCTTTAAATTACTCCTCACTGTTTATGTGCTCCTAGTGGAATATTCGCCTAGACGATTCGACGGCCGCAACGTACGACCTTTAAATTACTCCTCACTGTTTATGTGCTCCTAGTGGAATATTCGCCTAGACGATTCGCCTAGACGATTCTTCGACGGCCGCAACGTACGACCTTTAAATTACTCCTCACTGTTTATGTGCTCCTAGTGGAATATTCGCCTAGACGATTCGCCTAGACGATTCTTCGACGGCCGCAACGTACGACCTTTAAATTACTCCTCACTGTTTATGTGATCCTAGTGGAATATTCGCCTAGACGATTCGCCTAGACGATTCGACGGCCGCAACGTACGACCTTTAAATTAATCCTCACTGTTTATGTGCTCCTAGTGGAATATTCGCCTAGACGATTCGCCTAGACGTTTCGACGGGTCGCTGCCGCCTCGACAGCGGCAGCCAAGTTATGGAGCTACCAACAATGAACAATAAAATTGAATTATTGCTGAATTTGTATGAGTACTCTGGCAGCGCTATTTATTCACATCAGTGTTATTTTTATTCTGCAATAAATCGGAAAAGAATCATCGAGATTTACTTATCAAAACTTAAACTTAATATGTAACTACTTGAAAAAAAAAACTCCGTAAAGGCCTACGGTTCACCGCTAGTTCACCTGATGTTAAGCGACACTGCGATCTACAATAGATTGCGCTTGCCTAGATGAGACCCCCACTCGTGATTTAAAAACACCAAGATTTATAACTATCTATCGGGGAAGAACCACTCGGGAAGCGCATTCCACATTTCATATACACGGTTGTTGTTATTTGGCAAATAAAGATTTATTAGGTACTGATTATTATCATAATAAATGCAAATAAATTGCAACAAGCAATCATAAAACCTTGGTTCTTATCTACATAAAAACTGTGGATAACTGATGTATACTTTGACTAAGATTTCAAAGGCAAAGTACGCTCAAAGATCGAAAAAAAATGATCTGCCAACTTCCCGTAGCAGATCATTGTCCAGCAGATCATAAACAAATGTGATTTTATTGTGAATTCAGCTGAGTTCTATAGTTCCTGATACTTTTCAAGAATAGTACTGGCGTTTGTTTTAAACTCAAGTGGCAGCATAATTTTCCAAGTTGTGTGGAAAAATCGAAAAATATCTATTTCAATAGTTTCAACCCACTCTAGAGGCTAGAACTTTCATAAATCCATATGAGAACTACGATGTGAAACCTGATTTGATTCCACAACTCGAGGTCCAGTCCCAGCAGATCATGGACATATGGGTGAAATTAAAAAAAAAATATTTTAATCGTTTCATACCACTCAAAAGCATAGAACTCTCTTGTTTCGTTTTATTTCTGTTTACAGTTGTAGCATGACCTTTCCACAGCCATGCATTCATCGATTGCTTCTTGAATTAAATGAAAACCGCGGAACAGAATAATATTAGTATTTACAAAAGTGTAGGCTATTTGTAAATCCGTAGGAACATTCAACGCTAGATGTATCTATGCTTGCTTCTTTTTTGAAGAGGTACTGCGCTAAATGAAATGCATTGCACTCCACTTCAAAACGCATACCTAATGTTCCTTGTATACGTCGCGTCGTGAGCGTATCTTGAACAATTGAAATGCCTGATAATATGTTTGTGCATTCAACATAATGTTCTCGAAATATTTTTTTTTGTATCACTTACACTATGCGCCAAATGAATGATAGGGTCAGTCAAATGATCAGAGCAGATTTAATTTGCGAAAAGCCCGCTAAAAACAACCTGAAAATCGCATCAAATGTACTCCTTATGTACTCCTTATGTACTCCTTATTTACTCCTTTTGTACTCGTTATGCACTCCTTATGTACTCTTTATGTACTAACCTATGTACTCCTTATGTACTCCTTATATACTCTCAACAATATTTTATATAGATTTCAGACACTACGTGGTTACATACTTACCTTCTTATTAGTTCCGAAACGTCGGTTTTAATAATATAAATAAAACGCGATAAAATCCGTAAAAAGTAGTTTTATTTCCACGGCAATCATTGAATAGCTAAATATTTTTGTTCATTATGTTGGCAGCATTTTAGTCCTTATTTTGGCATAATTTAGTCCTTATTGCCTAGGTTTCCCCGTCTACGTTATTTCCATAACTTTGGCTGCCGCTGTGCCGCTAGTCATTTATTCGGAGGCTACCGCTGACACGACAGCGATCCGTAGGCTGGTACATCACATCTAAATCTACTAGAAGCACATAAAAATTAAGGGGCTATAATGTATTGAGTCATACTTTGCCACGTTTTGGTAGCGCTATTATCAAATCTGTGACCTCATACGAGCCCTCCAATCGTCCACAAATTTAGCGAATTTATGGACAATCTGTGTGCAAACATGATAGGTATAGATTGCTCTGGAAGTGTACATTCCGAAAAAATAAAAATAAACTCCGTACGTTCTCCTACTGCAAAACCACAACGATAGAGTCGATTTACGTACTTACGCGTTAATAATTTCTAGTCTTGCATTGAACTTAGGTACTCCTTAGCGTTATCTATCAATCTGTTGTTTGATAGTAGGTTTATTAATAAATAGTTATACGTATAGGGATACTACATTATTATTTTGCATCGTTATTGGTTTTCATCTGAGGTTTGGTTTTGTAGTAGTCCCGATGACGCAGCAACGTTGGCAGAGTATTTCTACTAGGAGCACATAAACAGTTGGTACCGGCCACTACGAATAATCCAAAGGTTTTTAAATTTGCAAACATTGAGTTTTACGAAATTTCGTGTGTGGATTTAAAGTTTAATATTTTGATAAATAAGAATTATTTTATTTTTAAATTATACAATAGTCTATGATAGCCTGAAGGACCGTCGTAATATATGTCTGCGACATCTATCGGAACTCGAATATAACGTTGTCCCGTCTAGTCAGTCAGTCAGTGATGTCTAGTGCGGCATGAGACAGAAAGATGGCGCTATTACAAATTTGGGTTAGACTATATTTTAGAAATTATGAAATTAATCACTGGATAATGTAGTATTTTTTTATAATTTGTATCTTAACAATAAACGGGCAAGATGATTTTAACCTACTGTGACGTCCGCCATATTTTTTTTTATACGACGGTCATTAGTGTTTTTACGGTTATTATTGCGGAGACAGAACACTGATAAGCAAATACCTTACCTTCTTGATAGTTTTCAGATAAAAAAGAAACCAAAAAAGGTAAATTTGTAAAACCGCTGCGATCCCTATTGGGGTGCGTTTGAGAGCATGTATATCGCCGGCGAAGTGTCAATTTTATTATCTTCTTAATTTTTTTGAGAAATTGCCTTTCGTTAAATAAGTATAAATATTTGTGTTCTGTAGGAATCGAACCCAAGACCACGTGATCAGCAGTCTGACACACGAACCACTAGGCCTCTGTGAGTCCAGTGGTTCGTGTGTCGTCTTTGAACTGTTAAGGGAGCACTTCTAATATAGAGCGCTTCCAGCTGCTTTATATTCTTTTTATTGTATATCGGTGTTAAGTTGCTATGGGTTGTTATTCTTCTTAATATACTTTTATTGAAACAACATTTTCTTATTCTTTATTATGGTAGCAGAGCGTTAATAATTAATACTGTTTAATTGCAATAGTGAAAAACTAACGACTTCTCAAATATGAAATCATCCGGCGAAAAAATTTAGATCGGTCGACTCGACGGTATCACTAACTGGCAAACATGGAGATACAAGGTGAAATTACTACTAAAGAGTACTCCAGGTACGCTAGAAGCAATTGAAGGCAAGTTAATTAAGCCGAAAGATCCAGGACAAACGGAAAAATTTGAAGATTTACAAAAGTGAATGAAATGGATATGTTTCAAAAATGTGACAGTCAAGCACTTCTAATTCTTACTACAAATATGACTGAAGAAACTTTACAAAAGGTAATGCGATGTGAAACGTTGTGAGATGTGGAAAGAGCTTCATAGGCTTTAAGAGGGAGCAAAGGAAGACAGGAGTTACGATCTCTGCATGAGGTTCTTCCGCTACCAGAAAAGGAGGAGGAGAGCATGATATGGCCGCATATTTCGACTCTCAAGACTGTTTGGTATGACTTGAACAATGAGATTGAACGAAATGATCTACCAGAAATTTTATTTATATGTAAAATATTGGATACACTTCCTGAGCAATATTTCAATTTTAAGTAGAGCTGGCTGTTGATGAATAAGAGTGACAAAAATATAGAAAACCTGACTACACAAGTATGTGCTTTTGAAAGGTCTTTAGATCAGAAGAATTTAGAAGAAAGCGGAAGTAGCAATGGACTTCTTATGTTAAGAGGAGATAAGCGTTATGAAAAACAAGGGATTAGCAAAAAGAAATGGAAGAAATGCAATTACTGTGGAGAAGGCTTTCACAAAGTCACATCTTGTAAGAAGTGGATTGCGGACGGTAGACCTCCAAAATCTCCAAAGCAATCTTCAAATATTGGGATGCTGACAGGCCTAGCTCTAGCCTGCGATAGTAAGAAAACAGATAAAGACTTGTGGTAGGTATGTGGACAATGGCGCGACAAGCCACGGAAGTTTTTGACGAGCCTCATAAAGTTATGACAGCCAATGGAGAGGTGATTCAAGCTATAGGAAAAGGCTCTATTCAACTTGAAGCTTACATAAACGGTCACAAAGAAAAACTGGTCTTAACAAACGTATGACAATATATTTTCTGTGCTAGCCGCGCAAGATACGCTAAAGAACAGTATCTTTCAGTCAACTGCTCAGTCATGTTATGTGAAGAACAATGACAAAGTCATTTTAGTTGGGAATCGCGACAAGTATGGTGGTCTTTACAAACTTAAAGTAAAAGTACTGATGCCGGAGCTTGAGATAAACCAACTAACGACGTCACAGAATCTTCAACTCTACCATGAACGCCTTGGACATCAGAACAAGAGACATGAGCAAAACTGATACAAAGAGAGCTTGGAGTCAAGCTGGACTCTAGTTCTGCTGATATCTGTGAAGGCTGCGTCTTCGGCAAGTGATATAGGCAGAAGTTCGGAGAGAGACCAAGAGCAAACATACCTGGAGAGATAATCAGTACAGACGTATGTGGTCCATTCCCTTACTCGATCTCCAAGTCCAGATATTATGTTCTGTTCAAAGAATCCTTCTCAAAATATCGCTGGATTTACTTCCTGAGACAGAAGTCTGAAGTTCACGCTCGCTTTAAAGACTTTCTAGCAGAAGCAAAAACTTCCGGACACGTCGTGATGGAGCTGCTAAGTGATAATGGAGACGAGTTCGATAACAAACAAGTACGTAATACTTTGACAAAATATGGCATAAAACAAAGATTTACGATGCCATACACTCCAGAACAAAATGGATCCTCAGAAAGAGAGAACCGTACAATCGTGGAGATGACAAGAGCACTGATGCACGCTCATGAAAAGATACCAGATGGTTTATGGCCAGAGATAGCCAAAGCCTCTGTTTACATATTAAACAGAACGGGACCTACTCCCATAGAAGAAAGGTCACCGCATGAACTGTGGTACGGCATGAAGCCCAAGATTAATCATTTGAAAATCATTGGAAGCGATTGCTATGTGCATGTTCCAAAACAAAAGAGAGAAAGTAAGGTTGGCAGAAAAGCTGAGAAAGGTATTCTTATTGGGTACGATGGTGATGAAGGATATCGAATTTTCAATGTAAAGGAATTGAAACTGATCAGATCTCGAGATGTTGTGTTTGATGAGTTACTTTCACTTGAGAAAACTAAGATTGACACGACTTCTGCAATACCTGAATCTAAAATAAACACCTACAAGCTGCCAATGCCTTTTACAGATTTTAAAACTGTTTACGAAGACAGTCACTCTCGTCCACCTTCAGAAGCAAATGAAAGCGTCGAAGAAGATTATGAGTCCTTAGAGGAAGATGAGCTTGTAAATGTTGAACCTGTAAATACGGAACCTGCGACACGACAACTGCGTGATCGAAGCCTGATCAGACCTCCACAACGGTTTGAGCAGTTTGTTAGCGAAGCTATATCTATTCCTGAACCGACTACATATCAAGACGTCTTGCGAAGCTCTGAAAAAGATAAATGGATCGAGCGGATGCTCAACGAGCGGGATTGTATGCCTGTATGCTGGCTCAGCAATATCCTGGCGAAGTTCGAAACAATCCATGGTTTCCCTATCATCCACAGTAGCGGAGATAGTTGCAGCCAGTGAGGCTAGTCATGAAATGGTTTGGTTGAGGAGATTGTTCCAAGATCTAAAAACTAACCTAGATACGCCTACTTTGCGAATCGATAATGAGTCTGCTATTAAGCTTGCATATAACCCTCCATACGAGCAGCACCGCAAGACTAAACATATAAAACTGAAACACTTCTATGTGCGACAGTGTGTATCCGAGAAGGATATAACCATAGAGCAAGTACCGACTGCAGAACAACTTGCTGACATTTTTACGAAGCCTGTTTACAAACCAAGACTGGTAAGGCTCTATGAAGAGTTCGGCTTGAAGAAGAGGGAATGTTAAGGAAGCACTTCTAGTATAGAGCGCTTCCAACTGCTTTATATTCTTTATATTCTATATCGGTGTTGAGTTGCTATGGGTTGTTATTCTTCTTAATATACTTTTATTGAAACAACATTTTCTTATTCTATAATATGAACAACCATCAACCTTTCAACCGTTCACTATCACCGACTACTATTTCTGCAGCACTCGCGATCATAACAATGGTGAAGATAATACAGTGAAACAACTCAGTAAGGTGTTAGACATAAGAAGCTATTGATAACGATGATGATAATATTATTATGATTGGGGCTTGATTGGGGTAAAATGGTTCCAAATCGGCGCCAAAGAACGTCCACTGCTGAAGGCCATAATTATGTAAATAAATAAATTAACTATGATGTACATACATATATAATCTTTATTTTCTTACCACAACAATTAAAAAGTGATTACAATAGTTACAATTTATCAGAGACGTTTTAAACAATACACTGGGCCTAAGGTACGAAAAATCCCGTGTTTCAAAACACATTCCGCATTCCGCGTTTTTTATTTATTTATTGAAACTGTAGGGCTGTACTAAAAATAAGCCATCAGTTGAATCATACAAGTAGATTCTCGGCGTTTTGCCTACAACTTCATCTGCCAAACAGTGAGTTCTCATGTTTAGTCAGATTCCAGATAAATTGCTAATTCGAAAACATGTAATCATACAGTCATGTAATAATAGATACAGTCACCAACAAAAGTCACTGAACATGTTGCAATATTCAATACGATTTTTATTATGAAGTTACTGACCTGTGAAGATTGTGCAAAATCATTGCATAGGCTACCATTACCATTGACCTGTTTCATAATAAAAAATCTCTTAACAAGTTTTGGAGCTATCATGTTTTCAAAATTTAGCTGTGTTGAACGACTTTCGTTGCTGACGATACCAAAACCTTTCACTGACACTGCGTCAGCAATTCTTTTAACATATGGAAAGCCTCATGGACTTCCGCTAGGTTCCACTAGGTTACGGCAGCGAGGGGTAAACGAACACGACCAGAGGTAGCCTATACATAACAGGAAGCCAGCGCCAGTCCATTCGACAAGTTTCCAGGAACACGTCTACCGCTATCTATCGGCTTTTGAAGATAAATAATTATTAGAACAATAAACAGGCTTGTGATATTTTTTGTGCAGATATTTAGATTCATTACATACTTAACTTTTATATAGCGCTACTTTATCAATCACGACTAATCTGATGAGATTCTTTATAATAATAATAACATAATTATTATCCTTATTTCTTTGGATATTCTACATTAGTAGGTATACCTACTGTAAAACAAACTTCATTATAATATTTGTCTACGAACCTGTAGATTCCATTCTTATAATTAATTGTAATACATAATATAATTTTAGAGAATGTGAAATTCGATTCGACAGACGGGGTTTGAACCAGCGTCCCTCCGGTTAAGTAGGTACATCGAACTGCATGCAATATTGAATTTATCTTTCTCATTCTTACGTCTAATAGGGACGTCAGCGACATCTAATAAGTTTGTCAATTCTGTACCTCAAACATAACAATAGTACCTACCTAACTCCACATTTTCTTTAAATATATTTCTTGCACCATTAAAATCGCAAGAACCAGTTCTACATAATGGTATACCTACGACATTGACATCTATGAAAAGAAAACACGTATCTTATCTTACAAGGTAAATAGTCTCAATGTCAACTTTGTTTTAATTATGCGTAAGTATACATCTTAATTCCATCTAATAATAATAAAAAATACCGTTGTTTCTTCCGATATCTATTAAAGATATTGCATTCAGCCAAAATGCATTCAGTTTCACTCCGCGCATTTTTTGCTCCTGTAATTTTTTGTTTTGTCACATAAAAAACTCTGAGGTACAGAATTTAAGTAGGTAACTCCAATCACGGTAATAATATTATTACCATGCTCCAATATTAGTACCTATTTTATAATAACACAAAATAGTATATTAAATTGATAATTATCATTCAGTCTGGAGATGTCTTTTGTTTTCGAAAAAGTGTTGTGTGTAAAAGCGTTTAATATACAGCAAAGATAGTGTATCTAAATTGTTTTTTGCATAATAATATAATAACTGTTTGAGCTTAACCTAATTTTTCTATTTCCACTTCTGAACTCTACATAAATTTAAGTTTATTCATTGTGCATATATTTTGAGACATCTTGGCTCACTTCAACCCAGACTCAGAAAGAAAAGGACTAGGTACCTACTACAACAAACTATACAAAGGACCAAATGCCAATTCACATCTTCGACGAACCTATCGTCGGACATTGAGAAAATACCTACATCATCCAAGTCTTCTCTTTGCAATCACATTGGTTTGCTAAAGCAAAACCGTAAGCTCGTTCCAATTCCTTAATATCACTAACCCATAATCACATTATCTTTCCATAATCATATTCATTTTATTCATTCGTTATCATTTCACATTTCATTTTACTTGGAGGTACGGTTTTGCATTATATTCACTCAAACTTCGAATTTCAACTGATTCATCTCGTGAATCATTAATTATGTAGATAGTTAAACTTTATCAATTTCATTTAGTTACATTAATGTTACCATTTTGTAAAAATCAGTCACTACGCAGCAGTTTGCTTAGTGTAGCGAAGCGCCTTCCGTTTTCAAATAGCAATACGAATTTCACTAACGTTTTGCTTTTTTATTTCAGATCAATAGTCTATCTGCAGTACCTATTATACTGCTGTTTTTGTTCTCATTATTATTGTGTTAGTGTTTTTAATAAGACGCTTTATCATTCATGATCATCACAGTTTTTTTTTACAAAAAGTAGGTATGTACTTATGTGATTTAACCATAAAATACCTATTACATTAATTATCAGTAGGTACCTATTCTGACTGTCAGATAGCTACATAATATTTGAAATTGTTCTTGTTTCATGGAGGTATGTACCTACATTGACTACACAGAATTTCATTAAAGGTACATTCCTTTCATATACATATATACATATTCATTTCTGCAACAATACACCCGTATTTCTTACCCACACCATTATCTTACTTACGAAATTTTTATCATAATATTATTAAAACATTCCTCAAACAGGTCAAAAATTGAGCGAGGTACGTAGGTACAACTCGTTGAGTATCGGCTTAAAAATACGATAGGTACGTTACAGACTCATTTGTAGGAGTTGGTGGATGACCCGTTAACATCATGCAGGGGTCTCCATATCAGAGATTGATTATTATACTAAGCTCAAGCTGAGTACCTACACAATTCAATACTTTTACCACAACTTGACCTTCCTACTAAAGAAATGTATATACTTTTACGTTTAAGTATACCTACCTACATTTCTTTCTAATATATACCTAGTAAAAATGATGATATTGATAGCATTAACAAATTACCTTCCTGCTTCCTTTTCTCTACTTCAGATACCTATTTAACTATAATACAGCGCTGAATGAAGTTGACAACAAAAGTTTGCTTGTCAATAATCATGTTCTCAAGCTTTCATAACCCGTCACGTAATTTATATGTATAATTATTAAAAATTAAGTACATATTGTCTACACTTTGGCAGCCCGTTGAACATTGGGACAACTCTATCACTTCTATCATGACTAGTAAACTTGACCAGGTGAGAGGAACAAATTACCCAGCACCTTGTCGGAGCCCCAAACATTAGCTGAGCTGAGTTATTGAAGACGTTAAAGGAATCCAAATCCTTTATTCTCAAAGTCGAAGGCATTCACACAAATAGTAATAATAATGGATTATTTTAAATTACTTTTAGGAATAACAGAAAATTATTCCAGTAGGTAACCCTTTATCAGACCTAAACATATCTACCTACGAACTGTAGGTGTACCTACATTGGCTATCCCTTTGGGGAATATAGGTGTGTGGTATGCTACATACATAGTTGTTTACAAGTAGTGACTTGTATCACGCATAATATACTTGCATTGATTGCTATAATTATATACCTAATAAAAAAGCAGTGATAGCCTAGTAATATTCTTAACTTTCTTACTTACTTATTACTTTCAAATCAAAGGTCTCGGATTCGAATCTGAAGCACGCACCTGACTTTCAAAATTATTTGCGCATTAATAATGAATAATTACTCGCTTATACGGTGAGGAAACATCGTGAGGAATCTTGCATGCCTTAGTTTTTCTCGTGGCGAAGTCTGCCACACCGCGGGAAAGGGACCACAGCAGTGGGACATTTTTGGGTTAATGATGATGATGAAACCTTTATCGTGTCCTATGTGTCCAAAGAATCATTTTATTAACCCCCGAAGCAAAAACGACGAGGTGTTATAGTTTGGCGTTTCTGTCTGTCCCTTTTTGTGGTGTGTGTGTCTGTGGCACCGTAGCTCCCGAACGGATGAACCGATTTTGATTTTGTTTGAAAGGTTAATTAGTCGGGAAATTAGTTCTTAGCTATGTTTGATGAAAATCGGTCGAAGATGACCGTCGCCACAAAATGCCGGATTACATATTTTTTCAAAACTCCCACATTATGGGTAGGTACCTATCAAATGAAAAGGCTTGACTAGTAAAATACTATACACTGTGATACATTTCAAATTCAAGATGGCCGTGCTGTGTCGGAGGTTTTTTTTATTTTCAAAGGATGTTATATAATATATATATATTATTATGTGATGTTCGTCGTGGTGGTCAGGGGATTAGAGCAACAATTCCTTCACAAACATACAATGTCTTCATAATTTCTTGAATCACTTAAAGAACTCAAAAACTTACCCAAAAACACGTTGCGTCACGTCGTTTTGATATTTCAAATCATACTGAAAGCATTGTTTTTAAATTATGGTCAAATATACTTCGGATTTTACTTTTTTAATACTGCGTCTATCTACATATTTAGTACGTTTTATGGTGTGTATATCTAGCTGCCCCCCATAAGCTACAGCAACGAAATCGGTTTAGACTGTGAACGTGTTGAATGTACCTGTCTAATAGAACGATAATATTCAATGTACCTACCTCCTCCAGAAGGATAAAAATGGCATTTAATTTCGTTTCGTTCCAGCGGGGCCTTGTTATTTGAATGCTTAGAGAATCGAAAAAAACTATAGGAGATAGGTACTCCTTCCAAATTCCAATGCAGATAACTTTCAAATTATGAATTTACTCTCAAAAACCTTTGTTTGTTTAATCTCAGGTGAGTAAGAGGGGTGAGGGACGAGGGTAAAATCAGTTACCTAATAGGCCATAGGGGTAATAATATTGAAAAGGTTAGGAACCATCAGTGGTTCCTAACCTTTTCAATATTATTACCCCTAACCTATTA
Organism: Acronicta alni; assembly: GCA_964056405.1. Classification (NCBI taxonomy): domain Eukaryota; kingdom Metazoa; phylum Arthropoda; class Insecta; order Lepidoptera; family Noctuidae; genus Acronicta; species Acronicta alni. The sequence goes on along the minus strand of OZ043913.1, from coordinate 22,904,911 downwards.
CTACCCCTACAGAATTGAAGATTATGTCAACAGGAGTAGTTTCCTTCTAGGAAAGTATTAAAAACTACACATACCACAGTGCCTATATTCCCCGTAGACATACGTAGGTAGGTGTAACATGTGAATGTCATAGGAAGAATTGCCCTTACCTACCTACTATACTGTAGAATTTACTATACTGTATTTTACACCTCAAAAACCCAATTTCTGGACAATAAATACCGACATACTCACTATAATATTTATGATAGACAGTTGCTTTTTAGGCTTTCGTTATTCTTATTACTTATAGTCTAACGAATGATAGTTATGTTAGGAATATAAATGGTCACCCATATGGATGGGCTATGGAGCCTGCCTGCAGTAAAGGTAGCTTATCCTTGCAGACAGCGTAGTTCAACAACCACGCAGAATATTTGTCATGTTCTGTTCTATTCGTTCTAGAACAGCGTGGAGCGTCAACATGTGGAGAAAAAACAAGTCATTAAATCGATTTTAAATACAGGACCATCATCCAAATCATCGGTTACCCCGGTACGGATTCCCATTTACAAATGAAAATACGTGCTCTATTTGTTGCACAGTAAAAGTACTGAAGCTAATCGGTGTATCATGTAGATAGTCCCAGTTATTACCCATAATAATATCTAACATGTCACCTTTCACAGTACTAAAGCTTCGATTTCAAATAAGTTATTACTATTTGTTGCACAGTAAAAGTACTGATTCTATTCAGTCAATCATATAGATTGTACCATTAATTATTTATGAATGGGACAATTTGCCAATAATATGTCCTGTTCTTCCAGCCTATATACAGTGTTGCAAAACTGTCATCAGTTTTTCTAGTCCTGATACCCATTAAGCAGGCAACGAGCTTCCTGAATCCGGGGCATATCGTTATCCATAATATTATCCGTTGCTTAAATACTGCTAGTCTATGAAAATATGTGCTCTATTTGTTGCACAGTAAAAGTACTGATTCTATTCGGTCAATCCTATAGATTGTCCCAGTTATTGCCAATCATAATATTTGGCACGTTCTCTTCTTCATAATGACAGCTAAAGTAATATTTTGTCGTATATAGATTTACAATCCTGTCATTGTTTTTCCTGGTGTCCTTGAACCAGGCAACCAAATCTGAAACGCCTCTGCGAACTTCTTGGATCAGGGGCACTTCATTATCCATAATATATCAATTAATACTGCTACTCTAAAAGCATTTATAAATGAAAGAGTGCTTGCTCTATTTGTTGCACGGTAAAAGTACTAATGCTATTCGGTGAATCATATACTTAAATGTCCCCGTTATTGCCAATAATATATATTTGTTCTTCCACAATTCTGAAGCTTCGATTTCAAATAATTTATTATAATCTGCAATGTTAAGAAGCTACGGAGAAAAAATTGCAGATATCGCAACACCATCTATCGAGCCATGGGGTAAACATAATTGAGTGATCCCAACATTACTATCCATTTCCTCATACTGTTCCTTAATTTTTCCAGCGTATATACATTACTTCAAATTCCTCAACTTGATACAATGTCGCAATTCTTTCGTCAGTTTCCCCCGTCCTGATAGCCAGTAGCCAGGCAGCTATAGTTAAAATGCTTCTGCGAGCTGGTTCTTGTTCCTGGAATCGGCGAACTTCGTCATTCATATTCCCGTTTACGCCAATGCTGCAAGAATCTAAATATTTTTTTAAAGTATTTATTAATGTTAATATGTGCTGTATTTGTTGCGCATTAAAAGTACGGATGCTATTTGATGAATTATATAGATTGTTCCAGTTATTGTTGCGTAAATGTTCAGAACAAACTCTAGCCCGCTCTGGAATGTAGTAATTGTTGTTACTCAACACAGTCGTTCGTAAAGGGTTCGACACTGTATTTAAATCATGGTCATTAGTGCAATCGGGGAATAAGCATCTTGAAGCAGTATTCGCAGCTCGTCTATAATTTGGGACTGCTATCTCTGACAGAATCGGAACTGAGTTGTCTAGTATTTGCTGAAGATCTCGTTCGGGGAGCATAGGTCTTAAGTCAGAATAATTTAAAACTTCTGATAGAGGAGACCGGAAACGATTTACTTGCTGTGTGCGAAGCGCAGAACGTTTGGATTTCAGCCAACACCCACGACAAACACGATCCGATGGTGTTACCTAAAAAGGAAACATCTTGCTGTAATCACTTCTGAATTACTGAATGATTAATGGAAGAAGCCGGTAATTAAGAGAATTTAATATCAGGCGAGACAACGGTCAAACCGCCAGTCTATCCCTACTAATCCCTACTATCCCTACTAATCCCTACTAATATTATAAATGCGAAAGTAACTCTGTCTGTCTGTCTGTTACGCTTTCACGTCTAAATCACTGAACTGATTTTAATGAAATTTGGTACAGAGATAGAGTTAACCTTGAGAAAGAACATAGGATAGTTTTTATCTCGGACTTTTGAAGAGTTCTCTTGGAAACGCGATATAACCGAACTCGACGCGGGCAAAGCCGCGGGCGGAAAACTAGTTGGGTATATATTCAAAATATCATAATTGAGCAGTTACAGTTAGGTACTTATCTATACATATACAACGTACAAATAACCCCTAAAAAATATAATTAACTATCAAAGCCAAAAATTTTGTCAGCTGTCATGTCAGGGAACCAGATTATTTAACAGAAAGGCCTACGTACCTATTTTACCTAATAACTGTCTAATTTAATAGCTTTTCTATTTTTCATTTATAAATGTTGTTATTTTCCTTTTTTTGTATACAGCGTTACTACGGTTCTTAAATATTGTGAATGGACTCGCTATAAGGCCCCATTTAACCTCCTCTAGGCTTTACGGGTAGTTTTGTAACATCCTGTATTAATAACTGGATGTTGCCCGCATACCAAAGGGATCTTTGAGACAAAAGACAGCCTATGATCCTACAAATAATACCTACAAATAAAAATGATTTACTCACTCGACGTGGTGCGGTGCTGGCTTGAATGATATTTGCAATGTTTCTTTGTAAGGCGGAGGCGTTTCTTCTTAAAATATGCTCACTTTGTCGTCTTATTAAAGATCGACCACAGACAATGCACACTAGTCTATCGACCTGGTGAGAAGAACCAGCTGCTTGTTGTTCGCCATTGTTGGCACGGTTTAATGCATCGTTAACTGTTTGAATCGCACTCTCCCAACACTCCTCACAAATGTAATCATCATCAGTGATCTGAAAATAAGGCATTTGTTAAATTTCTTTGATAGATTTTCAAAAGTAAAGTAGCAAAGTTTATATTCAATTGGGAAATTTTGAGAGTTTTGGATAGCTTGACCTGCTGGCGTCTGTACCACAAGTATATTTCATAAAACCATTATCAATTACAATTAATATTACAGAAATAAACTAAATTATATTTTAACAAACTACAACTTAATAAACTACAAAGTAAACTAAACTAAAACTAGACTATAGGTACTCCATCCAACTACTTATTTTACTTTTGACAGCTGCTTGAGAATGTAGCTGAACCATGATTCTTAGAAATAAACTTTAAAATGCACATGCATATCAAATATATTGTTTTTATTTAAGTATAAAATATAATATTTAAACACCTGGGTATGTTCACAACACAAAATGTTAAGCAAATGCTATATGTGTTAAATCGACCACCAAAAAATAAATCTAACATGGGAGCCAAGTTCAATATTATGGTAATTACGGTGTGGTTGTCGATTTCACAGACAAAAGACTTGAGAGCTAAGTTAAGCTAAGTTCGTTGGTCTGCGCTGAATCAAAATTTAGAATAGATAACATTTTTTTTAACAAAACTTGTATAATGACAGTTGACTATTATAACGATACCATATCTGCTGAATTCCATTTAGCCGTTTGGAAGATACAGAGGTAAGAACGAAATTTACAAACATACATACAAGATAGGCGCGAAAAACAACCCTTCCCTGGCAGTCGTGTAAAAGGGTTACTGGGTGAATCGGTATCGGGACTACTGCTCCAGGCATTCTTAGCTTCAGCCACGTAAGGTATCTCGAAATCAACCAGTGATAAAGTATATAGTTTATTAAATTATTCATATATGTATTATAATAATCCTATATGTATAAATAATTATATATTTTATACATCTTTTTTATTTTTTCCATCATTTATGCACCTACTATCTTGCTTTGTCTCTGCATCACCCTAAGGTTGACTGGGAGAGAATGCCGAATGCCATTAAGTCCGCCTTTGTACAACAAATTTTTGTTTTGTGCATGAAGTATTAAATAAATAAATAAAGCTAGGATATTCCTGGTTAATTTCTCGGATTCTGGTAAACAGTATAAAAAATCTTCCGCAACAATAAAGAAAAACCAAATCCTCGAGCAGGATTCAACTATAATAGGTACAGCACCTTAGTCCTCCCAGTGCAGCAGTGTTTGGACACCTAGAATCTGTACAAAGACTATACCATCTTTGCTACAAAGACTGCCTGGCAAGGAAAATTAGTGGGTACAACCAGTTGACTATGTACATGTTGACAGGAAAAACTATGTGATGTTGTCAACTGTAGCGAACTTTTTGGTAAGCTGCAAATAAATGCACTATCCTGTATGCCGAGGAAAAACAACTACAACCTTTTTAATGTGCCAGGTTCTAAAACAAACTTCGGACACTTTGCCATTCTCCCAAGACTCTGTAGGCAGTATACTGAACTCGCCAAATATTTAATTAATTTTAACTGTTAGTAATATTGAATTGGCATAATTCGTTACTATTATTTATTTTTAATTTATATTTTGCTTAATAAGTGTTAATATTTTATTTCTATCTTTGTTTTTCTTTGTCAAACTAGCTAGTTACCTAGATTATGAGTAAATTATGTGGTCTCCTGTAATTGGAGCAGCGCACTTTTAAGTCTCAGTATATAAGTGTAATTATGATTTCTTTTAAGTACAATTTTGCTGATGCCGGGGCCTCCACAACAAGGAAGTAAAGCAGCATGTACTCAGGCCCGGTGTCTAGAGAGCTACATTCAAATTAATTTTATTTGCCCAAAGTATTGTAAAATCAGTGACAGCTTAGTGGTATGTCCATTGGACTGCTAACTCGAAGGTCTCGAGATCGAATACAGGTACCTCCGGCTTATTGAAATCATATCCGTATTAATAATTGATTATCACTTGCTTAAACGGTGAAGCAAAACATAGTGAGGAAACCTGCATGTCTTAGGAGAATTTCACGTCGGTGTGTGAAGTCTGCCAACCTGCACTAGGTCAGCGTGGTGGATTATAGTCTAATCCCTCTTAATCTGAGAGGAGACCCATGCCCCGCAGTGGGACATTATGTGGGTTGATGATGATGATAGTATAGTGGTAATGCAGCAGTTCTTATGGTTTATTAAAAGTTGTCCCCATATTATACTAATTATGTTTACAATATAACATGTAATATTTTTTTTGTTCTACAGGTATAATAAATAGAATGTCAATATAATAATCAAAAGATACATTATTATCATTACTTTCCAATAATTAACTATAACATGTAGATTAGATTTCAATAAATTTGAACCGAAATTGCTATTACTATTATTAGTTTCTATTATTTACTGTAAAATTAAACTTACGTAAATTATTTATCTTTCCATTTCAAAAATTCTTCAATAGAGTAGAAATATTTTATTCCCATGCCATTTGGTTAATTTGTTTTCGAATAGATATAAGAAGTTCTTTTATTTCTTCTGGTATACTAGTAAAGATTTTAACAAGCATGTAAGTAGCATTCTTCTGTATTGACTTCATACAAGATGGGGTGTACTATTTCTTTTTAATTCAGTCCCTTAGTATTCTACTCTTAAAATCTTGTTGTTATAGAAATAACTCAGGATGTTCCCTTGCAAACACTGCACCTTGCTTAATATATATATAGGGAAATAGTTACAGTTTTACAGATATTTTGACAAACTTTTGAATGCCTCCATAAAGGGGAAAAATGAAGCAAGGGTTGTGTCAGATGAACAAATTTCACATTTGTTGACTCACTTGAAAGGTCGAGTTGTAAATGTTATTCTATAAATATTAAGTCTTAAGACATACATCAAGAAGGGGCTCGTGGCTAAGATATAACTACGTCGATCAACGCATTTGCAAAGTTAAGCCACGCTAGCTACAGTCAGTCGGTGGATGAGTCACTATTTATAACAACATCGAGACTCCTTTTTTTCTCGGAGAGCATGTAAAGCCATTGGTCCCAGTTGTCATGCAGACCTATGACAATCGTCAGTGGTAGTTAGAATCCCAAAATGCCTGACAACCAATCTAACCTAAGGACATCCATATTACCCTGATATTGGGTTGCGAAGGTCTGATAGCACTCGCTTCGTGTAAAATACGACCCCAACATGTTGAGAAAAGGCTTGGAAGATGATGAAGACTGTATCTACTATGCCACTTCGAGTACCATCATCCAAATACCACGAATTGAATTCAGAGTTAAACTGTCAAATGGATTGTCAAACTAAAAATCATTAGCCCAAGACTCTTGGTATCCTTCTGAAGAATATAATTAATGATTCTTATATAGTAATTCTGATACCTATAGCACTGGTAAAGAAAATTGTAGATTTTTGGAACTTCTTTTTTAATATCTGCCAACAAAGAATCCCTGTTAACAGAGTAAATATGCTTTTACAGTATTTTTAAGTAAATATTAACAATGATCTACTTTTCTCTGAAAACCGCAGCCTCACAGACCCCTATTGAGCCAAAGTTGAGCTGTAGAGGCTGTAATTTGGCTGAAATTAACTCTCTATAATATTTACAGAAATTTTTGGCTACCATTATGATAGCAGATATTTCCTACAGAAATGGCAAGAATGCTACTATCCTTTTTGCACAAGGCACATACATCTGCAAGCACACCCTAGTGGTACAACCACTGGACAGGCAATTCAAAGGTATCGAGTTTGAATCATGGACCTCTGACTCAACGGTGAACAAAAATATAGTGCAGAAACATGCATGACTCAGAGTTTTCCTCAAAGGTTTGTGAAGTCTGCTAACCCGCATTAGGCCAGCATAGTGGACTATAACTTAGTACCCCTCATCCTGAGAGGAGACCAGTGCCCAACAGTAGGACATCTCTAGTGCCTTCTCTCTATCTCTAAAGAGCTCATAACCAACTAGCTGTTTTACTGATATTTATTTGATCACTACATACTCAGCCCTTAATTGGTCATGTGAAGTGTTACACACCCAAGTGTGTCTGTGAAGGTTTACAATTTCTTTAATGTTGGATTTATCAGCAGGACTTTCCCGTTACCTTCGTAAAAAAATATGACCTTGATGATCTAGCAGATAGAAACACTCTTTGTTGGGTGTGGTTGTGTCAGAAAAGCACATTTGGATAAAGAACAACCCATGTGACTATTTATTAAGTTCAAATTTCAGGAAACTTAATATTTATTTGTTATGTTTTTATTCAGTGGTAGTTACATTTCCTAGATTTTGAGTATTATCATAACTATTTATTATTTATCATAATTAAGTACATGGTGGAAACCGTGAAAGTCAAAATCGTCACATGGAATGATCAAAATGTTGCATAATAATAATGTTGATATTCTTTGGGTATTTTTTCATTAATTTTATTAATCATTATCAAATTTGGGGGTGTGACTCTCAGAACCCACGCAACCATTTACGTGCGACCAATGAAGGGTTCAGAACTTCACATCAGCATTATCTTGTATTTTCAATTTATTAAGATAAAACTTACGGTTTCTGGGTAGATCCAATTGCTGATCACAGTGATGATTCTGGCATCAAGAGTCAGGACGGCAAAGCGACGGAGTGTATTAACACAAATATTGCAATTAATACACTGAAGACGTCGACGAGTACGTGGTTGGGATGATCGGTGACCTTTCCGGTTCATTGTGAAAATCCGAGATTTAACTGCACTCTATACCAAATCACAAAGCGTTATCGGTGTCCAGTGATACATAGCTTAGTTAATGAGAGTCGAGCCACATTAAATAACTACACTGGGAAAACAATTAATCAAACTTTACCCAAACAACGAAACTAGGTGTGGCGATCTGATATCGATTAAATTGAAGAATTTATTATGGCGTCCATAGGGTTTTCCATAGCATGGACTTGTGTTTACATTGCATGCATATATTTTGTTTTGAATTAGCGATGGACGATGATATTACTAATATTATTCGAGTAATTCGAGTAATCTGCTTCTGAATGTGATTCGAATAAATTCTTATGACAATCAGATTTATTCGAATATTCAGTATTGGTTGATTATTTTAAGCGGTCAGCGCGGTCTTGTGTGTTACTGTAGTGCACCCGTATACTGGGAAAGAAGATCATAGCATTTTAAAGAAAAAATTGTAGTTAAGTCCGTCGCAATCGATTATCAATGCTGAGCCTAAAGAGGTGTCAGGAGTTAAAATCTGTGCGAAAGAAGTCAATTCTATCATACAGTCGTTGTCAAGAGATAAGTCTCCAGGACACGATGGGCTCAGCATTGAGCATTTTCGGTATGCGGGCCTTCACTTGTGACTTCCTTCGTGTCTTGGCCTTATTCTACAGTCTTTGTATGAGTCACTCGAATTTATTATTAAGTATTTAAGTATTTACCACCCGAAATGCTAAAAAGTACTAAAAACAATAGTAGTGCCTGTAGTTAAAAATAAGACTGGTATTCTAACTGATAAGAATAATTATGGGCCCATATCTCTGGTTACTGTGATTTCTAAAGTGTTGGACAGCGTGTTAAATGCGCATGTAAATAAACATATTGCGTTGCATGACAATCAATTTGGATTTCGACCAGGTTTGTCCAATGAAAGTGCGATATTGGGCTTCAAGCACGCTGTAAGATATTATACAGACCGCAGGACGCCTGTTTTCGCTTGTTTCCTCGACTTGACGAGTACTTTTGATTTGGTTTCCTACGACATTCTTTGGAAGAAACTTACCGATGCTAACGTACCACCTGAAGTTATCAATATTTTTAAATATTGGTATGGGAATCAGATCAACAGCATTCGATGGGATGGAGCCTACTCTAGCCCGTACGGATTGGAATTTGGTGTGAGACAAGGGGGAATAAGTTCCCCCACACTTTTCAATCTGCCAATCATTGATGAATTGATTCGAGAACTGAGTGGCACTAGAGTCTGATGTTATATTGACGGTGTATGTGGCAACAACTTATGCTATGCAGACGACATGGTGCTGCTCAGTGCATCAGTTTGTGGTTTGAGGAAACTAGTGGAAACATGCGAAACTTATGCTAGAGAGCACGGACTTTTGTATAATTGTACAAAAAGTGTCGTCATGGTGTTTGGGGCTGGTGGAAAATACACTGAAATGGTGCCACCTATCAGGTTGAACAATGTACCCTTAGTTAGAGTACACCACTTCAAGTACCTTGGACACGTGTTGACCACCAGCCTTAGAGATGATGACGATATTGAACGGGGGCGGAGGGCGCTGTCGGTGAGGGCGAATATGGTTGCCCGCAGGATTGCACGAGCCTCTGAAGAAGTTAAAAAAACACTCTTCAGAGCGTACTGTATGGCATTTTACACCTGTAGCCTGTGGGTGCATTTTACGCAGAAATCGTATAGCGCCCTCCGCGTCTAGTACAATAATGCTTTTAGGGTGCTGATGGGGCTGCCTCGCTTCTGCAGCGCATCCGGGATGTTCGCAGAAATACAAGTAGACTGTTTCTTTGCAATAATGCGATAAAGGTGTGCATCCTTGGTGCGTCGTGTGAGAGCCAGCTCCAACAGCATCCTGGGCATGATTGCCGATAGGCTAGATTGCTGTATTATGAATCGTTGCTCCAAAATTTCAGCTGGAATTCTGAGGCAATGATTCATAGGTATTTAGTAATATATTAACATTTTTAACATAGCTTTAAGTAAATTTTGTTACTAACACTATGAGTCTTGGTCACTTGAAATAAAGTTATTATTATATTATAATTATTATAGCTGATGCAAGGCGATAGCGCAGGTCGCGCGTTTTACTGATTTAGTAATTATTTAATAATTCTAGCGTACTGCAATGGACGAATAAATTATTTAAATTATTCCATACCCTCAACACTAAACAATAAGGTTATTTTCACCTCTGTAGGTCTCTTAGATTGAAAGACATTAGAATTTTATTGAACATACCCTATTTTAAAATAAGATGGGCTGCTATTCGCGAGGTGTTGGGTTAGGAGTATATATGAAAGTGCATTTGTCGATAAAAATGAGCATATAATATACCCATATAGCATCGGTAACCGTTCTCCAAACACATAGTATAGCAACGTTACGTATGTACCACAAAACATACCATTATGCCTGTATTCCCCGAATGATTAGGCAGGAGCATACCAATGTACACCCTCAGTTCGCCGCGCGCCGGTATATTTAAGCCCAATGTAATAGGGGGCGAGCCTATTGCCATTAAGCACAAATTCAAATTCCGTGTTGCTATTGAGAATTTCATTGAAATACCCAATAACACTCCCAGGCCTTCGACCTGCGAATTGAACTCAGGACCTCGAGTGTAGTAGTCGAGGTTAGGCTAGGAACCCGGGAAACTTATTTTCTTTAAAAAACTTGATGCAATACCGGATCGATCCAAAGGATTGTATGAATATTGTGTGAATCGATGCAGTATAATCCACTGCAATTGCAATCCAAAATATCGATTCAATAATAAGCACCTGAATCGAGTACTAATACAACAACACTATGGACTGCACGAGTGCGTGCACGGACGTCACTTTGACAGCTGCTGCAAATCGTGAAACGTTTCGTTTGTTCGTGTTCCATTTGTTGTTATTTTATTAATTACATTGTTATCAGACAACCTACAAAAGTCAAGAAATGAATTAAATTGAGTTACAAAAGACAGATTATGAGAAAATATTATACAACAAAACTACCGGCAAATATCAAAGTGAAAACCAATAATAAATGTATAAACTACTAAATTAAAAAAAATGCAAACTGATGACTAGGCAGCATGGTTTGAGACCTTACCCTGTTCCGTAAGGAACCAATAAAAAAAAAGAAGTATAATGTACCGAACGACGAACGTGCAATTACGACGTATGTGTAACCGAACTACCGACAGTAAGTAAACAAAAGTAATGCAGTCAATCAGCAAACACCATTCACATGAGTGTCCCTAGGAGCCTTCCCTGCCGCTTTAAGAGATGTAACTTTGATCGAAGCCGCTGGTGCTGTCTGCGCCCGATCTAATTTGCAAAATAAAAACAGCTAATAGCGGTTCGAGCTCACCCATGGATATAATCCTTCGTCGCCAAAGGGCAAGCTGATGGAGACGTGATGCATCCTGATGCTTTTGTAAGAAATTCTGACTAAAGTTATACCACTACCACTAATCAGGAATGTTGCCATCCCAGAAAAGTCTCCTATTGTTCCGTAAAGCAGAATCATATATATACAGGTTGAGGTTTACCGTGAAACACTTCAAAATTGTCATCATTGAGCTTCATGGTTTTAGAAAGCACTCCATGATGTAAAAAACGGTTTGATATGTATCCAGTCAGAGAGAAAGTGGCTCAATTTGAGTCTTCAAGTGTGACAATGTTTGACAGACAACATTAAAACTTAAAAGCTTTAAACTCAGCGAAGTTCCGAGAGAGTGATGCAAAGTTAAAAGTGTAATGGATTGACTCTAGATGTCATGCTCAACAACTTGTCTATAAAGTGACACATGCAGGAACTAAACATCTTCTCGAGATCATCTATGCTATAATATAATTAAATGTATAGGGTTACATCAAGGGGGAAAACGAGACAGCAGCCCACATGTTTCTGCACTGTCATGGGGTTGCTACATTTAGGGCAAAGTATCTCGGTAACCTGAGCACTCTCCGAGAAACTATCAGCAACATTAAATACCTGGTGGCTTATCTCGAAGAGTTAGGGTGGTTCGAATGAACCTCATATTCCCACCTGCACGCAATATACGCGTTTCATCGTGGTTTTGCAGTAACCAGCGTGCTATACCACACCATACCATACCATACATCAAGTTAAAGAAGATAGTGTGAATTAGTGGCAGTATACTAATAAATATGAGTGTGGCAATATCATACATATGTACCTACTACCTTTGTACCACCTATGTACATGTTAGTGCCAACTCGTTGTGGTTTCAATTCATCACTATAATCTTTGTCCATACAACAAATCCCGATTCCTCACCATTTTAGAATAAATTTCCAATTCATTACCTTAATAAAATTATTTGTTGTAGGGTACAGTCATTAAGAAAATATTAGATTATTTTTCATTATTTTTGTGTACATGTGTTACATGTATTATATTTTTAATAACAGAGGTGATAATCAAAAATCATTAAGCCTGAATACGTGAAACTATGATGGTTATTTTTAAGTAATTGTGGTTGTTGACTGGTTATAGTATTTTAAATAACAGGGATGATAACTAAAAATCGTTAAGACTGATTATGTAAAGCAAAGATTGACATTTTTAACTAATTGTGATTGTTGTAGGTATAGTATGTTGATTATTTTTAATATGATTAACGTGTAATTTAGATTATTATACTTTAACATTGTTAATGCTGATTTTGTGAGAGATAATTACTGACTTGTTGTTAATTGTTGCTAATTGCTAACATGATTTATGTTTATATTATTATCACGTAATTTTTAAATGACAAGAATGGTAATCAAAGACCCGCTTTTTCTATAAATAAATTTTGTATCCAAGAGATTTTTCATTAATTTGAAAATTTTTTCATTTTTGTATTGGTGGTCCCAGTCGCCGGAAGAAAATTATTAAAATTAAATGGATCCTGCAACTGGGTTGCAGGATCCATTTAATTCCAATTCCATTTAATCATTCGAGAAAAATTTGGTCCCAGTCGCCTCTGATTTTCTGAGTTTGTTTCGGCGTTAGGAAATGATGATAACCGATTTAATTTTTTTGCTCACAAAGATACGAATACTTTGCTAACTGTTTAAATAACACCCTTGGTTATATAAATATATTATTCTGTATGGAAAATTGATAATTATTAATTCTTTAGGTGCCTGAAGGATTAATAATAATCACGTACTTTGGCGACTATAACAAAAAATCAAATACTCTACAAGAAGAAACACGAGTAACAAAAAGCTCGTTGCTGGGGAACCTCCCTCTTGATGCCAATATATTATGCAGAGGTTTAGCCCAAGGAGAGTAAACTCTGAACTTTTGTTTCCTAAGAGTATTGTAATTCATTATGTTAATCTCATATGCGTTATAGTGGACTTGCTTATAGAACGTTAGATATTCTAATCTAACTCCCAGTTGCAGGCTCTATATCTACAATTAATGTATTTTTTAACGCCAATTTTATATTTAAAACATTCTAACATATTTTTTACAGTATTGATCGGCTAGTAGGTTTTGGCTATTTTAGACCAGAGCGTTAGACATGTACGTAAAATTTACATTTCATCGCACGCCATTTACCTTCTTACTTACTTACTCGATATAAAAGTAGCGTGTTTGAACTTTACCAGCCAGCACAGGCAGATACATTAACGATATTCCTGGCACACTATTCTAGAGATTACGGCGCTGGCCCCCCGTCGCAGTCGTCGCCGCGTCGTACTGATCCACCACGAGCACCGCCTACCTGTGGTTACTGGCATGCTGTACGTGATAGCAATGATATTATAACCATTTTGTTTTTTATTTATTTGTATTTGGGAAAACAAACAGTTACACACAATGCTTACTTAATAAGTACACCTATTTAAAATATATGTGTAACTCACAACATTATCCACATATTTTACAGATGAACTAAATTTCAGCAGAGTAACTTTTACAGTCAGTATACAATAATAATACTTACAATACTTTGGATAATAATTCCTCAGACTTTTGGAATTAATGTGCGTGTTAATAATTAATTATCATTCGCTTAAACGGCGAACCAAAAAACATCGTGAGGAAATCTACATGTCTTTAGATTTTGCTCGACGGTGTGTGAAGTGTAGCAATCCGCATTGGGCCAGTGTGGAGGAATATAATTATAGCCTAATCCCTCTCAATCTGTCCGTGCCTAGCAGTGGGACAGTATGTGGGTTGATCATGATGTCGGCTCAGCTTGAGTAAAGCGGTGGGTGTGTATACCAAAATGGAGCGACGGGATCTGAGTTAGACACTCAGATCCCGTCGCTCCTTTTCACCTGTTTTCATTGGTGACTAAATTCTATACTTATACTATTATTAATAAGTACTAGACTAAGTACTTATTAAGTACTTAGTACTTATTAAGTACTTAGTACTTATTAAGTACTTAGTACTTATTAAGTACTTAGTACTTATTAAGTACTTAGTACTTATTAAGTACTTAGTACTTATTAGTAATAGTATAGACTAGTAGGTACAGTTCATTTTGAAAATATTAAGTTTATTCGAAAGCTGTCTCAAAAATAAGGCGGCAATTTGTAAAAATCAAGGGCTGTCATGTCAGTCCTGGATGTACACTGCTTAAACGGAGTTGATACTATTTATTAATCAAGAAATATTATGCGATACTTACCTATATCTTTCATGTCTAATAAACATGAAATAAATAGGTATTATGGGTAAGTAAGGATTGCAAAATTTAAATTTTTTTAAATTGTCGCCTTTCTTTAATGGCATTTTTTCGTTGGTCACACTCTAAAATCTACAAAAAACTTCCCACAACCAAAAACAACATTTATTTTATTTATTAAACGACTAAAATCGTATTAATATAAAATTGTTTTTACTCCATTGCCATCAGATTTTCTTACAAAAGCCAAACATCAGGTATCCATGGCAGCTCGTCCACACTTTGGCATTACCAGCTGTTGGTCAGTATTAGGAAAGATCACTGTGTACCTACTTATTCGTGCTCAGAAGGCCCTATCTCCGTCAACGAAGTTATGAGCCGTTCGAAAGTTCTCCGAACTATCAAATTGTGTTGTCATTCATTCTTAGTTCGAGCCCCGAACGAATCATCCATCCGTAGGTGATACGGAGTAGGAAACGCCCGTAAGTAAGGTCGAAACTACAGACTTCGTGCTTAGGATTATATCTACACTACTATTATAAACAGGAAAGATTTGTATTTTTGTGTGTAACATAGGCTATATTTATTGCTATAAAGGATTAGGGATCCTTACTAAAACTTAACTAACGTCATCCAAGGTGTAAAAAAAAACTTATGTCCACCCGTGCGAAGCCGCGAGACACAGGAAGGGTTCCGGAAGAATATGTCTGTTTCCCAATATTGTGCCGAAGATGGCCACCGGGGGGCTTTTAGTGCGGTAAAAATCCCACACACCCCGGCGCGCCCTCAGCAGGCTGGCAGCATTTTGAAGGTTTCCTGCTCGCACCAAAAAAAAAAAGGGCTATGACATAGACTATAGCATACCCCAGAGAGTATTCTCTCAAGGGGTATCCCTTGCCCAGCAGACAGCAGTGAGACAGTGAATCGGTACCAAAAATACGTCACTTCCTTCATAAGTACTAGAATTCATTGTTGTCGGCTCCACCAGCCTAAACTACTCACTACGCCTAAACTACTAACTAAGCCCACATGACTCATGAAGGTACAGACACAGGTTTTCAAAATTATTGAAGATTTTTCGTGAATAAAAATAATAAAAAGAGATAAAAGATAAAGAAAAATAAGTAATAAAAACATTGATCAACCTGTGTAAGCTTAAGATTCGCTATTCGAATCTATTCGATTCACTATCCGTGGTCAGTCTGTGGATGGGTGAATATTATAAACACATTGACAACCGTCCTCGTCTCGGAGAGCACTTAAAACCGTCGGTCCCCATTGTCAAAGTTAGATGTTAGTGGTAGTCAGATTATTCTTTACAGAAAAGGTGACCCTCCAGAAGTTCGAAGCAATTGTTAGGTTAACCCATCAAAGAGCAATTTAACATACATACATAATATACAAACACAACATCATGCCTATACCTATTCCTTGAAGGGTTAGGCGAAGGTGTACTTAGTACATACATCCCGCCGAGCTACTTCGGCGAATTTCATAGAAAACCCCAATAACATTGCTCGACTTGGGAATCGAACCCAGGACTTCAAGCGTAGCAGTCAAATTGCATCCACACAGCAGTTACTTTTTGTGGAGCAACAGAATGCAACATTAGGTAACATTCTTCAACTTTTGCGACTGTTTGTAACTCTTTGTTGAATGATCGCATCCATACCGCCAATAACATAGTTGTTACTTTATGTAACAACTCGATGTGCAACTCTCTGGTTACTATTTGTTAATAGTTACCAGTGAGTTGCACAGCATAATGTAACGGACGTGTACTCTAGCTCAAAAATTACGTGAAACATGGAAGATGAAGAAGTGATAATTGTAATGACAGCGTGTTTCCTCATAATAAATTTAAAAAAGAATAAAAACGGCGTTCGTAGT
The DNA here is from genome assembly GCA_964056405.1 of Acronicta alni. Lineage (NCBI taxonomy): Eukaryota > Metazoa > Arthropoda > Insecta > Lepidoptera > Noctuidae > Acronicta > Acronicta alni. Next base: position 22,888,404 of record OZ043913.1, on the reverse strand, counting down.
GGATGCGCAAAACAAGAGAAAAATATAGTGGGAGTAATTACATCGGACATTTACGTTTTGATGGAGTTTTGAGTACTTTTGTGGAACTGACAGACTCAGATTTTGAAACACTTATTTTAATTAGTGATAAAATAGTAAAAGCGATACGAACTACAGAAATCCAATTGATGCTGTAGAACGATTGGCTGCTACATTACGTTTTTTATCAAATAGTAAAAGTTGCAAAAGCTTTGGAAATACACAATTCCAGAAGTGTGTGAGGCTCTTGCAAGAAAAGATTCAGTTAAACTTGTGAATTTTTAATTTTTATTTATTTACAATACTGAAAGAACATTTATTCCTAGTAGCTAAACTTCTTGCTGAATGTCGTTTAGTATATTGTCAAAAGAGTGTGTGGAGTCATCAGCACTTGAGTGAGAAACTGTTGGTGGACCAGGTGTATTCGGAATCAATTCCGAATTTGCTGGTGAAACTGCTGATTGACTATATTGCGATGTATTGTAACCGCATCCAACTTTACTTGATGTCATACTCTCCCATAGCGGCATTATATAAAATGTTATTAATATGATATTGTGTAGTGTGCTTGGCATGGGAGGTGTTGAGATTTCTCAATTTCATAGCAACGTGTTCTCCGAAAACGTCAAACTCATCTCTTGCTAGACGCGATTCGTACACTTGTTTCAAAAGGCTTAAGGCTTCTTCAGATGTTTTGTCTTCTTGTGGTCTGGCTCTTTTCCGACACGTGTTCGGTTTCTGAGTAGCAAAAGTGTTTTGCTCTGTTTCAGTATCTTCAGTACTTTCATCCTGTAATAGATAAAAAAAAACTAGTTGCCGGATTCGCCAGAAGAATGGGAAAAAATTTGGAATGGATTTGAGACAAAAAGGAACTTACCACAATGTATTGGGAGTATAGATGGTAAACATGGCGCCATATTGAAGCTTTTTGGGAGTGCTAGTGAATACTACATATAATTACAGTGATACTACTAGCTTTAGTCGATGCAAATTATAACTTTTTGTATGTTAACGTCAGATGTCAGGGACGCATAAGTGATGGAGGAGTTTTTTCAAATAGAGAAATTCGAAAAAGAACTAAACATTATAAATATAGAAATTACAACTACAGACTGAGTCGTACAAGATTTAGAATAGAAGGTTTAGAATTTTACAAAAAGACCTAACTACTATAATTATGTCACGTGTTCTTATAACGCATAACTTTCTGAGATAGAGCAAATTAAGTTTGCTTTACGCTTCACCTGAATATTACGATATAGGACATCGATGGAAGGTATATTCCTGGAGACTGGAGATCGGAAAACTAACACCTGATACCACTAGAAGTTGAAGAAGCGGATGCACGAAATCTACAGACAGACATTGGTAAAGAAATAAAAAAACAAATATACAGAATATTTTTCTCATTAAGTTTTATTTGGTCATCGAACTATGATTAACTTACTTTTAAAAATAAATATGGTAAAAAAATATCTTTATTTATCCCACATACTAATATCATAGTAAACACAACATTTAAGGCCCATCTAGACGACCGAACATTAATTCTGCTCCGAACCACTGAACTACCCCACCACTAACATGCTCGAACATCACTGTGGACCGTACTCTAGTATATATTTATTATACCCATTGTCTAGTACCAACTCATAGTACAAGTCTGCTTAGTTTGGGACTAGATGGTGTTGTGTAAAATGTCCCAAAATATTATTATTATTATTATACTCTAAGTAATGTAAGTATTAACATAATGATATTCATGTATGTACTAGGTAACTGTGTAGGTACCTACTCAATACAATACAATATTAGAAATTTAGAATCTAATATACTGCAGTTTCAGTCTAAAACTTCAAGCATTGAAGTGTTTCATTTCTCTCTACAACTGACCAACATCACAGTACCAATGTCATGGTTCGGACCGAAGATGTTCGATCGTCTAGGCTGCCCTTAATAATAGTCAAGAACACCCGGAAAACCTCTAGCCAACCAAAACCAATGGAGTTTCTTGCCGGTTCTTTTCCATAAGACCCACTTTTTGGAACCGTGCAACTAGTTTTGACTTTTCAAAAGAGCTATTTTATTGGGCTAATTGAAATAAAATATTTGACTTTGACTTGACTTTGAACCGGCTGGAAGTGAAAATGCTGAAAATTTAAAACTGTAACTAGTTTAGATAAAAATAAAATTATACCTTCACGCCGCTATCACGAGTATCCTTCACACCGCCATTACGAGTATTTGCTGGTTCATTTCGATTTTTTAAAAACATCATTTTCTTAAAAGCAAACCAGTTAGATATTTCATCAGTTCCAGCTCCTGATTTAGCCTTTTTTAATTCTCGCTGAAATTGTCCGATAAGAGATTTCATTTTTTTCTCGATAACTGGTTTTTCCACTTCGAAAGCATTTGCGATTTCACACCACGCATCGTGTTTTCTATTACGATCTCTGTATTCTTCTAACATAGTGTTCCATAGTAGTTCTCTCTCTTTGAACATTTCCAATAATTTGAATACCTTTTTGTTTGTCCATTGAAAAGCCATATTTACAAGCACACAGTGTGCGAGCAGCACGTGATGACGAACGCACGTTTCACTCGTGAAAGGCAAGAGCCAACTGACTGAGTTGACTGACCCAGCCCCGGCCCCCACCTTCCCGTTGTGCCCCGCACCCCGCGGTCGTTAGTTAACAAATGTTATCGATAGTTAGCACATGTTGACGCAACTTTACCCACGGCAACGTATTTATACTAACAACAAATAACTTTTTGTTATCGGATGTTGCTCACTGTTTTCGTTTCAAGGGCGCTATGAGGATAGAAATAAAACTTGCTAGATGTATTCGACGAATTCGAATTCCATTCGAATTTTAGAATGTGCTAGTAAAATAGTCAGATATGGCTAGTTCTCGACCTGCCGATCTGGTGGCAAGGGAAGCAATAATAGTGAGTATAGTTTAAAGATGGTTTGAAGTATACTGAAGCTAAGATTGAAGAAAGAATGTAAATGACAATATTAAATATCCAAAAAATAAAAGACTAGTTTGTCTAGTGCCACTTGATGCTATTAAAAATGTTTAGGCGTTATCGCCCACTAACACTCGGAAACGTTGATCCACAAAAAGTAACTGCAGTGTGTATGCCACTAGGCTACTGACGCTGTTACTGACAGTAAATAAATTGATTAAATAATTAAATTGGTAATGTAAATAAACAATAAAATTATGCCCAAACATACCAACATAAAAAAAATTGCAGACAAATTGAGATGACCCTCTGTTTTTTAACTAACTTAAAAAAAAATCAAAATACGACAATATAAGGGTCATAATATATTATGACCCATAGGTATAATGTCGTAGTTATCAGACGGAATGCTATCAATGATTTACAAAGACCAATTACATTCTATAACTTAAAATAATAATAAAAAAATATAATAACAATGCCAATGACAGCCGACAGCGCGGCAGGCGGGCGGGATAGCGGGATGACCTTGACTTTTCCAGGAAAAATTGGGCTAAAATAGCAATAGGAATGGAAGGAGGGTAGGGGGCTTTTACCCTACCGTTGGCGACAAAGGCTAAATAATTACAATAATATAAATGACATTTAAAAATTACAAGCGACCTCAGAATCGAGCAACCAAACGAACAAAATAGTAATCTATGATGTTAGACTGGTTACACATAAGTAATAAAACACTCCGTCTATATTGTCCTAGTCAAACTGACAAAGAAAGAAGACTAATCAAATAGGGATCAAAGATTTTGTATAAAAAATATTCCTAACGTCCGCTCCGTACCCTTTTTAAATCTCTGTGACAGACATTCCAATATTTACGGCCGCTAGACGGGACAAAGCGAACAAAATCGTTGTACGCACACTAGTACCTATAGGAAACAAGTCACTCAGTGTGGTGTGAGACGCCCGCGTGGCAGGTCGCTTTCGGTACGTCAACAATTTCGATCAAAAGATATCCAATATTTTAGATGAAAACATGCCCGGTTGTGTGTTGCGATACTGTAAATCTCGCTATGGTCAGACGACTGGGCTTGAGTGCGGTTTTTTTTCGTAAGTAAATTAAAATTTATTATTTGATTGGATGTTTCTAGAAAATATATGTCTATGTAATAAACGCCCTCTGTTGTTCAGCGGTTTTATCTCTGCTTTATTATTAACTTTAGAGATTGATGTTGTTTATCGATAATATTTTTGGATAGATACTTTTCTATTTATTTTTTACCTAAAATAATAAAAAATAAATAGGACACTCATAACTGCTACTGTTAACCGAGAGGTCTTGGGTTCGATTCATAGGTCGAGCAAAGTGTTATTGGGTTAGCTCGGCGCGTCGAAACCACATAAAAATACCGGAAAACTATTAGTGCACAGTAGTACACCTCTGCCTAACCCTTCGATGATTACTGGCAACATTTTTGTAATAAACATTACAAAAATATTGTTAAAGTGATAATACATAAGAATGCAAACATAATTATGTTAAAAGTCGGTATTTTGTTAAAGTATGTTTTTGTTTTAAGGTTTCCGCATATTGACAATGAAGTACGTGAAGAGTGGATACGTTTTGTCCAAATGGAACGCAGAGAAGATGATTGGCTTCCGTCTGCTACGTCGAAAATATGCTCGAAGCATTTTAGAACAGAAGATATATATACTGGCAAGACTGGTCGATTAAATTTAAAAAAAGGATCTGTACCTCGTCCCACAATTATTGAAGTAAGTTGTTGAAAAGAACGCTCCCTACTCTCTTGTCATGTCCTGTGTAGTTAGGGTTGCCAACCGTACTATACTTTATTTAGGGTCTGCGTACTGTTGAAGAATCACATAGTATGCAAAAATACGTTGCACCATGCAGCGCTCCGCCTCGTGGTGCCTCGCGGCGTAGCGCGGTGCATCGCGGGTACGCACGGCGTGCAAGAGCGGCGCTGCGCCTCACGAAGCCGCGCGACGCCGCGAGGCGCAGCCGGGGCTGCCGCTGCCGTGGCGACTTGTCTCTACTATTTCGCTTTCGCTTGCAAATAGTAGACCGTGGGTGGACGCGGAGCGGGGCGGGAGCACGTGGCGAATGTAGACACATTCCGCTGCGCCGTGAGGCGTCGTTTACTATGCACCTCGCGACGTTGGGATGCGCGTCGCGGCGGCGCGCGGCGCAGCGCGAAATCACTGGCCTCTTCCAGTATCGTCGCGTCGCGTCTCGGTGTGAGCTGACCCTTATTGCGTAAAAGTCATCTACTCTAGCATCCGCAAACATGTCAGATGCGCTGCAGTATCGAGGGAGCCGGAACACATTATTATACAGTGCCCTGAACACATTATTATACTGGACGCGCAGGGCACCGTAGGCCCGCTGTGTAAAATCCGCCCACAGGCCACTAGTGTAGAATGTCTGGCAAAATGCTTTGAACAACGTTATTTTAACTTCTGAAGTACACCGAGTGAACCTGTGTTAACATATTACCACGAACCGACAGCGCCCTACCCCCCTAAGGGCAGATGGTAAATATGAATGCCTCATGCAAAAATTAAATAACAAGGCTAAGACTCTAAACAGGTGAACCCCCGCATCCTGTAGGTGCTCAATGCCGAGCCCGTCATGTCCAGGTGACTTCCCCTTTTTCGTGTTCTTAATAACGTTCGCTACGTCCTTGCCCGTAAAACGTATTGGCTGCTGTACTGTCCGACGAAGCCCAGCATCCAACACCGCCGACAAGCATGATCTAATATAATTTATCTTCATCTACTTTTTGCGTTTTTTATAAAATATTTTTTTTAAAATTTTAAAGTGTACTACTAAATTTTTTATTGGTAACCCTATGTGTAGTCGTTTCAATACCACCACTTATGTATTCCCAACGATTAGGCAGAGGTGTAGATACTAATGTACCTACATAAATATACCGTAAAACTGTAGGTGTAGGTACATTAGTACCTACACCTACAGAACCTAAAACTGTAGGTGTAGGTACATTAGTACCTACACCTACAGAACCTAAAACTGTAGGTGTAGGTACATTAGTACCTACCTAGCGATTTACCCCGGCTGCAATATACTTATAACATGAATATGGAAGAGCAGAAAGACAGACGCGGTCAGCGGGTCAGCGACTTTGTTCACTGATTCTTTAATAGGCTGTTTTTATTATCTTATTGTTGTCTCCATTTTTTATTGTTTGGCATAAATCGATATGCCCTTGACCCGTCCTTTTTAAATTTCAGGATGACGAAACAAACGTCGACGTAACCGAACCAATTGCACTCGTCGATGTTGTTTTGTCAGACTCTGAGTCAATCTTGGACAGTCCCAGGAAAATAACTTTGAAGGCGCAAGTTGCCAAGTTGACAAAACAAAAAATTGAACATCGGATTAAAATAAAAAAACTAGGCCAACAAAATAGATATTTGAAACGGAAACTATTAAAAATGAAAAATTATATTGTTTATTTGAAAAGAATATATAAAATCCCGAAGAAACTTAAACTACAGGAAATTTGGTAAGAAACCTCATCAATGAGAATGGCGGCGAAGGTGTATCTGGGGGTTAAAATGATATTTTTGTTTCATTCATCATTTCATAGAATCACAATAAGGATTCAAGAGCACGAGGCCGCACAACGTGCCATTTTTTTCCAATATTCGCTGACCTTGCATTGTGGCTTTCCTTACACTTAGAGACCAGTAAAAAAAATTTTGTAATTAATCAGTGAGTGAGTAGTATTTTACTTTTATGTACGTATAATTATGTAAGTATAATTTGTTGGTTCATCTGTAACCTGTAGCCAGATAATGCTATTAAGCGTATGCTTATTACCATTATCTGGCTATTAGTGTAATGTATAAGGCGTCCTCACATAATGTATATCTGACAAACTATAGGAAGCCTTATACACGATGATTTTGTAGTCGTTTTGGAACCGAAAATTTTAGACTCTATATCAGTAATGGAACCTATTAAAATATAATTTAATTTAAATAAAAATATATTATTTTATTGATTATGAAAAATAATGTCATATTCGAACAAAAAATGAGAACTCATGATAACTCCACTCAATGTTACGTACTACGATCACTACGATCGATGTCATTCAATGTTACACACACAACACTAAGCGGTAAAACATGCCTAGACACGTTATCCGCCCATTGGATGTGGCGCGGCGCCCGCTGCCTACAATCCACGCACACAGCTGTAATGTATTACGTACCTACCCCTAGTAGCAGGCTGCGCGGCGCCGCCGGCGCGGCGAGCGCTCTCGCGTCGTCATTCATTCTTAGTTCGAGCCCCGAACGAATCATCCATCCGTAGGTGATACGGAGTAGGAAACGCCCGTAAGTAAGGTCGAAACTACAGACTTCGTGCTTAGGATTATATCTACACTACTATTATAAACAGGAAAGATTTGTATTTTTGTGTGTAACATAGGCTATATTTATTGCTATAAAGGATTAGGGATCCTTACTAAAACTTAACTAACGTCATCCAAGGTGTAAAAAAAAACTTATGTCCACCCGTGCGAAGCCGCGAGACACAGGAAGGGTTCCGGAAGAATATGTCTGTTTCCCAATATTGTGCCGAAGATGGCCACCGGGGGGCTTTTAGTGCGGTAAAAATCCCACACACCCCGGCGCGCCCTCAGCAGGCTGGCAGCATTTTGAAGGTTTCCTGCTCGCACCAAAAAAAAAAAGGGCTATGACATAGACTATAGCATACCCCAGAGAGTATTCTCTCAAGGGGTATCCCTTGCCCAGCAGACAGCAGTGAGACAGTGAATCGGTACCAAAAATACGTCACTTCCTTCATAAGTACTAGAATTCATTGTTGTCGGCTCCACCAGCCTAAACTACTCACTACGCCTAAACTACTAACTAAGCCCACATGACTCATGAAGGTACAGACACAGGTTTTCAAAATTATTGAAGATTTTTCGTGAATAAAAATAATAAAAAGAGATAAAAGATAAAGAAAAATAAGTAATAAAAACATTGATCAACCTGTGTAAGCTTAAGATTCGCTATTCGAATCTATTCGATTCACTATCCGTGGTCAGTCTGTGGATGGGTGAATATTATAAACACATTGACAACCGTCCTCGTCTCGGAGAGCACTTAAAACCGTCGGTCCCCATTGTCAAAGTTAGATGTTAGTGGTAGTCAGATTATTCTTTACAGAAAAGGTGACCCTCCAGAAGTTCGAAGCAATTGTTAGGTTAACCCATCAAAGAGCAATTTAACATACATACATAATATACAAACACAACATCATGCCTATACCTATTCCTTGAAGGGTTAGGCGAAGGTGTACTTAGTACATACATCCCGCCGAGCTACTTCGGCGAATTTCATAGAAAACCCCAATAACATTGCTCGACTTGGGAATCGAACCCAGGACTTCAAGCGTAGCAGTCAAATTGCATCCACACAGCAGTTACTTTTTGTGGAGCAACAGAATGCAACATTAGGTAACATTCTTCAACTTTTGCGACTGTTTGTAACTCTTTGTTGAATGATCGCATCCATACCGCCAATAACATAGTTGTTACTTTATGTAACAACTCGATGTGCAACTCTCTGGTTACTATTTGTTAATAGTTACCAGTGAGTTGCACAGCATAATGTAACGGACGTGTACTCTAGCTCAAAAATTACGTGAAACATGGAAGATGAAGAAGTGATAATTGTAATGACAGCGTGTTTCCTCATAATAAATTTAAAAAAGAATAAAAACGGCGTTCGTAGTGGATGCGCAAAACAAGAGAAAAATATAGTGGGAGTAATTACATCGGACATTTACGTTTTGATGGAGTTTTGAGTACTTTTGTGGAACTGACAGACTCAGATTTTGAAACACTTATTTTAATTAGTGATAAAATAGTAAAAGCGATACGAACTACAGAAATCCAATTGATGCTGTAGAACGATTGGCTGCTACATTACGTTTTTTATCAAATAGTAAAAGTTGCAAAAGCTTTGGAAATACACAATTCCAGAAGTGTGTGAGGCTCTTGCAAGAAAAGATTCAGTTAAACTTGTGAATTTTTAATTTTTATTTATTTACAATACTGAAAGAACATTTATTCCTAGTAGCTAAACTTCTTGCTGAATGTCGTTTAGTATATTGTCAAAAGAGTGTGTGGAGTCATCAGCACTTGAGTGAGAAACTGTTGGTGGACCAGGTGTATTCGGAATCAATTCCGAATTTGCTGGTGAAACTGCTGATTGACTATATTGCGATGTATTGTAACCGCATCCAACTTTACTTGATGTCATACTCTCCCATAGCGGCATTATATAAAATGTTATTAATATGATATTGTGTAGTGTGCTTGGCATGGGAGGTGTTGAGATTTCTCAATTTCATAGCAACGTGTTCTCCGAAAACGTCAAACTCATCTCTTGCTAGACGCGATTCGTACACTTGTTTCAAAAGGCTTAAGGCTTCTTCAGATGTTTTGTCTTCTTGTGGTCTGGCTCTTTTCCGACACGTGTTCGGTTTCTGAGTAGCAAAAGTGTTTTGCTCTGTTTCAGTATCTTCAGTACTTTCATCCTGTAATAGATAAAAAAAAACTAGTTGCCGGATTCGCCAGAAGAATGGGAAAAAATTTGGAATGGATTTGAGACAAAAAGGAACTTACCACAATGTATTGGGAGTATAGATGGTAAACATGGCGCCATATTGAAGCTTTTTGGGAGTGCTAGTGAATACTACATATAATTACAGTGATACTACTAGCTTTAGTCGATGCAAATTATAACTTTTTGTATGTTAACGTCAGATGTCAGGGACGCATAAGTGATGGAGGAGTTTTTTCAAATAGAGAAATTCGAAAAAGAACTAAACATTATAAATATAGAAATTACAACTACAGACTGAGTCGTACAAGATTTAGAATAGAAGGTTTAGAATTTTACAAAAAGACCTAACTACTATAATTATGTCACGTGTTCTTATAACGCATAACTTTCTGAGATAGAGCAAATTAAGTTTGCTTTACGCTTCACCTGAATATTACGATATAGGACATCGATGGAAGGTATATTCCTGGAGACTGGAGATCGGAAAACTAACACCTGATACCACTAGAAGTTGAAGAAGCGGATGCACGAAATCTACAGACAGACATTGGTAAAGAAATAAAAAAACAAATATACAGAATATTTTTCTCATTAAGTTTTATTTGGTCATCGAACTATGATTAACTTACTTTTAAAAATAAATATGGTAAAAAAATATCTTTATTTATCCCACATACTAATATCATAGTAAACACAACATTTAAGGCCCATCTAGACGACCGAACATTAATTCTGCTCCGAACCACTGAACTACCCCACCACTAACATGCTCGAACATCACTGTGGACCGTACTCTAGTATATATTTATTATACCCATTGTCTAGTACCAACTCATAGTACAAGTCTGCTTAGTTTGGGACTAGATGGTGTTGTGTAAAATGTCCCAAAATATTATTATTATTATTATACTCTAAGTAATGTAAGTATTAACATAATGATATTCATGTATGTACTAGGTAACTGTGTAGGTACCTACTCAATACAATACAATATTAGAAATTTAGAATCTAATATACTGCAGTTTCAGTCTAAAACTTCAAGCATTGAAGTGTTTCATTTCTCTCTACAACTGACCAACATCACAGTACCAATGTCATGGTTCGGACCGAAGATGTTCGATCGTCTAGGCTGCCCTTAATAATAGTCAAGAACACCCGGAAAACCTCTAGCCAACCAAAACCAATGGAGTTTCTTGCCGGTTCTTTTCCATAAGACCCACTTTTTGGAACCGTGCAACTAGTTTTGACTTTTCAAAAGAGCTATTTTATTGGGCTAATTGAAATAAAATATTTGACTTTGACTTGACTTTGAACCGGCTGGAAGTGAAAATGCTGAAAATTTAAAACTGTAACTAGTTTAGATAAAAATAAAATTATACCTTCACGCCGCTATCACGAGTATCCTTCACACCGCCATTACGAGTATTTGCTGGTTCATTTCGATTTTTTAAAAACATCATTTTCTTAAAAGCAAACCAGTTAGATATTTCATCAGTTCCAGCTCCTGATTTAGCCTTTTTTAATTCTCGCTGAAATTGTCCGATAAGAGATTTCATTTTTTTCTCGATAACTGGTTTTTCCACTTCGAAAGCATTTGCGATTTCACACCACGCATCGTGTTTTCTATTACGATCTCTGTATTCTTCTAACATAGTGTTCCATAGTAGTTCTCTCTCTTTGAACATTTCCAATAATTTGAATACCTTTTTGTTTGTCCATTGAAAAGCCATATTTACAAGCACACAGTGTGCGAGCAGCACGTGATGACGAACGCACGTTTCACTCGTGAAAGGCAAGAGCCAACTGACTGAGTTGACTGACCCAGCCCCGGCCCCCACCTTCCCGTTGTGCCCCGCACCCCGCGGTCGTTAGTTAACAAATGTTATCGATAGTTAGCACATGTTGACGCAACTTTACCCACGGCAACGTATTTATACTAACAACAAATAACTTTTTGTTATCGGATGTTGCTCACTGTTTTCGTTTCAAGGGCGCTATGAGGATAGAAATAAAACTTGCTAGATGTATTCGACGAATTCGAATTCCATTCGAATTTTAGAATGTGCTAGTAAAATAGTCAGATATGGCTAGTTCTCGACCTGCCGATCTGGTGGCAAGGGAAGCAATAATAGTGAGTATAGTTTAAAGATGGTTTGAAGTATACTGAAGCTAAGATTGAAGAAAGAATGTAAATGACAATATTAAATATCCAAAAAATAAAAGACTAGTTTGTCTAGTGCCACTTGATGCTATTAAAAATGTTTAGGCGTTATCGCCCACTAACACTCGGAAACGTTGATCCACAAAAAGTAACTGCAGTGTGTATGCCACTAGGCTACTGACGCTGTTACTGACAGTAAATAAATTGATTAAATAATTAAATTGGTAATGTAAATAAACAATAAAATTATGCCCAAACATACCAACATAAAAAAAATTGCAGACAAATTGAGATGACCCTCTGTTTTTTAACTAACTTAAAAAAAAATCAAAATACGACAATATAAGGGTCATAATATATTATGACCCATAGGTATAATGTCGTAGTTATCAGACGGAATGCTATCAATGATTTACAAAGACCAATTACATTCTATAACTTAAAATAATAATAAAAAAATATAATAACAATGCCAATGACAGCCGACAGCGCGGCAGGCGGGCGGGATAGCGGGATGACCTTGACTTTTCCAGGAAAAATTGGGCTAAAATAGCAATAGGAATGGAAGGAGGGTAGGGGGCTTTTACCCTACCGTTGGCGACAAAGGCTAAATAATTACAATAATATAAATGACATTTAAAAATTACAAGCGACCTCAGAATCGAGCAACCAAACGAACAAAATAGTAATCTATGATGTTAGACTGGTTACACATAAGTAATAAAACACTCCGTCTATATTGTCCTAGTCAAACTGACAAAGAAAGAAGACTAATCAAATAGGGATCAAAGATTTTGTATAAAAAATATTCCTAACGTCCGCTCCGTACCCTTTTTAAATCTCTGTGACAGACATTCCAATATTTACGGCCGCTAGACGGGACAAAGCGAACAAAATCGTTGTACGCACACTAGTACCTATAGGAAACAAGTCACTCAGTGTGGTGTGAGACGCCCGCGTGGCAGGTCGCTTTCGGTACGTCAACAATTTCGATCAAAAGATATCCAATATTTTAGATGAAAACATGCCCGGTTGTGTGTTGCGATACTGTAAATCTCGCTATGGTCAGACGACTGGGCTTGAGTGCGGTTTTTTTTCGTAAGTAAATTAAAATTTATTATTTGATTGGATGTTTCTAGAAAATATATGTCTATGTAATAAACGCCCTCTGTTGTTCAGCGGTTTTATCTCTGCTTTATTATTAACTTTAGAGATTGATGTTGTTTATCGATAATATTTTTGGATAGATACTTTTCTATTTATTTTTTACCTAAAATAATAAAAAATAAATAGGACACTCATAACTGCTACTGTTAACCGAGAGGTCTTGGGTTCGATTCATAGGTCGAGCAAAGTGTTATTGGGTTAGCTCGGCGCGTCGAAACCACATAAAAATACCGGAAAACTATTAGTGCACAGTAGTACACCTCTGCCTAACCCTTCGATGATTACTGGCAACATTTTTGTAATAAACATTACAAAAATATTGTTAAAGTGATAATACATAAGAATGCAAACATAATTATGTTAAAAGTCGGTATTTTGTTAAAGTATGTTTTTGTTTTAAGGTTTCCGCATATTGACAATGAAGTACGTGAAGAGTGGATACGTTTTGTCCAAATGGAACGCAGAGAAGATGATTGGCTTCCGTCTGCTACGTCGAAAATATGCTCGAAGCATTTTAGAACAGAAGATATATATACTGGCAAGACTGGTCGATTAAATTTAAAAAAAGGATCTGTACCTCGTCCCACAATTATTGAAGTAAGTTGTTGAAAAGAACGCTCCCTACTCTCTTGTCATGTCCTGTGTAGTTAGGGTTGCCAACCGTACTATACTTTATTTAGGGTCTGCGTACTGTTGAAGAATCACATAGTATGCAAAAATACGTTGCACCATGCAGCGCTCCGCCTCGTGGTGCCTCGCGGCGTAGCGCGGTGCATCGCGGGTACGCACGGCGTGCAAGAGCGGCGCTGCGCCTCACGAAGCCGCGCGACGCCGCGAGGCGCAGCCGGGGCTGCCGCTGCCGTGGCGACTTGTCTCTACTATTTCGCTTTCGCTTGCAAATAGTAGACCGTGGGTGGACGCGGAGCGGGGCGGGAGCACGTGGCGAATGTAGACACATTCCGCTGCGCCGTGAGGCGTCGTTTACTATGCACCTCGCGACGTTGGGATGCGCGTCGCGGCGGCGCGCGGCGCAGCGCGAAATCACTGGCCTCTTCCAGTATCGTCGCGTCGCGTCTCGGTGTGAGCTGACCCTTATTGCGTAAAAGTCATCTACTCTAGCATCCGCAAACATGTCAGATGCGCTGCAGTATCGAGGGAGCCGGAACACATTATTATACAGTGCCCTGAACACATTATTATACTGGACGCGCAGGGCACCGTAGGCCCGCTGTGTAAAATCCGCCCACAGGCCACTAGTGTAGAATGTCTGGCAAAATGCTTTGAACAACGTTATTTTAACTTCTGAAGTACACCGAGTGAACCTGTGTTAACATATTACCACGAACCGACAGCGCCCTACCCCCCTAAGGGCAGATGGTAAATATGAATGCCTCATGCAAAAATTAAATAACAAGGCTAAGACTCTAAACAGGTGAACCCCCGCATCCTGTAGGTGCTCAATGCCGAGCCCGTCATGTCCAGGTGACTTCCCCTTTTTCGTGTTCTTAATAACGTTCGCTACGTCCTTGCCCGTAAAACGTATTGGCTGCTGTACTGTCCGACGAAGCCCAGCATCCAACACCGCCGACAAGCATGATCTAATATAATTTATCTTCATCTACTTTTTGCGTTTTGTATAAAATATTTTTTTTAAAATTTTAAAGTGTACTACTAAATTTTTTATTGGTAACCCTATGTGTAGTCGTTTCAATACCACCACTTATGTATTCCCAACGATTAGGCAGAGGTGTAGATACTAATGTACCTACATAAATATACCGTAAAACTGTAGGTGTAGGTACATTAGTACCTACACCTACAGAACCTAAAACTGTAGGTGTAGGTACATTAGTACCTACCTAGCGATTTACCCCGGCTGCAATATACTTATAACATGAATATGGAAGAGCAGAAAGACAGACGCGGTCAGCGGGTCAGCGACTTTGTTCACTGATTCTTTAATAGGCTGTTTTTATTATCTTATTGTTGTCTCCATTTTTTATTGTTTGGCATAAATCGATATGCCCTTGACCCGTCCTTTTTAAATTTCAGGATGACGAAACAAACGTCGACGTAACCGAACCAATTGCACTCGTCGATGTTGTTTTGTCAGACTCTGAGTCAATCTTGGACAGTCCCAGGAAAATAACTTTGAAGGCGCAAGTTGCCAAGTTGACAAAACAAAAAATTGAACATCGGATTAAAATAAAAAAACTAGGCCAACAAAATAGATATTTGAAACGGAAACTATTAAAAATGAAAAATTATATTGTTTATTTGAAAAGAATATATAAAATCCCGAAGAAACTTAAACTACAGGAAATTTGGTAAGAGACCTCATCAATGAGAATGGCGGCGAAGGTGTATCTGGGGGTTAAAATGATATTTTTGTTTCATTCATCATTTCATAGAATCACAATAAGGATTCAAGAGCACGAGGCCGCACAACGTGCCATTTTTTTCCAATATTCGCTGACCTTGCATTGTGGCTTTCCTTACACTTAGAGACCAGTAAAAAAAATTTTGTAATTAATCAGTGAGTGAGTAGTATTTTACTTTTATGTACGTATAATTATGTAAGTATAATTTGTTGGTTCATCTGTAACCTGTAGCCAGATAATGCTATTAAGCGTATGCTTATTACCATTATCTGGCTATTAGTGTAATGTATAAGGCGTCCTCACATAATGTATATCTGACAAACTATAGGAAGCCTTATACACGATGATTTTGTAGTCGTTTTGGAACCGAAAATTTTAGACTCTATATCAGTAATGGAACCTATTAAAATATAATTTAATTTAAATAAAAATATATTATTTTATTGATTATGAAAAATAATGTCATATTCGAACAAAAAATGAGAACTCATGATAACTCCACTCAATGTTACGTACTACGATCACTACGATCGATGTCATTCAATGTTACACACACAACACTAAGCGGTAAAACATGCCTAGACACGTTATCCGCCCATTGGATGTGGCGCGGCGCCCGCTGCCTACAATCCACGCACACAGCTGTAATGTATTACGTACCTACCCCTAGTAGCAGGCTGCGCGGCGCCGCCGGCGCGGCGAGCGCTCTCGCGTCGTCATTCATTCTTAGTTCGAGCCCCGAACGAATCATCCATCCGTAGGTGATACGGAGTAGGAAACGCCCGTAAGTAAGGTCGAAACTACAGACTTCGTGCTTAGGATTATATCTACACTACTATTATAAACAGGAAAGATTTGTATTTTTGTGTGTAACATAGGCTATATTTATTGCTATAAAGGATTAGGGATCCTTACTAAAACTTAACTAACGTCATCCAAGGTGTAAAAAAAAACTTATGTCCACCCGTGCGAAGCCGCGAGACACAGGAAGGGTTCCGGAAGAATATGTCTGTTTCCCAATATTGTGCCGAAGATGGCCACCGGGGGGCTTTTAGTGCGGTAAAAATCCCACACACCCCGGCGCGCCCTCAGCAGGCTGGCAGCATTTTGAAGGTTTCCTGCTCGCACCAAAAAAAAAAAGGGCTATGACATAGACTATAGCATACCCCAGAGAGTATTCTCTCAAGGGGTATCCCTTGCCCAGCAGACAGCAGTGAGACAGTGAATCGGTACCAAAAATACGTCACTTCCTTCATAAGTACTAGAATTCATTGTTGTCGGCTCCACCAGCCTAAACTACTCACTACGCCTAAACTACTAACTAAGCCCACATGACTCATGAAGGTACAGACACAGGTTTTCAAAATTATTGAAGATTTTTCGTGAATAAAAATAATAAAAAGAGATAAAAGATAAAGAAAAATAAGTAATAAAAACATTGATCAACCTGTGTAAGCTTAAGATTCGCTATTCGAATCTATTCGATTCACTATCCGTGGTCAGTCTGTGGATGGGTGAATATTATAAACACATTGACAACCGTCCTCGTCTCGGAGAGCACTTAAAACCGTCGGTCCCCATTGTCAAAGTTAGATGTTAGTGGTAGTCAGATTATTCTTTACAGAAAAGGTGACCCTCCAGAAGTTCGAAGCAATTGTTAGGTTAACCCATCAAAGAGCAATTTAACATACATACATAATATACAAACACAACATCATGCCTATACCTATTCCTTGAAGGGTTAGGCGAAGGTGTACTTAGTACATACATCCCGCCGAGCTACTTCGGCGAATTTCATAGAAAACCCCAATAACATTGCTCGACTTGGGAATCGAACCCAGGACTTCAAGCGTAGCAGTCAAATTGCATCCACACAGCAGTTACTTTTTGTGGAGCAACAGAATGCAACATTAGGTAACATTCTTCAACTTTTGCGACTGTTTGTAACTCTTTGTTGAATGATCGCATCCATACCGCCAATAACATAGTTGTTACTTTATGTAACAACTCGATGTGCAACTCTCTGGTTACTATTTGTTAATAGTTACCAGTGAGTTGCACAGCATAATGTAACGGACGTGTACTCTAGCTCAAAAATTACGTGAAACATGGAAGATGAAGAAGTGATAATTGTAATGACAGCGTGTTTCCTCATAATAAATTTAAAAAAGAATAAAAACGGCGTTCGTAGTGGATGCGCAAAACAAGAGAAAAATATAGTGGGAGTAATTACATCGGACATTTACGTTTTGATGGAGTTTTGAGTACTTTTGTGGAACTGACAGACTCAGATTTTGAAACACTTATTTTAATTAGTGATAAAATAGTAAAAGCGATACGAACTACAGAAATCCAATTGATGCTGTAGAACGATTGGCTGCTACATTACGTTTTTTATCAAATAGTAAAAGTTGCAAAAGCTTTGGAAATACACAATTCCAGAAGTGTGTGAGGCTCTTGCAAGAAAAGATTCAGTTAAACTTGTGAATTTTTAATTTTTATTTATTTACAATACTGAAAGAACATTTATTCCTAGTAGCTAAACTTCTTGCTGAATGTCGTTTAGTATATTGTCAAAAGAGTGTGTGGAGTCATCAGCACTTGAGTGAGAAACTGTTGGTGGACCAGGTGTATTCGGAATCAATTCCGAATTTGCTGGTGAAACTGCTGATTGACTATATTGCGATGTATTGTAACCGCATCCAACTTTACTTGATGTCATACTCTCCCATAGCGGCATTATATAAAATGTTATTAATATGATATTGTGTAGTGTGCTTGGCATGGGAGGTGTTGAGATTTCTCAATTTCATAGCAACGTGTTCTCCGAAAACGTCAAACTCATCTCTTGCTAGACGCGATTCGTACACTTGTTTCAAAAGGCTTAAGGCTTCTTCAGATGTTTTGTCTTCTTGTGGTCTGGCTCTTTTCCGACACGTGTTCGGTTTCTGAGTAGCAAAAGTGTTTTGCTCTGTTTCAGTATCTTCAGTACTTTCATCCTGTAATAGATAAAAAAAAACTAGTTGCCGGATTCGCCAGAAGAATGGGAAAAAATTTGGAATGGATTTGAGACAAAAAGGAACTTACCACAATGTATTGGGAGTATAGATGGTAAACATGGCGCCATATTGAAGCTTTTTGGGAGTGCTAGTGAATACTACATATAATTACAGTGATACTACTAGCTTTAGTCGATGCAAATTATAACTTTTTGTATGTTAACGTCAGATGTCAGGGACGCATAAGTGATGGAGGAGTTTTTTCAAATAGAGAAATTCGAAAAAGAACTAAACATTATAAATATAGAAATTACAACTACAGACTGAGTCGTACAAGATTTAGAATAGAAGGTTTAGAATTTTACAAAAAGACCTAACTACTATAATTATGTCACGTGTTCTTATAACGCATAACTTTCTGAGATAGAGCAAATTAAGTTTGCTTTACGCTTCACCTGAATATTACGATATAGGACATCGATGGAAGGTATATTCCTGGAGACTGGAGATCGGAAAACTAACACCTGATACCACTAGAAGTTGAAGAAGCGGATGCACGAAATCTACAGACAGACATTGGTAAAGAAATAAAAAAACAAATATACAGAATATTTTTCTCATTAAGTTTTATTTGGTCATCGAACTATGATTAACTTACTTTTAAAAATAAATATGGTAAAAAAATATCTTTATTTATCCCACATACTAATATCATAGTAAACACAACATTTAAGGCCCATCTAGACGACCGAACATTAATTCTGCTCCGAACCACTGAACTACCCCACCACTAACATGCTCGAACATCACTGTGGACCGTACTCTAGTATATATTTATTATACCCATTGTCTAGTACCAACTCATAGTACAAGTCTGCTTAGTTTGGGACTAGATGGTGTTGTGTAAAATGTCCCAAAATATTATTATTATTATTATACTCTAAGTAATGTAAGTATTAACATAATGATATTCATGTATGTACTAGGTAACTGTGTAGGTACCTACTCAATACAATACAATATTAGAAATTTAGAATCTAATATACTGCAGTTTCAGTCTAAAACTTCAAGCATTGAAGTGTTTCATTTCTCTCTACAACTGACCAACATCACAGTACCAATGTCATGGTTCGGACCGAAGATGTTCGATCGTCTAGGCTGCCCTTAATAATAGTCAAGAACACCCGGAAAACCTCTAGCCAACCAAAACCAATGGAGTTTCTTGCCGGTTCTTTTCCATAAGACCCACTTTTTGGAACCGTGCAACTAGTTTTGACTTTTCAAAAGAGCTATTTTATTGGGCTAATTGAAATAAAATATTTGACTTTGACTTGACTTTGAACCGGCTGGAAGTGAAAATGCTGAAAATTTAAAACTGTAACTAGTTTAGATAAAAATAAAATTATACCTTCACGCCGCTATCACGAGTATCCTTCACACCGCCATTACGAGTATTTGCTGGTTCATTTCGATTTTTTAAAAACATCATTTTCTTAAAAGCAAACCAGTTAGATATTTCATCAGTTCCAGCTCCTGATTTAGCCTTTTTTAATTCTCGCTGAAATTGTCCGATAAGAGATTTCATTTTTTTCTCGATAACTGGTTTTTCCACTTCGAAAGCATTTGCGATTTCACACCACGCATCGTGTTTTCTATTACGATCTCTGTATTCTTCTAACATAGTGTTCCATAGTAGTTCTCTCTCTTTGAACATTTCCAATAATTTGAATACCTTTTTGTTTGTCCATTGAAAAGCCATATTTACAAGCACACAGTGTGCGAGCAGCACGTGATGACGAACGCACGTTTCACTCGTGAAAGGCAAGAGCCAACTGACTGAGTTGACTGACCCAGCCCCGGCCCCCACCTTCCCGTTGTGCCCCGCACCCCGCGGTCGTTAGTTAACAAATGTTATCGATAGTTAGCACATGTTGACGCAACTTTACCCACGGCAACGTATTTATACTAACAACAAATAACTTTTTGTTATCGGATGTTGCTCACTGTTTTCGTTTCAAGGGCGCTATGAGGATAGAAATAAAACTTGCTAGATGTATTCGACGAATTCGAATTCCATTCGAATTTTAGAATGTGCTAGTAAAATAGTCAGATATGGCTAGTTCTCGACCTGCCGATCTGGTGGCAAGGGAAGCAATAATAGTGAGTATAGTTTAAAGATGGTTTGAAGTATACTGAAGCTAAGATTGAAGAAAGAATGTAAATGACAATATTAAATATCCAAAAAATAAAAGACTAGTTTGTCTAGTGCCACTTGATGCTATTAAAAATGTTTAGGCGTTATCGCCCACTAACACTCGGAAACGTTGATCCACAAAAAGTAACTGCAGTGTGTATGCCACTAGGCTACTGACGCTGTTACTGACAGTAAATAAATTGATTAAATAATTAAATTGGTAATGTAAATAAACAATAAAATTATGCCCAAACATACCAACATAAAAAAAATTGCAGACAAATTGAGATGACCCTCTGTTTTTTAACTAACTTAAAAAAAAATCAAAATACGACAATATAAGGGTCATAATATATTATGACCCATAGGTATAATGTCGTAGTTATCAGACGGAATGCTATCAATGATTTACAAAGACCAATTACATTCTATAACTTAAAATAATAATAAAAAAATATAATAACAATGCCAATGACAGCCGACAGCGCGGCAGGCGGGCGGGATAGCGGGATGACCTTGACTTTTCCAGGAAAAATTGGGCTAAAATAGCAATAGGAATGGAAGGAGGGTAGGGGGCTTTTACCCTACCGTTGGCGACAAAGGCTAAATAATTACAATAATATAAATGACATTTAAAAATTACAAGCGACCTCAGAATCGAGCAACCAAACGAACAAAATAGTAATCTATGATGTTAGACTGGTTACACATAAGTAATAAAACACTCCGTCTATATTGTCCTAGTCAAACTGACAAAGAAAGAAGACTAATCAAATAGGGATCAAAGATTTTGTATAAAAAATATTCCTAACGTCCGCTCCGTACCCTTTTTAAATCTCTGTGACAGACATTCCAATATTTACGGCCGCTAGACGGGACAAAGCGAACAAAATCGTTGTACGCACACTAGTACCTATAGGAAACAAGTCACTCAGTGTGGTGTGAGACGCCCGCGTGGCAGGTCGCTTTCGGTACGTCAACAATTTCGATCAAAAGATATCCAATATTTTAGATGAAAACATGCCCGGTTGTGTGTTGCGATACTGTAAATCTCGCTATGGTCAGACGACTGGGCTTGAGTGCGGTTTTTTTTCGTAAGTAAATTAAAATTTATTATTTGATTGGATGTTTCTAGAAAATATATGTCTATGTAATAAACGCCCTCTGTTGTTCAGCGGTTTTATCTCTGCTTTATTATTAACTTTAGAGATTGATGTTGTTTATCGATAATATTTTTGGATAGATACTTTTCTATTTATTTTTTACCTAAAATAATAAAAAATAAATAGGACACTCATAACTGCTACTGTTAACCGAGAGGTCTTGGGTTCGATTCATAGGTCGAGCAAAGTGTTATTGGGTTAGCTCGGCGCGTCGAAACCACATAAAAATACCGGAAAACTATTAGTGCACAGTAGTACACCTCTGCCTAACCCTTCGATGATTACTGGCAACATTTTTGTAATAAACATTACAAAAATATTGTTAAAGTGATAATACATAAGAATGCAAACATAATTATGTTAAAAGTCGGTATTTTGTTAAAGTATGTTTTTGTTTTAAGGTTTCCGCATATTGACAATGAAGTACGTGAAGAGTGGATACGTTTTGTCCAAATGGAACGCAGAGAAGATGATTGGCTTCCGTCTGCTACGTCGAAAATATGCTCGAAGCATTTTAGAACAGAAGATATATATACTGGCAAGACTGGTCGATTAAATTTAAAAAAAGGATCTGTACCTCGTCCCACAATTATTGAAGTAAGTTGTTGAAAAGAACGCTCCCTACTCTCTTGTCATGTCCTGTGTAGTTAGGGTTGCCAACCGTACTATACTTTATTTAGGGTCTGCGTACTGTTGAAGAATCACATAGTATGCAAAAATACGTTGCACCATGCAGCGCTCCGCCTCGTGGTGCCTCGCGGCGTAGCGCGGTGCATCGCGGGTACGCACGGCGTGCAAGAGCGGCGCTGCGCCTCACGAAGCCGCGCGACGCCGCGAGGCGCAGCCGGGGCTGCCGCTGCCGTGGCGACTTGTCTCTACTATTTCGCTTTCGCTTGCAAATAGTAGACCGTGGGTGGACGCGGAGCGGGGCGGGAGCACGTGGCGAATGTAGACACATTCCGCTGCGCCGTGAGGCGTCGTTTACTATGCACCTCGCGACGTTGGGATGCGCGTCGCGGCGGCGCGCGGCGCAGCGCGAAATCACTGGCCTCTTCCAGTATCGTCGCGTCGCGTCTCGGTGTGAGCTGACCCTTATTGCGTAAAAGTCATCTACTCTAGCATCCGCAAACATGTCAGATGCGCTGCAGTATCGAGGGAGCCGGAACACATTATTATACAGTGCCCTGAACACATTATTATACTGGACGCGCAGGGCACCGTAGGCCCGCTGTGTAAAATCCGCCCACAGGCCACTAGTGTAGAATGTCTGGCAAAATGCTTTGAACAACGTTATTTTAACTTCTGAAGTACACCGAGTGAACCTGTGTTAACATATTACCACGAACCGACAGCGCCCTACCCCCCTAAGGGCAGATGGTAAATATGAATGCCTCATGCAAAAATTAAATAACAAGGCTAAGACTCTAAACAGGTGAACCCCCGCATCCTGTAGGTGCTCAATGCCGAGCCCGTCATGTCCAGGTGACTTCCCCTTTTTCGTGTTCTTAATAACGTTCGCTACGTCCTTGCCCGTAAAACGTATTGGCTGCTGTACTGTCCGACGAAGCCCAGCATCCAACACCGCCGACAAGCATGATCTAATATAATTTATCTTCATCTACTTTTTGCGTTTTTTATAAAATATTTTTTTTAAAATTTTAAAGTGTACTACTAAATTTTTTATTGGTAACCCTATGTGTAGTCGTTTCAATACCACCACTTATGTATTCCCAACGATTAGGCAGAGGTGTAGATACTAATGTACCTACATAAATATACCGTAAAACTGTAGGTGTAGGTACATTAGTACCTACACCTACAGAACCTAAAACTGTAGGTGTAGGTACATTAGTACCTACACCTACAGAACCTAAAACTGTAGGTGTAGGTACATTAGTACCTACCTAGCGATTTACCCCGGCTGCAATATACTTATAACATGAATATGGAAGAGCAGAAAGACAGACGCGGTCAGCGGGTCAGCGACTTTGTTCACTGATTCTTTAATAGGCTGTTTTTATTATCTTATTGTTGTCTCCATTTTTTATTGTTTGGCATAAATCGATATGCCCTTGACCCGTCCTTTTTAAATTTCAGGATGACGAAACAAACGTCGACGTAACCGAACCAATTGCACTCGTCGATGTTGTTTTGTCAGACTCTGAGTCAATCTTGGACAGTCCCAGGAAAATAACTTTGAAGGCGCAAGTTGCCAAGTTGACAAAACAAAAAATTGAACATCGGATTAAAATAAAAAAACTAGGCCAACAAAATAGATATTTGAAACGGAAACTATTAAAAATGAAAAATTATATTGTTTATTTGAAAAGAATATATAAAATCCCGAAGAAACTTAAACTACAGGAAATTTGGTAAGAAACCTCATCAATGAGAATGGCGGCGAAGGTGTATCTGGGGGTTAAAATGATATTTTTGTTTCATTCATCATTTCATAGAATCACAATAAGGATTCAAGAGCACGAGGCCGCACAACGTGCCATTTTTTTCCAATATTCGCTGACCTTGCATTGTGGCTTTCCTTACACTTAGAGACCAGTAAAAAAAATTTTGTAATTAATCAGTGAGTGAGTAGTATTTTACTTTTATGTACGTATAATTATGTAAGTATAATTTGTTGGTTCATCTGTAACCTGTAGCCAGATAATGCTATTAAGCGTATGCTTATTACCATTATCTGGCTATTAGTGTAATGTATAAGGCGTCCTCACATAATGTATATCTGACAAACTATAGGAAGCCTTATACACGATGATTTTGTAGTCGTTTTGGAACCGAAAATTTTAGACTCTATATCAGTAATGGAACCTATTAAAATATAATTTAATTTAAATAAAAATATATTATTTTATTGATTATGAAAAATAATGTCATATTCGAACAAAAAATGAGAACTCATGATAACTCCACTCAATGTTACGTACTACGATCACTACGATCGATGTCATTCAATGTTACACACACAACACTAAGCGGTAAAACATGCCTAGACACGTTATCCGCCCATTGGATGTGGCGCGGCGCCCGCTGCCTACAATCCACGCACACAGCTGTAATGTATTACGTACCTACCCCTAGTAGCAGGCTGCGCGGCGCCGCCGGCGCGGCGAGCGCTCTCGCGTCGTCGCGTCGCCCGCGCCGCTCCCCGTTAACCACCCCGCACGGCCGCACCCGCCAGTTCTGTTGCAACTCGCGCGCGATAAAGGTTGCATTTTTTACGTTTTACGTAGCCACGCGATACAAACCCACGAAAATGAGTCTTCAGTATAAATACTTGAACGCAGAGTAGGTACTTGACAATGGTTCAGCTGTACGCTGTTGCCAGTTACAATTTGGAAGAGGCCAGGCGGTTGTATTCCCGGCCAGAACATTTAAAGGCGCTGCGGCTACGAGGGATTGAAAGTCCTCAAGTACCTTCAAGCCCTACCAACTTGGCTGCAACCCAGCGCCTTCTCGATCATGGACAATTCCGTGTGCCGGCTCACGCGCAAGGTCGAGGGCGCCTGAATGACTCGCAGTAGAACGAAGACGCTATTCTGGAGTAGGTACTTCGAGCGGGCTCCGCGGCGAAGCAATGCGATTATAATGGCGGTAATAATGGCTTAACATCCCTATAAGTTCCGTCGAGCTCACGTCATCAACAACAATGATGCACCGGCAAGAATTGCCCTATGTCAGCTGCCCGGCTCATTATGCAAGTGTTGTGCGTGCTTACCCAAACAATCAGTTCCTTGATCGATGGATATGCCACGGCGCGCGGCGGTCCCGTGGCTTGCCCACCACCGATCCCGGACTTAACGCCCCTGGATTTTTTCTTGTGGTCGGAAATAAAAAGACTCGTTTATACCCGTGAACATGAAAGTCTTAACGAGTTACGCAGTGCGATAGTGGACGTCTTTGATAAAGTGAAAAGTGATAGGCTAAAAGACAATACCTAGCATAAAACGGGCACGTTTGTGTATTGAACGCGGCAGACTTCTTTCGAGCAGTTGCAGTACAGGGAAGTGTAAACAATTTGTAAATAAACTGTTAATAGGTAAGTACTTAGCTATGTACCTACATAAGTTTTTTATTTTGTAAATAGCTCAAATTCCAAAATTCCAAACGCCTTAAGTACCTACTCAGTTCATTGGCTCTCTGTTTTTAATTATTGATACCTACAGTAAATAAAGATAAGTTCAATTCAAATAAAGTATTTCTGCCGGTCCTAATCCCGTGTAAAGTATGAACGAGAAATTGGAGTAGGTACAATTTACGTAGTTGGCGTGAAAATGTTGACGACACGCAATCGTATCGTCAACAATGCGCAGCGGCTGTGCGAGCGACTGCTGCGCCATCGCGGGTTCGATCCTCGCTCGGAACCAATTTGTATGATCTGTAGGTGATTGTTCTAGGCTTGCGTGTTTGTGTATGTAAAAATTTATGTTTGTAAATGCACCCATGACACAGGAGAAAATCCTAGTGTGAGGCAAGGTTTTTTTCTTAAATAAAAACTACGATAACACCTACCTACACACAGTCTTATTCTAATTTTTTTAGTAAGAATGTAGGTATTACGTTCGTGTCCCGTATCATCAGCTGATTCGCTGGGCGCCATACTTGTAGTATTTGAACTGCGATCTAGGTACTAACCTAACATCAAATTACGTCGCTATCTGCATCGTAATGCAATTTATTTTAATAGGTAATACAATGTATTTGTCTAGCTACTAGCTATTAAATCACGCGTAGTAGGTACTCGGACGGATCATCCGACCATCGTCCGTCGCTCGCGTTGCTGTAGGTAGGTAACCAGCTGATGAGCTGACTCGTACCGCGCGATCGCGCCACCGCGCCCCGCGCCACCCGCGACCCACGCCACTCGCGACCCGCGCCCGCGCCGCCTGCCGCGCATCATTGATAAATGGCAAGCTTGAGACTGCGGCGGTTTTAGAATGAAATATTCGTGCACTACTATGAACAAACTCGAACAAGTGAATTTTTTTTTTGAAATGCCAACTTTTTTATTAGCTGTACAGTCAACTTAATATTTTTTTTTTGTACTGCTAATTATCCTAAGTTACCACGTTTCGGTTCCAAAACGACTATAAAGTCACGGTGTATATTATACTAACATTATAACGTGTTATTATTCATAGTAGAACGTGTTATTAGTCATAATAATTTTATGTTTATGATAAAAATATTTTTCAAAATAAATAACTTCAACATTGAAACTACCGAAATAATTTTCATTGCTTTCCTAGTATATTGCCATTATTTGAATATGTTCAAATCATCGTCAACTCATATACTGTCCCACTGTTGGGCACGGGACTTCACACGCCTGGGATACAATCTCTAAAGCATTCAGGTTTCCTCACTATGTATTCTGTGAAGCGAGTGATGATTAATAATTACTATGCACATGATTTGGAAAGTGATTCAGAGGTCCTTGGACCTGAAATCAAGAATTTTGACTTGGAAGTCCAGTGGAAATATCTAGGCTATCTAAGCTATCAATGCTTTTTCGAATCTGTTTGAGTATTTTACATAAAAATATTGAATAATATTCCCTCACCAAATTTATCGACACCTTGATATGTAAATGGTAACATCCCTATCACAGAGTTTACAAAGCTTCGTCGTTTTTGTGCTCAAGCATACATAAATAATTAAATGTGTTGTCAAGTTTGTTTTTAATACTCAACGCTAGATTGCGCTACTAGTGCTAGACATCCGTAGACGGAGAAATTGACATAATTCCTACTGGCTGCTCTATGACGCTTTTTATTTTTTCTTTACGCAATTGAGTCAATTGCCCTTTGGTGATCTACAATACTGTCACAAATATTTTTTCAAAATGTTTGAATTATACCCAGGTAGGTCCTAAATATAATAGATAATAATATAAAAATCAAATGGTGAAAATATACACATTAAATGAAAATAATATAAGTACATAATAAATAGGTATTATATACTTACATTATTTTCATTTAATTTTGACGACTCTGTTATTCTGAATTACGGACAGTAGATGTAAGGAGAGCCATACTTCATACATTTATGCTCCGTGTCCGTCAAATTACATCCGTTCTCATTCTGAGAGGTGCACAGCACTAGACCCGTGCCCAGTGCAATCAGCAATGGCAATGAGATGGTAACTGCTCCTCACGGAAATCGCAAAGTTATAACTACAAGCTTGTGCAAGTTGCACAAGCTTGTAGTTAGAACTTCGCGATTGCTATTCTTATTTGGCTTTTCGGCCCTCCTGAAAAAAATAATTATAGGACAAGACCGAATTAGTTCACCAGCTCCTCATTTTCATCCTAATTCCATCTTAAAGAACTTCCAGCAAGAAAACACATAACTCGGACACGCTGTCAAAACAAAGGATTTCGTGATATCTTTCCACTTTTCTTACTAACATTCATTTACATTGCCTAACTTTATTCCATTTCACTTAGTTAGAGTATTAGGACTACCTAATACTCTAACGCACTAGCCTAATGCACTAGCATTAGACCTAGAATCACATGACTCATAGTAAAAAATAGTAACGCTTATCACTAATTATTAACTTATTTTAAGTAGTTAAAACTGAACATTATCATCATTACCCTGTGCCGTTTTCATTTTAGTTTCATCCCATTATCATTTTATTACCATTCCATCCAATTGTTATTAATTCATTATTTTCCCATTAATTTAGTTTTATCTGTTTAATATTATCGTGCACCGAAAATACCCACATAATTTTTAGTTTTTTTTTATTGTTGAAATTTGAATTCAAATTTTCTTAACCGCCTGCTGGGTTTGAATAGCAATACACCCACAATCAGCTGTGTGCTCGTTAATGCTGTTTTTTGCTAGTTAATGTATTTTGCTTGTTAATGCTGTTTCTGCGTTTAGCATACTGGCTTCTTACCACTCCTTCTTGTTGAAATATAACTTTTCTATTTGCCTTCCTGCTTAGCCATGGCAGAAGAAATTACTGTCAAGGAGCTTATATAAAAGCGTGCCCCAATAAAGGCGCAGCTTACTCAATTTACCACATTCTTGTGCACAACTAAGTCTTGCGAACAGCTTAGTGAGGAACAATTAATCGAATTGGAGATTAGAATTGAGAAATTGGTTTCCTTATATGCTACCTATGATCAATTACAGGGTTAATTGGAATACTTGTCTACAAGACCCGACGAGCAATACACTGAACGTGAGCAGTTTGAGAGCCACTACTACAAGCAGCTTTCATCTGCTCGAGCGCTTCTGTCACAGCATCGCGCGCAACTTATTTCTAAGGTAGGATTCAATGAACAATATCCAGTGGTTACTAAACAAAATCATATTCGACTTCCAAAAATTAACTTACCTCACCGCCGCTAAAGAGCGGCGGTTATCAGAATTGGTTAGAATTCAAGGACACTTATGTTTCATTAATTCATGAGGAGAAAAGTATAGACAATATAAATAAATTTCATTACCTACGCTCGTCTTTACATGGCAGTGCAGCATTGGTGATTAAGAGTTTAGACTTCAAGGGTGATAATTATGATAATGCATGGCAATTATTGTGTGAGAGGTACGACAATAAACAATTATTAGTCAATAATCATATTCAGGCTTTATTTAATGTTGAACCTATACACAAGGAGAGTAGTCAGAGCTTGCGTCAGGTTGTCGATGTCACGAACAAGAATTTACGATCACTGGCAACGCTAGGACAACCGGTACAGCATTGGGATTCAATAATTATTCATTTAATGGCATCAAAATTAGATTCTGTCACTAGCAGAGAATGGGAGGAACATAGGAATACTCTAACTGAACCTCCTTCTTTAGACGTGTTTATTAAATTCATTTCTAATCGTTGTAATCTTTTAGAGACATTTGAGGAGGCTAAGGTTTTAAAATCAAAACCAGAATCTTCGCACAGTAAGCCAAAAAGCTACTCTGTATTGACTAGTAAAGGTAAATTTACTTCATGACACCTGTGTAAACAAAACCACTTCATATTTAACTGTGAACAATTTAGATCTCTTACAGTCACTGAACGCTTAACTAAAGCTAAAGAGTTCAAACTCTGTCTAAATTGTTTACGCGCAGGTCATTTGGAGGCGACCTGTAGGCTTGGCCACTGCAAGTATTGTAAAATTAGGCATAATACATTATTGCACTCTCATGATGATTCTAGCTCTCATAGTGAACCTATTATAACGTGTTCTGGTACTAATTATCATATTTCATCTAGTCATGTATTGCTTTCCACAGCATTGGTAAGAGTCACGAATTCCGGGACGCCGCACAGCGCCAGAGTCTTACTTGACAATGGAAGCACGGCAAATTTCATTACCTTTGTGGTAAGCTACATTTACCTATTCGTAGTGTCAGCTCACATGTGGCAGGTATAAACAATCAAGTGTCTGCTATAACATCATCTTGTGCTTTACATTTGCAATCTTGTGATGGGTCTTATGACATTGGTATTGATTGTTTTATCCTGCCCGACATTACTTCTCATATACCTCATACATACATAGACATATCTGACTTAAACCTACCGTCAGGGATAAGTCTAGCAGATCCGTCCTTTAATGTTCCTTCTACGATCGACATACTTGTAGGAGCTGACATCTTTTGGAATGTGATTGGTCACAACCGCATACAGTTAGGGAATCATATGCCTACGCTGTTCGAAACCAAGCTCGGATGGCTCTTATCAGGCGCCTTACCTCAACCTAACACATCTCAAGCAGTGTGTATGTTCACGCATGACAAACACACCACACATATTCATACACCCATGGATCTTACAAGATTTTGGGAACTAGATTACATCTCGCCCAAATTCAATTTCACATCCGAGGAGCGAGCATATGAACATAATTTCATTAATACTACGAAACGTAATCCTGACGGAAGATTCGTAGTCACCATTCCCTTAAAGGAATGTCCTAATGTCTTGGGTAACTCCTACGAGATGGTAAAGCGTCGCTTCCTGTCATTGGAGCGCAGACTCGGAAGAGACCAAGTACTTAAGAAACTCTACGTAGAGTTCATGCAAGAGTATGAAGCATTGGGTCATATGAGCGAAGTCTCTTACCCTTCTTCATCAGCATCCATTCAGTCTTATTTTCTTCCTCGTCATAGTGTCTTTAGAGAGTCCAGTACAACGACTAAACTTCGCGTTGTCTTTGACGCTTCAGTCGTCACAATGTCTGGTAAGTCGTTTAACAACATCAAAGCTATAGGCCCTAGGATCCAAGATGACCTAATATCCATACTGTTCAGATTTCGTCAGCATAAATATGTCGTATCTTCGGATATCGAAAAATTCTTTCGTCAAAACCAACTAAATGAGTCGCAAAGATCTCTCCAACAGATACTCTGGCGCTCAGATCCAGCGTCGACTCTCAAAGCATTTACTTTGAACACGGAACAGCGTCCGCTCCATACATCAGTACACGGTGTTTATCTCAACTAGTAAAGGAGGCAACACACACACGTACACGTCAATCCATACAACACGATTTTTACGTAGACGACTATCTGTTAGGAAGTGACTCTATAGAGAGTACTATTGATCTATGTAGAGACGTTATAAAGACTTCAATCTGCTCAACTCACACTTAGAACGTGGCAGTCAAACAGCCCACAAATACAACAAGCAGTCACTACTATCATACAAGAAACATTCACTCATAATCCATCCACTACAACACATATAGACACTCCCACAGTCAGCTTTGATGAGCCTAGTAAAACACTCAGTCTAAACTGGCATTGTCATACAGACACACTAACATTTTCCATTCACATACCAAATGATACGTCTACCAAAATCACAAAACGACACATACTCTCCACAATTGCACAAGTATTTGATCCCCTGGGACTTGTCTCTCCGTGCAGTATTGAGGCTAAAATTATAATGCAGAACTGATGGATTGAAAAGTGTTCCTGGCATGACGATATTAACATCGACATTAAAAAATCATGGATTAAGTTCATAAACACTTTACCACAGCTTAATCACCTTAGTATTCCACGCTGGGTTATATATTGTGATGAGGCTTTAATGGTCGAATTACATACATATATTTACAGATTCGTCAGAGAAGGCATACGGAGCTTGCATATACGTTCGTTCCGTAGCGAGTAACGGTACTATACATACAAGTCTACTCACATCCAAAAGTAAGGTCGCAGAACTACTAAAATTTTATTTTTATTTTATTTTATTTGGGAAAAAAAAACGATATTACATTACATATAACACTAGTAAGGTAGGTATATAAAACAAAATCAATGTAATAACAACAACATTTTCCACATATTAATTAAGAAGTAAGCTATGATGAGGACTCAAGGAAGCATAATTTAATAATTTACATTAAAAACTAACTAACAAATTAGTCAGTTACCCCAAAGATATTTTAATTATAAGTTGTTCAGTACTTTAATAACTTTACTACGAAAAGCATTTTTATTTAGCATAAATATATCAACATCTATGAATTGTTCATTATATATTTGCATAAGACGCGGATTTGTTCGGCATGGTGACTGATCAAACAATCGGTAATCGCGCACTCCACGACGATGGATTAGTCTAGGAACTACAATTTTAATAGCATTACTAAGGTCTATACAATTTAGTTTGTGATGATAAAGATCGTGCAGTGTCATTACTTACAGAAGCATTCGTCTCTTTTCGAGTGAGAGTTAATTGTACTTTGCTAAAAGGTCTTCATTGGGAAAAGGAATTGCATTGTTCGTAGGAAATTTCGTTTTATTTTTTCAATGGCTATTTTATATTTATTATATAAGGGATCCCATATCAGACAGGCATATTCAAGCTGAGAACGAATAAGTGACCGATACAAATGTAAAAATGTGCAAGGGCGTTTAAAGTCAGTGGCTGTTCTGATAACAAACCCGTACATTTGAAATGCTCTGTTTAAGATATTCTCTATATGTAGATCCAAATGTAACTTACAGTCAAGCAGGATTCCCAGGTCCCTAATATTCGTCACTCTGTTTAATTTATCATTACTTATAGTATAATCATATTTTATTGTATTTTTATTTTTTGTAAAGCTGATGATGTTACATTTGGGTATACTTAAATTTAATTTATTAATTGTACAGTATTCATAGAGTCGGTTAAGATCACTCTGAAGTTCTGAGTAGTCTTTAACATTTTTTATGGTTTTAAATAATTTTAAATCGTCAGCATATAAAAGAAAATTTGTGTATTTAAAGCATGTATTTATGTCATTTATAAATATTATAAAAAGTAGAAGTCCTAATATAGAGCCCTGAGGAATACCGGAGGACATTCCAGCTCTTCCCTCTTAAAATCTCAAATTAATTTGGGATAATTTGGTAAAATAAACTGAAATATACTTTGTAAAACTATTTTATTTGAGAAAACACTTAATTTAGCACCGTTCGTCCTTTCACCCTTCACCGTCGTCCCGCCATTTCTTCCCCTCTCGCTCACACACATACCTCTCTTTCATTCGTTCACTGCGTTCATCCTAATTACAAATTTTAGCTGCGTTCACACTAATTCATACATCTTATCCCACATTCGGCCATCCTGATTCATGTCTGTCCACAGACATACGCAAACATTCATCTTTACATATAACATCTAATTATAACATCAAGATTACATCCATAAAGAAAGTAACAACAACATAGCATTGCTTAACTAGGGGTACAATGTGTGAGGAGGTAAGACTTAACATTGTATAAAACAATCATAACATTTCTTTAATAAACAACATGTTTACACG
Source organism: Acronicta alni (assembly GCA_964056405.1). Classification (NCBI taxonomy): domain Eukaryota; kingdom Metazoa; phylum Arthropoda; class Insecta; order Lepidoptera; family Noctuidae; genus Acronicta; species Acronicta alni. The sequence continues at coordinate 22,854,917 of OZ043913.1, read as the reverse complement.
TTGACATTATATAAACAACCATAATAGTGAGTAAGTACAGGTTCCGTAAATCATAAACTATAAAACATCAAGTATTTAAATTGCGATATTGATATACAACTTACAATATTAGGTTAACACAAGTATCTTCCTTACATACAACCTTTCACACAGTAACCTGGAACAAAGTAATTGAGATAATGCAGTACTCGCCTCACCTTTAAGTTTTAGGTTCAACATCTGGCCATGGTTTCATACAATCTGCTGAACTGGAGGTTACACCAGGGCCCTCAGTATTAGAGTCAGTTTTCTTTACGTCGTATCTGTCGTTCTTCTTTACTTTTGTGACTCGATAGGGTCCTAGATATTTGGCCTTCAGCTTCATCCCAGTGCCAAACTGAGTCCGTTTTATCGCCAATAGGTCTCCTTCATTGTACTAACACTTTCTTTTCTTCTCTTATTGAAATTTCTTATATTTTCCTCTTGTACTTGTAAAATTTGTTCTTTGGCTTTCTCTCTAAGTTTCTCTCTCTCTTCTGAGTAATTATCTCTTTCTTCCTGTAATAGCAAATCAAAAATTTCCACGTCTTCCTTCAATCTCATCCTATTTCCAATCAGTAATTGATAGGGCGTAGTATTTATACTCCTCTGAAAAGTACTGTTTAGAGAGCGCTGCAATCTGCTGTACCACAAAGCAGGGTTTTCTATGCACATTTTGGTAAGTACAGAAATTATTGTACGATGGACCCTTTCTACTTGTCCATTACTTCTGGGCACTCCCGTCGTAATCTTGACATGTTGGATGTTTTCGTGTTTACAATATTCTTGAAACTCATTGCTTATATATGCTGTTCCTCGATCAGTTATAAATCTTGTTGGATTGCCAAAGTGTTGTTGGTGAATTTTCAACTTTTCAATTGTTTCTTTACTTGTTGTACTCTTTGTAGGGAATAACCAGGTAAATTTCGTGAATGCATCCACAATGAGAATATGGTTGTATTGTTTCTTGGTTTTAGTCATCGGGCCTATGTGGTCCAAATGAAGCGTGTGCAATGGTGATTCTTCTTTTGCAATCGGCGTCAAGAAACCTTCTTGCTTTCCCTCCTTTCGAGTGGCCAATATGATGCAAGTCGTAATAAACTCTTCAATTTTCTTATCAAGGTTCTTAATGAAATAATCTTTACTTATCAATTCAATCATCCTCTTCTTTGAAAAATGACCATTGGCATTGAGCCCTTTTTATAATTTCACCATCCATTGCCTTAGGGATCACTAAACGCTTCTCTATCCCTTTGTACAGCAATCTGTTATCTATGTAATAATCTCCATAAGATCTTTCTTGTAAAATTTCTATTACGGCTTTTAGACCATCATCTAGTTGTTGTGCTTGTCTTATCTCATCATGCAGAGTGACTACTGCCACATATGGGTTTCGGCTTAATGCATCGGATGCCGATGCTCTACCACAAAGTCAAATTCTTGCAGTAGCAATGCCCATCTGACAACCCTTGTGCACAAATCCTTTTTCTTAAGAGTCATCTGAAATGCTTGACAGTCAGTTATAATTTTAAATCGTATACCATACAAGTAGTGTCTAAATTTTTTCACTCCTTCTATGATGGCTAAACTTTCCAATTCGTAGCTGGAATACTTCTTCTCTGCATCGTTAGTTTTGCGACTCATGTAATAAACAGGGTGAAGTCCGCCATCATCATCAGATCGCTGCATAAGTATAGCAGCATAAGCATGACAGGATGCATCTGTATGCATTTCCGTCTCCAACCTTGGATTGAATATCCTTAGAACTGGTTTAGTAGTCAGACATTCCTTCAAGCGATTAAATGCACATTGTTGTTCACTATTAAATTCAAAATTGGTATCCTTTTTTAGCAAATCAGTAAGCGGCCTAGCTATTGATGCAAAATTCTGAATGTATTTTCTAAAATATGATGCCAGCCCAATGAAACTTTGCAATTGCTTAACAGATTTGGGTTCTGGAAACTTCTTATCAGCATCAATTTTTTCACTGGCTGGTCTCACCTGTCCATTCTCTATTGTGTGACCGAGATAAGTTATGCTTCGATATATTAAGTGAGCTTTTTTCCAATTTATCTGCAAGCCATAGTCTGCTGCCACTCTTAATACTTCTCTCAATCTTATAACGGCTTCATGTTCATCTTTTGCTGGAATTAGAATGTCATCGACAAATATTAGAACAATCCCTTGTGATATCAACTCTCTGAATATTATACTAATAAATCTCATGAAATAGTTTGGGCATATAGACAAGCCAAACGGAGCCTTTAAGAACTCAAACTGTCCGTGGTGTGTAACGAATGCAGTATATTTTACTGACTCCTCACTGACACTTAAATGGAAAAACCCATTTTTAAGTCGAGCGTACTAAATACCTTCGCTTCTGCAAGCTTATCAATGTAATCCTCTATTATTGGCAATGGAAACTCATCTTTTACAATTTTACTGTTTAATTTTCGATAATCTACGCACACCCTTGTAGTACCATCTTTTTTACGAACCAGGACTAGTGGACTAGCATATTCCGAGTAACTTACACGAATAATCCCCTGCTCAAGCCACTCAGCCACTTGCTCTTCCACCTCCACCTGCTCCTTCAGGGATATGCGACGTGGACGCTGCGCCACCGGGACCTTGTCCTTCAGAATTATCTTAAGCTGGATTGGAGCCTCTTTGATTCGACATGTTTGGTAGTTTTCAACCATCTGAACCACCTCCTCTTTAAGGCAAGTATCACTGACATGCTCAACCTCGACACTGCAATTAAAACAATTTATTTTTTCTACCCATGCTGGTTTCATCCATACTTCACTACCATTCATAACCGTTATCACACTCCTAAGAAAGTCGTGACCTATGATTACGTCGAAAGGCATACAGTCTTTAGGAACTACATAGAACGACACGTCGTCGTATTTCACGCCATCGATCACAATATTAGTCGTTAAAGAACCAAGCGACTCAACTTTGGTGAAACCAAGTCCTGACAGTGTTATGTTATTGTTCGTCGCTATATTAACGTTTACACAAAATCCCGAGGATATCAAGTACACATCACTGCCCGAATCAATGAGCGCACTTGTTGTTTTTCCGCACAATTCGATAATCTTCAATGGTTTCTCGCGTTGTTGTTTGTTTACATCGTAGATGTCAAACTCTATTTGACTTTGACGTTTATTGTCACCGTCAACATCCGTCATCTAGTCAATGTCGCTTTGTGAATGTGTCATCCGTCAGATACGTCAGAAACGTCTGATCCGAGTGATTTAGTGATGATTGACCGAACATAGTTTGCTTGCTCACTCGTTCGCCGCTCCCGGTCCCGCTTGTCGATGCAACGTTATGATTTCTGCTTCCGCCGTAATTACGCCATCTTGATGAATCGGAATCTCCTTCCTTACGGCCTCCTTCCGCCATTTTTTTTATGAGGGCACTTCGGTGAATTATTTTCGTAATTTATGCCACGTTTTTCACTTTTATAGATACCTCTAGAATGCTCCAGTTTCAACTTTCCTTTGATTGTCTCGTAAATTTTGAGCTTTTCCTTTAGGTATATGTAGTCACACCGTATAACATGATTTTATTGGTCTCGTAGTCGACTATACCATCCACTATGTATTTGATGGCCACGTAGTCTGGCATCCTTCCTCTTTTTCCCAGCTCCTTCATGACCATCATGTAATATCAAGAGTGCATAATTAAATATGATTCAATATCATGATTGTTCATGTCATAATTCGAAAACTAAATATTTTATTTTAACAATGAACGTCGACAAAACTAAAGACTCGAAAAGTAATCACTATCACACGTCGATAGTGCTTGCAAAAAATAGGTGCAAGCGATTTTCAACCTTATTGTCTGTTTATAAAAACTGCTATTTAAAACATAAACAAGGTAATAGAGTAGATAAATAACTAAAAACAAGCAATAAAATAATGTCAATAAGGTCGATTATCGCTTGCATTTATTTTTACAACTAAAAACCGTTTAAATATACCGTTCAGAACAACGCTCACAAAATAGCACAAGTTAATTTATTAGAATATCATGATATAAATAAATTATATAAACAATCATTGAAACAATACGGCGCGAGGTCGGCGCGCGGCGTCTCGCGTCGTTGTCTTGAGTTATATTGTATTTAAACCTGTTCTCATGTTGAAACCTGAGCGACGGACAGTTTTTCTTCTGAGATAAATACAAAACTGCACATTATTTTTGGAAAAAGAAATGAGAAACAATTTGAAAATTGTTGATTGAATACGAGGACTAGGAGAAATCAATAAATTCTTTGATAGATTTTCAAGTAATACAAAAGTAAAGTAATACATACGCTCAATGTCATCATGTCATCATGTTCCATGTTATGAATCAAATAGACCTGAGTGCTGAAACAACCGGATGGGACCAATCATAAGTTCTAATTGATAACCAGCATTTAAATAAACATTCAAAAACGGTCCTCCATTTTCTCGGAAAAGTCCCGAGAACATATTTCAGTATGTACACCACCGAACAGTTGAACAGTACCTATAAAAACAATAATCTACATATGGCAGACAGTGGGTTGTTGTGAAAAGCGTCCCTCAACGCGGCTGCGCCACCGTGCCTGACATTGACACTTATTTGATAATTTATTTATTTGTATATTATTTTTGTATGTTAGTTATATTAGTGTTATAGTTAGTATAAGAGTGTGAATGTACAGTGATAGTTCCTGCGATGCCGGGGTTAGTGCCGTTCAACCTACCTCTTCGCAGGATATCTCGGTGAGATGCCCCCATTGTTCCCAAGCACGTTTTTTTAAGACTGAGAGGGGTCTGAAAATTCATTGTGGTAAGGTGCATAAACCTCCCAATGTGCCCCTTTCAGTTGTACCTACCGCTGCGGCGACACCTTCCTCTGGTATTTGTCAGCCCCTTTGGCAATCATTGTCTAAATTTAAAAATTCAATACCTGTTTTAAAGAGGGTTCCCCGTGGAGCAAGGGCGTTGGTTGCGTTGAGCTTAGCGCGATCTGTCCGCCTCGCCGCCAGGGAGAACTCTCTAAGTGCTTGGGAGCAACTACTCACCTTCCCTTTTAGAATTCTACATGTACAAAAATCATTGGCTAGTAAAAAGACTCTGACAGCGCAAATTAAAGAAAATTGTAATACTTCAAGCGCAATTTTAGACTCAAAATTTCCAGCACAGAAGTATCAGCAATACAAGGGTTTGCCACATCTTGTAGAGTCTAAACTAGGCGAAGGTGACATAAGGGGCGCGGCCAGGATAATTTTCAGCAGTGATGTGGATGCACCTTACTCTTCCGAGACACTTAAAGCTCTGGAGAGTAAGCACCCAGCCCCAGCGAATGACCTCTCCTTCCCCGACCCCCCTAACCCTGATTCAAATTCCCTTACAGTAACTTGTCGTCAATTGGTCGAAGCCATAAGTTCGTTCCAGAGTGGCTCTGCTGGTGGCCTAGACGGCTTAATCCCGCAACACCTCAAAGATTTGACGAGTGCAGGCGCTGGGGAAGCTGGTGAGTCGCTCCTGAAGGAGCTTACGGCTTTGATCAATTTGATGCTCTCCGGCAATGTGCATGAATCCATCATCGACGTTCTGTATGGGGCCAATCTTTGTGCCCTACGCAAGAGGGATGGCGGCATTCGTCCCATTGCCGTAGGTTGCACTTACAGGCGTACGGCAGCCAAGATCTGCTGCGCTTATTATAAATCATCTTTAGTTAATAAATTCCAGCCCCTCCAATTAGGTTTTGGTTCCAAAGGGGGCTGTGAGGCTGCCGTACATGCCCTAACAACTTATCTTAATAGTAATGAAGGTGAGGTCATTCTGAAGGTAGATGTAAGGAATGCCTTTAACTCCGTAAATAGGGACACCTTGTTGACGGAAGTGAAAAAAGAAATTCCACAAATATATAGTTTTCTTTGGCAATGCATACAGACATCCCTCGAAATTACTGTATAAGGACAATCTCTTAGAATCGGCCGTCGGATGTCAACAGGGTGACCCTCTTGGGCCAGTCATTTTTAGTTTAGCTATTAACCCAATCATTCGACAGCTAAATTCAAAATTTAACGTATGGTATTTGGATGATGGAACCCTAGGAGGTGACGTTGACACAGTTCTCAACGACATTAAATTTTTAAAAGAAAAATTCAATTTAATTGGCCTGGAGCTCAATAGTTCGAAATGCGAGATTTATTTACCTCAAACCACTGACAGACAACTGACAATTTCAAAATTCAACACAATAGCGCCACAAATTAAAATTATTGAGAAAACCAATCTTCATCTGTTAGGGTCTCCAATCTTTGATGAATCTTTTGAAACTTTTGTTGAAGAAAAAATACAAAATTTTTGTAAAACGTCTGAAAAACTTCTCAAAATTAATATCCATTCGGCCTTCACTATTATTCGTTATTGTTGTTTTGGTCCAAAATTAATTTACTACTTACGCTCGTCCCATTTATGGAAGCACCCTCAACTTCTAGACAAAGTCGACAAAATTATTAGGAACTTTTTAACAACTCTCTTGAACGTGGCATTGGACGACCGAGCGTGGCTTCAAGCCGCTCTCCCTATCCGGCTGGGTGGTCTCGGCGTCCGCAAAATTTCCAGTCTTAGTTTACCGGCGTTTCTGGCCTCGGTCTATGGTACCGAAATATTAACCAGGAAAATTTTAGCAACATCACTGGTTAGTTTTGAGGTACCATGTTTGGCTGATGCTGTGGACGCTTGGAAAATGGCTTGTCCCAATACGGCCTTGCCAGTCATCCCATCTTCCCAGAAACAGTGGGACTGGCCGCTCAGCAGTTTGACACGGAAATATCTGATAAATACGTCAGTCGATACTGCTGAGCGTGCCCGTCTGCTGGCTGTGGGTGAATGAGAGTCGGGTCTTTGGCTTCAGGCACTTCCATCCCCTAATATTGGTAGCTTGTTGGATGACACTACTTTTCGGTGTGCTACTTGCTTACGTCTAGGCGCTCCTTGTGTTACTCCGCACCGGTGTCACTGCGGTGAAGCTGTCGATAGCCTCGGGCACCATGGCCTGTCTTGCTGCAGGAGTGCAGGGCGCATAGCACGGCATGCCAATATAAATGATATTATTCGTCGTGCTCTTGCCTCCGCCGGTGTGCCAGCCGTATTAGAGCCAAATGGTTTGGCACGTGACGATGGGAAGAGACCAGACGGTATGTCATTAGTGCCTTGGAAGTTGGGTAGGCCTTTGGTGTGGGATGCAACTTGCGTCGATACCCTTGCTCCATCTCATCTTCCAAGCTCAGCTGGCTGTGCCGGGGCTGCTGCTGCGGCCGCGGAGACCCTAAAGCGGCGCAAATATAGTAACCTCAACCGGAGCTATAATTTTGAGCCGTTTGGGGTCGAAACGCTTGGGTCGTGGGGCCCGAGTGCGCGACTCCTTTTTAAAGAAATCACCAAAAAACTTATCGACGCTTCGCGCGACCAGAGGGCTGGTTTATTCTTGGGTCAACGAATTAGCATTGCCATTCAACGTGGCAATGCGGCCAGTGTTCTGGGAACGTTACCAGATGACAGCGATGTGGAGGAATACTTTGACGCTTGGACGTGATAATTATTTATTAGTTCTTTTCATTTTCCTTTTTTTTTTTTGTACATTATGTAAATATATTGAGTATATTTATAGGTTAGATAGAATAACGTTGTGTAATTAAAGCTTTACTATCCTTAAATAAATTGATAATAAGTTTAAATATAGAAATCCAACTTTTGTTTTTTTTTCAATTTTCTTTCGTTTTCGACTGTTTACCATCAGGCGGGCCGTATGCTTGTTTATACATAATATATAGTACGAAAATACAGAAATGAGAATCTGTAGAGATGCGAATCTCAGTTCATTTGAAATATCTGTTACGGAGACATCTTCCTCCATCAAATATATTATGCGATGTTTTGTGGTGTCACTAATGCGTTAAAACGCCATATTTAAGCATGAAACACTATTATTGCTTAAATATTATTTCTAGCTTGCTTTATTATTGCACTTGACATTGATATTAGGTACTGATAGATAAATAGAATGACATGCATACAACACTAGATTACCTAAAGAGGTTTTTATCTTTGGGAAACCGTTTATTTCTATAACATGCTGGTTTATTTTTCTAATGTGTTTCATATTTTTGACCACTTAGAATGCTTGGATACCATTGGCGGGATGACTGTAACCATATTTATGGCGGTTTGACTGAACCTATCTATATGACATTTTAAACGTCTCGACCTTTTGAGCGACTTTAATGTTGACAACAATATGGAAACTTTGTTTGTACCGTTATTACTGACTTTTTGGTTGCGTCTATTTATTTGAATACCCTGAGTGTCACTAACTATTTGACGCTGACTGTACATACATACGTCCACCCGACACCTAAATAAGCGATTACAAAAAAATTGAGCAAATATTATTGCTGATAAACTCCTGTTTAAAGTTTTTAAAGTCTTCAAGTTCAGACTGAATTCAAAATATAATAGAATAGAATATTCTTTATTGTACACCATAAACAAATGCCAAGTACATTTTTATAAATGATAGAATGGTACAATGTGCGGTCTTATCGCTAAAAGCGATACTCGAGCGATACGATATAGAAAAGAGGGACTATTTGACGCTGACTGTACGTCTAATGTACCTACCGCCCGAGGTGTGAGTGTAAAAATAAATGAAACGAAACCCTTTCCAATAATGTCTTTATTATTAATTCAATTATTCAAGTATTCAATGTTTAGATACCAGCAATGGCAGTAAAATAATGCAGCTATGCAATAAATTGATACGGACCGGAATTGTCCGGTCCATATCAATTTATTGCATAGCGTTTAGTTAGACGGAACGAGTCCTTTTTTCGTACTGGGTGCGATAAGGGCGGGCGTAGTTTGCCTCGCTTGCTGCTCTCCGCTGGAACTCGTTCTCTTGCGCGATATCGAAATCAAATCCTCATTGGAAGCTGCTGGAAAGAGAAAGGAAGAAGGAGTGCCATCCCACACTTCCTTGTGGGATGGCCCTCAACTACGCTGCTGATATTCAATTCAAAAGAATTGAATATGATCTTCATCTTAGCATCCTACCTACCTAGTATGGGTATTTATTTGCTATATCGATGATATCATGTATTTTTATAAGACCACACTTGTACCATATTCATCCAAATAAATAATTATAATATCTATGACTATCATTGACATTAATCTACTCGTACTTAAGTATGAGGTTTACGTTTTTGTGAAATATAGCTATGTAAACTAAGAACGTTATTAGATAAATCACTCAAAATATCATTTTGTTATCCGAATATTGTTAACTTTCTTATGAGATGAGGATTGGTCCAGCGAAGTCGATGCCACATGGTTGAAACGTATTGTGAGCCGATTCAAAATAAAACTATTATCTATGTGCTTCGTAAAACACATTTTGAATATACTTACTCTCTGTTTTACTAATTCTTTCATGACTGTTTACACGTTTCTCTTTCATCCTCACTTATTTTAGATGAATGTGCACCTCGAAAAAAGCTTGTTAGTTAGTTCATTGTGTTTTCTCATTTTGGCGCCAATACATTGTACAATATTTTGCGATATTAAAATGGAGTGGGGTGATAAAGAGAACCGAATCGCTGTGATTTCATTACACAAAGTAGGTATGGAGGCAAATGCAATTTTTAAAAGTCTCCGTACGTTTGGTATTAGTCAAATGTTTGTGTACTGGGCTATTATTAGGTACAATGAGACCTTCTCTGTTTGTGGCAGAAAAAGATCTGGCCGTCCACGTTGTGTTCGTACGAAAAAGGTGGTCAAAGCAGTACGGGAAAGCATTCGAAGAAATCCTGTCCGAAAGAGATGAAGATAGCACCTAGAACCATGTCGCGTATTTTAAAAGATGACTTAGGACTTGCAGCCTATATGAGACGGATTGGTCATTTCTCAACTGATAATTTAAAAAAGAATAGGGTGGTAAAAGCGAAACAACTACTGAAGCGGTACGCAAAGGGAGATCACAGAAAAAATATGTTTACGGATGAGAAACTTTTTACAATTGAGCAACATTTTAACAAATTAAAATGACCGTATTTATGCTCAAAGCTCTAAGGAAGCTTCCAAATTAGTCGACAGAGTGCAACGTGGGCATTATCCGACTTCAGTGATGGTTTGGTGGGCTGTTAGCTATGAAGGAGGGACTGAGCCATATTTTTGTGAAAAAGGTATCAAAACATTGGCACAATTGTATCATGATACCATTCTTGAGAAGGTAGTTAAGCCCCTTAACAACACCATGTTCAATAACCAAGAATGGTCCTTCCAGCAAGAGTTGGCGCCGGGTCATAAAGCTCGGTCCATGCAGTCTTGGTTGGAAACGAACGTTTCGGACTTCATCAGAGCTGAAGACTGGCCGTCGTCTAGACCCGATCTTAATCCGCTGGATTATGATTTATGGTCAGTTTTAGAGAGTACGGCAAGCTCTAAACGCCATGATAATTTGGAGTCCCTAAAACAATCCATACGATTGGCAGTGAAGAATTTTCCAATGGAAAGAGTGCGTGTTTCTATTGATAACTGGTCTCAATGTTTAAAGGACTCTATTACAGCCAATGGAGACAACTTCGAATGAGCTTTTTATATTTTAAATTGTTTTATATTTATGTATTAAACTAACACACTGTTAAAGTTATAAATGTTATTTGCAAAACAAAAAAAAAATATTTTCTTTGTTACAATAATTATGGCAAGACTAGGTATTGTATACTTTTGTGTTTTAAGGCTAACTTTTCAGTGTACGTTCCTCTTGAAGAACCATCTCGTAAATTTCAGTTTCCATGGCATCATATAGCGTGTACGAGGAATTCCTCCGGACGAGGAATTCCTATAAGCTGCATTACTTTATACCTACCGCTAGATTATGCAGGGTTGTCGTCGATTTTCTGAAGTTCACAAAAGAATATAAGCTTTATTGGTGTGACTCCATCGTCATCCTTGCTTGGCTGCATACTAGTTCTAGGAAGTGATTGATCTCAGTTTAGAAGAGTTATAAGAATCTTGCATCTTTTATACCGCAGTGCAGGAACAGGAATCTTTTACTGCGAAGTATGAAATACTTACCAAAGAAACCTAGCATTCAACATCAAGCATTGAATACTGACATGCTTTATTATACTCGAATTAAAGCATTTGTGTTCAGATGCTTCAGTGATTCCAATTATAGCAACCATCCTATCCTATGACAGTTGTCCCATCTTCTCACTAGACTAATTTTTGAGCTAGTCCATGGCTAGTTTTAAAATGCAAGAGATTACCTGAATATTGAAGTCTATAGTCGGGGTGGGTCGTTAGAAATACAGAGTCTTAGTCATTAGTCAATAAAACTTTAATAAAACTTAAAAGAGTACACAGGACACATTGCACTACATTACAATTCCGCCATATTTTTTATAACTCCCCGAGAACCAATCCTAATCGTTCTCATGCGGTCGGCGCCGGCCGTCTGATTGGCGGCGCAGAGCGCATGCGCGACAAAACGTTCCGATACACAGCGCGGCTAGCGCGAAGGTGAATATCGCTGTGGCGCCTTACCACGGCCCTTACGTTCAGGGAGCAGCTTATGTTGGGATATCACCGCTACAAGTCAACCTAGTGCTGTTGCAGGGAGAGAATCTGCTATCAGCAAGCTATTTGCTCGGCACACGTTCGTTGTCGTATATTTGCACCGGCGCGGCGCCTTTGTATAGTTGCACCGGCTACTTTGTATAGTTGCATCGGCGTGTTTGTATAGTTGCACCGGCGCGTTTGTATACTTGCACCGGCGCGTTTGTATCTGGCACCGGCGTGTTTATTTACCATACAAACACGCTGATGCAACACTATACAAAAGCTCCAGTGCAAGCGCCTTTGTATAGTCTGTTGTACCAGCGTGTTTGTATGGTTGAACCTTGTACAATTCCACCGGCACGTTCGTGTAGTTGCACGAGAGCCTTTGTACAGAGGCGCGTATGTATTGTTGCACCGGCGCGTATGTATAGTTGCACTGGCGCGTTTGTATAGTTGCACTGGCGCGTTTGTATAGTTGCACTGGCGCGTTTGTGTAGTTACACTGGCGTGTATCAGTTAATCTGTATAGTATCACTGGCGTGTTTGCATAGCTGTGCGTTAAAAAGCCCATATTCATAAATTGAATACTGTTTAATTAGTTACAAAAAGTTATGATTACCAAATTAAGAATACATAGAGTGCTCCAAAAACGATTTATAATTACGGGCTTTCAAATATTGAAGGTATATAGAAGGTATATTAATAAAACAATTAATCACGACATCAAAGCTTTTTATTATAAAATAAAAAAAGTATGCAGGTTTTATAACACGGGAATAGCACCTAGAATAAGTACCAATAGTTAATTTTAGATTGATTCACTCATTTTTGCTTGTTGGAATTTTACACAAATGTTTCCGTGATGGAATTTAGGCTAGAAGATTCGCGTGCGCAAAAATGAATGTATCGAATGATACTTTTGACAGACAGTTCTTTTAGAGAGAAGGGTTTACAGTTAATTACAAAAAAGTGCCTCGGCGTAAAAACATACAATAATTTTCTAATTAAATTTTGGTAACAATTTTATATTTATCGAACGAAATTAATTTACCAAATATTTTTAAATTGGTTATAATAAACGATTTTAATCACATTTCAAAATTGTTCTTCAACAACAACAGCATATTCTGGTCAGACGAAGGGGTAGAGACTATGAATCACTTTTTGAAATTGGTTCTTCATAACATACTTTAATCAACCTTGTTGGAAATCAACCACGAGATCATTTGCTTCCCTGACCGAACCTACATCATTCATAAAGCGATCCATGGAGTTTTAAATTACTTAAATCATTTTACAAATTTGCCCTCTTATTACTATTGTGTTGTTTAAACATAGTTTTTTCGGAATCAATGCAGAGTTTAGTAGATAGAAGAGTAAAATATGTAGGTACAATAAAGTTAATAATACAGTAATAGAGTTTGTGATACAATAGAACAATTCCCGGTACAACACAATTAAAACATTAAAAATAGCTGTACATTCATTAATTTCATTTGACAATTAAGAAGCTTCACAAGAGATATAAAAAAAAAGTTTCTAATCATTAAATTCATGATTTCATTGAAATAATATTTTAAAAGTGGATAGCAAATGATTGAAAATTGTGGACACATTACGGAGAAACGATAAATTGAGTCAAGTGGTTGGCTTGATCCAATATGATCGCTCTCTTTAACAACATCAAGTAAGACAACATCAAGACATAAAACGGGACACCTAAGCACATGTAAATACCTTACTCTACCTATTATTGAGGTTCTACCTAGGATCAATATTGGTATTCTAAGATCCTAAGGTTAGTATCGAGCTGGTGATTGCTCGTAACGACGGTCATTGTCCTTCGTATGACTGCCGGGACTATAGCGGTTTAAAATACCGTCCAGACTTGGAAGATTGTGATGATAAACAACGGCAACCCATCTCAAGATTGACCGTCATTTATTTCACCACAGACCACATTAAACTTCAATAATAGGCGTACCTAAGAACGCCAAAAAGTACGAATCTCCTTCTTTTAGACACCGTCTAGCCTAGAATTTCTGAATCCTAAAGTTAGACTCCACGTTTAGTCTCGAGCAGTTGTTCGCTCGAGACATAGGCGACAAAATTATTTCATGTTCGCCTAGCAGGGCAAGTCTCGAGCTCATGTTACTCGTTACGGCTCTCAAAGATATTTGTATGAGAGCCGGGACTTTATCCAAGAAGTTACGGTTATGAAGTAGTTCACCAAGCAATGAGAAACGTTGGAAAAATTCTTAACCTTAGCAACAGATTTTGTAATAAGACAAACACTGGTTGCTAAGATTAAGAACATAAATCTTAAGTTTACGAGATTTTCTTAGGTGGTAGGCTTTACTCAAGCTGCTGAATTCATCTAAGGTTGAACCACAGCAGTGTCAAATATTATCACGCTAAGCAAAAATGTGCTGGTAATCCGCTGGTACTACTCATCTTAACCGTCAGCTGTTAGACAGTGACAGTAAGCTGATGGTAAGTGATGGTAAACGGCAAGCAGCTTATACGCGCCAGCAACACCAGTGGTATCACTCGCGCGTGGACGTTTTTGAGACCTTAGTTGCTTCGTCTGGCCTGCCCAGTAACTACTGGCTACTTAACCCTTCAAACTGGAACACAATGATGTAAGTACATTATTGTTTAGCGGCAGGATATTGGGCAATGTGATAATACCAACCAGGAATGAACACAGCAGTAAAGTCCTCCCACCTCAATAACACCTTAACTGTCCGCTGACAGTTAGACTCTTAGCGAGCTGGTCATTGCTCGTAACGACAGCCACTGTTTTTCATATGGCTGCCGGGACTTTCAGTTTAAAATGCTGTCCAGGCATGAAAAGGTGCTATGATGAATAACGGTAACCTATCTGAAGATTGACCGCATATTTTACCACAAAAATCTCTTAAAAAGAAAAGGAACATCTTTGTCACACACACAGTGTGGAACCCCATACTCTACCTCACATCACTATCCCTACCGTTGAATGAAAACTATTAGCAAATAAAAATGTCAAGATAGAAGAAGGCGGAAATCTGTATATGGCCCATCGAAGGCTATGGAAACTTCACAGTCATTACCTGGACCATCACGTACTGACCGTGAAAAGCCGAAAGCAGCACACAGCTCAGCGATGGCTATGGACACTTCACATATACTTAAAATAAAATAAAAATAAAATAAAAATAAAATATTTTACCACAAAAAAACTCTTAAAAAGAAAAGGAATATCTTTGTCGCACACACAGTGCGGAACCCCATACTCTACCTCACAACACTATCCCTACCGTTGAATGAAAACTATTAGCAGTTAAAAAATAGACTTGACGACCGAAACGACTATAATCGAAAATATCAAATAAATTTCAAGATAGAAGAAGGCGGAAATCTGTACATGGCCCATCGAAGGCTGTGGAAACTTCGCAGTCATTACCTGGACCATCACGTACTGACCGTGAAAAGCCGAAAGCTGCACATAGCTCAGCGATGGCTATGGACACTTTACATATTTTACCACAAAAAAACTCTTAAAAAGAAAAGGAATATCTTTGTCGCACACACAGTGCGGAACCCCATACTCTACCTCACATCACTATCCCTACCGTTGAATGAAAACTATTAGCAGTTAAAAAATAGACTTGACGACCAAAACGACTATAATCAAAAATTTTTTTTTTTTTTTAAGTGGTAGGGTGGGCAAACGAGCAGATTGATCGCCCGATGTTAAGCTATTACAGCCGCCCATGGACACCCGCAACACCAGAGGAGTTTCAGGTGCGTTGCCGCCCTTTTAAGGGGTTTGGGCCTCCGGTATCCTCACTCACTCGACGAAACACAACGAAAACGTTATTTCACGCCGGTTTTCTGTGAGACCGTGGTATCAAGTCCGGTCGAGCCGGCCCATTCGTGCCGAAGCATGGCTCTCCCACGGTAAAAATATCAAATAAATTTCATGATAGAAGAAGGCGGAAATCTGTACATGGCCCATCGAAGGCTATGGAAACTTCACAGTCATTACCTGGACCATCACGTACTGACCGTGAAAAGCCGAAAGCAGCACATAGCTCAGCGATGGCTATGGACACTTCACATATTTTACCACAAAAAAACTCTTAAAAAGAAAAGGAATATCTTTGTCGCACACACAGTGCGGAACCCCATACTCTACCTCACATCACTATCCCTACCGTTGAATGAAAACTACCAGCAGTTAAAAAATAGACCTGATGACCAAAACGACTATAATCGAAAATATCAAATAAATTTCAAGATAGAAGAAGGCGGAAATCTGTACATGGCCCATCGAAGGCTATGGAAACTTCACAGTCATTACCTGGACCATCACGTACTGACCGTGAAAAGCCGAAAGCAGCACATAGCTCAGCGATGGCTATGGACACTTCTCATATTTTACCACAAAAAAACTCTTAGAAAGAAAAGGAATATCTTTGTCGCACACACAGTGCAGAACCACATACTCTACCTCACATCACTATCCCTACCGTTGAATGAAAACTATTAGCAGTTAAAAAATAGACTTGACGACCAAAACGACTATAATCGAAAATATCAAATAAATTTCAAGATAGAAGAAGGCGGAAATCTGTACTTGGCCCATCGAAGGCT
Organism: Acronicta alni; assembly: GCA_964056405.1. Lineage (NCBI taxonomy): Eukaryota > Metazoa > Arthropoda > Insecta > Lepidoptera > Noctuidae > Acronicta > Acronicta alni. The sequence continues at coordinate 22,838,634 of OZ043913.1, read as the reverse complement.
ATGGAAACTTCACAGTCATTACCTGGACCATCACGTACTGACCGTGAAAAGCCGAAAGCAGCACATAGCTCAGCGATGGCTATGGACACTTCACATATTTTACCACAAAAAAACTCTTAAAAAGAAAAGGAATATCTTTGTCGCACACACAGTGCGGAACCCCATACTCTACCTCACATCACTATCCCTACCGTTGAATGAAAACTATTAGCAGTTAAAAATGTTAAGATAGAAGAAGGCGGAAATCTGTACATGGCCCATCGAAGGCTATGGAAACTTCACAGTCATTACCTGGACCATCACGTACTGACCGTGAAAAGCCGAAAGCAGCACATAGCTCAGCGATGGCTATGGACACTTCACATATTTTACCACCAAAAAACTCTTAAAAAGAAAAGGAATATCTTTGTCGCACACACAGTGCGGAACCCCATACTCTACCTCACATCACTATCCCTACCGTTGAATGAAAACTATTAGCAGTTAAAAATGTCAAGATAGAAGAAGGCGGAAATCTGTACATGGCCCATCGAAGGCTATGGAAACTTCACAGTCATTACCTGGACCAACACGTACTGACCGTGAAAAGCCGAAAGCTGCACATAGCTCAGCAATGGCTATGGACACTTCTCATATTTTACCACAAAAAAACTCTTAAAAAGAAAAGGAATATCTTTGTCACACACACAGTGCGGAACCCCATACTCTACCTCACATCACTATCCCTACCGTTGAATGAAAACTATTAGCAAATAAAAATGTCAAGATAGAAGAAGGCGGAAATCTGTACATGACCCATCGAAGGCTATGGAAACTTCACAGTCATTACCTGGACCATCACGTACTGACCGTGAAAAGCCGAAAGCAGCACATAGCTCAGCGATGGCTATGGACACTTCACATATTTTACCACAAAAAAAATCTTAAAAAGAAAAGGAATATATTTGCCGCACACACAGTGCGGAACCCCATACTCTACCTCACATCACTATCCCTACCGTTGAATGAAAACTATTAGCAAATAAAAATGTCAAGATAGAAGAAGGCGGAAATCTGTATATGGCCCATCGAAGGCTATGGAAACTTCACAGTCATTACCTGGACCATCACGTACTGACCGTGAAAAGCCGAAAGCAGCACATAGCTCAGCGATGGCTATGGACACTTCACATATTTTACCACAAAAAAACTCTTAAAAAGAAAAGGAATATCTTTGTCGCACACACAGTGCGGAACCCCATACTCTACCTCACATCACTATCCCTACCGTTGAATGAAAACTATTAGCAGTTAAAAATGTCAAGATAGAAGAAGGCGGAAATCTGTACATGGCCCATCGAAGGCTATGGAAACTTCACAGTCATTACCTGGACCAACACGTACTGACCGTGAAAAGCCGAAAGCTGCACATAGCTCAGCAATGGCTATGGACACTTCTCATATTTTACCACAAAAAAACTCTTAAAAAGAAAAGGAATATCATTGTCGCACACACAGTGCGGAACCCCATACTCTACCTCACATCACCATCCCTACCGTTGAATGAAAACTATTAGCAGTTAAAAAATAGACTTGACGACCAAAACGACTATAATCGAAAATATCAAATAAATTTCAAGATAGAAGAAGGTGGAAATCTGTACATGGCCCATCGAAGGCTATGGAAACTTCACAGTCATTACCTGGACCGTCACGTACTGACCGTGAAAAGCCGAAAGCAGCACATAGCTCAGCGATGGCTATGGACACTTCACATATTTTACCACAAAAAAACTCTTAAAAAGAAAAGGAATATCTTTGTCGCACACACAGTGCGGAACCCCATACTCTACCTCACATCACCATCCCTACCGTTGAATGAAAACTATTAGCAGTTAAAAATGTCAAGATAGAAGAAGGCGGAAATCTGTACATGGCCCATCGAAGGCTATGGAAACTTCACAGTCATTACCTGGACCATCACGTACTGACCGTGAAAAGCCGAAAGCAGCACATAGCTCAGCGATGGCTATGGACACTTCACATATTTTACCACAAAAAAACTCTTAAAAAGAAAAGGAATATCTTTGTCGCACACACAGTGCGGAACCCCATACTCTACCTCACATCACTATCCCTACCGTTGAATGAAAACTATTAGCAGTTAAAAATGTCAAGATAGAAGAAGGCGGAAATCTGTACATGGCCCATCGAAGGCTATGGAAACTTCACAGTCATTACCTGGACCATCACGTACTGACCGTGAAAAGCCGAAAGCAGCACATAGCTCAGCGATGGCTATGGACACTTCACATATTTTACCACAAAAAAACTCTTAAAAAGAAAAGGAATATCTTTGTCGCACACACAGTGCGGAACCCCATACTCTACCTCACATCACTATCCCTACCGTTGAATGAAAACTATTAGCAGTTAAAAATGTCAAGATAGAAGAAGGCGGAAATCTGTACATGGCCCATCGAAGGCTATGGAAACTTCACAGTCATTACCTGGACCAACACGTACTGACCGTGAAAAGCCGAAAGCTGCACATAGCTCAGCAATGGCTATGGACACTTCTCATATTTTACCACAAAAAAACTCTTAAAAAGAAAAGGAATATCTTTGTCTCACACACAGTGCGGAACCCCATACTCTACCTCACATCACTATCCCTACCGTTGAATGAAAACTATCAGCAGTTAAAAAATAGACTTGACGACCGAAACGACTATAATCGAAAATATCAAATAAATTACAAGATAGAAGAAGGCGGAAATCTGTACATGGCCCATCGAAGGCTATGGAAACTTCACAGTCATTACCTGGACCATCACGTACTGACCGTGAAAAGCCGAAAGCAGCACATAGCTCAGCGATGGCTATGGACACTTCACATATTTTACCACAAAAAAACTCTTAAAAAGAAAAGGAATATCTTTGTCGCACACACAGTGCGGAACCCCATACTCTACCTCACATCACTATCCCTACCGTTGAATGAAAACTATTAGCAGTTAAAAAATAGACTTGACGACCAAAACGACTATAATCAAAAATTTTTTTTTTTTTTTTTATGTGATAGGGTGGGCAAACGAGCAGATTGATCGCCCGATGATAAGCGATTACAGCCGCCCATGGACACCCGCAACACCAGAGGAGTTTCAGGTGCGTTGCCGCCCTTTTAAGGGGTTTGGGCCTCCGGTATCCTCACTCACTCGACGAAACACAACGAAAACGTTATTTCACGCCGGTTTTCTGTGAGGCCGTGGTATCAAGTCCGGTCGAGCCGGCCCATTCGTGCCGAAGCATGGCTCTCCCACGGTAAAAATATCAAATAAATTTCATGATAGAAGAAGGCGGAAATCTGTACATGGCCCATCGAAGGCTATGGAAACTTCACAGTCATTACCTGGACCATCACGTACTGACCGTGAAAAGCCGAAAGCAGTACATAGCTCAGCGATGGCTATGGACACTTCACATATTTTACCACAAAAAAACTCTTAAAAAGAAAAGGAATATCATTGTCGCACACACAGTGCGGAACCCCATACTCTACCTCACATCACCATCCCTACCGTTGAATGAAAACTATTAGCAGTTAAAAATGTCAAGATAGAAGAAGGCGGAAATCTGTACATGGCCCATCGAAGGCTATGGAAACTTCACAGTCATTACCTGGACCATCACGTACTGACCGTGAAAAGCCGAAAGCAGCACATAACTCAGCGATGGCTATGGACACTTCACATATTTTACCACAAAAAAACTCTTAAAAAAAAAAGGAATATCTTTGTCGCACACACAGTGCGGAACCCCATACTCTACCTCACATCACTATCCCTACCGTTGAATGTAAACTATTAGCAGTTAAAAAATAGACTTGACGACCAAAACGACTATAATCGAAAATATCAAATAAATTTCAAGATAGAAGAAGGTGGAAATCTGTACATGGCCCATCGAAGGCTATGGAAACTTCACAGTCATTACCTGGACCGTCACGTACTGACCGTGAAAAGCCGAAAGCAGCACATAGCTCAGCGATGGCTATGGACACTTCACATATTTTACCACAAAAAAACTCTTAAAAAGAAAAGGAATATCTTTGTCGCACACACAGTGCGGAACCCCATACTCTACCTCACATCACCATCCCTACCGTTGAATGAAAACTATTAGCAGTTAAAAATGTCAAGATAGAAGAAGGCGGAAATCTGTACATGGCCCATCGAAGGCTATGGAAACTTCACAGTCATTACCTGGACCATCACGTACTGACCGTGAAAAGCCGAAAGCAGCACATAGCTCAGCGATGGCTATGGACACTTCACATATTTTACCACAAAAAAACTCTTAAAAAGAAAAGGAATATCTTTGTCGCACACACAGTGCGGAACCCCATACTCTACCTCACATCACTATCCCTACCGTTGAATGAAAACTATTAGCAGTTAAAAATGTCAAGATAGAAGAAGGCGGAAATCTGTACATGGCCCATCGAAGGCTATGGAAACTTCACAGTCATTACCTGGACCATCACGTACTGACCGTGAAAAGCCGAAAGCAGCACATAGCTCAGCGATGGCTATGGACACTTTACATATTTTACCACAAAAAAACTCTTAAAAAGAAAAGGAATATCTTTGTCGCACACACAGTGCGGAACCCCATACTCTACCTCACATCACTATCCCTACCGTTGAATGAAAACTGTCAGCAGTTAAAAAATAGACTTGACGACCGAAACGACTATAATCGAAAATATCAAATAAATTACAAGATAGAAGAAGGCGGAAATCTGTACATGGCCCATCGAAGGCTATGGAAACTTCACAGTCATTACCTGGACCAACACGTACTGACCGTGAAAAGCCGAAAGCTGCACATAGCTCAGCAATGGCTATGGACACTTCTCATATTTTACCACAAAAAAACTCTTAAAAAGAAAAGGAATATCTTTGTCGCACACACAGTGCGGAACCCCATACTCTACCTCACATCACTATCCCTACCGTTGAATGAAAACTATTAGCAGTTAAAAAATAGACTTGACGACCAAAACGACTATAATCGAAAATATCAAATAAATTTCAAGATAGAAGAAGGCGGAAATCTGTACATGGCCCATCGAAGGCTATGGAAACTTCACAGTCATTACCTGGACCAACACGTACTGACCGTGAAAAGCCGAAAGCTGCACATAGCTCAGCAATGGCTATGGACACTTCTCATATTTTACCACAAAAAAACTCTTAAAAAGAAAAGGAATATCTTTGTCGCACACACAGTGCGGAACCCCATACTCTACCTCACATCACCATCCCTACCGTTGAATGAAAACTATTAGCAGTTAAAAATGTCAAGATAGAAGAAGGCGGAAATCTGTACATGGCCCATCGAAGGCTATGGAAACTTCACAGTCATTACCTGGACCATCACGTACTGACCGTGAAAAGCCGAAAGCAGCACATAGCTCAGCGATGGCTATGGACACTTCACATATTTTACCACAAAAAAACTCTTAAAAAGAAAAGGAATATCTTTGTCGCACACACAGTGCGGAACCCCATACTCTACCTCACATCACTATCCCTACCGTTGAATGAAAACTATTAGCAGTTAAAAATGTCAAGATAGAAGAAGGCGGAAATCTGTACATGGCCCATCGAAGGCTATGGAAACTTCACAGTCATTACCTGGACCAACACGTACTGACCGTGAAAAGCCGAAAGCTGCACATAGCTCAGCAATGGCTATGGACACTTCTCATATTTTACCACAAAAAAACTCTTAAAAAGAAAAGGAATATCTTTGTCGCACACACAGTGCGGAACCCCATACTCTACCTCACATCACTATCCTTACCGTTGAATGAAAACTATTAGTAGTTAAAAAATAGACTTGACGACCGAAACGACTATAATCGAAAATATCAAATAAATTTCAAGATAGAAGAAGGCGGAAATCTGTACATGGCCCATCGAAGGCTATGGAAACTTCACAGTCATTACCTGGACCATCACGTACTGACCGTGAAAAGCCGAAAGCAGCACATAGCTCAGCGATGGCTATGGACACTTCACATATTTTACCACAAAAAAACTCTTAAAAAGAAAAGGAATATCTTTGTCGCACACACAGTGCGGAACCCCATACTCTACCTCACATCACTATCCCTACCGTTGAATGAAAACTATTAGCAGTTAAAAAATAGACTTGACGACCAAAACGACTATAATCGAAAATATCAAATAAATTTCAAGATAGAAGAAGGCGGAAATCTGTACATGGCCCATCGAAGGCTATGGAAACTTCACAGTCATTACCTGGACCAACACGTACTGACCGTGAAAAGCCGAAAGCTGCACATAGCTCAGCAATGGCTATGGACACTTCTCATATTTTACCACAAAAAAACTCTTAAAAAGAAAAGGAATATCTTTGTCGCACACACAGTGCGGAACCCCATACTCTACCTCACATCACCATCCCTACCGTTGAATGAAAACTATTAGCAGTTAAAAATGTCAAGATAGAAGAAGGCGGAAATCTGTACATGGCCCATCGAAGGCTATGGAAACTTCACAGTCATTACCTGGACCATCACGTACTGACCGTGAAAAGCCGAAAGCAGCACATAGCTCAGCGATGGCTATGGACACTTCACATATTTTACCACAAAAAAACTCTTAAAAAGAAAAGGAATATCTTTGTCGCACACACAGTGCGGAACCCCATACTCTACCTCACATCACTATCCCTACCGTTGAATGAAAACTATTAGCAGTTAAAAATGTCAAGATAGAAGAAGGCGAAATCTGTACATGGCCCATCGAAGGCTATGGAAACTTCACAGTCATTACCTGGACCATCACGTACTGACCGTGAAAAGCCGAAAGCAGCACATAGCTCAGCGATGGCTATGGACACTTCACATATTTTACCACAAAAAAACTCTTAAAAAGAAAAGGAATATCTTTGTCGCACACACAGTGCGGAACCCCATACTCTACCTCACATCACTATCCCTACCGTTGAATGAAAACTATTAGCAGTTAAAAATGTCAAGATAGAAGAAGGCGGAAATCTGTACATGGCCCATCGAAGGCTATGGAAACTTCACAGTCATTACCTGGACCAACACGTACTGACCGTGAAAAGCCGAAAGCTGCACATAGCTCAGCAATGGCTATGGACACTTCTCATATTTTACCACAAAAAAACTCTTAAAAAGAAAAGGAATATCTTTGTCACACACACAGTGCGGAACCCCATACTCTACCTCACATCACTATCCCTACCGTTGAATGAAAACTATCAGCAGTTAAAAAATAGACTTGACGACCGAAACGACTATAATCGAAAATATCAAATAAATTACAAGATAGAAGAAGGCGGAAATCTGTACATGGCCCATCGAAGGCTATGGAAACTTCACAGTCATTACCTGGACCATCACGTACTGACCGTGAAAAGCCGAAAGCAGCACATAGCTCAGCGATGGCTATGGACACTTCACATATTTTACCACAAAAAAACTCTTAAAAAGAAAAGGAATATCTTTGTCGCACACACAGTGCGGAACCCCATACTCTACCTCACATCACTATCCCTACCGTTGAATGAAAACTATTAGCAGTTAAAAAATAGACTTGACGACCAAAACGACTATAATCAAAAATTTTTTTTTTTTTTTTATGTGATAGGGTGGGCAAACGAGCAGATTGATCGCCCGATGATAAGCGATTACAGCCGCCCATGGACACCCGCAACACCAGAGGAGTTTCAGGTGCGTTGCCGCCCTTTTAAGGGGTTTGGGCCTCCGGTATCCTCACTCACTCGACGAAACACAACGAAAACGTTATTTCACGCCGGTTTTCTGTGAGGCCGTGGTATCAAGTCCGGTCGAGCCGGCCCATTCGTGCCGAAGCATGGCTCTCCCACGGTAAAAATATCAAATAAATTTCATGATAGAAGAAGGCGGAAATCTGTACATGGCCCATCGAAGGCTATGGAAACTTCACAGTCATTACCTGGACCATCACGTACTGACCGTGAAAAGCCGAAAGCAGTACATAGCTCAGCGATGGCTATGGACACTTCACATATTTTACCACAAAAAAACTCTTAAAAAGAAAAGGAATATCTTTGTCGCACACACAGTGCGGAACCCCATACTCTACCTCACATCACTATCCCTACCGTTGAATGAAAACTATTAGCAGTTAAAAATGTCAAGATAGAAGAAGGCGGAAATCTGTACATGGCCCATCGAAGGCTATGGAAACTTCACAGTCATTACCTGGACCAACACGTACTGACCGTGAAAAGCCGAAAGCTGCACATAGCTCAGCAATGGCTATGGACACTTCTCATATTTTACCACAAAAAAACTCTTAAAAAGAAAAGGAATATCATTGTCGCACACACAGTGCGGAACCCCATACTCTACCTCACATCACCATCCCTACCGTTGAATGAAAACTATTAGCAGTTAAAAATGTCAAGATAGAAGAAGGCGGAAATCTGTACATGGCCCATCGAAGGCTATGGAAACTTCACAGTCATTACCTGGACCATCACGTACTGACCGTGAAAAGCCGAAAGCAGCACATAACTCAGCGATGGCTATGGACACTTCACATATTTTACCACAAAAAAACTCTTAAAAAAAAAAGGAATATCTTTGTCGCACACACAGTGCGGAACCCCATACTCTACCTCACATCACTATCCCTACCGTTGAATGTAAACTATTAGCAGTTAAAAAATAGACTTGACGACCAAAACGACTATAATCGAAAATATCAAATAAATTTCAAGATAGAAGAAGGTGGAAATCTGTACATGGCCCATCGAAGGCTATGGAAACTTCACAGTCATTACCTGGACCGTCACGTACTGACCGTGAAAAGCCGAAAGCAGCACATAGCTCAGCGATGGCTATGGACACTTCACATATTTTACCACAAAAAAACTCTTAAAAAGAAAAGGAATATCTTTGTCGCACACACAGTGCGGAACCCCATACTCTACCTCACATCACCATCCCTACCGTTGAATGAAAACTATTAGCAGTTAAAAATGTCAAGATAGAAGAAGGCGGAAATCTGTACATGGCCCATCGAAGGCTATGGAAACTTCACAGTCATTACCTGGACCGTCACGTACTGACCGTGAAAAGCCGAAAGCAGCACATAGCTCAGCGATGGCTATGGACACTTCACATATTTTACCACAAAAAAACTCTTAAAAAGAAAAGGAATATCTTTGTCGCACACACAGTGCGGAACCCCATACTCTACCTCACATCACTATCCCTACCGTTGAATGAAACCTGTCAGCAGTTAAAAAATAGACTTGACGACCGAAACGACTATAATCGAAAATATCAAATAAATTACAAGATAGAAGAAGGCGGAAATCTGTACATGGCCCATCGAAGGCTATGGAAACTTCACAGTCATTACCTGGACCAACACGTACTGACCGTGAAAAGCCGAAAGCTGCACATAGCTCAGCAATGGCTATGGACACTTCTCATATTTTACCACAAAAAAACTCTTAAAAAGAAAAGGAATATCTTTGTCGCACACACAGTGCGGAACCCCATACTCTACCTCACATCACTATCCCTACCGTTGAATGAAAACTATTAGCAGTTAAAAAATAGACTTGACGACCAAAACGACTATAATCGAAAATATCAAATAAATTTCAAGATAGAAGAAGGCGGAAATCTGTACATGGCCCATCGAAGGCTATGGAAACTTCACAGTCATTACCTGGACCATCACGTACTGACCGTGAAAAGCCGAAAGCAGCACATAGCTCAGCGATGGCTATGGACACTTCACATATTTTACCACAAAAAAACTCTTAAAAAGAAAAGGAATATCTTTGTCGCACACACAGTGCGGAACCCCATACTCTACCTCACATCACTATCCCTACCGTTGAATGAAAACTATTAGCAGTTAAAAAATAGACTTGACGACCAAAACGACTATAATCGAAAATATCAAATAAATTTCAAGATAGAAGAAGGTGGAAATCTGTACATGGCCCATCGAAGGCTATGGAAACTTCACAGTCATTACCTGGACCGTCACGTACTGACCGTGAAAAGCCGAAAGCAGCACATAGCTCAGCGACGGCTATGGACACTTCACATATTTTACCACAAAAAAACTCTTAAAAAGAAAAGGAATATCTTTGTCGCACACACAGTGCGGAACCCCATACTCTACCTCACATCACTATCCCTACCGTTGAATGAAAACTATTAGCAGTTAAAAAATAGACTTGACGACCAAAACGACTATAATCGAAAATATCAAATAAATTTCAAGATAGAAGAAGGCGGAAATCTGTACATGGCCCATCGAAGGCTATGGAAACTTCACAGTCATTACCTGGACCAACACGTACTGACCGTGAAAAGCCGAAAGCTGCACATAGCTCAGCAATGGCTATGGACACTTCTCATATTTTACCACAAAAAAACTCTTAAAAAGAAAAGGAATATCTTTGTCGCACACACAGTGCGGAACCCCATACTCTACCTCACATCACCATCCCTACCGTTGAATGAAAACTATTAGCAGTTAAAAATGTCAAGATAGAAGAAGGCGGAAATCTGTACATGGCCCATCGAAGGCTATGGAAACTTCACAGTCATTACCTGGACCATCACGTACTGACCGTGAAAAGCCGAAAGCAGCACATAGCTCAGCGATGGCTATGGACACTTCACATATTTTACCACAAAAAAACTCTTAAAAAGAAAAGGAATATCTTTGTCGCACACACAGTGCGGAACCCCATACTCTACCTCACATCACTATCCCTACCGTTGAATGAAAACTATTAGCAGTTAAAAATGTCAAGATAGAAGAAGGCGGAAATCTGTACATGGCCCATCGAAGGCTATGGAAACTTCACAGTCATTACCTGGACCAACACGTACTGACCGTGAAAAGCCGAAAGCTGCACATAGCTCAGCAATGGCTATGGACACTTCTCATATTTTACCACAAAAAAACTCTTAAAAAGAAAAGGAATATCTTTGTCGCACACACAGTGCGGAACCCCATACTCTACCTCACATCACTATCCTTACCGTTGAATGAAAACTATTAGTAGTTAAAAAATAGACTTGACGACCGAAACGACTATAATCGAAAATATCAAATAAATTTCAAGATAGAAGAAGGCGGAAATCTGTACATGGCCCATCGAAGGCTATGGAAACTTCACAGTCATTACCTGGACCATCACGTACTGACCGTGAAAAGCCGAAAGCAGCACATAGCTCAGCGATGGCTATGGACACTTCACATATTTTACCACAAAAAAACTCTTAAAAAGAAAAGGAATATCTTTGTCGCACACACAGTGCGGAACCCCATACTCTACCTCACATCACTATCCCTACCGTTGAATGAAAACTATTAGCAGTTAAAAAATAGACTTGACGACCAAAACGACTATAATCGAAAATATCAAATAAATTTCAAGATAGAAGAAGGCGGAAATCTGTACATGGCCCATCGAAGGCTATGGAAACTTCACAGTCATTACCTGGACCAACACGTACTGACCGTGAAAAGCCGAAAGCTGCACATAGCTCAGCAATGGCTATGGACACTTCTCATATTTTACCACAAAAAAACTCTTAAAAAGAAAAGGAATATCATTGTCGCACACACAGTGCGGAACCCCATACTCTACCTCACATCACCATCCCTACCGTTGAATGAAAACTATTAGCAGTTAAAAATGTCAAGATAGAAGAAGGCGGAAATCTGTACATGGCCCATCGAAGGCTATGGAAACTTCACAGTCATTACCTGGACCATCACGTACTGACCGTGAAAAGCCGAAAGCAGCACATAACTCAGCGATGGCTATGGACACTTCACATATTTTACCACAAAAAAACTCTTAAAAAAAAAAGGAATATCTTTGTCGCACACACAGTGCGGAACCCCATACTCTACCTCACATCACTATCCCTACCGTTGAATGTAAACTATTAGCAGTTAAAAAATAGACTTGACGACCAAAACGACTATAATCGAAAATATCAAATAAATTTCAAGATAGAAGAAGGTGGAAATCTGTACATGGCCCATCGAAGGCTATGGAAACTTCACAGTCATTACCTGGACCGTCACGTACTGACCGTGAAAAGCCGAAAGCAGCACATAGCTCAGCGATGGCTATGGACACTTCACATATTTTACCACAAAAAAACTCTTAAAAAGAAAAGGAATATCTTTGTCGCACACACAGTGCGGAACCCCATACTCTACCTCACATCACCATCCCTACCGTTGAATGAAAACTATTAGCAGTTAAAAATGTCAAGATAGAAGAAGGCGGAAATCTGTACATGGCCCATCGAAGGCTATGGAAACTTCACAGTCATTACCTGGACCGTCACGTACTGACCGTGAAAAGCCGAAAGCAGCACATAGCTCAGCGATGGCTATGGACACTTCACATATTTTACCACAAAAAAACTCTTAAAAAGAAAAGGAATATCTTTGTCGCACACACAGTGCGGAACCCCATACTCTACCTCACATCACTATCCCTACCGTTGAATGAAACCTGTCAGCAGTTAAAAAATAGACTTGACGACCGAAACGACTATAATCGAAAATATCAAATAAATTACAAGATAGAAGAAGGCGGAAATCTGTACATGGCCCATCGAAGGCTATGGAAACTTCACAGTCATTACCTGGACCAACACGTACTGACCGTGAAAAGCCGAAAGCTGCACATAGCTCAGCAATGGCTATGGACACTTCTCATATTTTACCACAAAAAAACTCTTAAAAAGAAAAGGAATATCTTTGTCGCACACACAGTGCGGAACCCCATACTCTACCTCACATCACTATCCCTACCGTTGAATGAAAACTATTAGCAGTTAAAAAATAGACTTGACGACCAAAACGACTATAATCGAAAATATCAAATAAATTTCAAGATAGAAGAAGGCGGAAATCTGTACATGGCCCATCGAAGGCTATGGAAACTTCACAGTCATTACCTGGACCATCACGTACTGACCGTGAAAAGCCGAAAGCAGCACATAGCTCAGCGATGGCTATGGACACTTCACATATTTTACCACAAAAAAACTCTTAAAAAGAAAAGGAATATCTTTGTCGCACACACAGTGCGGAACCCCATACTCTACCTCACATCACTATCCCTACCGTTGAATGAAAACTATTAGCAGTTAAAAAATAGACTTGACGACCAAAACGACTATAATCGAAAATATCAAATAAATTTCAAGATAGAAGAAGGTGGAAATCTGTACATGGCCCATCGAAGGCTATGGAAACTTCACAGTCATTACCTGGACCGTCACGTACTGACCGTGAAAAGCCGAAAGCAGCACATAGCTCAGCGACGGCTATGGACACTTCACATATTTTACCACAAAAAAACTCTTAAAAAGAAAAGGAATATCTTTGTCGCACACACAGTGCGGAACCCCATACTCTACCTCACATCACTATCCCTACCGTTGAATGAAAACTATTAGCAGTTAAAAAATAGACTTGACGACCAAAACGACTATAATCGAAAATATCAAATAAATTTCAAGATAGAAGAAGGCGGAAATCTGTACATGGCCCATCGAAGGCTATGGAAACTTCACAGTCATTACCTGGACCAACACGTACTGACCGTGAAAAGCCGAAAGCTGCACATAGCTCAGCAATGGCTATGGACACTTCTCATATTTTACCACAAAAAAACTCTTAAAAAGAAAAGGAATATCTTTGTCGCACACACAGTGCGGAACCCCATACTCTACCTCACATCACTATCCCTACCGTTGAATGAAAACTATCAGCAGTTAAAAAATAGACTTGACGACCGAAACGACTATAATCGAAAATATCAAATAAATTACAAGATAGAAGAAGGCGGAAATCTGTACATGGCCCATCGAAGGCTATGGAAACTTCACAGTCATTACCTGGACCATCACGTACTGACCGTGAAAAGCCGAAAGCAGCACATAGCTCAGCGATGGCTATGGACACTTCACATATTTTACCACAAAAAAACTCTTAAAAAGAAAAGGAATATCTTTGTCACACACACAGTGCGGAACCCCATACTCTACCTCACATCACCATCCCTACCGTTGAATGAAAACTATTAGCAGTTAAAAATGTCAAGATAGAAGAAGGCGGAAATCTGTACGTGGCCCATCGAAGGCTATGGAAACTTCACAGTCATTACCTGGACCATCACGTACTGACCGTGAAAAGCCGAAAGCAGCACATAGCTCAGCGATGGCTATGGACACTTCTCATATTTTACCACAAAAAAACTCTTAAAAAGAAAAGGAATATCTTTGTCGCACACACAGTGCGGAACCCCATACTCTACCTCACATCACTATCCCTACCGTTGAATGGAAACTATCAGCAGTTAAAAAATAGACTTGACGACCGAAACGACTATAATCGAAAATATCAAATAAATTACAAGATAGAAGAAGGCGGAAATCTGTACATGGCCCATCGAAGGCTATGGAAACTTCACAGTCATTACCTGGACCATCACGTACTGACCGTGAAAAGCCGAAAGCAGCACATAGCTCAGCGATGGCTATGGACACTTCACATATTTTACCACAAAAAAACTCTTAAAAAGAAAAGGAATATCTTTGTCGAACACACAGTGCGGAACCCCATACTCTACCTCACATCACTATCCCTACCGTTGAATGAAAACTATTAGCAGTTAAAAAATAGACTTGACGACCAAAACGACTATAATCGAAAATATCAAATAAATTTCAAGATAGAAGAAGGCGGAAATCTGTACATGGCCCATCGAAGGCTATGGAAACTTCACAGTCATTACCTGGACCAACACGTACTGACCGTGAAAAGCCGAAAGCTGCACATAGCTCAGCAATGGCTATGGACACTTCTCATATTTTACCACAAAAAAACTCTTAAAAAGAAAAGGAATATCTTTGTCGCACACACAGTGCGGAACCCCATACTCTACCTCACATCACTATCCCTACCGTTGAATGAAAACTATCAGCAGTTAAAAAATAGACTTGACGACCGAAACGACTATAATCGAAAATATCAAATAAATTACAAGATAGAAGAAGGCGGAAATCTGTACATGGCCCATCGAAGGCTATGGAAACTTCACAGTCATTACCTGGACCATCACGTACTGACCGTGAAAAGCCGAAAGCAGCACATAGCTCAGCGATGGCTATGGACACTTCACATATTTTACCACAAAAAAACTCTTAAAAAGAAAAGGAATATCTTTGTCACACACACAGTGCGGAACCCCATACTCTACCTCACATCACCATCCCTACCGTTGAATGAAAACTATTAGCAGTTAAAAATGTCAAGATAGAAGAAGGCGGAAATCTGTACGTGGCCCATCGAAGGCTATGGAAACTTCACAGTCATTACCTGGACCATCACGTACTGACCGTGAAAAGCCGAAAGCAGCACATAGCTCAGCGATGGCTATGGACACTTCTCATATTTTACCACAAAAAAACTCTTAAAAAGAAAAGGAATATCTTTGTCGCACACACAGTGCGGAACCCCATACTCTACCTCACATCACTATCCCTACCGTTTAATGGAAACTATCAGCAGTTAAAAAATAGACTTGACGACCGAAACGACTATAATCGAAAATATCAAATAAATTACAAGATAGAAGAAGGCGGAAATCTGTACATGGCCCATCGAAGGCTATGGAAACTTCACAGTCATTACCTGGACCATCACGTACTGACCGTGAAAAGCCGAAAGCAGCACATAGCTCAGCGATGGCTATGGACACTTCACATATTTTACCACAAAAAAACTCTTAAAAAGAAAAGGAATATCTTTGTCGCACACACAGTGCGGAACCCCATACTCTACCTCACATCACTATCTCTACCGTTGAATGAAAACTATTAGCATTTAAAAAATAGACTTGACGACCAAAACGACTATAATCGAAATTTTTTTTTTTTATGTGATAGGGTGGGCAAAAGAGCAGATGGATCGCCTGATGGTAAGCGATTACAGCCGCCCATGGACACCCGCAACACCAGAGGAGTTTCAGGTGCGTTGCCGCCCTTTTAAGGGGTTTGGGCCTCCGGTATCCTCACTCACTCGACGAAACACAACGAAAACGTTATTTCACGCCGGTTTTCTGTGAGGCCGTGGTATCAAGTCCGGTCGAGCCGGCCCATTCGTGCCGAAGCATGGCTCTCCCACGGTAAAAATATCAAATAAATTTCATGATAGAAGAAGGCGGAAATCTGTACATGGCTCATCGAAGGCTATGGAAACTTCACAGTCATTACCTGGACCATCACGTACTGACCGTGAAAAGCCGAAAGCAGCACATAGCTCAGCGATGGCTATGGACACTTCACATATTTTACCACAAAAAAACTCTTAAAAAGAAAAGGAATATCTTTGTCGCACACACAGTGCGGAACCCCATACTCTACCTCACATCACTATCCCTACCGTTGATTGAAAACTATTAGCAGTTAAAAAATAGACTTGACGACCAAAACGACTATAATCGAAAATATCAAATAATTTTCAAGATAGAAAAAGGTGGAAATCTGTACATGGCCCATCGAAGGCTATGGAAACTTCACAGTCATTACCTGGACCGTCACGTACTGACCGTGAAAAGCCGAAAGCTGCACATAGCTCAGCGATGGCTATGGACACTTCACAGTCATTACCTGGCCCATCGTGTACATACCCTAAAAGGCGGAAATCTGTACTCTCTTGAATCCTTCTTATTCCCTAGAATGAAGGATTTAAGAGAGAGAAGTTTGTAAATGAATAATTAGAATGAAGAAAAGAACACAACTATAAAGAAGAACAAATAATAGTCGGGCTTAACCAATACATAATAATAGAGAAAGAGAGAGAGAGTTAAAACAAGACTGTGGCTACCGGTAGTAATGGATACTGTTGTATGCGCGCTGATGAATGTGCGCACTATTAAATACGGCCGCACTTGCAGTGCAACAACGAAAAGAAACTAAAGATACAAACAATGGAGCTTTTAACTCCAATGGGCCTAACACGTGTCCCATGGCATAATTATGTCATCGCTTTATCTCATCTATAGCCATAATTTTGGCACGAGATATAGGACGACAAAATTATGTCATGTATTCCTAGTCGGGCAAGTCTCGAGCTCATGTTACTCGTTACGGCTCTCAAAGATATTTGTATGATAGCCGGGACTTTATCCAAGATGTTATGCTGAAAAGTAGTCACATTGAGAACCGAGGATGAGAGGTTCTCTTCAGCAATCTGTTTCACGTCACAAAGAAGACTTTGTGATGAGGAAAAGACTGCTTCCTATAATTAAGAATTAATCTATTTGTACGTGCTAAAATTTAAACCATTGCTGGCGCTTGATTGTGGCAGTTATCTTTATATACTAGCTAAAATCTATGTACATACTAATGGATTCCTTCTTTTATGTTCAGTGATTACGAGCCTTAGCATACTTAACATTAACATTTACTTATTGCTATACCTTTGGATGTTGATGAGAATTGACAGTTTCGTTCATATTTGATTTTGAGAACTGCAATTTTTGGATCGTTAGACTGAGATTATCCTCAAAGGGTTGTTTTATCTATATTTAAACTAGCCCATTACACATATAACACCAAAACTACAAAGCTATCTTTCTATCCATGCCTATTGAGTGGTTTCTCAAGCGATGAGCTTTCACCGACTCAAACTAAATCATTAATCAGCTACAGACTAAATTACATTACATTTTAATAATATAACGAGGTATAGTTTATTGCTAATTTATAAATCTTGATCGGGAATAATATAGGAATGTCTCTCCGTCCTGTCATGATTTATTAAATTATTTCTAATTTTACCCAAATATTTTTTGACAGCCCATGAATTTATTAGATTCCTGAATTTACCACAAATTGAATTCACAGTCATAATGTTCTCAAAGCGATTCAAAATATTCAGCCTAAGTTTACCCCCAAGAAATCCAAATACTGAATCCAAAAAAATATTACGGTTCCAAAATTTCTCCAAAATAATTATGCGTATGTATAGAAACGGACTGTGATAGGTTGAGTGATTGATCAATTTACGACAATTCCTGATATTATTCCCAACAAAATTTTTTACTGATAGCCCGAATGGGTAAGGCCACTAAATTGCACTGTAACAGAGACAGAGAAGTATAAACAAGCCTGATGAAATTACTTCTCCGCAGATGATAAAATGATTGACTTCTAAGCAAACATAAATTTTGTATTATGTGCTTGATTTATTTTTTGATGGTAGAATTTTGAAACGTCCTTAATTTACTAACCTATAAAATATTGTTTAATTTATCTTCTTTATTTTTATTATTTGCATTTTTACGTGCATATTTTTTTATAATTTTTTTATATTTTTTTGTATTTTCTCTTTTTTTTATTTTTGTTAGATTTTTATGTATTTATCTAGAAAAATATATATTTCTTTAATATTATTTTTTTATACCTACCCTAACAAACTATTCTTATGATAAAATGGCAGTTTTCTACGCTTCTGATTGGCCGGGCCAATTATTATTATAAATAATTTTAACATGACAATGAATATTTAATAACTCCGATGTACGGAGCGGTCAAAAGAGGCAGATGGTCAGCCGGCCCGGGCTGCGGATTTGCACCCGCCATCCAGTATTACTAAATAAACTATAGTTATTTAAATGTAACTTACCTACGTTATATACCTATATTACAAACTATTTTGAATTTTTTTCGCGAACAATAATTAATGTTGACCGACTTTGAGGTATATCATATTTATGCTTCTAATAAGCGAGTGGGTTAATTGGTATAGTTAATTTCGAACTGTTTAGTTGTATACAGCTTGCAATCCTTAGAGCCTAGAGCCCCTTGCTGCAGAATGCCGGAGCCGGAGCAACCGAGGGCACTAGCGTTGTTGGAGTAATATTTTGATTCATTAATTTCATTTGACAATTAAGAAGCTTCACATAAGATATAAAAAAATTCGTTTCTAATCATTAAATTTATGATTTCATTGAAATAATGTTTTAAAAGTGGATAGCAAATGATTGAAAATTGTGGACATATTACGGAGAAACGATAAATTGAGTCAAGTGGTTGGCTTGATCCAATATGATCGCTCTCTTTAACAACATCAAGTAAGACAACATCAAGACAGACGTTAGTATCGAGCTGGTGATTGCTCGTAACGACGGTCATGGTCCTTCGTATGACTGCCGGGACTATAGCGGCTTAAAATACCGTCCAGACTTGGAAGACTGTGATGGTAAACAAAGGTAACCCATCTCAAGATTGACCGTCATTTATTTCACCACAGATTACATTAAACTTCAATAATAAGCGTACCTAAAAAAGCCAAAAAGTACGAATCTCCTTCTTTTAGACCCCGTCTAGCCTAGAATTTCTGAATCCTAAAGTTAGACTCCACGGTTAGTCTCGAGCAGTTGTTCGCTCCTAGCAACTGTCACTGTTCTTCGTATGACAGCTGGGACGCGGTATACTATGCTGTCCAAGCTTTGCAAGATGCGGTGGATAACAGCAGTAACCCATCTGAAGATTGACCGCTACTTATTCCACCACAAGCCCCATAATGAGATCTTTTAAGTCCATAAAATCGAAATCTCCTCTAATCTACCTTGAAATAGTGTCTGTGTATAACTGCATGCGACTGTCAACTGACTGTCACATAGCAGACACTTCAGAATCCTAAGGGTGGACTCTTAGGTTCATCTCGATTGGTAGTACGGACCCCTATACCCTACCTCACATCACTATTCCTACCCTTAATGTCCCTGTGTCTCGTGACATAATCATGTCATCGCTTTATCTCGTCTATAGCCATAATTTTGGCACGAGATATAGGACGACAAAATTATGTCATGTAATCCTAGCCGGGCAAGTCTCGAGCTCATGTTACTCGTTACGGCTCTCAAAGATATTTGTATGAGAGCCGGGACTTTATCCAAGAAGTTACGGTTATGAAGTAGTTCACCAAGCAATGAGAAACGTTGGAAAAATTCTTAACCTTAGCAACAGATTTTGTAATAAGACAAACACTGGTTGCTAAGATTAAGAACATAAATCTTAAGTTTACGAGATTTTCTAAGGTGGTAGGCTTTGCTCAAGCTGCTGAATTCATCTAAGGTTGAACCACAGCAGTGTCAAATATTATCACGCTAAGCAAAAATGTGCTGGTAATCCGCTGGTACTACTCATCTTAACCGTCAGCTGTTAGACAGTGACAGTAAGCTGATGGTAAGTGATGGTAAACGGCAAGCAGCTTATACGCGCCAGCAACACCAGTGGTATCACTCGCGCGTGGACGTTTTTGAGACCTTAGTTGCTTCGTCTGGCCTGCCCAGTAACTACTGGCTACTTAACCCTTCAAACTGGAACACAATGATGTAAGTACATTATTGTTTAGCGGCAGGATATTGGGCAATGTGATAATACCAACCAGGAATGAACACAGCAGTAAAGTCCTCCCACCTCAATAACACCTTAACTGTCCGCTGACAGTTAGACTCTTAGCGAGCTGGTCATTGCTCGTAACGACAGCCACTGTTTTTCATATGGCTGCCGGGACTTTCAGTTTAAAATGCTGTCCAGGCATGAAAAGGTGCTATGATGAATAACGGTAACCTATCTGAAGATTGACCGCATATTTTACCACAAAAATCTCTTAAAAAGAAAAGGAACATCTTTGTCACACACACAGTGTGGAACCCCATACTCTACCTCACATCACTATCCCTACCGTTGAATGAAAACTATTAGCAGTTAAAAAATAGACTTGACGATCAAAACGACTATAATCGAAAATATCAAATAAATTTCAAGATAGAAGAAGGCGGAAATCTGTACATGGCTCATCGAAGGCTATGGAAACTTCACAGTCATTACCTGGACCATCGCGTACTGACCGTGAAAAGCCGAAAGCTGCACATAGCTCAGCGATGGCTATGGACACTTCACAGTCATTACCTGGCCCATCGTGTACATACCCTAAAAGGCGGAAATCTGTACTCTCTTGAATCCTTCTTATTTATACTTATAAATAAGAAGGATTCAAGAGAGAGAAGTTTGTAAATGAATAATTAGAATGAAGAAAAGAACAGAACTGTAAAGAAGAACAAATAATAGTCGGGCCTAACCAATACATAATAATAGAGAAAGAGAGAGAGAGTTAAAACAAGACAGTGGCTACCGGTAGTAATGGATACTGTTGTATGTATCAAATAAATTTCAAGATAGAAGTAGGCGGAAATCTGTACATGGATCATCGAATGCTATGGAAACTTCACAGTCATTACCTGGACCATCACGTACTGACCGTGAAAAGCCGAAAGCTGCACATAGCTCAGCGATGGCTATGGACACTTCACATATTTTACCACAAAAAAAAACTCTTAAAAAGAAAAGGAATATTTTTGTCGCACACACAGTGCGGAACCCCATACTCTACCTCACATCACTATCCCTACGGTTGAATGAAAACTATTAGCAGTTAAAAAATAGACTTGACGACCGAAACGACTATAATCGAAAATATCAAATAAATTTCAAGATAGAAGAAGGCGGAAATATGTACATGGCCCATCGAAGGCTATGGAAACTTCACAGTCATTACCTGGACCATCACGTACTGACCGTGAAAAGCCGAAAGCAGCACATAGCTCAGCGATGGCTATGGACACTTCACATATTTTACCACAAAAAAACTCTTAAAAAGAAAAGGAATATCTTTGTCGCACACACAGTGCGGAACCCCATACTCTACCTCACATCACTATGCCTACCGTTGAATGAATACTATTAGCAGTTAAAAAATAGACTTGACGACCAAAACGACTATAATCGAAAATATCAAATAAATTTCAAGATAGAAGAAGGCGGAAATCTGTACATGGCCCATCGAAGGCTATGGAAACTTCACAGTCATTACCTGGATCATCACGTATTGACCGTGAAAAGCCGAAAGCTGCACATAGCTCAGCGATGGCTATGGACACTTCACAGTCATTACCTGGCCCATCGTGTACATACCCTAAAAGGCGGAAATCTGTACTCTCTTGAATCCTTCTTATTTATACTTATAAATAAGAAGGATTTAAGAGAGAGAAGTTTGTAAATGAATAATTAGAATGAAGAAAAGAACACAACTATAAAGAAGAACAAATAATAGTCGGGCTTAACCAATACATAATAATAGAGAAAGAGAGAGAGAGTTAAAACAAGACTGTGGCTACCGGTAGTAATGGATACTGTTGTATGCGCGCTGATGAATGTGCGCACTATTAAATACGGCCGCACTTGCAGTGCAACAACGAAAAGAAACTAAAGATACAAACAATGGAGCTTTTAACTCCAATGGGCCTAACACGTGTCCCATGGCATAATTATGTCATCGCTTTATCTCATCTATAGCCATAATTTTGGCACGAGATATAGGACGACAAAATTATGTCATGTATTCCTAGTCGGGCAAGTCTCGAGCTCATGTTACTCGTTACGGCTCTCAAAGATATTTGTATGTTAGCCGGGACTTTATCCAAGATGTTATGCTGAAAAGTAGTCACATTGAGAACCGAGGATGAGAGGTTCTCTTCAGCAATCTGTTTCACGTCACAAAGAAGACTTTGTGATGAGGAAAAGACTGCTTCCTATAATTAAGAATTAATCTATTTGTACGTGCTAAAATTTAAACCATTGCTGGCGCTTGATTGTGGCAGTTATCTTTATATACTAGCTAAAATCTATGTACATACTAATGGATTCCTTCTTTTATGTTCAGTGATTACGAGCCTTAGCATACTTAACATTAACATTTACTTATTGCTATACCTTTGGATGTTGATGAGAATTGACAGTTTCGTTCATATTTGATTTTGAGAACTGCAATTTTTGGATCGTTAGACTGAGATTATCCTCAAAGGGTTGTTTTATCTATATTTAAACTAGCCCATTACACATATAACACCAAAACTACAAAGCTATCTTTCTATCCATGCCTATTGAGTGGTTTCTCAAGCGATGAGCTTTCACCGACTCAAACTAAATCATTAATCAGCTACAGACTAAATTACATTACATTTTAATAATATAACGAGGTATAGTTTATTGCTAATTTATAAATCTTGATCGGGAATAATATAGGAATGTCTCTCCGTCCTGTCATGATTTATTAAATTATTTCTAATTTTACCCAAATATTTTTTGACAGCCCATGAATTTATTAGATTCCTGAATTTACCACAAATTGAATTCACAGTCATAATGTTCTCAAAGCGATTCAAAATATTCAGCCTAAGTTTACCCCCAAGAAATCCAAATACTGAATCCAAAAAAATATTACGGTTCCAAAATTTCTCCAAAATAATTATGCGTATGTATAGAAACGGACTGTGATAGGTTGAGTGATTGATCAATTTACGATAATTCCTGATATTATTCCCAACAAAATTTTTTACTGATAGCCCGAATGGGTAAGGCCACTAAATTGCACTGTAACAGAGACAGAGAAGTATAAACAAGCCTGATGAAATTACTTCTCTGCAGATGATAACAAGATTGACTTCTAAGCAAACATAAATTTTGTATTATGTGCTTGATTTATTTTTTGATGGTAGAATTTTGAAACGTCCTTAATTTACTAACCTATAAAATATTGTTTAATTTATCTTCTTTATTTTTATTATTTGCATTTTTACGTGCATATTTTTTTATATTTTTTATATATTTTTTTGTATTTTATGTCTTTTTTTTTGGATTTTTGTAAGATTTTTGTGTATTTATCTAGAAAAATATATATTTCTTTAATATTATTTTTTTATACCTACCCTAACAAACTATTCTTATGATAAAATGGCTGTTTCCCACGCTTCTGATTGGCCGGGCCAATTATTATTATAAATAATTTTATCATGACAGTGAATATTTAATAACTCCGATGTACGGAGCGGTCAAAAGAGGCAGATGGTCAGCCGGCCCGGGCTGCGGATTTGCACCCGCCATCCAGTATTACTAAATAAACTATAGTTATTTAAATGTAACTTACCTACGTTATATACCTATATTACAAACTATTTTGAATTTTTTTCGCGAAAAATAATTAATGTTGACCGATTTTGAGGTATATCATATTTATGCTTCTAATAAGCGAGTGGGTTAATTGGTATAGTTAATTTCGAACTGTTTAGTTGTATATAGCTTGCAAACCTTAGAACCTTGAGCCCCTTGCTGCAGAATGCCGGAGCCGGAGCAACTGAGGGCACTAGCGTTGTTGGAGTAATATTTTGATAGTTCAAGAAGATCAATTTTAAAACACCTATGCATCCACCGTTTGAAAATATTTCATTTTTGGAATGCGGCACATAGATTACAATAATATAACCTATGTGCCGCATTCTGAAATATTTTCTAAAGATACATGCATAGGTTTTAATAAATAAATGTTCTAGTAAACAACGCTAACTGTTAATAAAAGATTTGCAACTATTTACTTAAATAAATTATTGCAAGTTATTTTATTTTAAAATAAGTTTTATAACCTAAACCTAACATCATCACGATCTTTGTGATCTACGAGCTACGTTATTATTATTGCTAAATTTGCATATTTTTATTACTATGTGATACACTACAAGATTGTTTTATATAAAATCTATGAACTAACACTGACTTCACACATTTATTAAGTAATTACCACAACTGAGTACCTAAAATAAATCCCTTGCATATTAACTACTTATAGTTAGGACAGATACACATTTTTTTATAATTTTTTTCTTTTTGTATTTTTTTTATATTTTCTTGTTTTATATCTTTTTTGTATTTTTATTTTTTCTCACACACATATTGAGTACCTAAAATAAATCCCTTGCATATTAACTACTTATAGTTAGGACAGATACACATTTTTTTATATTTTTTTTCTTTTTGTATTTTTTTTAAATTTTCTTGTTTTATATTTTTTTTGTATTTTTATTTTTTCTCACACACATATTAAATTGGAATTAAATTACTATTTCCTATAGAAATTCCGCTAGCTATTTTTTTTTAATAACAATTATAAGTTGGAGTATAATGTTAATAAAGATTGACTTTATCTTGAACTAATTTAGAAGTTACTTGCACAAATTACAACACCATTTATTTTCTATCTATATATTACTATTAGCCTACTGTCATGTCTTCTATTCTGTTCCATCCATCTGGGTAAATTGCATTTAATTTGTCATAAAAGCGAAAGTTGTGTCATATTATTTTGTTGTTATAAATAAATTCACTGTGTATGGCATTGTCTCTAGATACAGTAATCGTGTCCAGTCTGTATCATACCTCGATACTCTACAACGACTATGAAGATGTTTCTAATAGCCCATATCCAAATGATGTTCATTTCCCCTCACTCTGTTTCCCCTCACACTTTTCATCAACTGACATCTCCGGGCATTTTAGATCTTTCTTACACTGCTAAGTTACAACCTTCTACAGATGCTGTAGAGTAAGTAGGTAGTAGAAAATTTAGTTGGTGTTAACAAAATACACACACTGTCACTTGAAACAGGCACAGGGACACTTGACTTCGCACTGGGGGTTCCGACGAATACTCGACGGTACTATACTTCTGACATTTTGATGGATATCCAAACGGGTTTTAGTTTCTTTACTGTTAGTGTCCTCTTTAGGTCTTCCCTTGCTTCTCACTCTGCCCTCAGAATAGTTATTTAAGACATTTGGTGCTGACTCTGTCGCTGATTGCACTCGTATTGGTTTTCCAAATCCAAAATAGAGTGACTAAAATATAATGAAACTCAAAATAAAAAACAATATAGGTCATGAAAATGGTTAACAACTTAAGGAAAATGGATTTGCTAGAAGAAAACAGTGAGTTTGTAAAAAAATGACAAAAAATAACACGAAACATAAATGTAACAAACAACAGAATCAGCACCATTATTTTTCCCTTAGTCGCCTCTTACGACACCCATGGGAGGAGATGGGGTGGGCTATTCTATGCCGGGCACCACACGGCTCATCCTGGCTTCAATGTGTTCTTGCGGCCTTTTCTGATTGCCTCCCGAAAATCCTTATGTCCCCCATCGAACCTATTTAGAAGATCCCCCTTCTTTAAGATCTTTCAACACTTTCTTTTTGGTAAAATCAAATGGGAAATGGGAGAACTGTTTACACATTTCTTTTATGCCTAACTGTATTGTAATCTTTGCAAGCATACCTAAATTGTTCTCTAATATTAGTATCCAATTTATAATTATTATTGTATCGAACATCAATGTAAAGAAATTTAAAAGAGAAACCATGGAGTTTCTCACCGATTCTACTCCATAGGAAACGACTAATTTGGAACCGTGTACCTACATTTTATAAGTGCCTATTTATGGTTTTTATGAAAATAAAACTGTTTTGATTTGAAGGTATAACTTTTAGAGAAAGAAAAATTTGAACTTGGGCAGGGTTTGAACTTGTGTCCCCCCGGTTAAGTACACCGGACGCTTTAGCCAACTAAGCTACCGAGATCACTGCCTATGAGTCGATTTTCTCTTTCTCATTCTACATCTTATTATGACGTCAGTGACATCTATCGAAGACATATGTTACTATGTTCTTCACCTATAAGATGTAGAATGAGGAAGTGCAATCCGACATCACAGGCAGTGGTCTCGGTAGTTTGTTTGGCTAATGCGTCCGGTGTACTTAAACGGAGGGACGCAGGTTCAAACCCTGCCTGAGATCGAATTTTTCTTTGACTAAAAGATACATCTTCAAACAAAACGGTTTTATTTTCATAAAACCTTAAACAGGCACATATGAAATGTTGAATTTAGGTGCATTGAATTTTTGCGTACTTAAATGTAATTTAAAAAATTACTAACTTTTTTATTTGATTTCGATTTTTTCATGTCTTTTTATTTAAGTCACGTTATTTTTAAGTTGGAATAGATACTGTAATTACTATTACTATTTTTTAAGAATTTTACTACACCACATTTTTTTTATTTTTTGTTTTTGTAACATCAATTTAACTTGGAATATAATATTTACTTAATTACTATTTTTTATAAGAATTTGCGCTACCTAGTTTTTTTTTTATTTTTTGTTTTCGTCATCTATTTTAAGTTAACTACTATTTGCCTACCTATATTTAAGAATTTTTACTACCTACTTTTTTTTTTTTAGTTTTTTAACAACAATTATAAGTTGAAATCTATTTAATAATACAAATTACGACACCAATTTTCTAGACTTAAACTAGTAATTATTTCTGTTCCATCCGAGTAAAATGAACTAAAATTATCACGAAAGTAAAAAAATAATTAGTCACGTGCTCTACCAAGTGTCCCGTTGTTTTGTATTGTAAAAAATATTACTGATTACGGCATTGTCTCTGGTTGCCTATACCTCGATACTACAACGACTATGAAGGTATTTATAATAGACCAATATCAAAATGATTTTAATTTCCCTCACTCAGTATTCTTTTCATCAACTGAGATCTTCAGGCTCAGCCATATTTCTTATGCTGCTCAATTACAAACTTCTACTGATGCTGGAAAGTAAGTAGGTGGTCCCCAATTTTGTCATACAAGGTGTTAAAAAAAGACACGTTGAGATTTAAGTCTGCCATATGCCATACAACTGGATAGAGGTGAATCAGTCTAGTCAAAATACAGGGACACTTGATTTCGCACTGTTTCGGGGAATACTTAACGGTATTATACTCTTACATTAGGTTGAAAACCCATACACGGGTTTTAGTTCACTTTATTCATCGTCTTTAGATCTTCCTTTGACTCTTACTCTAACTGCAGAATAGTTTTTAAAAGACATTTGGTGCCGACTCTGTCACAGATTGCACTCGTAAAGAGTTTACCAATCCGAAATCGAGTGAATATCCATGCTAATGGCTTTTCTAATGGCATTATAAATTACAGTAAAATTCAATAAAAAAAGTTCAATGAAACACCAAATAAATATTTCAGCTTTCCAAACTTTTTAAGTGAAGGTTAATTATGTATGTGAAGACGAGATAAATTGTTTTAGTATATAAACTAGTAGATTAAAATTTGTAACTTAATGAAAATAGCTAATATAAACCTTTTTCGGATTGGTATATTTTAACAAATAACCTTGCACATCTCTTTCTAACAAACTTCAATAAAAAATCCAAAATATTTAGAACTGTAATATTAGCCTGCTAAAGTAATTTTACGGCAAAATGATCGTGATCCAATGAGACGTAGACTAAATTCCTTTCAAAAGAAGCAAGAGAGTTAATTTTACATGACAGCATTTTTTTATCTATCTGCATTATTTTTGTTAGAAGAAGACAAAGACAAAATATTACAATAAACAGAATCAGCACCATTATTTTCCCTAAGTCGCCTCTTACGACACCCATGGGAGGAGATGGGGTGGGCTATTCTATGCCGGACACCACACGGCTCATCCTTCCTACAGTTGTTTCCGTTTCAACATTCCTATCAGAATCGCTATGCCTAGGTAAGTCTTTTTAGATATTTGAGACATCTATTAAATATATAAGTATTGTATCGGAAGCAACTTAAGCCAACTTGATGATAATGATGATGTTTCCTAGAAGTTGCTCTAGCTGCTTAGTAGTTGCTGCCGCATTTGTAGGTTCCATTTCAGGTCAGTTCTTGCTTTTGTTACCAATCATGCCGATTCTCCATCTTTCTTTTCACCGTCGAGTTTCCCTTAGTCGCCTCTTACGACACCCTTGGGAGGAGACGGGGTGGGCTATTCTATGCCGGACACCACACGGCTTGTTCGAAAATATTCTGCATCTTAGAATGAGTATCCTTCTTCATCTTGATAATATTTTGCAATAATATTTCATCATTTATATTTATGTTCAATTTCTATCCATATTAATATGACAATTTTTGGGTAATTAATGAAGGTTTAAGTACAATGAAGTAGTGAACCACTCTGTGTCTGAGTGATGGGTTCTCACGGACATTTCTGATTGCTTCCCGAATGTTGGTATGTCCTGCTTCGCTGGTTATTTTGGTCAGCCACCCATTTGGAGGTCTTACTTGGGTCGTTTTCTTCTATTCGTTCTATATGTTCACGCGTAGGAAGTTTTGTTGTTATATGTATATCGATGTGCTGAACTTTTTCATGAATGAGTAAGCTGCTTTTAATACTGTTCGCCAGCAGTTTAGTTCTTAGTTTTCTAATTGATTAAGTTTGAGTCTCTGTCCATTAACAACAAATCCACCTTTCCAATTTTGTAGTATTAATTTCAGGGTTTTTCTACCATACTTATCAAAAAAATGTTGATAAAATAATTTACAAAAAGAGGAATCAGAACCATAAGTTCCCTTAGAGAAGGGGTAGGCTGTTTTACGCCGGGCACCACACGGATCATCTTCTCTTCAGTTGTTTGCTTATCAAAATCGCTATGAGTAAGTAGGTCTTAGACATCTAAGATATAAGTATTGTGTCGGAAGCAATTTAAGCCAACTTGATGATATTGATGATGTTTGTTAGAATTTATTGCAGCTGCTTAGTAGTTGCCGCCGCATTCGTGGGTTCCCATTTCAGGTCAGTTCTTGCTTTGTATACCCAATCCATGCCGATTCCCCGTCTTCTTTTTCATCTTTGAGTTTCCCTTAGTCGCCTCTTACGACACCCTTGGGAGGAGGGGGGGGTGGGCTATTCTATGCCGGACACCACTCGGCTAGGTTCGAAAAACCCTCTTCGTCTTGTTAATACTGTGTAAAAAATCATCATCATTCATATTTATGTTAAATTATTATCTATGCTATTATAATACATTTTTGATTAATTAATGAACGATTACATCAAACGACGCCGTGTGTAGGTCTTTCTGACTGGTGGGTTCTCGCGAGTCTTTCTAATAGCTTCCTGAATGTTTTTATGTCCTCCTTTGCTGGTTATTTGGGTCAGCCACCCTTTTGGAGGTCTTCCCTTAGGTCGTTTTCCTCTATAGGTTTTATATGTCATAATTCCATGTTCAAGTTCACGCGTAGGGTCCCGCACAATATGGCCAAAAAAACTTAGTGCCTTTTGCTTGCACAGATCTGAGAGTCTTGTTGGTACTTGTAGCTTGTTGAATATCGATGTGCTCGACATTTCCATTGATGGGTAAGCTTCGTTTATTACTCTTCGCCAGCAGTTTAGTTCAAACATGTCGACATTTTTTGAATCCATGCATGTAAAATACCAAGTTTCACATGCGAAGGTGAATATAGGAAAAATCATTTGTCGAACCATATTTGCTTTATCCTCAGTACTGAGGACCTTCCAGTTCTTCTCAGCTTTGGCCAATGCATTTTCCGCCATTATGATCCTACGCTGAATTTCTTCGGAACAAGATCCTTGGTTAGAAATGACGGAACCAAGATAAATAATATTATCTACTCTCTCATAACCATTCAGTTCCGGACTGCTCTTTAGAGTGTTACCTCTATCAACTACCATTATCGTCGTAGTGGAGCGGTTGATTTTGACACCATACTTCGAAATCTCTTCAGAAATGCTTTTGAGCAATCTGGCTATATCCCTTTCGTTTGAAGCTATATATGTGATTTCATTTGCAAATTGTATAAATTTGAGTCTCTTTCCATTAACAACAACTCCACCTTTCCAATTTTCTAGGATTCGTTTCAGGTTTTTTTTACCATACTTATCAAAAAATGATGTTGCTAAGATGTTACTTTTACGGACTCCTCTTTCGACTTTATGCGGTTTCAACATATAGCAGTTTTGTTTTCCGTACCCGCTTTGGTACAGTTCTCTAACTGAGGAGGCTTGCTTTGATGGGACACCTTTGCTTAGTAAGATTTTAATCATTGTGGGCCACGAAACATTTTTAGAATTTTTGGCAAAGTCAATAAAACATAGGACCAACGGCTTGCAATATTCCCGATGTTTTTCAATAAGCAGGCGAATCATCAAAATCTGCTGGTTTATTCCTTTTCCGCATGTATCTCGGAGTTGAGAGTTGCAGTCGATGTAGGGTGAGAATCTATGATTTATCTCCATTGACATCATTGTTATTCTAGTTTGTGAAAACAAATTAAACTGAGCAACGTATATTGACGAATTAATTAGCTGGTTATTCGAATATATTGAGGTATAATTGTAAGTTGTAATTGTTGTTGTTTTTTATTTTTGTTTTCATTATTGTTGCATCTGTAACTGGGTTTATGAAGGGGGTCATTGATACTCGAAATATTGCATAGAAAGAATGTCATTGTCATTGATACTCGAAAGATGCATAAGATTTATTCGTTATTGTTTAAATCTTTCGTTTAAACAATAACGAATAAATCTTATGCATCTTAAAAATATGCATTTTAAAATTCATCGTTTCGAAGTTCATTGACGTACCGTTAATGTTGAATGCAGCTGTTCTCTGTTCTATAATCATATCTGAATCTGAAAAGAGAAAAAATGTTTCATAAGATGTATTGACTAATACTCTTGGGTAAGTAATAACTACTTGATCAACCAATTTTCAAGGTAAAGTTGCAATATATAGTAATGGTTGTTATCAAATTGACACGAGTAATGTTGCAGTTCATTTGATATCGTACAGATGTCACTACCTATATTAAGTATAAAATATGTGTACGCATTACCATTCTTTATAAACGATCTCCCAAAAACCATAAGTCCATAGTCTTACTTGCAGATGGGAGACAGACAGAAGGGACCATAAGTCTTATTTGCAGATGATTTTTGCATTATCACATAATGTCAGGATAGCATACATTTAAACAATACCTTTAACACCATACTTTCAAAAAAATTTACTGGATGAATGAACAGAACCTTGAAATGAACTATTCAAAAATTATACCAACACCAATCCATCCCCACCAAAAAACTCCTCTAAATGTAAATTTCTCTTTTAATAATCACAAAATAGAATTAGTTAAAGAGTTGAACTTACTGGGCTTAACAACAGATACCAATATAAATTGGAAGCCACACATACAAAAAATCGCATCAAAAGTTTCTAAATTCTCGTAATCCTCCCTCTGCGTATCCCTATATCGGTGTCCGTAAATCCACGCTCAAGTGGCGTTGGGTAGGACACTTGGCTAGACGTGGTGTAGATCGATTCGATCGATCGAGGTGGAGTAGATCCCTGACGGAATGGCGGCCTCGAATTGGTACACGGAGTGTAGGAAGACCGATGGCTGGGTGGGTCGATGATATAGTGAAGTGTGCTGGAAGGACCTAGATGAGATTGGCGCAAGGTAGGGATAAATGGCGTAAAAGGGAGGAGGCTTATGCCCCACAGTGGGTGAATGATGATCCCTCTGCGTGAGGTGAAAAAATCCACAAATCTGCCAACAGCTCTGGTTACCTACTATGCATATGCCTACGCATGGCTTAGCTACGGTAAAGTTATGTAGGATAATAGTACAGATACAAGAATACGATACTAAAACTCTTTACAGCTCAAAATAAACTAGTTCGGATCTTAAAAAACTTACAACAAATAGATAGTTAAACCCTATTTAAAAGAAACATATTATATTAACCGTACTCTGTATACACCTGTCCTAAATACTTGAATTATGTAAATTTGCATACCAACAGACAAGACTTTTACGGAAAACGCGAAGACATACAAGCAAGATACTAACTAAAACATAAAGCACGATTAAATTTACCATAATCCCACCTAAAAATACACTAAACTAGCCCTGTGGTCATGTCAATAATATTTATAATAAGTTGCCAGAAGACAACACACAAATTAAAAAAGCTATTGTAAGAATTTTTTCTACGGTATCGATGAATACTTAAATGATAAATCCGTAAAATTAATGCACTACACAACAGACTCATTTATTACAATATACCCATAATAAACTAATGTAATCGTGTATACCAATCCTATGAAATAGAGAAAACATATAATAATATATTAACATGATAATTATAAATTAAACAGTTAAATAATAATAAATAAATAAATATTAAATATATCAAGAAAATATGTATAATAAATAAATTCTATAAAATTAAATGTCCTGTAACAAAGTACCTACATAAATTATATAAATGTACATAATACTTGATTTCTGACATTTACGCGAATATTATACATTGAAATAAAACTACTTTTTACGGATTTTATCGCGTATATTGCAATATACGCGATAAAATCCGTAAAAAGTAGTTTTATTTCAATGTACATAATACTGTTTAATATTCTAATAAATAATAGTAATTATAATTTGACGCACTCCTCTCTTCTACTAAACTGTTTACTTTGCTGCGCCCGAGAGGGTCCATATTTGTTACATTAATTTTTAAACATAACGCCTGTTCACAATTACATTATGGAATGCAATCAATTATTGAGTTACTCAATACTTAGGTACTCACAGTTCAGTTCAGTACTCAGAATTCATAATAATATATGTTATTGAATTCCCAAGGTCACTCAGCGAGCTATGGAGAGAGCTATGCTTGGTATTTCCCTACGTGATCAAATCAGAAATGAGAAGTTCCGTAGAAGAACGAAAGTTACCGACATAGCTGAAAGACTTAGCAAGCTTAAGTGGCAATGGGCAGGGCACATAGCTCGTAGAACTGATGGCCGCTGGGGCAAAAAGGTTTTCGAGTGGAGACCACGCACCGGAAAGCGCAGCGTGGAACGGCCTCCAACGAGATGGACGGACGACCTGGTAAAGGTCGCTGGAAGTCGTTGCATGCAGACGGCTTGCAACCGGTCCTTGTGGAAGTCTATGGGGGAGGCCCTTGTTCAGCAGTGGACTTCCTGTGGCTGATATGATGGTGATGATTGAATTCCCCAAAGAGTTAGGCAGAGATGTAATAAATGCACACCCACGGGTCGCCGGTATATTTAGGTCCCTCACAATAGGGGGCAAGCCTTTTGCTTTATCCAGGTGAAAATCAACTCAGGTGCAACTGAGAATTTAATAGAAAAATCCAATAACAGTTTGCTCAACCTAGACTTCAAGCTTAGCAATGGCGCCTACTACTAACTAGGCTAATGACCTCATTAGCCACACATAGAATGAATACCTATTCATTGTGTTCTTATAAATCAGTATAATAAAATAATACTTACTTACATCATAAATACATGGTTGTGACTGTTCTTGATGACAGATGTAGGTTTTTGAAAAGTGGTGGGTAACTAGTTTATTTATACAGCACGCGGTGAATCTGATGGTAAAAAAATGCAGAGTAATGCAAATGTTTTCACAATATTAAAATACAAAATTCTTGTGTACATGATTGAGTGTAAGCATGTGTTAATGTGTACATGTGTGCATTCGTGGATGTTTACATTTTATTTTATTTACATGCATACACAGTCCTTTACTAATGAAGCAATATGTAGCAATATTCTAATTATAAAAATAAAAGTGTGCATGTGTATATAATGTGCAAGTGCGCATGTAATGTTAGGAAATGTGCAAATATGAATAAACAGATGAGCAAAACACGCGTCATGGGATATGTATATGCATGGATTAAATCCACATTTTGTGTAAGTACGTTAAAATATATTTGTATTTGTAGGTGTACCAGTGAGTTCTTTACAAGCGTTTCTAGACGCGTGCCTTTGTATAGCTGTGTGCCTGATGTAAAACAACATCTGCACGTATAATAATGATATAGCTTGTAATTGAAAAACTGAAACTAGTTTTTTCACTACCAATTGGACTACTTTTTAATGTAGGTTGTTTTTTACCTAAAAATATTTTTGTATTAGATTTTTTGTATCATGCAGGTTGCGCAGGCGCGTATGTCATTCACATTTGATGCCTACATTTTCAACAAAAAACCTAGAATAAGGTAAAAATATATCTTAATAATTCTTATTCATAATGAGAGACTATCCATATTAATCGATAGTATACATTTGCTAGACGCAAATGTGTACTTACGAATTTCGCACGAACCTCAACGGTTTTGAATTAACGCAGTATTTTGAATTGGCTACATTGAGCATAACTAAAAATTGCTTATATCTCCGGTAATTATTGATGAAAATAAATATTCGTGTTCAGGTGACTATTTTCAGATATTCCAATTACATGATAAAATGGGTAAATTTTTCAAGTAAACGTGGATGGCAATATCTATATAAAATCAGAATCTATTAGAAATAGCGAAATGTACTCAAGATAGTCTCAGGCCGTTTTAAATAAACAATTATCTTTATATTTTTTAAAAATTTACCCGACTGCAAGACGCAAAGGAGGGTTATGTGTTTCCCAGCCTATGCTATTTATGTATGTGTGTTTGTTCTTTGTGGCACACTAGAGACCAAACACGTGGGCTTTTTTGATGATTCATACGTTAATCGATTTGTCTTAATCTTGCGAGTGTCACTAAAGACATGAGAGTAATCAATATTCAATATGGCGACAATCAGATGCCAAATTGTGAAAAGAAAAAAACTAAAGTTGATGAACTATTAAGTTTTCCTTTTTTTTGTACATTATGTAAAGAGTAAATTTAGTTTTTTATTAATGTCATCACGTAAATTATTAGGTAGGGTATCATTGAATAGGTATTTAAAAATTATCTTTAGGTCTCTTTAATCATTTTTCATTTTGAATATCTATTTAGGCCCTATAACGATTTAAAGTAGGTTAGCGACTATTCTCACTGAAATTGACAAAACTTATAATAATAAACGTACGCTGTGATAAAGTTCTTATATAATCAGTGAAAACTAATTATCAAAATGTATGGTGTCTATGAAACGTATAGCTATTTGCTCCATAAAATGCTATCCGAAAAAAATACAATAATTCTTCATTATTAGCATTAGCAATAAAATTAGCATTAACGTTTTGACAAATGTTAATGCTAATTTTATTGTGACAATTTCCAATGAATCAAAAACAAGACAGTGAAAAGTGTCCAAAATCGGACATCTGTCAGTACTTTATTTTGCATTTGGTTCCCTCTACCACCTCTATCTGTTTGTGTGCATGCATGTATGTACATAATATATGTGTGTTCTTGTGAATGTATGTTCTAATTTATCTAAGCGCTTGTAGGAGAACCAGTGCGATTGTTTACAAGTATTTAAAATTGTAGACCCGGGCCATTGCATACCTACTTATGCGTCTCTATGTCTAATTAAATGTTCTGTGCATAACTTATTTTTGCATTTACTCATATTTAGCTAGTAGGTATACATATATGTATATAAATGTATCCATTTGGGATTAGACACACGTATGCATGTATTAATGCGCATAGATGTATGTATGTGGGTGTATGTCTGCATGCAGGCATGCATGTATGTATGTATAATTGTGAATACTTATAATTAATGTAAATTCTAGTGTATCTGTGTGCTCGATCATTTTAGATCCGTGGTGTGCGTAATGTTATCTTTGCATGAACGCAAATAAATTCTTGCATGTGATAGGCATATGCTAGTATACATGTGTATCAGTGTGTCACGTATTGCGGAATTAATAACTTCTAAAAATCTATAATATACTTACGATAAAATTATGCTATGGTGATACGAATGGTTGTGGAGAAGTTGCAGGAAGGATATTTAAGGCTTCCCTCACTGCTTAACCTCTCGTCAAGACAGTAGAGTGATCTGTAACAAAATAAAAAAGAAGTGTTATCTATATGCCGTTATAATTATACTATTTTCTTGAAATATTGAATATAAGTTACTAACACTAGTACTTTTTCACAATACTAGTACTTTTACAGATACAAACAACCGCAAAAAGCATCAGTGGTGCTCTCGTAGCTCTTCCAAGCTCGGTTTACTGTTAATCGAGAAAACAAATACGATAAAATGGAAGTAAGAGCCCGCAAGCTAATATGCAAAAACTATACACTTCTAGGCTATTTTAAAGTGTAGTAAAGGGGCTGTGATTACCAGTAAGAGTTCATTTATTTATATTATTTATAGTTAAAATAATATGCTTACAGATATTGTGTAACTGTTTGTTAATAATTAATAAATAAATTTAAACACCGCACACCGAAAAGAATTTATCAATAAGTATGAGATTTAGAGAATTTATTTACTAAAACAAAATCAATTTATTAATTAAATGTAATATTTGTAATAATATTTTAAGTTACTAAACAATACATTAACGAATTAAAAGAAAGAAAGTAAACCCAATGAAAACCCACCTTAAATTTTATGTACAAATAAACATTAAAATAAAATTATATGAATATCAACAATGGACTGACGACTGTCCCGGTTCCAGTCACTGGTAAAGGATTAGTAAGATGTATGTTTTAATTAGATCACTAACGCATGCGCGCTACAACGATAGATTTCTCCGATTTGTATCGCAGAGGTCTAGAAGGGTCGAGCTGTACGTATTACACAGTGTGACTAATGCGTCTATTATTCTGCACATGCGTTCGTCCCGGTGAAGCGTACATTTTGAATTGTTATAAAAAAAAATTAGCCACTGTGCTTTGCGCTTATTGATACATTTAAATTCTTAAGTCAAATCACCTAATCGGGTCGTAAAGGTTGTATTGCTTTAAAATAATTATTATAAATTAAGGCTTGATTCTCATCTGACACGGAAGTAGAAAAATCTCACCCCAAATTAAAAAGTCACCGCGAGTTAAAAGAAAGACTCGGCAAATCAAAACGTGTCACACTGTCACGAATATGTTAAAGTTATTTCACACTATAAGGCGGAAACTATTAATGAACGAGTTATTTATGAGTGCTAACTGATGTAAGTTGAGACTGACGGAGCTCTTAGTGCCTGACGGAGGTGTAACAGGTCACAGCTTTGAACTAGGTCGGTAGCGCATGCGCGCTACGACGATCGATCGCTCCGCTTTGTGTCCCGGGAATCTCGAGGGCTCGAGCTCCGTTCGTAAAGTAGGAACGATCGATGGCGCCTGCGTATAACGTGCCAGTTTATTCTATAAACGCCGTGATTATTCTTCTAGGTTCTTCTATTATGAAGTCTATTTTGTCTTCAAAGCCACAAACAAACACTATTTAATTATCACATGTAATATTACTGCACGTTCACGACACTAAGTAGTACCTTTAATTATAAACACAAAAAAAAAAATGATATTAACCGAGAAGGAACCGAATGATTACGCATTCATTTCCTCTACATGTATTCACACAATTTTAATTAATTTAATTAGATTAATACACTTCAATACGGAATACACTTAATATCAGCTCAAAAACTGCGAAATCTCTCTAAGGCTGTCATTCTCTAGTAGTCACTTAGGTAAATTCTACTACTAATAATAGTACTAATTGGTTAATCGATTTCAGGAACTAGACGACTGATCACTTGTCCACGTCCCGGGCGACTGAGGGAGGTCTAGCTAGAGGTCTAGGTAGTATGTGGCTTAGTAACGCATGCGCGATGCAACTCGCCCTAGGAATGAAAATGGCACTTGCTAATATTGAAATGAGGTCGATCAATGACGTTATGCGTGTAACTTCTGCGCACATGTGCTGCTGCTGTGATAAAGCTTTTATTTCTTTTCTCGCAATTAGTATTAGTAGTATGTGCCACTCATTTTACTTCAAGACTTATAAAACTCACAGAAATAAATAATATTAAGTATTATGAATAAATTTCGAATGACTGGTTACTTATTAACGTCCTGATCGACTGAGTCTTTATGATGTATTTATTTAATCGGATCATATTTTAACAAGTCATGAACATTACAAATAAGATTTGCCCGGATTTGATGAATAATAAAACTACATCATTGGATTTTAGAAAAACAATATTACTAGCCAGAAATCGAGTCCGTTGATTTCAGTATGTGTTGAAAACAACACACAATAATATTGGAACTAAGATGCATTATTTATATTTATTGCACATGTTTCACTTCATTTGCCACGCCAAGTTTCCAAAACCACTACTACAAAAATGTATTTAATTAGCACTCACTCATAAAAGAAAATACTCTAAGGTGATTATTTTCATATTACTTAATCAAGTAACAACATTAAATGCGAATAAATAAACTTATCTTCCGGTTGAATGCCGAGGAGCTGACAAAGGTATAACAAAACGCAGCTCATAATCGGGTCGGTATATAGCGAATTTCAAATATAATGATTCAATAGCAATAGCATCTAACATAAAATAGACACGGTAAAATATTTCGCATAGAATGGCGCGCATTGCAATCGCAAAATATCAAAAACAGCAGGTAAAATAATACACTTCATTATTTTCATGAGCAAACAAAACTTTCAAATCCTTATTTAAAAAATATTTAATGTTATTAAAAGTTAAACAATGTTCAGCTAAAGAGACTGGGCATTTTTTTCTATAAATAAGCGCGATCATGGATGCGTTGAAACAATTAAATGCTTCGAATTAATCGAGCTGCATCCAGTACTGACTTTAAATGATTTTAACCTTTATTCACTATCACCATTTTATTATTATAAAGACACTAACGCGCCATGCATCCCGTTCGTTTAAAGTAGTACGTAGTTAGGCACTGAAATCCATGTTGGAATATCTCACCGATCACTGCTAATCATCACTGCCACAGTCCACATAAAAATCCCCAATGTATATTTGACAAACCCTTGATATTCAAATTTACACTCGCTTTCGCAACGTACCTACACTGTTATGAATCCTTTATACATCAATCAAGTTATTATGAGCGAACGTCCAGTACCGGACACTGAATACTGGAGAACTGGCAGGCTATAAGCTATACGCAGCTCGCCGATTCATAACGCATGCGCGTGGCGCCCCGGGGTTCTCGAAAGTTCTAGCCACACCTAGTGTTGTTGAAATGTGGGTGTGCCCAGCGCATGCGTGAAGCTTCGATCGCTTTGCGTCCCGGGGATTTCGGGTCGAGCTACGCCTTCTATTGTTAAAAGAGGTCGGTCAGTGATACTGCGCCTTGCATATGCGCGAGAAACGATAACAAGTGACCTGTATTATACACAGCCG
This sequence comes from Acronicta alni, assembly GCA_964056405.1. Taxonomy (NCBI): domain Eukaryota; kingdom Metazoa; phylum Arthropoda; class Insecta; order Lepidoptera; family Noctuidae; genus Acronicta; species Acronicta alni. Next base: position 22,798,539 of record OZ043913.1, on the reverse strand, counting down.
CCATTTTTGGAACGATTCTATATATTATATATTATGCATAGGTATTAAAACTTTAACAGCCCCTTATAATTATTACCTACTTGATAAAACGCCCACTTTACGAGTTTCCTAATTTTTGTAATCTTGAATAATATTTGAAATCTCTAAACATCGATAACGCGAAAGCAGTTGATATTCAGCAATCATAAACGAAACCATATTGAATATTCGCTAGATTTTAAATTTTCGCTAGATTTTAAATTTTATAACCGATCACTTTCAAAACTCAATTATCAACCCATAAACTGTCCCGCTAAATGCTGGGCACGGGTCTCCTCTCAGTATGAGAGGGATTAGGCTACAGTCCACCATGCTGGCCTAATGCGGGTTGGCAGACTTCACATGCCATCGAGAACATCTCTAAGGCATGCAGGTTTCCTCTTAATTATTATTACGCACAAGAAATCGAAAAGTCAGCGGTCTTACCTTGGATTCGAACTCGAGACCATCGACTTAACAGTCCAATGGTCACATCACTAGGCTATCATTGCTATTTCACCGATCTCTATCACTTTACTACATTTAAAATATTTTCCTGTACGAAATAACATAAGTCGTCGTAGGTCATAGGTCTAGTAGTCGTAAGTGCGGCAATAGGATCGCCCCCTATTACATGGGACCTAAACATACCGGTGAACTGTTCGTATACATTAGTACACCTCTGCCTAACTTCGGGGAATACAGGCGTGATGTTACTAAATAACCAATTGGAATTCAAAGTGAAGGAAAATACCTAAACGTAAACTAAGTCCATTCTATTAATAGAAACAATCAAACAACCCGCATACACGTACTCCGTTCCGTCGCGGTTAAAAAATATATCACATTAAGTAAAACTCACATCATTCACAAGTCACAAAATAACGATCTCGAGTTCACGAATCACAACAATGAACACTGATTTAAATCGCAGACGTGTTACACGGTTATACATCTATAGGCAACTGGGTGCTTCGAGCTAAGGTCAGCCGAAACGATCAATTAAACGACGCATGCGCGATGCGATGCCCGAAAGAGAGGCGCGCGTTGCAGGTGGGTGTAGGCTTCGATAGAAGCGTGGGTCTCTTTCTCACACAGGCGACATTTCGAGGGTTCTATTAATAGACCGTTATTGATCGTATCACATTTTTATTAAATTTCTGAAATAAGTAAATAAAATGAATACAATATTGTATTATTGTCATCGTAGAGGTACGTAGTTGCCTAGACTTTAATTTAAAATAAAATGAGCATAGTTTTTGACTGAAGACGTAAGAAACCTTTTATCCTTTTGACCTTTATAAGAAATAAATTTATATGGGCCCAATAGGACACTCCCTTGCCTATTAATATTATTTTTAGGACAAGAGCTTCCATATTGTGTAATTTAATTTCCAGTCTGAGGAAATATGAAATTATGTAATAAATTACTAGAAAGGCTATGCTATATGCGATATATAGCATAACAAACACTAACAGACACGATCAATTTCAATAAGTAACAAGAAAGAATTAGAAAAAAATAGTCAGGTCGTCCGTTATTATCATATTCACAAACAATTAAAATCAAAACTGAATAAAATACACTAAAGTACAGGTTATAACGGAAAAATGTTGGCGCTGTAAAAAGAGACTCACTGAGATAGAAGGAAAATTCACTAACCTGTGCAAACAACCCGTCCGTCTTCCGTGCGAGCTACGAGGAAATAGCGGAGCCACGCGTTTATCACAATGGCATCGATCGATTACGCCTACGTTTTTCCTACAGCGCATGCGCGAGTACCGCCCACGGCTCCGTTGCCATGGCGCTATAAAAATTTCCAGAGCCTTCCACGAATTTTAGTAATCTACGAAAACGTGTGGCTCTTGGTTGTGGGTTGTGTGTGGGTGTGTCGTAGCGAAATATATCGAGCTTCATGGAAAACTCAACGAAACGAATACTGCATTGCTCAAGCAACTTTTGCGACACAAAATTGTATAATAATATAGTATACATACGCCTACAGATGCCTGACATCAAACGCTGGGCCTTGGACCGCAAAACTCCCACCTAATCGGAGGATCCCCTTGGTTGGAGGGGAATGACGTGTATAGGGTAGGTAAACGCGTGCTTGCATGATGTAGTAATAGGATGTTCGATAGAATACCTAGCTGCCTACTACCTAGCTAAATATTTACATTAATTTGAATAATATTATGTTCAGCTATTGAAAAAACAACATTATCTAACAGTCATTTAAAATGTTTCTTTGAAATTACGAAACATAACAAAAAGTATAGGTATACTGTTCTTAAAATAGATTTTAATATTTCAATATGTCAGTGTGCCTTTTTCAATATATTTTGTGCTTAACTACTTCTTTCTTTCCTTTCTTTCTTATAATTTAGTCACTTGCATTGGTTTGGTATATACCTATACATAATGTTAGGCATTATAATAATATTTATTAAGAGAATGTATTAGTTATTACGTATTAGTATTAAGTATTGCTTTATTTTTGCTGTGTATAACATGCTTGGAATGTCTCAAGGTTATACCATAACTACGCTGATCAAGCGATGTACAGGGAGAAGCTGTGCTACACGCTGACAGTCTGAGGATACGTGACGGTTATTAACACATAAAGACCCCTCCGTGCCTAGGAAAACAGGTTTGGTCATCCGTCCCAGTAATACGAACTCCTATGACAATAGAGGCTCAGAAAGCCTGAAAATCAGAATCATTAGTGTTAAATATGGCCATTTTACTGTGTATTGACACGTGACCCAAAATTACACGGAAAGGTACAATGAATACATGAATGTGACTTAAGTGGAAGCCCGCTCGCTATTAAACCCTTTGTGAAGCACTTACACTAACCCAACGTACACTTGGAATGTTTTGTGTAGCTGATAGGATAGAATACAATAAATTCCAGAATTGGCTAACCTTGCACCGGATTGACTTTCCGTACTGGAATACAATATCGTGTGGTGTGAAGCCGTGCACATACACACACGTAAACCAAGGTCTACACGTAATGACAGAACGCAAGATGCGCCATTGTATTGAGCACCAAACGCAAAGATTACCTATCACTAAGTAAGAACATCAATAAAAAAAAAGTAAGACTCATAATATTTGATACTATTCTATGTCTGGCCTTTAAAAGAGACTATATTCTCTAATTAAATAAGTACAACGTGTATTTAACTTATTAAATGTTGCCTTAATTAAAGTAAACACAGCTATCACATCCATACATAATCCGCTTTTCCAAAATATACTATCACGCCTACATTCCCCAAAGTTGTAGGCAGAGGTGTACTAATGTACACCCACATTTCGCTAGTATGTTTAGATCTCATGTACCTAATAGGGGCGAGCCTATTACCATTAACCGGGCAGATATCCAAACTCCGAGGTTTCTACTGAATTGATCATGGACTAGCGACACGCCCAGGGTTTCCACGGGTGAAATGTACGAATAACATGTATATATTATAAATAAATATAGCCTATTACACTTACAAATAATGTGGCTTTCTATTGGTAAAAGAATTTTCAAAATCGGTTCAGTAGATCCAGAGATTACCCCCTACAAACTTTACCGCTTTATAATATTTATCATAGATAAACCCAAATAAAAATTCTCGACCTAGTAAATGCTAATACTTTTCGAATTCATGTGCGTGTTAATAATTAATTATCACACGCTTAAACGGTGAAGGAAAACATCGTGCGGAAACCTGCATACCTTAGATATTTTGCTCGACGGTTTGTGAAGTCTGCCAACCCGCAGTAGCCTAGCGTAGTGGACTATAGCCTAATCCCTATCAATGTGAGAGGAGACCCGTGCCCAGCAGTGAGACAGTATATGGGTTGATGATGATGATAAGTAAATTTATTCAATAAAGACTCCTAGGTAGTACATTTTGAACTTCGTTTCTACATAATAAGACAGACCCCAAAACGCTGTTTTAGTCCTCATAGTGTTTTAATACGATACTATATCTACTGACATATTTTCTCGACGGCGTGGCGTGTGAAGTCTGCATTTGGCCAGCGTTGTGGAATATCGCCTAATCCGTGCCCAGCAGTGGGACAGTATATGGGTTGATGGTGATTATACCATACATAGCGTTAGTATACCGCGTTAGTCAGTATGTTTAGGTACCCAAACAGTTCGCTAGTAGGTATGTTTACGGTTTGTTCCCACTTGTTCTACTAAGCAGTTCTATGGTACAACTAATGGGATTTTAGTTTAGTCCTACCATATTAGGTATTACAAAATAGTAGAACTAATCTCTTTATTCTAATTTGTTCTACATACTTGTTCTATTCCACAGTTCTACGGTAGAACTAACGGGAGGTTTGGTTCTCACTAGTACTACGTTTTGATTTATTCCCGAATAGTAGAACTAGAGAAACTTTACTTCCAAGTAATTCTACTCTAAGAAATGTATTAGCAAATATATTAGTTTTGCCTCACAGTAAACTTAAATATTATTGGACACCTAAATAAAAAACTGTTAATAATTTTATACATTGCATGAAAAAAATATTATATTGACATAGAAAATATATTTATGTTTTTGAATGAAATAGGTACCTATGTATATACTAAACTATTAGTCTAAAAGCAGTAAATGCCTTTAGACTAATGAAGGAATGGTGTTGTTAATCGATTATAAGCCGTTAAATTTATAAACTACCTACTTATTTTTTATGAAAGAGGACAGAGGGGATCCTGGCTAATGTTTAACTACGCTGATCAACCAATCTGCAAGTTTATGCTGCGCTAGCCGCAGTCAGTCTGTAGATGGGTGAGCATCCTTAACACATCGAGACCCCTCCGTGCCTCGGAGAACACGTAAAGCCAACAGTCCTGGTTGTCATACTAACATCAATGACAGTCGTTAGTGGTAGTCAGAAGCCTAAAAACAACAACCAGTCTATCCTTAGGATATCGGTATTACCAAGGAAATTGGGTTGCAGAGGTCTGACGGCAGTCGCTTCGTGTAAAATACTGATATTCAGGCTCATCTAGTTAGACTGAAAGCCGACCCCAACATAGTTGGGAAAATGCCCGGAAATGACAATATATCAATCAGCTTGTTTCCGCTAGGATTAGGAAACTTATTTAAAAAAATACTGCCTGGTTCTGTCACCCTTGCACCCCTTGAAGGATTAAGCAGATGTGTACTAATACACCCATTGTAGTTTCGAGGCAGGCACAAATCCAAACTCCGAGCTTCTACTGAGACTTTCGACTTTTTTGCTCGACCTAGGAATCGAAAGAACCTCAACTGTAGCAGTCGCGTTTCAGATTACTACGCTAATGAAATAATTTGATAATAAAGTCATAATAAACGTTTAAAGTTCTTATTCACTTTCCTACAAAACGAGTATTAGAGTAAAATATCTATAACGCACCTAAGATCTGTCATAAAATTAAAACGATAACAACTACCTACCTATTTATTTTAATAAATTTTAAGTTTGTTTTTGTTGACCAATATTCATCACCAACCCATGTACTGTCTCTCTGCTGAGCATGAGTGTCCTCGCGATTAGATTATAGTCCACCACGCTCGCAAAATATGGGTTGACAGACTTAACACCGCCGGTTAACAGGTTTCCTTCGCTGTTTAAGCTAGTGATTATTACTTATTGATGATTATTCCCTAATTAATTATTAATACGCACATAAATTTCGCCTTGGATGTGAACTCTATACCTTTGATGTTGCTGACCAGTACAGTTTATAATCAACTATTTCATAAAACCATTACGAAAATCAATCAAGCCTATTGCCTTCTCTTAAAAACATTTCAATGCAATAAATGTAGGTAGGTACCTAATGTTGATTTTGAATATTTACATGGTTAAAATTAGCTAGTAACTGATCACTGTCCAGAATTCTTGGAATAATTTGTTTGTGGGGTCTTTAATATCAGCGTTTACTTTACTTGTAATCAATATGAGCTATGTACGTATTTTGTTGTGTGATTATAGTCATTGATAAAAGGACTATAAAGTGTAGTACTCATTGTTACAAAGACGTGGAGCTGGAAAAAAGCGACATTTATAACAATACACAAAATAGTTGGCACATACACAATATTATGGTAGATATGAAATAGTAAAATGAAACAGGGTGTACATATAAATTCTTTATTAGGAAATGAAATGAAAGAATTAAATTGTTCGTAATGTTTTATTTATAATCATAATTTCAATTTTATTTTAATTAGTTACACACATACATATTAACAATACTTGAACCAATACGTTGCAGCGTTCACATTTCATATTAAAAAATACAGGTAGGTATCTACATGACAAACAAAATACGACGAAACACAAACCTTTTTTACCTTTTATCCATCTTTCCACATAATCTTTTAAACACACTTCACGACACACTTCAGTGATGATGTCAGAAAGTAATACCTGAGCATATAATGTGTGCACTGGGCGAGAGTTAGCGTGCGACACAGTAAGATATAAACAACAAATCACAATTATTAATGACACATTATTACTAGTAAAGTTCTTGATATTCTGTTTATGTGATCTTCAGCCACTTTTCAGCTTTCACGTTTTCAGCAAGCAAATGAAGTAACAGATGTAGACGATGAACATCGCACGGCTCTCTTCGATTCATTCTTCAGTTCGCTGAAGAAGGAATCGAAGAGAGCCGAACAGTATGCTGAAGAAGGAATCGAAGCACACAATCTTCTGCAGACGATTTAGGTAAATTGATTGTACGATTATAATCCCCGACATTTAACACAGTACACAAAACAAGCAAAAATTCATCACTTTTTATCACTTTTCTAGACACAGACACATCAAAATAATTATTATTATAAAACACAAAACACAATGAATTTACGGTTTTCACAAACATAATTATTAACAAAACAACCGCGATCGACTGCGTTTCGTGACGATTCTAGAACAGCGCTCTGCCCACGTTTATTTTAAATTATCTTAATTTGTTTCTCCTGATAAAAACAGCAATTACAATTAACATTTTTAGTATAAAAAAAACCATCACGCCTGTATTCACCGAAGGGTTAGACAGAGGTATACTACCGTACACCCATAGTTCGCAGGTATATTTAGGTCCCATGTAATTAGGGGCCATCCTATTGCCGCTAACCGGACACAACTGAAAACTCCAAGCTGCTACTAGAAATTTCGCAGGATTATCTCCGGGTCCTTTGTTGCCTAGCCTAGTGCGAGTTGGTAGTTTTTCCGTGCTGTCTAGAAAATCTCTCAAGCATCCAATTTCCTTCAATATGTTTTCCTTCAACATTTAAACGAGTGATGATAATTCTCGTGTGCCTATTTCCATATAGTATTATATACTAGATGATCTCACAGATGTTGTCCCGTCTAAATTAAGTATAATAAAACCACTGTAACTTTTTCGTTTTGCTCGGCTCCTAAAGATCGTAGAGTAATATTATATACCTATACCAGGGGTTACAAATTAGTTTTGCTCGGGGTCTGTTTTAAGAAATGAAGTGACATCTGACTGCATTTTTCTCATTAACTATTCATAACAAACATTTTTAATTTTTTTTATTATTATTCATTCAATTTTTATTCATTTTTTAAGAGTGTATTTGGAGTTTCTTTCCGTTTCTTCTCCATAAGACCCACTTTTTGGAACCGTAGTTGCACGGTTCTGTTTTGACTTTTCAAAAGTGCTATTTTAATGGTCTAATTGAAATAAAACATTTGACTTTGCCTTTGACAATTGCGATCCGCACAACATTTTATAGAAAACAATATTTAAAAAACAAGTATAATTACGGAAATAACAAAAGTATTATCGTACTTAACAATAAGAAAAATGATTATTTTTTGTTGCGTTTGTTGTTTTGTCTGAACTGTAAGTTAAGTTTGTAGTGCAAGTTGCTGTGTTCTCGTGGTCCGCACAAAATGGCGGCGTTCGGATGCGGACCGCGGTCGGCCATGTGGCGGCCCCTGCCCTATACCTTGGACGGACTCATGAATGGGGCTATCAAATGCAAAAAGTATTTTTGAAATCCGACTGGTGGTGTTAGATATTAGCGCGTTAAAAAAAAAAACTTTCAGCTTTATTATAAGTTCGAATTCGGGATTTCTAATATATATTATATTTATATGCCCCACCTATTCTCCCATATTATATAAAAATAATAGGTACCTATATCCGATCCAAAATCCGATCCTATAGCTAGGTTATAGAAATATTTATTTCATGCGGGGTTTGAACCCACAAACCCGTGTCGTAGAAGCATGACATGATTCCTATGTAAATAATTATAGGTTTCACCTTAATGAAGCTTAAAAAACAATAGTACAGTACCTCTTCAAATACGCCATAAGTAGGTACGCTGCACGACATGACCATAATTAGCGCTCACAGATTTTTTTATGTAACTGTTCACTTTGTTGTCTCTTATTTATGGTTTTAATATTCAGCACTTCATTAAAGTAGTCATTTTATATCGTTGATTTACTACAGCACACAAAGAGTTCATTTTAGCAAACCACACCGAACCAACAAATTATTGTATAATCATGTTCATAACACATAAGAACTATCACTTATACCACTTTAAGAATAAACTCATATAATGTAATGCAATTGCGTAATGATTTATGATGAAAGATTCAGAGCTAATGGCTTCTAGCTCGAACCCCGGGCGAATGGCCAAGCCACACCCTAGTACCAGTCTAGGACGTCGGTGCCTGACGCATGCGTATTACTAATTTGCATATTGCAGATGCGTGGAAAATGCAAATGGCCGCCCGAACGGTCAACCGATTCGTCATTAGCACGAAAATCGAAGCTTCCGGAAACGTACGATCCGTCTTCGTTGTTGTTCGGAGTAGGGCGTGGTTGTGATAGCTCTTTAGTAAGGGTGTGCGTTTGCAAACGATGATGCTAGCATTATGGATAATTAAATAAAAATATACTTTACGGATTTTATCGGTTTATACATATTGATATTATTAATCCCCACGATTCGGACCCTTTACGATGACCCTTTACCCTATATTGACACTGTAAAGGGTCCGAAACGTCGATAATAATATCAATTTATTGCGATAAACAGTGTAGCTATGCTTATTTTAGTTCCTAAGATGATCTCTAGATGGTTGTCCATAATATAGACTTAAAAAAACCTCCGTAAGGTAACCGTTAGAGGCGCAACACAGGTTTTCTAGAAATAATTAAAGATTTGATAGAGAAAACACACTGTTATGATCGTGAATGGGTGCTGTCTATTAGGGCTGATCAGCTCTTACCTACTTGCTATAGCAATCTTAAGCTGTTTATTTATTTTATTGGATTAATTGTAAACATTATTCTCAAAAACTATCCAGAACAATATTTTAAATTAAGAATAATATTGTCATCATATTTATTTAAAATAAACAAAGTGTTTTTGTTTATTTAGAACCCATTTCTAACTTTTCGAGATTACGATTGTATTAATTTTTTATCACTCGTTTAAACGCTGACGGAAACGTGAGGAAAACGATGACGACCCGAGAGAAAGTGGCTCCGCGAGGTTTTGTATCTTATTTCATCATTCAACGGTTATAAACACTACTTTATTACTGCTTAATTGTATAACATAAATTAGCGGTCCTCTGCAACTTTCATTAAAAAATAAACTGAAAATCATATTTCCTGTAGGTCCAGTGTATTAGCAATTAATAGATCGGTTACAGTATTAGATACGTAAAATTGCGGAATATAAAGATCGTCACTGACTTTTGTTTGCATGGAACAATACTGTCAGAATTTTTAATTAGTTTGTTAAAATAAATGTAATTGTAAATTTCCTAACCTTGCTATCTGAAGTAATGTTCGAATTCAAGGCACACACCTCTGACTTTTTGCATTCATGATTAATTATCACTCGTTTAAACGGTGAAGGAAAACATCGTGAGGAAACCTACATGCCTTTTTCTCGACGGTGTGTGATGTCTGCCAACCCGCACTAGGCTATCGTGGTGGACTATAGTCGAATCCCTCTCAATCTGAGAGGAGACCCGTGCTGACATCCGACAGTGGGACAGTGTATGGGTTGATGATGATGATGCTTAATTTGAGTGCGGTGATTAAGAGCAAACCAAGGGACGGATAGAGATCCGTCCCAGATTAGAGGACTAATGAGTTAATTGAAAGTTGTGGAGAAGTAAAACATATTTTCAATGGAACAGAGTGTTCCGTCATATTCTGTAAAGATAACATGTACACTAAATATGAAATGAATCAATTCGAAATTTGACGAGTCTTTATATTCCGAGATTTCACACATACCTAATATTATATTCATACCCTACATCCTATATAAATAACAATTTGCGTACACATAGCAAAGCTTCAAGTCTGCCATTTCATTGCATCAGAATCGTCACTGACTTCGGAATTGTTGATTGAAAGAAGTGTCGAATGTTTTATTTCAATTAAACCATTTTAATAGCACTTGAAAAGTCAGAAATAATTGTTTACTAAACCTGTCAGTCTCAGTATCATATAGTGACATTTGATGACCATTCTGAGTCAAGTCCAATGGCAGATTTAACGTGATTCCGTACCTTATACTCGTTGAGGGGCTTCGCGAAGGCTGCGGTCCCCCAGGAACGTCCGTTGATATCTTCAAGCAACTCCTGCAGATCAACGGGTTTATTATTCGCTATGTTCCCCCTGGTAAGTAAGACTAAACGCCTAACGTCACTACCACGGTGCTACGTACTTTATCTATCCATCCCAGTTTTGCCAATCCGGTGGAAATTTTTATAATTACTTTCGAAGTGGAAGTTTATACTTTGTTAGTAGCCTACATGCCAAATTTCAAGTTTTTAGGTTTTCATGACTAATCAACCAGTAAGTGATATTTCACTTTTTCTCCATAGAACACTACACCTAGGGGTGTACGCTAGCAAAAGTCGTAGTCAGAAGCCTGAGAACCAGTTCATCCTCAGTATTGCGCAGAAATTGACTTATGGAGTTCTGATGTCATAGCTTCGTGTAAAGTATGGTTCCAATTAGAATTTAGAAACCAATCGAAAGTATCATCCCTAAAAACGTATGCTAGTCCATCCAAGACTATAGGTTGAAGGTATTTTTTTGCCACTTGCCACCTGCTATGACAATGGCTTGAGACAAGATAGTGTGTGGAATAATCATATGGAAGAGCGCATCTCAGGCCCCACGTCAAACGATTCGCACTGCTTATAACAACACAATATTGCGCTCAGCCGTATACAGCTCCTTTAATGTGCAAGATAAAGTAGGGGGTCGCTTTCGCAAATTATAAAATTAGCATAGTATTGAGGATTTTATTGTACAGACAGGTCAAACTTTCCACAACGGTCAAATTTTCCCAACTGAATATGAAGCTTATTATTTTGTATCAAAGTTCAAAATCAGAAAATTGATAACTTGGGATAGCTTGATGTTGCTGGCCTTTGTACCAACCAAGTAAAATATTTAAATTTAAGCTTAAGTAGATACTTACATGTGTGCGAATTGCTTGTCAGCTCGACAACCACACCGCAACTCCCGCTTCCGTCGAGATGTCTGGAAATATAAAATATTATCATGTTTTAGTAGGTAATATATTGACCAAGGGGGCCTAAAATTACCACTTCAATGTATACCTAATTATGCAAGAATTTCCTATATAAGCTGACCTAGCATTGTACAGTCTTTTCGTACACTTAAAGATCAACTAATGCTGGATGATATGGCACGTTGTGTAGCCGTCTGTCCGTGAATCATAATTATTGTGATTCAATATTATAATATTAACCTTTAAGGTAGATACTTACATGTGCGCGAATTGCTTGTCGACCGGACCCCCACGTCACGGCCGTGAAGGTATCGTTTGTCCCCAACTTGCACCCTGAAATATTAATTAATGTGATATTTTAGTATAGAGAACAAAGGCCGTACCAGGTAAATTTCTTATTATTCTGATTTACCAGTATAAAAATTTTTATTCTTAATAATATAACGATTCTTATAAGAAGTATCTTTGTTCGATTTAATCACGATATTATTACACTAAGCCGCTAGGGAAACCGGCGAAACTACAGAACAGATAATGTTCCTGTCACAAATGTTTGTTTGTCTATTTGGCCGATATGACCACATCAATATTAACTCTAAGACGACTCATCCGAACTTGCGGATGATTCCTCGCCTTTTTAAAAGGTTGACGTTTAATCCGCGGATGAAATATTTTGCGGATGAGTTGTCACCTAAGTCAAATTACCTAGCTGCCTAGTATTAGATTAACCTTTTAGTTAGATACTTACATGTGCGCAAGTTGCTTGGCGCTAGGACACGCACGTTGCTGCTACCGCCAAGAATCGTTCGTATCACCTTACGGTACTTGACCACTGAAAACGTTGAAAATATTTTAATATGGATCAGCTTTTCGGGACCTTCTGACGGAAAGTAGGTATATTGAAGATATTTTTAACCCCCGACGCAAAAACGACGGGGTGTTATAAGTTTGACGTTTCATGAAAATCGGTTCAAGATGGCCGCCGCCACAATATGGAGGATTACATATTTTTCTCACAACTCCCTCAATATGGGTATCAAATGAATGGGCTTGAGTAGTAGAATACTATACACTATGATAAATTGCAAAACCAAGACGGCCGAGGTAGTCGCGGGTTTTTAAAATGTTTCATATATGGATGTTATAGTAAAATACACGACACAACATACCATACACACAAGCCTTTTTCCCATAGGGTTAGGCAGAAACTAAAGAATGCCACTTGCTACAATTCTTGCATACTTCTTTCGCTTCGTCCACATTCATACATCGTGTCATACACACACGCCGATCGCGAGTACTATGCACCTGACCTTTTTGAAGAACCCCACCAATAAGGCTGGTGTAATTAATAAATATTCAAAAAAATACTTACATCAGCTCAAGGTTTCTCCTTTTCTAAAGCTTCTGTACGGGATTCTTCCAGCTGGGCCTATCAGCGCAGTCTTCCAAGAACGCAGAACAGGCTGGAACAAATAACAAATGATTAAGATGGGATGGACTAGACTCCTACTTCATACAATTGGACTTGACTTGAAGTACCTAAGTAGTATCCAGTAATAAGACAGCGTCTGATTAAAACAGCATTTAATTGCACCAAAATACACACAAGATTTAAGTATCATCATATCAGCCTATTTCCGTCTACTGCTGAACGTAGGCCTCCCCCAAAGTGCGCCAACCATCCCGGTCTTGGGCAGTCCTCATTCATAGATTTAAGTATATTTTAGTCAAATTGTAGCTATGTCTTTGTTTTACCAAAAGCCCTTACTTCACATTAAATCAATATTTTTTCATTCACTGCTACCATCTACCATTCAGAACATTAATATTTTCAAGAGGAGTTGGTCATTGCTTGGATAATTTTAGCTCAAAACATAATTCTAGAACAATCCTTCAGTCGCCATTTTACGACACTGTGGGGTGTTTTGATAATAATTGCAAATAAGCAGACATTTTTTGAAGAAAACACTCATGAATATGTAAAGATCACTAAACACACATATTTTGTACTTACTTTTGCTTGGAAACCCAAATTTCTGAATTTATTCAAACTCCGGTGCTTTCGTCGACTGTCCAAGGGTGGCGCAGCTTCGAAAAGGATCGATACAGCGACGCATGCGTGCTGGTTCCAAAACCGCCCTTGAATTGCTCAGGGTGGCAAGACAAAAATATTTCATCGTACAGTGGGCCAAGAATATTTGCTACACTTTACGGTTAAATGTCATTTGCACATAACGAAATAACAAAGTCTGTTTTCGCTTGTAACACTGATGTAGTAAATTCATTACGGCTGATTCCAATAAGATCGTGGTAGACTAATAAGTTTACGCCAGATATTCTCTTTCAATTAGCTTCACATTCGTGACGTCATCACGAAATCATTTATTTCAGAGGGAGAGAATAAAGAATAATTATTCAATAATCCACTATCGAGTAGAAATTAAGTATTAGGGGTTAAAGTATGAAATTTCCGATTTGTACTGAAAAATAGATTTTTTTAATAAAAATTAAGGTAAAAATATTAAGGTATTCATTCAAAATAATTACCATTATTATCTTTACTTTGCTGCCATCTAATAGGAAGATCATTTATACCTTTGCAATAGAACTCTGGTGATCTAAATTCGATAAACTGTGAAAGCATTTTGTACTGCCTCCTGGGAAGAAAATTTTTATCACGTAGAAAATTGACCAAATCATTAAAAAGATGGTAGTCTGTTGGAGCAAGGTCTGCGAATACGGAGGGTGTCGAATGGTTTCTAATTGCAGTTCCATACTATCACTGTTCGGAGTTCGGCACAGTAGACATCTGACATATTGCTTGACCAGATCGGAGTAAACTATATTGAATAACACCATGCTGAGATCACCAAACAGTTACCATTACTTTTTTTATGGGTAAGCTTTGCTTTAGGACACTGTTGCGGCGTCTGACCTGGGGTTTCCGCTTTTTTCGCATTGCATTTTTCGCTTACGGTTATCGTAAAGAATCTACGTTTCAGTACGCGTTTCTTTCTGCAGATCAATCAAATCACGAGGCACTCATTTTTCATATTTTTTTATTTGAATGATTTGACGCAAATAAGTCAGTATTTGGTAAGGTAACGTTAGACCATACCGCTAATTCTTTGGTAGTTTGGCTCAGATCGGCTTCCACCATCTCTTTCAATTCATTGTTATTCATCTGTGTGGGCGGTCTTCTACGTGGTTCGTTCTTCAAATCAAAGTTTCCATCACGAAAGCGTTTAAACCAAAATCGCACGGTGCGTTTATTAGCAGTCCCCTCTCCAAACGCAACATTGATATTGCGAGCTGTTTCTATCGCGTTATATCCGCGTCAGAACTGGAACTCAAAAAACACTCGAATTTTTGAAGTATCCATCTTTTTAATCTAAACTGAATAAAACGCCCTACGATCCCTTTCCACATCTCCATTATCCTTACAGTCTCCTGGGATCCAGTGACCCAAATACATACATTCTATAACTCTTTGTAGCACACTACTCCTAAGAGTGACAGGAAAACTGTTCTGTAGTTTTTGGTACCAGCTTTGAATACCATTAGTTCGCTCTTCTTGGAGTTGTGTCTGAGCCCATGGGCTTGCGTAGGATTCACAGATTTGAAGTAGCCTCTGCATAGCAGCATTCGATGGGCTGAGCAGCACCATGTCGTCATCAGTATCAGTCATTAGCATAACTAATGTCATTGATGCATATTCCATTTATAGTTCATCCGACCAGTATTGCTCAAGTCATTGATCAACCCCTTTATAAATTAAAAAGTCTTTGTGAACATAAACCTCCTTGCCTCACTCCACAATTAAACCTATATACTCCGAGTATGAGCTCTCCAACCGTACTTTGATTATTATTGCCAGTACTCAAACATGGATATAATTTCCTGTTCATAATTTGTCTTGCTAGAAAATTTCTGCCAAGGTTTATCATATTATACCAAGTCGATTGCTCTTGACCAGTCCAAAAACCAAGCATAAATTGGTGTTTCTCTAGCAACGTAATATTGAACAGTCTGTTTGAGAAAAATAATGGCACTCTCAGTTGACAACCCTGATCTGAATCCTAACTGTAGATCTTTGAGATTTACATGAGTGGCCAGGTGTTGATCCAGCCGATTGTCTATAATTTGACGTAGTCGAGGAATCACCGGTTTTATCTTTAACAATTGGAACATGGATCAGATAAATATGTATGGTGTATCAAGTAAATATGAACAAACAAGACATAGGTACAGACGCCAGCAGGTCAAGCTATCCAAAACTGTCAAATTTTCCCAATTGAATATGAACCTCTTTGTTTTGTATTAAAGTTGAAAATCTATCAAATAAATTTAACAGATTGGGATAGCTTGATGTGCTGGCCTCTGTACATTAAAAACACTGTAAGAATCCTGAGTAAATGAGGACCTTCATGTTTTAAATGCTCTACACTTAAGCTGTCATGACTCAGAGAGTTACCTCGTACCATGTTCGTGATTATTCGTGTTACTTGCTTATTCGTGATCCTGACTTTGACATTACTACCTTCACGGTAGCAACCCTCAACATCCTTTTGAGCCACAGATTCCAGCAGCGGGTCAACCTCGAAGTTGAGACGAAATGCTTCAGTTATTCTGTATGGTTCGTAAAAGCCACCCACTGTTACGGAGTGGCCACAAACTACATTCAAATTATTTGTTTTTCTTTCAGAAATTCTTAAAATCCTTACTGAAATGTTGTCTCAGTGATAATGATTAATTTGTTGCTCGTTGTTCTGACACCATTTGAGTTTTGACTTGAAAGTTTTCCTGGACTCGTTCATTGAGTAATATAGTAGACAATATATCCTTGGCTTTCCCACTTAACTGTTTAACACTTAACTTTGAACTTTGTTGTTAAGTATCAAGAACTTCCCATGTGCTTATTCCATCCCAGTATAATCTTGAGATTCCCGCGTAAGGGTTTTTAATTTTTACTGTTACACATAATTGATGCCTGTGATAGCGTGGATACAATGTCACTACATCATTAAATGATGTATAGTGACATTGTAGTATAGATTACGTCAGGAATTGAATAGTTTAATCTATGATTAATATTCGAACACGTTTTATCTGCACAACTGCTAAATTCAATAGGAAAATTTATATCTCTAAGTTTACTTGACAAATACTATTATTGAATTTTTCCTTCGCTAAATAACTTTAAAATCTTAGCATGGAAAATGCCAAAAAAATACAAAAAGATATTTAGTAGGTAAGGTAGCACCGTTCGACATTGAACTAACTGTAAAGTAAGTTGTGTCGGTTGAAAAGCAAGCTTTTCAATAGGTGTTACTGACGTCACCATAAAGACGTAAATTCTGAATGTGAAGGCAAAATTCGTCATGGCGGGTGGGACTCGCGGTGGCTTAGCGGTCATAGCGTCTGGTGTACCTAACCAGAAGACGCAGGTTCGAATCCTGCCCGCGGTCGAATTTTTCCTTCGCTAAATAACTCTAAAATCTTAGCATGGAAAATGCCAAAAAAAATACAAAAAGATATAAAACTACTTTTTACGGATTTTATTTCAATGTATAATATTCGCGTAAATGTCTGAAATAAATACTATTATATTGCTTTATTTAACTCAACAACCCGCTGCACGACGATATCAGATCGGCGGAACATTTGCCTCATAAAAAATCTAAAAGCCACCACACAGTTAAAAACTATGCATATTTGTATAACTACGTCTACTGTCGAAACCACAAGATGTTATTGCGATCGTTTTCCCAAAGAGAGAGAGAGACGTCGCTCTATAAATTAAATAGCACCATCCCTTTCTCAAAACCTAAAACTGATCGCATTAACACATTGTGGTATGGCCTCTATGCTATCAGCTGTATTGTTAGGTTGGCGCCGGAAATCAGAGCTGCGCTGTGTTGCAAGCATTCGTAATGCTGTTAGCATAGTGTTGAGCGCCACCCCTTTTCCACGCGGAGATGAGACGCACTATTTATGGTGAATTATTGTTTCTTGTTTGTGTTAGTGATACATTGTACTTTTTACTTTCGATATAGCTATGAATGCTCTATGCTACATTTAGGTCCCTCTTTCTTTTTCTCCGAGCTTTTTCCCAACTACATAGGGGTAGACTTCCAGTCTAACCAGATGCGGCTGAATATCAGTATTTTAAACTTAGCGAGACCAGATCAGACCTTCGCAACATAATTTTTGGGTAGTACCGGTACCCTGAGGATAGACTGTGTCAGGCTTTTTGGGCTTCTGACTACCACTAACGATTGTCATAGATGTTCGTATGACAACCGGGTCCGACGGCTTTACACGCTACATTTCGGTGCGCGCTCATAAATTAAAACTGTGGTAGTGTTTGCACATATTATAAAACATACATACCTACCATCACGCCTGTACTCCACAAAGGATTAGGCAGACATATACTTATTATACATCCACAATTCGGCGGTATGTTTAGGTCCCATGTAATAGGGGCACAACAAATCCAAACTCCGAGCTCCTACTGCAATTTCATAGAAAAACTCAATAACCCTTTGCTCAACCTGGGAATCGAACCCAGGACCTCTAGTAAAGGAGTACCACTTGTGAACGATGACGAACATACCCACACCTATACTTTTAGCGGTTTTTTTATCCATAGCTTAGTAGTGTTTTGTTTTTTATAATAGGTACTTACTAGTTGCCCCCGCGGTGTCATCCGCCGTTTTTCCTTTTTGCTCGGCTCCTTTTAGTTGTAGCGTGATGTCATATAGCTTAGTAATCTTAATAATTCCTTAATATTAATAAATAGACTATCCAATATAAGAAGATTTTTTCAATTCGAACCTGTAGTTCCTGAGATTAGCGCGTTCAAACAAACAAACTTTTCAGCTTTAGTATAGATTTGCAGCTATAGCATCACTGCGACCATACTCAGTCTAGTGTGATCGCCACTCGTTGAGTTAGAATTCACCAATAAACCCTACGGCTACTGTGAACTCCAGGATTTGCTTGAGGGTGAGCTCCTTTATTTTTTCATCAGGTAGGGGTTGAGTAGTAACAACGCTGATCACCAGGAGGGCAAGTTTAAGCTGCGCTAGCGCGGCCAGTTTGTGGATGGGTGACTTAACATATATCAAGAAACCTCCGAGCCTCGGATAACACGTTAAGCCGTCGGTCCCGGTTGTTATACGAACACCTATGATAATCGTTAGTGTTAGTCAGAAACCCAAAAAGTCTGACGACCAGGCTCTCCTCAGTATATCAGTATTACCCAGAAACATAATGACTGATGCATGTGTGCCGTCGGCTGGGACTGGTCTACTCAAAGCCGCTGTGGCTCTTTCTTCAAGAGGCCATTTCAGACATTGCCCTACTTGTAAGACTCACATAAGTATTTGTTACTTTTCTATGTCTGGATTTTAAAAGAGTAACAAGCCAAGCAATGGCAATAGGGAAGCCTATTGCTATTAATCAGGTACAAATCTTAATTTCGAGCTACTACTCGTATATTATACATATACACCTTCCTCTTCAATCACTCTATCGATTAAAAAAAACCGCATCAAAATCCGTTGCGTAGTTTTAAAGATTTAAGCATACATAGGGATATACAGACAGAGAAAGCGACTTTGTTTTATACATGTAGTGATTATTTAATCTTTTTTATGGGACACTTGTAAAAACCTTACAAACATATTTATAAATACAAATCAAAGTTAACTAAGTACAATAATATATTTAATGTTCATACCAATGTTTTACATGTTAACATAATTTTTATAACAACTAAAAACAATGAAAGCTTGTCTGTTAAATATGTTAAAATAAATTCATAATTATTAATAATATCTAGATTAAATGATGATATATTTGATTCGATTACAATTAATTACCAATCTTAGTGACGTATTGTTTATTTCTAATACAAACTTAATTCGTATGTAGTATAATATGATTTGCCAAAAATAAATTAAATACCCTTCGTTTTAAATTCATTTGAAATAAAGAAAGTTTATTCCTTGCGATAAAAAAGAATAGGCAAAAAAAAAAAAATACATTAATAGTGCGTCTATATTCTGTGTTCAGCATTATGCATATTTATGATTATAGCATATTTTTGGTAGCTTACTATAAAAGTGAGCAAAAGACAAAAGACACTTCTATCACACAGGTATATTTTGTTTTTATTAATCTTTTTCATATTATATTCAATTATAAAAATATATGGTTAGCATGACGTGTCCGTTTGTTGTAATTAAGAGAGGTAGTAATAGTAGAAGTAATTTCACTAAAATTGGTGCTGCCCCTCTGAGGAAGTACCTCCGCCTTGTAGAAAATCGAAGTGAAATAACACTGCTTTGAGCTTTGTTGTGTTCCCAATGATGAACAAGGTTGCCAGTGCTCCGCGACGAAATGTTAAAACGTAGTGTTGGCAGTGGGGGGAACTTGACCCTAATACTGCCAACCCAACCATTCCTCTTTAATTTTACCGGGTCGGCAACGCGCAAGTGACATTCCTGGTGTTGCAAGCGACTATAGGATACGGTTACTGCTTACCATCAGGTGGGCCGTAAGTTTGTTTGCCTCCTTAGTGATAGGTATATGAAAGAACAAACATATTAATATAATGTGAACGACATCTGTGGTCTAGCGGTTCGATTTGGACTGCTGCTCACAAGAACGACGTACTAGTGAAAGAAAAATTATGAATCGAGTGTTAGTAAGAGATCGAACAGTAGGCTCAGTTCTTAAAGTAAAGAAAATCACTCCTCTCTGTATAACTACAGCCAGGATTGTATTGTCTGTACATCCACAATCCCGAGGAGTGGGAACATTGCTCAATGGAAAATACCTAATAAGCACAACTCGGCTTCTAATCCGGACATCTTGCTACAAGGCAACACTTAACGTTAGAATCTCGTAACACTGAAAAACCGCGCGTTCAACTGGAAAGCGAAGAAAGACCCTTGATTGAATCCAGTAATGTACTCGATCACAATCCGTCGTGATTGTAGGAAATTAAAAAATGTTCGTATATTTATACGAAATTGTATTCTACACCTCGCGCGTATGGATGAAAATGTGGAAATAGATTTATGTATGAAAAGTACCTACAAGTTTCTGCAAACACGCTTTTAAGGCGCTGCAGCGCAGACGTGAGCTTTGTGGGGCAGAAGCTGAAATTGTATTTAATATACAACTCAATGACAATGTGACAATTTGACGAAATGTTTAGCGTAGCGGCTGAGCGATCGGCTTCGGCACCGCGGGTTATGGGTTTGATCCACACGGGGCAAATATTTGTATGAACTACATGTAGTTGTTCCTGGTTCAGGTGTTTGTGTATGTAAACGCACCCACGATACAGGAGAAAGACCTAATGGGGCTAATTTAAAAAAAAAAGTTTTCGTAATCGTACCACAGGATACAGTGTATTGAATCAATTGAAGGCGAGCTACAATGAGTAAAAGTTACTTCATTACACCTTCTTCGACGTTCACTTAATTAGTGAAAGAATAATTAGTAATCGAGTGTTATCAAGAGATCGAACAGTAGGCTGAGTTCTTAAAGTAAAGAAAATCACTCCTTTCTGTATTACTACAGCGATAGTCAAGTATTTGGGCGTCACCATCGACCAAAGACTGACGTGGAACTCGCACTTGGCGAACATACTAAAGAAAGCCAAGATGGGACTTGGGGTTAGTGGCCGCCTGATGGGTAGCAACTGGGGTGTAAATCCCAGAATTGCGCTCTGGTTGTACACTGCCATTGTGCGGCCGATTATTACGTACGCATCAGTGGCATGGTATGACAAGGCCCATCAGGTGACCACTATACAAAAACTAGACAGTCTGCAGAGAACTGCCTGTCTTATTGCCTCAGGAGCTATGTCTACATGCCCCGCGATGGCGCTGAATGCCCTTTTGGGGCTGCCGCCTCTACATGTATTCGTATACAGGGAGGCGAAAGCCAGCATGTATAGGGCCAGCATCCAGGGCAAAAACTGGCTATCCAAAAAATTTAGGACCTTACAGGACTCAATTTTGGAAACGCCATTACTTAGCATGACAACAGATGCCATGTTGCTACGGCATGTTTACCTAAAACACTACTCCGTAGAAATGCCTTCAAGGGAAGACTGGTCTAAAGGCCAGTTACCATACAAGGCCGGTTGCCTAATCTGGTACACCGATGGGTCCAAAATGGGACAGAATGTAGGCTGCGGAATACATGGAGAGAGACCCAAGTTCGACAAAAGCGTTAACTTGGGGCAGTACGCCTCCATTTTCCAAGCAGAGGTTTACGCCATCGTGGAATGTGCTGAAGCCAATCTGCAAAAGCACTACATCAATCAAACAATATACATAAACTCTGATAGCCAAGCAGCTCTTTTAGCGCTTGATTCGAACGTTATTTCGTCGAAACTGGTGGAAGACTGCATGGCTAAACTGAACTCTCTAGGAATGATGAATAGAGTGATTTTAAGATGGGTTCCAGGTCACGCGGGCATCATTGGCAATGAACGTGCCGATGAACTCGCTAGAGCGGGGGCTAGTGGTACGCAGCAGGGACCCGAGCCCTTCTGTGGAATACCGAAAGCCCTTGCTCTAAAAGCTATAACGAACTCAAGCTATGAAACTGCTACGAAGCTCTCGAAGGAATCGCCAGGCATGGTGCACTCCAAAGCTCTAATTAAAGCCTACAATAAACGGCACATAAACCTTGTCCTAGCATTAAATAGGAACAACTTGCGCATTGTAACGAGAGCCTTAACAGGACACTGCTGCTTTAACAAGCACATGTTCAACCTAAGGCTGAGTGACACGCGGACCTGCCGGCGTTGTGAGAAGGCGGACGAAACGCCACTTCATCTCTTGGGAGAATGCGGGTCTCTAATACACAAGCGCAGTGTTCATCTAGGGAAACATATCGTAAGCCCAGATGAAATAAAAGAGCTCAACCCTAAGCAAATCCTGCAGTTTATAGTAGCCGCAGGGTTTAGCGGTGAGCTCTAATGCAACAAGTGGCGATCACAATAGACCGACTGCGGTCGCAGAGAAACTTAAGCCGCTATATAATAATATAAAAAAAATTACTACAGCGATAATTAAATCTTCTGTACATGCACAATCCCAAGGAGTGGAAACATTGCTCAATGAAAAATAATAAGCACAACTCGGCTTCTAATTCGGACATACTGCTACAAGGCAACACTTAACATTAGAATCTTGTAACACTGAAACACCGCGCGTTCAACTGAAAAGCGAAGAAAGACCCTTGATTGGATCCAGTAATGTAGTGGATCACAATCCGTCGTGATTGTAAGAAATTGGAAAAATGTTGGTATATTTATACGAAATTGTAATCTACACGACGTGTACAGGGATGAAAATGTGAAAATAGAATTATGTAAGAATAGTACAAGCTTCTGCAGACACGCTTTTAAGGCGCTGAAGCGCAGGCGTGAGCTTTGTGGGCAGAAGCTGAAATTGTATCTATTATACAACTTGTATGTTGTAATTGTTTCATACAACTTGTAATTTTACGACACGTTTGGCGCAGCGGCCGAACGCAAGGCTTCGGCATCGCGGGTTGGATTGGATCCCCACACGGGGCAAATATTTGTATAAACCACATGTAGTTGTTCCTTGTTTGGGTGTTTGTGTATGAACGCACCCACGACACAGGAGAAAATCCTACTGGGGGCAATATTAAAAAAATAATGTTTTTATAATCGCACCACACGATACAGTGCATAGAATCAATTGAAGGCGAGCTACAGTGAGTAAAGTTACTTCATTACACCTTCACCCACGTTCACCTTACTAGTGAAAGAAAAATTAGGAATCAAGTAACAGCAAGTGATCCAACAGTACGCTCATTTCCTAAAACAAAGAAAATCGTTCTTTTCTGTATTATTACAGCCAGGATTGTATCGTCTGTACATCTACAATCCCAAGGAGTGGAAACATTGCTCAATGAAAAACAATAAGCACAACTCGGCTTCTAATTCGGACATACTGCTAAAAGGCAATACTGACATTAGAATATTGTAATACTGAACGATCAAAGCAAACTTTGAATAATCAGTTATGAACTCTGATGTCGAAAGAAAAAGTGACATAGAATAAGTCATATGCCACAGATAATGTTCGTAGGAAGTGGCGCACACGCGATCAAGGGGAAAGCGAGAAAAGGCCTCGTCCCTTGATTGGATCCAGTATTATACCGGATAACAAATGTTCGTGTATAAGTATAGAGATAAATAAAGATTTCATTCGATTCATTCATAAAAGTCACCCAATATCTTAAAATTAAAAAATGGAACCACAGGATACAGTGTATTGAATTAATTGAAGGCGAGCTACATTGAGTGAAGTTACTTTATTACACCTTCACTACGTTCACCGTACTAGTGAAAGAAAAATTATGAACCGAGTGTTAGTATCGAACAGTAGGCTCAGTACTCAAAGTAAAGAAAATCACACCATTTTTGTATTACTACAGGCGAGGATTGTATCGTCTGTACATCCACAATCCCGAGGAATGGAAACATTGCTCAATGGAAAATAATAAGCACAACTCGGCTTCTAATTCGGACATGCTGCTAAAAGGCAACACTAACATTAGAATATTGTAATACTGAAAATCCGGCCTTAAACTGGAAAGCGAAGTAAGACCTTTGATTGGATCCAGTAATGTACTAGATCACAACCTGTCATTATTGTGGGAAATTTAAAAATGCTCATATATTTACACGAAACAGTAGAAATAGAATTTTGTAAGAAAAGTACAAGCTTCTGCAAATACGCTTTTAAGGCGCTGAAGCACAGACGTGAGCTTTGTGGGGCAGAAGCTGAAATTGTATTAATTATACAACTTGTATGTGACAATTTGACGACATGTTTGGCGTAGCGGCTGAGCGATCGGCTTCGGCGCCGCGGGCTATGGGTTCGATCCACACGGGGCAAATATTTGTATGAACAACATTTAGTTGTTCCTGGTTTAGGTGTTTGTGTATGTAAACGCACCCACGATACAGGAGAAAATCCTAATGGGGGAAAAATTAAAAAAAGTGTTTATAATCGTACCACAGGATACAATGTATTGAATCAATTGAAGGCGAGCTACAATGAGTAAAAGTTACTTCATTACACCTTCTTCGACGTTCACTTAATTAGTGAAAGAATAATTAGTAATCGAGTGTTATCAAGAGATCGAACAGGAGTTAGGAGGAGTGATTTTCTTTATTTTAAGAACTGAGCCTAGTTCTTAAAATAAAGAAAATCACTCCTTTCTGTATTACTACAGCGATGATTGAATCTTCTGTACATTCACAATCCCAAGGAGTGGAAACATAGCTCTATGGAAAATGATAAGCACAACTCGGCTACTAATTCGGACATCCAACAAGGCAACACTAATATTAAAATCTCATGATACTGAAAAACCGCGCCTCCAACTGAAAAGCGAGGAAAGAGCCTTGATTGGATCCAGTAATGTACTGTATCACAATCCGTCGTGATTGTAGGAAATTGGAAAATGTTCCTATATTTATACGAAATTGTAATCTACACGTCGTGTACAGGGATGAAAATGTGGAAATAAAATTATGTAAGAATAGTACAAGCTTCTTTCTGCAGACACGCTTTTAAGGCGCTGAAGCGCAGGCGTGAGTTTCGTGGGACTGAAGCTGAAATTGAAGCTGAAAATCTATTATACAACTTGCCTTTCGGGCGCAGACATTTCTTTGGACATTTCTGCACTGTTGTCAGGCCTCCCGCGGGTAGCGTGCGCGATTTCAATGTGCGCGCATTAAAACGATGATCTCTTAATATTTGTATGGCAGCTGTTCATAAAGCATATATCTTACGGGATTTTAATGAAATTTCATAGACTGGGAATAACAAATAGGATATATTTAACCCCAGAAAAATGTGGGAATATCCCGGAAATCCCGAAAAACGAATATCTTACGGGATTCGAATAAAATTTCATACACATGTAGTGTTCAGGCGCAACACTAGACGAACAATGCTCACCGAAATCATTCAATTTAGTCTGGGGTAAAAACTTCAATGATTCTGGTGACAGCACTATTTTTTTATTACAGCACTATTCTCACATCTTTTGTAAAAATGCATGTCATCGTTTTTTGTTAAAATTATATTACACGCAAGATAACGGAGTCAGAACGAGTTTCATTCAACAACCATAAACATGTAGTATGTGACCGGGAATAACAAATAGGATATATTTTACCCCAGAAATATTAGTGAATATCCCGGAAATCCCGAAAAACTAATATCTTACGGGATTCGAATAAAATTTCATACACACATAGTATGTGACCGGGAATAACAATTAGGATATTCTTTTACCCCAGAAAAATGTGGAAATATCTCGGAAATCCCGAAAAACGAATATTCTACGGGATTTTAATGAAATTTCATACACACATAGTATGTGACTGGGAATAACAAATAGGATACATTGTACCCCAAAATTATGTGGGAATTCCCAGAAAACTTATGTGGGTGACCTATTTACGGGATTTAAATGAAATGTTGGTACACTAATAGATTGTGATTAGCACTGGCATATTGAATACTTTTTTTCTCCAAACAAAGCGGGAATTTCCCCAACATTGAGTACTTCTTATCCCATGAAATACAATTCGACAACAGTTGTGTAACTAAGTCTAGGCGTACGAAGTCGCGGGTAAAAGCTAGTATGCCATAGATAATGGCCCCAGTAGGTAGCGCACACGCACCATCAACCACAATGCGAGGGAAGAGCGCGTCCATCGATGAGTTCCGGATGAGTACCGGACAAACCTATCATGGTCGAAAAAGGAAAAATGATAAATTTTCGTAAGTTTATAAAAATGTGTTCTACTTGTGATAGGGATGAAAATATGAAAATGTTTAAATAGACAAGCAAGGAACATTCAAGCTTCTGCAAATGTGCCAGAAGCTGAAAGCAAAGATTTCATTCGATTCATTCATAAAAGTCGCCCAATATCTTAAAATTTAAAAATGGAACGTTGAACAACGTTGAACGAGCAAGGTGGGGAGAGTGGGGATAATCGTTTATAAAGCAGCACGCCGCACGGTTTAAGGAATTCTTGTATCGAACTCGGAACTGTAAACATTGAATAAAGTAAAATAAAATAATGGGTCATCGTTTTAATGGAGCCCTGCGTAATACGCGACGATCCTTGTCACCTTCGGATAGACCACGTTTGGAGTTACCACCTCAGCCTAGTAGACCAACTCTTACATAAATATCGACCTATCTACCAGAACGTACATTTCCAATGCAGTAATTACACTCAGGTTAAAATAGAAGTTGTGGGACGACTCAATAAAATAATCGTAATATACCGAATCACGAATGACAGGCGCGTCACTAGACAAAAACCGATCGATAAACGCAAAATCAGTAAACACATCCGTGTAGTGAAACAAAAGAAGAAGCAGTTTAAGAACCGTTGCAATCATTACCGGCGGGTCCTACGTTGAAGATGAAGAATTTGATAAAACCAAAAGCGGCACAACGTCACCGCTTAAATCTCGTAAGTCATAGTATCTTCATTACCATCCTCCGAAATGGTCTCCGCTGAGGCGGCCAAAGACTCCTCGCGTGTGGGGGTGGAAAACGACGCAACAGATGATACTACAATTCCGTTCAGAATAATGTCCTATAATATTTGTACCAAAATAAAGAATGCCTCACATGGGAATACAGATCCGCCCGATTAATAGAAGAGATTACCAATTTATTACCCGATATACTATGCCTACAAGAAGTTCAGGCATCTCACCTACCGACGTTTTACTGTAAATTAGAGGCCATCGGGTATAAAGGTCTATTTAAAAAAAAACTGGCGACACGCTAGTCGATGGTTGTGTTATATTTTATAGGGCGTCTGTTTTCAGATTGGAGGACATTGCTAAAGTAGAGTTTTATCAGCCTAATTTAGAAGTTTTGGAACATCATCACATAGGTATAATGGTAAAGTTGACGCCCTTAAAATTTTGCCGTAACTGTTCCTCTATTGTAGTGGCAAATACACACTTGCTGCATAGTTTGAAAAAAGCAAGAACCAGGTTAGCGCAGTTGAAGCTGTTCCTTGCCGGGATCGATCGATTCGCTTACAATTTTACGAATTTGGGGTACTTTCCAATTATATTGGCAGGAGATTTTAACTCGTACCGAAGATCTCGCGTAATCCAGTTACTTGTTGAAGGGCAAACTAATGTATATAATATCTGGAATTACAACGCCTGGAAAAGTATTGGCGAGATGGATAATTGACAACATTTGTCAGTTCATTTGAACAGATTAGAAAGAAGGGGTCCAGATGTCAGTGAGCTGAAAATTCGGAACTCAGAGCACAGCTTCGCTTCCAGGCTGCTCGCGGGACTGCAAGTGTCTTCAGCGAACCCACTGTTATTCCATGACTCTTACAACGAAATGTTCTGCAGTGGCGTGCTCTCACATTCTTTCCATTTCCGCCCAGTCCACGACACGAAAACAAGAGGCATGTATAATTATTTTAATACCTCCCCCAATCAAAATTCCGGCCAAAATAATACGGTTGATCACATGTTCTATAGTTCTTCCACAACATTGAGACCCTTGGAGCGCCTACAGTTGCCTTCTTGGGGTGACCCCAGGGTATTCGGTAAAATACCAAATGAGGAGTATGGGTCAGACCACTTCTCGCTTGTTGAAAATTTTGAACTAAAGTTGAATATTGTTGAACAATCAAAGGAAACTTCGAATAATCAGTTAAAAACTCTAATGTCGAATGAAAACGTGACATAGAATAAGTTATATGCAATAGATAATGGCCCCAGTAGGTAGCGCACACGCACCATCAACCACAATGCGAGGGAAGAACGCGTCCATCGATGAGTTCCGGATGAGTACCGGACAAACCTATCATGGTTGAAAAAGGAAAAATGATAAATTTTCGTAAGTTTATAAAAAATTGTGTTCTACTTGTGATAGGGATGAAAATATGAAAATGTTTAAATAGACAAGCAAGGAACATTCAAGCTTCTGCAAATGTGCCAGAAGCTGAAACCAAAGATTTCATTCGATTCATTCATAAAAGTCCCCCGATATCTTAAAATTGAAAATGGAACCACAGGATACAGTGTATTGAATTAATTGAAGGCGAGCTACAATGAGTTAAGTTACTTTATTACATCTTCTCCTACGGTCACCGTACAAGTAAAAGAAAAATTATGAATCGAGTGTTAGTAAGAGATCGAACAGTAGGCCCAGTACTTAAAGTAAAGACTAAGAAGGCGAGCTACAATGAGTAAAGTTACTTTAATACACCTTCACCTACGTTCACCTTACTAGTGAAAGAAAAAATAGGAATCAAGTAACAGCAAGAGATCCAACAGTAGGTTCATTTCCTAAAACAAAGAATATCACTCCTTTCTGTATCACTACAGCCAGGATTGTATCGTCTGTACATCCACAATCCCAAGGAGTGGAAACATTGCTCAATGAAAAATAATAAGCACAACTCGGCTTCTAATTCGGACATGCCGCTAAAAGGCAACATTAACATTAGAATATTGTAATACTGAACAATCAAAGCAAACTTTGAATAATCAGTTACGAACTCTAATGTCGAAAGAAAAAGTGACATAGAATAAGTCATACGCCATAGATAATGTTAATTAGTTAAGTTTCTCATTTTAAGTAAACTATTGTGAAGTTCTTTGAGAAATAAACATTCTTTAAACCGAATGTTCCTAGTAAGTGGCGCACACGCGATCAAGCAGAAAGCAAGAAAAGGCCTCGTCCCTTGATTGGATCCAGTATTATACCGT
Organism: Acronicta alni; assembly: GCA_964056405.1. Taxonomy (NCBI): domain Eukaryota; kingdom Metazoa; phylum Arthropoda; class Insecta; order Lepidoptera; family Noctuidae; genus Acronicta; species Acronicta alni. The sequence goes on along the minus strand of OZ043913.1, from coordinate 22,769,089 downwards.
ATGTATATATGATATCTATAAGCGTTGTATGTATAAGCTGTGGGTCTTATAATTTTTTCTTCTCCTTCTTCGGTTTCTAATTCGGACATCCTGCTTCAACGCAACACTAACATAAGAATATTGTAATACTGAACAATCAAAGGAAGCTTTGAAAAATCAGTTAAAAACTAATGTCGAATGAAAAAGTGACATAGAATATGTCATATGCCATAGATACCAAAAAACTAGAAAAGGACTTGTCCTTTGATTGGATCCACTACTGTACCGGTTAACAACCTGTCACAGTTGAGCGAAATTGAAAAATGATCGTATATTTATTTATACGAGAATACGCTAAAGCTACATGCTAAACCGAAGCAGACGTGAGCTTTGTGGGGCAGAAGCTGAAATTGTATCTATTATACAACTTGTAATTTGACGACACGTTTGGCGCAGCGGCCGAGCGCTCGGCTTCGGCACCGCGGGTTGGATTGGATCCCCACACGGGGCAAATATTTGTATAAACCACATGTAGTTGGTCCTGGTTTCTGGTGTTTGTGTATGAACGCACCCACGACACAGGAGAAAATCCTACTGGGGGCAAAATTTAAAAAAAAAATGTTTTTATACTCGCACCACAGGATACAATGCATTGAATCAATTGAAGGCGAGCTACAGTGAGTAAAGTTACTTCATTACACCTTCACCCACGTTCACCTTACTTGTGAAAGAAAAATTAGGAATCAAGTAACAGCAAGTGATCCAAGAGTACGCTCATTTCCTAAAACAAAGAAAATCGTTCCTTTCTGTATCACTACAGCCACGATTGTATCGTCTGTACATCCACAATCCCAAGGAGTGGAAACATTGCTCAATGAAAAACAATAAGCACAACTCGGCTTCTTATTCGGACATACTGCTAAAAGGCAACACTGACATTAGAATATTGTAATACTGAACGATCAAAGCAAACTTTGAATAATCAGTTATGAACTCTAATGTCGAAAGAAAAAGTGACATAGAATAAGTCATATGCCATAGATAATGTTCGTAGGAAGTGGCGTACACGCGATCAAGGGGAAAGCGAGAAAAGGCCTCGTCCCTTGATTGGATCCAGTATTATACCGGATAACAAATGTTCGTATATAAGTATTTTATACGAAATAGTATTCTACATCCCGTGTAGGTATAGGGAGGAAAATGTCGAAATAGAAGTATGTAAGAAAAGTACAAGCTTCTGCAGACACGCTTTTAAGGCGCTGAAGCGCAGGCGTGAGCTTTGTGGGCAGAAGCTGAAATTGTATCTATTATAGTTGTATAATATTATTGTTGTATGTGACAATTTGTGTTAATGAATGCACTACAGGATACAGTGTATTGAATTAATTGAAGGCAAGCTACATTGAGTGAAGTTACTTTATTACACCTTCACCACGTTCACCGTACTAGTGAAAGAAAAATTAGGAATCAAGTAACAGCAAGTGATCCAACAGTAGGCTCAGTACTCAAAGTAAAGAAAATCACACCTTTTTGTATTACTACAGGCGAGGATTGTATCGTCTGTACATCCACAATCCCGAGGAATGGAAACATTGCTCAATGGAAAATAATAAGCACAACTCGGCTTCTAATTCGGACATGCTGCTACAAGGCAACACTTAACATTAGAATCTTGTAACACTGAAACACCGCGCGTTCAACTGAAAAGCGAAGAAAGACCCTTGATTGGATCCAGTAATGTAGTGGATCACAATCCGTCGTGATTGTAAGAAATTGGAAAAATGTTGGTATATTTATACGAAATTGTTTTCTACACCTCGTGTGTAGGGATGAAAATGTGGAAATAGAATTATGTAAGAATAGTACAAGCTTCTTTCTGCAGACACGCTTTTAAGGCGCTGAAGCGCAGGCGTGAGTCTAGGCGTACGAAGTCGCGGGTAAAAGCTAGTATGCCATAGATAATGGCCCCAGTAGGTAGCGCACACGCACCATCAACCACAATGCGAGGGAAGAACGCGTCCATCGATGAGTTCCGGATGAGTACCGGACAAACCTATCATGGTTGAAAAAGGAAAAATGATAAATTTTCGTAAGTTTATAAAAAATGTGTTCTACTTGTGATAGGGATGAAAATATGAAAATGTTTAAATAGACAAGCAAGGAACATTCAAGCTTCTGCAAATGTGCCAGAAGCTGAAAGCAAAGATTTCATTCGATTCATTCATAAAAGTCGCCCAATATCTTATAATTTAAAAATGGAACGTTGAACAACGTTGAACGAGCAAGGGGGGAGAGTGGGGATAATCGTTTATAAAGCAGCACGCCGCACGGGTTAAGGCCCCTGGCTGGAGGCATTTGGTGCCTCGCCACCTAGTCCGGTTAAGTTTTTAAAGCTCCCTCGAGCTTAAAACTATGTCCGACATAAAAAAAAAAAACGGGTTAAGGAATTCTTGTATCGAACTCGGAACTGTAAACATTGAATAAAGTAAAATAAAATAATGGGTCATCGTTTTAATGGAGCCCTGCGTAATACGCGACGATCCTTGTCACCTTCGGATAGACCACGTTTGGAGTTACCACCTCAGCCTAGTAGACCAACTCTTACATAAATATCGACCTATCTACCAGAACGTACATTTCCAATGCAGTAATTACACTCAGGTTAAAATAGAAGTTGTGGGACGACTCAATAAAATAATCGTAATATACCGAATCACGAATGACAGGCGCGTCACTAGACAAAAACCGATCGATAAACGCAAAATCAGTAAACACATCCGTGTAGTGAAACAAAAGAAGAAGCAGTTTAAGAACCGTTGCAATCATTACCGGCGGGTCCTACGTTGAAGATGAAGAATTTGATAAAACCAAAAGCGGCACAACGTCACCGCTTAAATCTCGTAAGTCATAGTATCTTCATTACCATCCTCCGAAATGGTCTCCGCTGCCGCGGCCAAAGACTCCTCGCGTGTGGGGGTGGAAAACGACGCAACAGATGATACTACAATTCCGTTCAGAATGATGTCCTATAATATTTGTACCAAAATAAAGAATGCCTCACATGGGAATACAGATCCGCCCGATTAATAGAAGAGATTACCAATTTATTACCCGATATACTATGCCTACAAGAAGTTCAGGCATCTCACCTACCGACGTTTTACTGTAAATTAGAGGCCATCGGGTATAAAGGTCTATTTAAAAAAAAACTGGCGACACGCTAGTCGATGGTTGTGTTATATTTTATAGGGCGTCTGTTTTCAGATTGGAGGACATTGCTAAAGTAGAGTTTTATCAGCCTAATTTAGAAGTTTTGGAACATCATCACTTAGGTATAATGGTAAAGTTGACGCCCTTATAATTTTTCCGTAACTGTTCCTCTATTGTAGTGGCAAATATACACTTGCTGCATAGTTTGAAAAAAGCAAGAACCAGGTTAGCGCAGTTGAAGCTGTTCCTTGCCCAGATCGATGATCGATTCGCTTACAATTTTACGAATTTGGGGTACTTTCCAATTATATTGGCAGGAGATTTTAACTCGTACCCAAGATCTCGCGTAATCCAGTTACTTGTTGAAGGGCAAACTAATGTATATAATATCTGGAATTACAACGCCTGGAAAAGTATTGGCGTGATGGATAATTGACAACATTTGTCATTTCATTTGAACAGATTAGAAAGAAGGGGTCCAGATGTCAGTGAGCTGAAAATTCGGAACTCAGAGCACAGCTTCGCTTCCAGGCTGCTCGCGGGACTGCAAGTGTCGTCAGCGAACCCACTGTTATTCCATGACTCTTACAACGAAATGTTCTGCAGTGGCGTGCTCTCACATTCTTTTCATTTCTGCCCAGTCTACGACACGAAAACAAGAGGCATGTATAATTATTTTTATACCTTCCCAGTCAAAATTCCGGCCAAAATAATACGGTTGATCACATGTTCTATAGTACTTCCACAGCATTGAGACGCTTGGAGCGCCTACAGTTGCCTTCTTGGGGTAACCCCAGGGTATTCGGTAAAATACCAAATGAGGAGTATGGGTCAGACCACTTCTCGCTTATTGAAAATTTTGAACTAAAGTGGAATATTGTTGAACAATCAAAGGAAACTTCGAATAATCAGTTAAAAACTCTAATGTCGAATGAAAACGTGACATAGAATAAGTTATATGCAATAGATAATGGCCCCAGTAGGTAGCGCACACGCACCATCAACCACAATGCGAGGGAAGAGTGCGTCCATAGATGAGTTCCGGATGAGTACCGGACAAACCTACCATGGTTGAAAACGAAAAAATGATCAATTTTCGTAAGTTTATAAAAAATTGTGTTCTACTTGTGATAGGGATGAAAATTTGAAAATGTTTAAATAGACAAGCAAGGAACATTCAAGCTTCTGCAAATGTGCCAGAACCTGAAACCAAAGATTTCATTCGATTCATTCATAAAAGTCACCCAATATCTTAAAATTAAGAAATGGAACCACAGGATACAGTGTATTGAATTAATTGAAGGCGAGCTACAATGAGTAAAGTTACTTTATTACACCTTCACCCACGTTTACCTTACTAGTGAAAGAAAAATTAGGAATCAAGTAACAGCAAGTGATCCAACAGTAGGCTCATTTCCTAAAACAAAGAAAATCGTTCCTTTCTGTATCATTACAGCCAGGATTGTATCGTCTGTACATCCACAATCCCAAGGAGTGGAAACATTGCTCAATGAAAAACAATAAGCACAACTCGGCTTCTAATTCGGACATACTGCTAAAAGGCAACACTGACATTAGAATATTGTAATACTGAACGATCAAAGCAAACTTTTTATAATCAGTTATGAACTCTAATGTCGAAAGAAAATACATACATACAATACGTGACATAGAATAAGTCATATGCCACAGATAATGTTCGTAGGAAGTGGCGCACACGCGATCAAGGGGAAAGCGAGAAAAGGCCTCGTCCCTTGATTGGATCCAGTATTATACCGGATAACAAATGTTCGTATATAAGTACAGAGATAGATAAAGATTTCATTCGATTCATTCATAAAAGTCACCCAATATCTTAAAATAAAAAAATGGAACCACAGGATACAGTGTATTGAATTAATTGAAGGCAAGCTACATTGAGTGAAGTTACTTTATTACACCTTCACTACGTTCACCGTACTAGTGAAAGAAAAATTATGAACCGAGTGTTAGTATCGAACAGTAGGCTCAGTACTCAAAGTAAAGAAAATCACACCATTTTTGTATTACTACAGGCGAGGATTCTATCGTCTGTACATCCACAATCCCGAGGAATGGAAACATTGCTCAATGGAAAATAATAAGCACAACTCGGCTTCTAATTCGGACATGCTGCTAAAAGGCAACACTAACATTAGAATATTGTAATACTGAAAATCCGGCCTTAAACTGGAAAGCGAAGTAAGACCTTTGATTGGATCCAGTAATGTACTAGATCACAACCTGTCATTATTGTGGGAAATTTAAAAATGCTCATATATTTACACGAAACAGTAGAAATAGAATTTTGTAAGAAAAGTACAAGCTTCTGCAAATACGCTTTTAAGGCGCTGAAGCACAGACGTGAGCTTTGTGGGGCAGAAGCTGAAATTGTATTAATTATACAACTTGTATGTGACAATTTGACGACATGTTTGGCGTAGCGGCTGAGCGATCGGCTTCGGCGCCGCGGGCTATGGGTTCGATCCACACGGGGCAAATATTTGTATGAACAACATTTAGTTGTTCCTGGTTTAGGTGTTTGTGTATGTAAACGCACCCACGATACAGGAGAAAATCCTAATGGGGGAAAAATTAAAAAAAGTGTTTATTATCGTACCACAGGATACAATGTATTGAATCAATTGAAGGCGAGCTACAATGAGTAAAAGTTACTTCATTACACCTTCTTCGACGTTCACTTAATTAGTGAAAGAATAATTAGTAATCGAGTGTTATCAAGAGATCGAACAGGAGTTAGGAGGAGTGATTTTCTTTATTTTAAGAACTGAGCCTAGTTCTTAAAATAAAGAAAATCACTCCTTTCTGTATTACTACAGCGATGATTGAATCTTCTGTACATTCACAATCCCAAGGAGTGGAAACATAGCTCTATGGAAAATGATAAGCACAACTCGGCTACTAATTCGGACATCCAACAAGGCAACACTAATATTAAAATCTCATGATACTGAAAAACCGCGCCTCCAACTGAAAAGCGAGGAAAGAGCCTTGATTGGATCCAGTAATGTACTGTATCACAATCCGTCGTGATTGTAGGAAATTGGAAAATGTTCCTATATTTATACGAAATTGTAATCTACACGTCGTGTACAGGGATGAAAATGTGGAAATAAAATTATGTAAGAATAGTACAAGCTTCTTTCTGCAGACACGCTTTTAAGGCGCTGAAGCGCAGGCGTGAGTTTCGTGGGACTGAAGCTGAAATTGAAGCTGAAAATCTATTATACAACTTGCCTTTCGGGCGCAGACATTTCTTTGGACATTTCTGCACTGTTGTCAGGCCTCCCGCGGGTAGCGTGCGCGATTTCAATGTGCGCGCATTAAAACGATGATCTCTTAATATTTGTATGGCAGCTGTTCATAAAGCATATATCTTACGGGATTTTAATGAAATTTCATAGACTGGGAATAACAAATAGGATATATTTAACCCCAGAAAAATGTGGGAATATCCCGGAAATCCCGAAAAACGAATATCTTACGGGATTCGAATAAAATTTCATACACATGTAGTGTTCAGGCGCAACACTAGACGAACAATGCTCACCGAAATCATTCAATTTAGTCTGGGGTAAAAACTTCAATGATTCTGGTGACAGCACTATTTTTTTATTACAGCACTATTCTCACATCTTTTGTAAAAATGCATGTCATCGTTTTTTGTTAAAATTATATTACACGCAAGATAACGGAGTCAGAACGAGTTTCATTCAACAACCATAAACATGTAGTATGTGACCGGGAATAACAAATAGGATATATTTTACCCCAGAAATATTTGTGAATATCCCGGAAATCCCGAAAAACTAATATCTTACGGGATTCGAATAAAATTTCATACACACATAGTATGTGACCGGGAATAACAAATAGGATATTCTTTTACCCCAGAAAAATGTGGAAATATCTCGGAAATCCCGAAAAACGAATATTCTACGGGATTTTAATGAAATTTCATACACACATAGTATGTGACTGGGAATAACAAATAGGATACATTGTACCCCAAAATTATGTGGGAATTCCCAGAAAACTTATGTGGGTGACCTATTTACGAAATTTAAATGAAATGTTGGTACACTAATAGATTGTGATTAGCACTGGCATATTGAATACTTTTTTTCTCCAAACAAAGCGGGAATTTCCCCAACATTGAGTACTTCTTATCCCATGAAATACAATTCGACAACAGTTGTGTAACTAAGTCTAGGCGTACGAAGTCGCGGGTAAAAGCTAGTATGCCATAGATAATGGCCCCAGTAGGTAGCGCACACGCACCATCAACCACAATGCGAGGGAAGAGCGCGTCCATCGATGAGTTCCGGATGAGTACCGGACAAACCTATCATGGTCGAAAAAGGAAAAATGATAAATTTTCGTAAGTTTATAAAAATGTGTTCTACTTGTGATAGGGATGAAAATATGAAAATGTTTAAATAGACAAGCAAGGAACATTCAAGCTTCTGCAAATGTGCCAGAAGCTGAAAGCAAAGATTTCATTCGATTCATTCATAAAAGTCGCCCAATATCTTAAAATTTAAAAATGGAACGTTGAACAACGTTGAACGAGCAAGGTGGGGAGAGTGGGGATAATCGTTTATAAAGCAGCACGCCGCACGGGTTAAGGAATTCTTGTATCGAACTCGGAACTGTAAACATTGAATAAAGTAAAATAAAATAATGGGTCATCGTTTTAATGGAGCCCTGCGTAATACGCGACGATCCTTGTCACCTTCGGATAGACCACGTTTGGAGTTACCACCTCAGCCTAGTAGACCAACTCTTACATAAATATCGACCTATCTACCAGAACGTACATTTCCAATGCAGTAATTACACTCAGGTTAAAATAGAAGTTGTGGGACGACTCAATAAAATAATCGTAATATACCGAATCACGAATGACAGGCGCGTCACTAGACAAAAACCGATCGATAAACGCAAAATCAGTAAACACATCCGTGTAGTGAAACAAAAGAAGAAGCAGTTTAAGAACCGTTGCAATCATTACCGGCGGGTCCTACGTTGAAGATGAAGAATTTGATAAAACCAAAAGCGGCACAACGTCACCGCTTAAATCTCGTAAGTCATAGTATCTTCATTACCATCCTCCGAAATGGTCTCCGCTGAGGCGGCCAAAGACTCCTCGCGTGTGGGGGTGGAAAACGACGCAACAGATGATACTACAATTCCGTTCAGAATAATGTCCTATAATATTTGTACCAAAATAAAGAATGCCTCACATGGGAATACAGATCCGCCCGATTAATAGAAGAGATTACCAATTTATTACCCGATATACTATGCCTACAAGAAGTTCAGGCATCTCACCTACCGACGTTTTACTGTAAATTAGAGGCCATCGGGTATAAAGGTCTATTTAAAAAAAAACTGGCGACACGCTAGTCGATGGTTGTGTTATATTTTATAGGGCGTCTGTTTTCAGATTGGAGGACATTGCTAAAGTAGAGTTTTATCAGCCTAATTTAGAAGTTTTGGAACATCATCACATAGGTATAATGGTAAAGTTGACGCCCTTATAATTTTTCCGTAACTGTTCCTCTATTGTAGTGGCAAATATACACTTGCTGCATAGTTTGAAAAAAGCAAGAACCAGGTTAGCGCAGTTGAAGCTGTTCCTTGCCCAGATCGATGATCGATTCGCTTACAATTTTACGAATTTGGGGTACTTTCCAATTATATTGGCAGGAGATTTTAACTCGTACCCAAGATCTCGCGTAATCCAGTTACTTGTTGAAGGGCAAACTAATGTATATAATATCTGGAATTACAACGCCTGGAAAAGTATTGGCGTGATGGATAATTGACAACATTTGTCATTTCATTTGAACAGATTAGAAAGAAGGGGTCCAGATGTCAGTGAGCTGAAAATTCGGAACTCAGAGCACAGCTTCGCTTCCAGGCTGCTCGCGGGACTGCAAGTGTCGTCAGCGAACCCACTGTTATTCCATGACTCTTACAACGAAATGTTCTGCAGTGGCGTGCTCTCACATTCTTTCCATTTCCGCCCAGTCCACGACACGAAAACAAGAGGCATGTATAATTATTTTAATACCTCCCCCAATCAAAATTCCGGCCAAAATAATACGGTTGATCACATGTTCTATAGTTCTTCCACAGCATTGAGACCCTTGGAGCGCCTACAGTTGCCTTCTTGGGGTGACCCCAGGGTATTCGGTAAAATACCAAATGAGGAGTATGGGTCAGACCACTTCTCGCTTGTTGAAAATTTTGAACTAAAGTTGAATATTGTTGAACAATCAAAGGAAACTTCGAATAATCAGTTAAAAACTCTAATGTCGAATGAAAACGTGACATAGAATAAGTTATATGCAATAGATAATGGCCCCAGTAGGTAGCGCACACGCACCATCAACCACAATGCGAGGGAAGAACGCGTCCATCGATGAGTTCCGGATGAGTACCGGACAAACCTATCATGGTTGAAAAAGGAAAAATGATAAATTTTCGTAAGTTTATAAAAAATTGTGTTCTACTTGTGATAGGGATGAAAATATGAAAATGTTTAAATAGACAAGCAAGGAACATTCAAGCTTCTGCAAATGTGCCAGAAGCTGAAACCAAAGATTTCATTCGATTCATTCATAAAAGTCACCCAATATCTTAAAATTGAAAATGGAACCACAGGATACAGTGTATTGAATTAATTGAAGGCGAGCTACAATGAGTTAAGTTACTTTATTACATCTTCTCCTACGGTCACCGTACAAGTAAAAGAAAAATTATGAATCGAGTGTTAGTAAGAGATCGAACAGTAGGCCCAGTACTTAAAGTAAAGACTAAGAAGGCGAGCTACAATGAGTAAAGTTACTTTAATACACCTTCACCTACGTTCACCTTACTAGTGAAAGAAAAAATAGGAATCAAGTAACAGCAAGAGATCCAACAGTAGGTTCATTTCCTAAAACAAAGAATATCACTCCTTTCTGTATCACTACAGCCAGGATTGTATCGTCTGTACATCCACAATCCCAAGGAGTGGAAACATTGCTCAATGAAAAATAATAAGCACAACTCGGCTTCTAATTCGGACATGCCGCTAAAAGGCAACATTAACATTAGAATATTGTAATACTGAACAATCAAAGCAAACTTTGAATAATCAGTTACGAACTCTAATGTCGAAAGAAAAAGTGACATAGAATAAGTCATATGCCATAGATAATGTTAATTAGTTAAGTTTCTCATTTTAAGTAAACTATTGTGAAGTTCTTTGAGAAATAAACATTCTTTAAACCGAATGTTCCTAGTAAGTGGCGCACACGCGATCAAGCAGAAAGCAAGAAAAGGCCTCGTCCCTTGATTGGATCCAGTATTATACCGTATGTATCTATGATATCTATTAGCGTTGTATGTATAAGCTGTGGGTCTTATAATTTTTTCTTCTCCTTCTTCGGTTTCTTATTCGGACATCCTGCTTCAACGCAACACTAACATAAGAATATTGTAATACTGAACAATCAAAGGAAGCTTTGAAAAATCAGTTAAAAACTAATGTCGAATGAAAAAGTGACATAGAATATGTCATATGCCATAGATACCAAAAAACTAGAAAAGGACTTGTCCTTTGATTGGATCCACTACTGTACCGGTTAACAACCTGTCACAGTTGTGCGAAATTGAAAAATGATCGTATATTTATTTATACGAAAATACGCTAAAGCTACATGCTAAACCGAAGCAGACGTGAACTTTGTGGGGCAGAAGCTGAAATTGTATCTATTATACAACTTGTAATTTGACGACACGTTTGGCGCAGCGGCCGAGCGCTCGGCTTCGGCACCGCGGGTTGGATTGGATCCCCACACGGGGCAAATATTTGTATAAACCACATGTAGTTGTTCCTGGTTTCTGGTGTTTGTGTATGAACGCACCCACGACACAGGAGAAAATCCTACTGGGGGCAAAATTAAAAAAAAAGTGTTTTTATAATCGCACCACAGGATACAGTGCATTGAATCAATTGAAGGCGAGCTACAGTGAGTAAAGTTACTTCATTACACCTTCACCCACGTTCACCTTACTTGTGAAAGAAAAATTAGGAATCAAGTAACAGCAAGTGATCCAACAGTACGCTCATTTCCTAAAACAAAGAAAATCGTTCCTTTCTGTATCACTACAGCCACGATTGTATCGTCTGTACATCCACAATCCCAAGGAGTGGAAACATTGCTCAATGAAAAACAATAAGCACAACTCGGCTTCTTATTCGGACATACTGCTAAAAGGCAACACTGACATTAGAATATTGTAATACTGAACGATCAAAGCAAACTTTGAATAATCAGTTATGAACTCTAATGTCGAAAGAAAAAGTGACATAGAATAAGTCATATGCCATAGATAATGTTCGTAGGAAGTGGCGTACACGCGATCAAGGGGAAAGCGAGAAAAGGCCTCGTCCCTTGATTGGATCCAGTATTATACCGGATAACAAATGTTCGTATATAAGTATTTTATACGAAATAGTATTCTACATCCCGTGTAGGTATAGGGAGGAAAATGTCGAAATAGAAGTATGTAAGAAAAGTACAAGCTTCTGCAGACACGCTTTTAAGGCGCTGAAGCGCAGGCGTGAGCTTTGTGGGCAGAAGCTGAAATTGTATCTATTATAGTTGTATAATATTATTGTTGTATGTGACAATTTGTGTTAATGAATGCACTACAGGATACAGTGTATTGAATTAATTGAAGGCAAGCTACATTGAGTGAAGTTACTTTATTACACCTTCACCACGTTCACCGTACTAGTGAAAGAAAAATTAGGAATCAAGTAACAGCAAGTGATCCAACAGTAGGCTCAGTACTCAAAGTAAAGAAAATCACACCTTTTTGTATTACTACAGGCGAGGATTGTATCGTCTGTACATCCACAATCCCGAGGAATGGAAACATTGCTCAATGGAAAATAATAAGCACAACTCGGCTTCTAATTCGGACATGCCGCTAAAAGGCAACACTAACATTAGAATATTGTAATACTGAAAAACCGGCCTTAAACTGGAAAGCGAAGTAAGACCTTTGATTGGATCCAGTAATGTACTAGATCACAACCTGTCATTATTGTGGGAAATTTAAAAATGCTCATATATTTACACGAAACAGTAGAAATAGAATTTTGTAAGAAAAGTACAAGCTTCTGCAAATACGCTTTTAAGGCGCTGAAGCACAGACGTGAGCTTTGTGGGGCAGAAGCTGAAATTGTATTAATTATACAACTTGTATGTGACAATTTGACGACATGTTTGGCGTAGCGGCTGGGCGATCGGCTTCGGCGCCCCGGGTTATGGGTTCGATCCACACGGGGCAAATATTTGTATGAACAACATTTAGTTGTTCCTGGTTTAGGTGTTTGTGTATGTAAACGCACCCACGATACAGGAGAAAATCCGAATGGGGGAAAAATTTTAAAAAAGTGTTTATAATCGTACCACAGGATACAATGTATTGAATCAATTGAAGGCGAGCTACAATGGGTAAAGTTACTTCTTCGACGTTCACTTAATTAGTGAAAGAATAATTAGTAATCGAGTATTATCAAGAGATCGAACAGTAGGCTCAGTTCTTAAAATAAAGAAAATCACTCCTTTCTGTATTAACTACAGCGATTATTGAATCTTCTGTACATGCACAATCCCAAGGAGTGGAAACATAGCTCTATGGAAAATAATAAAATGATAAGCACAACTCGGCTACTAATTCGGACATCCTGCAACAAGGCAACACTAACATTAGAATCTCATAATACTGAAAAACCGCGCCTCTAACTGAAAAGCGAGGAAAGAGCCTTGATTGGATCCAGTAATGTACTGTATGTATCATAATCCGTCGTGATTGTAGGAAATTGGAAAATGTTCAACTTTCGTAAACGTATCGGTATATATTAACGAACACCTCACATTAAAAAACAAGGCATTATTTCGTCAGTGTAAAGAAGTCGCCGGAAAACATGGCTATAAATATGTGTGGATTAAGAACGCCATACTCGTACGCGAGCGAGACGGAATACCAGCCTTTTCTATACGTTCCGAAAATGATCTTAAGAAACTTACTGGAAATTATAAAACGTGTGCCTAAAAAATATCTGTTGACCAATTAAGACATATTTTAATTTCTCAATGTCCCATGCACTATGCACGCATGGTGACTTTATTTGTGAAAGTTTTATTTATTTTTGTTTTTGTGTTTATATATTATACTATTGTTTTTGGTTTGATTTTGTATCTTCAGTTGTATGTAATAAGAGGTATTATACAATGTCAGAGGCTTCTCCGAATATCAACAACTATTCGCATATTTAAATTAAAAAACCTATCATTGAAAGTTATAAATAGTTTACTAATAAGTCAGTATTGACTTCAATTTACCCGATATCAACTGGATGGACCAGGGTGATTACTTGGTGGCAAACCCCACAACGTCAAGCGGTCAGCATATTTCAAACTTTATGTCTTTGACTTACAGCTTACAATACAATAAGTGTAAAAATACTCTCGGGCGAATACTTCGGGCCAACTATCCTGATATTGATGCAGAAATTAGAAGAATTGTCTAGGAGAAGGAACTCTCTGATTTATGAGCCGAAAAGGCTGTCAATACGTTCTATGACATTTTATACGGGATAATCAGGTTGCACGTGCCACTGACTCAGACTAAAGTTTCACAATTTCCTGTCTGGTTTTCACCATCTTTAATCCGGATCTATAAAAATAAAGAACGCGCATGGATTAGGTGGAAAACGTACCGAAACCAGTCCGACTATAATCATTTCTCTAACTATCGCAGCCTATTTCATGGAGAGTCTGATACTTGTTTTAAATATATGAATTCGGTTGAGGACAGTATTCCGAAAAATGTAAAGTATTTTTGGACCTATATGCCAAATGCCACAGTATATCTTTTACCAAGAACAAAAATAAACTTCTTTTTAATTACTCTTTGCAGAATCATGACCTAAATGTAGTAGATTCGGTACGTGACTTAGGGGTAATCATAGACTCCTGTTTGGAAACTTATAACACGCACTTCTTGAACTTGGATATATTCAATACTTCGAATAAAAAATTTAAAACATTAGCCATAAGTGCACTTTCCTCAGAATCTTAACTTATAATATAATACTTAAATTGAAACTTACATTAATATAAAATTAAGTAATTATCCGTTTCAGTTAGATTTTTCTTTATTTCTTAAATTTATCCGTGGACAATGGTGTGGGTCACATGTTTACCTACTTATGTTTAAGTATCATTGTATTATAATATTAACATGTAACTGTTTTTGTCCCTAATAAATAAAAAAAAAAAATAGGAATCAAGTAACAGCAAGTGATCCAACAGTAGGCTCATTTCCTAAAACAAAGAAAATAACTTCTTTCTGTATCACTACAGCCAGGATACAATCCTGTCTCCGTCTGTAAATCTACAATCCCAAGGAGTGGAAACATTGCTCAATGAAAAATAATAAGCACAACTCGGCTTCTAATTCGGACATACTGCTACAAGGCAACACTTAACATTAGAATCTTGTAACACTGAAACACCGCGCGTTCAACTGAAAAGCGAAGAAAGACCCTTGATTGGATCCAGTAATGTAGTGGATCACAATCCGTCGTGATTGTAAGAAATTGGAAAAATGTTGGTATATTTATTCGAAATTGTTTTCTACACCTCGTGTGTAGGGATGAAAATGTGGAAATAGAATTATGTAAGAAAAGTACCTACCAGCTTCTGCAAACACTTAAGGCGCTGAAGCGCAGACGTGAGCTTTGTGGGGCAGAAGCGGAAATTGTAGCTATTATACAACTTGTATGTGACAATTTGTGTTTATGAATGCACCACAAGATACAGTATATTGAATTAATTGAAGGCGAGCTACAATGAGTAAAGTTACTTTATTACACCTTCTCCTACGTTCACCTTACTAGTGAAAGAAAAAACAGGAATCGTGTGTCAGCAAGTGATCGAACAGTAAGCTCATTTTAAAGTAAAGAAATCACTCCTTGTACTATTACAGCGACAATTGTATCGTTTGTACATTCAATCTGGAGGAGTGGAACATTGCTCAATGAAAAATAATAAGCACAACTCCGCTTCTAATTCGGACATCCTGCTACAATGCAACACTAACATTAGAATATTATAATACTGAACAATCAAAGGAAACTTCGAATAATCAGTTAAAAACTCTAATATCGAAAGAAAAAGTGACATAGAATAAGTCATATGCCATAGACAATGGCGTGAAAAGGCGTCGATCCTTTATTTGGTTCAGTAATGTACCGGATAATAATATTGTGGTTGTGGAAAATTTAAAAATATTTTAATATTTGTGTGTTTATAGGAAATTGTATTTTGCGTTTCAAATAAGAATAGGACTGACCTCCAGCCATCATGTGACGTCATAGCTGTTAATTCAAACCAGCTAGGTAGGGTGAGCAAAACAGATATTTTTGAAATAATATTTTTCATGTATTTAAAATATTCCACCGATTGTTATTTAGTAGAAAATTAGATATTTTATTACCCGCGTTTATAGTAAAACTAAAGTTATCGTTGTCTTGAAATATTTCCCTTTTTTTGGGTTTTATTTTCAATTCATTTGACGTGGTAAATTTTTTTTTGCGAATCGTCACCGATAATTGAATCAATAGTTTCCAGTGTTAGATTCTCAGTTTGGCTTTCTAATTGTTGAAAATTATTGTCAGCTACCCTACGCTTATCAAGTGCCAGGTATACTCAATTGGATTTAAATAACAATTATAGGGTGGCAGCTTCAAAACTACAAAGCCATGAGAGTTTAAAATATTGTCTATATTATAGTTTTTTGGCAGATTGTGCCTTTTTATTAACTCGGAGAGTTCCGGATTTGGTATTACTGCATATAAATATATTAATATAACTAGCAGAAGTATTAAAATTTCAAATTTTTTTTTTTGCAAGCTGTACTTTTTTGACAGATCGGGGTCATTCGAGCCCATTGACGGTCCTATTCTTATTTGAAACGCATAGTATTCCGTAGCTTGTGTATAAAGATGAAAATGAGAGTGAATGTTGGTATTACGTAAGAAAGAAAGTGGCGCTGAAGTGCAGGCATGAACTTTGTGGTTCAGAAACTCTAACCGAAATTTTCATCTCAGAAATGTTGATTGATTTTAGAAATGTTGTGATGTTATTCCTCAATAACATCACAACATTTCTAAAATCAATTTTGACCCTAACCCCCTCGGGTTAGGGTCAAAATCCCCTTTAAAATACCATCACAACATTTCTTCGCGGCGCACTGGCAATCTTGCTCACTCATAGAATGCAATATAAAATAAGTACAATGGGTGCTAATCGCCTACATTGTGTCTACGTCAAATGTGAGAAACTTTTGAAAGATTAGCCATTGGTTAGATAAAAATGATAACTAGACTAACCTCTAAGGGTTAGGTGAAATACAGAGATGTCGGTCTAACGTCCGTCTAAATCTGGAGTTCGGCTGTTTTTCAAATATGGAAGGCAAAGGAGTTATGAATGGAGAATACGTCAAGTAAAATAATTTCAGCTCAACTCCGCTAGTTTTAAGGTTTTGCTTTTAATTTTTTAGCAATTATGTACCTGTAATGTGATACTTAATATAAAACCTACTGTGGATATAAAACTTATTTTTACTGATTTTATCGTGTAATATTGATTTTTTTTAGAACATCCTCTCCACAGTGTTAATAATGCCGTGCACGACCGGGACCACTTAGATGAAGACAAGTAGCTAGAAGAAAGCGGTGACGTAGTATTGTAAGCAAGACGGAAGTGCTCGAAGCAAGAGAACCCATTCCCTTTCACCCACAGCCATCAGATGAGAACGCTTGACAGTATTGACTGATGTATTCAAAAGCCTTTTGCGTGTCAAACTTTCCAAACCTTCATAAAATATAAACGCGGGAAAACTATAGGTACTTGTTTTTTTAAATACGCGTTAGAATTACGTCTTATAATGTGTGTGAATGAAATTAATTAACTATTCCTTATCACAACAATGTTTTCTGATTTACGTAGGTACTAATTTAATTTTCATAAGTTATCTTATTTAGCATTTGGAATTATGTATAGGTATTTTATTAGATACTTAGGAAATTTCCATCAATAGTTATTTTTCAAGTTCAACGTTTTCAATGGATAACATTATAACTTGATAGAATTAACTGATTAAGCTTAAATGTGACGTCGAGGTATGGGTGATGAATTTCTTTTTAGTTCCTCGTAATCAATTAAGTAGGTTTGTTGTGTCGTCAGATATACAATCAAACCGAGACTAACCAACAGACAAACAGACAGTCATTTTATACAAAATTATAACTAATGTCCAGATAAGAGAAACTTAAATTCTTATTATAATGTTTTTTAGACTATCGATGATGTTTTGTATTAAGGTTTTGTTTTTTTTTCTTGTAAAGGTGTTTTCTTCTCAGCAGGAATAAGTACCCTGTAGAAAACTTAGTAGGCATTGACGTTGCCGTCTCAATTACTATCTGTGATCAGTCCCGATACCTACACACATAGGATTAACATAAAAAAATTGGATTACTTTCAATTTGCTTCGGAAATACATCTTCATACAGGAATACTCCATAATTTTGTTCGATGTTCTCGTGAGTCTTCACCAATGGCAGCTTGGACTGCAAAAACCGATGAATCAAACTGGATCTTAACCGAGCCTGTGAACAATGATAAACCGACTTATTAACCCGATCACCGAACTGTAAGTTCAAACTGCGCTTGCCACGGTCAGTCTACGGATGGGTGTCCATTCGTATCTCGAGCACTGAAAGCTTCTTTCCCGGTTGTCATACGAACATCTACGACAGTCATTAGTGGTGGACCATGAAATTTAAAATAGATGAATCCCATGAAATTGGATTCGCTTCGTGTAGAATACTGATAATCAGCCGCATCTGGTTAGACTCCAGTCTAAGCCGACCCCTACATAGTTTTTTTATCATTTATTAACAATTTGAGTGCGTTTGGCAGCACTGCACCTGATGGTAAGTGACGATGCTGCCGAGGATGTAGCACGCAAACTCTAATAATGCCTATTCACTCTCGCCTTGAAGGTTCCTAAATCATATTTATCGGGAAACACAGCAGCCGGCAGAGAATTGCACTCCTTGGCCGTTCGCATGATAAAGGATGAAGCAAAACCCTTCGTGCGTATAAGTGTAATATCAACTACAAAAGGGTGGAAAAGGCTTAATTATATTTATAAGAGTAGGCATAATATACATAGTTGGGAAAAGGATCGGAGGATGCCTTATCTACTAACCTAATCCAACGAGTATTAGTGGGCCATATACGTTAGTCTTGCTATAATTGTTATAATATGGCAATAGTAGCTAGTTCCACAAATGACCGCTAAAGAGAGATTTATCCATACCTACAAATGCTTCGTATTTATAGTTCACTTAACTACACGTTACTCACAAAAAAAAAAACACCTAAACCACAACAGACATCATCAACCAATATAAGGTCTCACTGCTGGTTTCGGGTCTCCTGTCAAAATGAGACGTGGCAGTCCACCATGCTGGCCTAGCACGGCTTGGCAGACTTCACACGTCCGCCGTCTTGAAAATGTCTCGAGCAGAAAATCTCTCAATCATCATGGTGTTGTCCCAAAAACATTTATTTATTAGTGTTTCCTCGCGATGTAATCCTTCACCGTGTAATTGACAATTCATTACTAATACGCAGCATGATTTCGAAAAGACAGAAGTGCGTAAGTATCTAGGATTCAAACTCGATACTAAGTCAAATGGTAGTCCGATGATCATATTACTAGGCTATCACTACTGCATAAAGAAGTACTTGCCTAGTGAAATTCATCAGATTTGTCATCAATCATTAGATTGGCCCCAGAAATCCAGAAACAAAACTACTTCCTGACAACATAACGCTACATTTTTTTACAATTTTTTTAATTATGTATTTTTTTGTGTTGACCTACACTAGTATTTTCAATAATAATAATAGTGATAAATCGTTTGTTTCAGCGCACACTTGAGCACATATATTGTTAGTACAGCTTTAAACTATGTTAGTAATTATTTTGAATTTTATAATCAACCTAAATTCAAAACACTACATTTTACAGATTTTGTCGCATAAATAATTATTAGGCCCGACGTTTCGGACTAAAATACCTAGTTTTATGTCAATGTATAATATTCCCGTGTGTTAGAAATCAGAACCACTACATATAGGTAGGTACCTAACTGGATACAATAGTGTCTTAGGACAATATGATGCACAGTGGAAAAACGCTAAAATTGTTCCTATCTTTAAAAGCGGCCGTAAAAACCAAATACAAAACTACAGACCGATCTCTATACTTTCAGCGATTCCTAAGGTTTTTGAATCGCTTATCTATCCATACATTTACAATCATGTTAAAGGTCTTATTGTGTATGAGCAGCATGGATTTTTCCAGGGCAGATCCACGAACTCAAATTTAATTTCATTTACAGAAAATTTGATTGATCATATGGATAAACGCATTCAAGTCGATGCGGTGTACACCGATTTCAGCAAGGCTTTTGATAAAGTAGACCACCAGCTCTTAGTTAGGAAGCTTGCTGAACTCGGTGTGTATGGCTCACTTTTGCTATGGTTTAAATCATACCTTAATGATCGTAAGTGTTTTGTAGTCGTAAATGGAGCAAAGTCAGAACAATTCAATGCTAAATCCGGAGTTCCACAAGGTTCCCATTTGGGTCCTTTACTTTTTAATATATTTATAAACTCAATCACCAAGTGTTTCCTACATTCCAAGCCATTTTTATTTGCAGATGACCTCAAATTAACCTTACCAGTGAAATCAATAAAAGACTCCTATCTACTTCAAAATGACCTGGATAGATTAGCTGCATGGTGCAAAGAGAATGGCATGAGCCTGAATGTTGCTAAATGTTTACATATAAAATTTACTAGAAACAAAAATGTAATTAGATCTAATTACTCTATTTCTGACATCAAGCTAGCGGAGGTTTCATGCGTGCGAGATTTGGGCGTTCTGTTAGATGGTAAATTAACATTCGGTAATCATATCGATCATGTAATAAAAAATTCTAATAAAATGCTAGGGTTTGTGTTAAGAAATGCTAAACCGTTTAAGTGTCCGAAAACCAAAATATTACTATATTATAATTATAACTCTTTAGTTCGTAGTAACTTGGAATATTGCTCGCAGGTGTGGTCACCCCAGTACGATGTTCATATAAAAAGAATTGAGCAAGTACAAAGAAGGTTTATTTATCACCTTGCGTATCAGGACAATAGAGCTAAGGAGTTAAATTCGTATAAAGATTGCATAGAGTTTTACAAGCTTCAAAGACTATCTAACCGCAGAAAGGTCTTAGATTTAAGTTTCCTACATAAATTATTAACATCTCATATAAATACTGATCTTCTATTAAAAATACACCTAAATATACCGAGTAGGCTACCTCGTTCACAAACATATAAGTTACTTAGTGGACCGTTATATAAAACCAATCTGGGCAGAAACTCTCCCCTAACAAGAGCTATACAACTATATAATTCCATATCTAGGGTAGCTGATTTAGACATCAATTTCGACAAAATCAGGAAATTTAAATTCAAATTATATAAATATCTTTCAGCACAGGGCTTTTGAAATTATTTTATGTTTATCATTCAATATTAATTTTAATCACAATTTAATTACAATTATTATTTTATATTATTTTTTAATTTTTTAATGTATACTCGACAATAATGTAAGTTGTGGTTGCCTATAATTGAAGGTACATTTCGTCTTATTTTATTTGTTATTTGTTAAATATTTGCAGTGTTAAATGTATCTTTGTTGGCGATCCTTAATTAAATAAATAAATAAATAAACACAGAAGCAAGGTTTAAGTATTGAAAAATATAAACTTTAAAAACAAGTGTATAGAGGCCGGTCAACATATCTTATGCACAATAAAATGGCGACAACAGACTCGAGCTGCGCGAAGGAAAAAAACAACAAAATAGCGCACCATATTACACAAAATTTCGCAAGTAATGCTCAATATCAGATGATCATGAAAATGTATTACATACAAGACTCATGATATTTTATAGACAAAAGGTTATCTATTTTACATGACGAATAGGACAACTACACAATTTTAGAGAAGTATTTTATTTTTATTTTAGCGTCAAATTTCAAGTGTCTTTGTTACGAAATATTTAGAATTATTAGTTTTTTACTGTTATGCGTGATTAGAGAAATATGTATACAGAATTATTATCATGATTTTCATCATCAATAGCCTATGTGTATATCTCAAATATAATATATATTTGAATATCAAGGTACAAAATTTCGCAGCACGCATGGTATAAAATCACAGTTACTTCGCTAAATAGTGAAAAGAAAAGTGAGTAGGATACAAGGGCATTGTGCACTCCGCAAGTAAGAAGGGTAAGAAATAATTATTAGTACTTACGTTTTTAAGTTACTCTTTCATTGTTCGTCGGGATCAGATCCGGAATACCTGGTAAAATACAAATAGAATTAGACTTAGGTCGGTTAGGTTAAACTGGATAAATTTCTAACAATAGAATTTATACGGCGTGGTCGTCAATTGTGGCAGGTCGTAGGTAATGTCGCTGTATATTTTTAAGATTCACATAACTTAAAAAAACAAATGATAATACATATTGAAATTGATATTATCTATTGTTGTTGATTGAAATTATCTATTGTTGTATTGGGTATCCACCCAATAGTAATAAATAAATATTTTATAATACATCGCGCCTTTGAACTTGGTACCGGTATTACCATTACCAAGTAGTCTGAATTATGTAAACAAAACATTGATACAATCAGAGTAACCTTCACATTTAACTAGTTTTTTAACGAACACAACAAATTACTTACTTGTATTAAGATGAAGGGGCGTAGTTTTGCGGCAACGGAACTCACGGGGCGTGCTGCATGCTCCCGTCTCGGGCGGCAACAGAAATGGCGTCATTACGTACAGAAGCGGCCTAAATACCCGATCGATACAAAATGGAACGTGAGAACTCGGGTAGGGAAGTTGTTAATATTGGGGTTGCCAAACAAAGAAATGTGGGCATAATACTGCTGAATACTGAGACCGGAGACCGTATGCGTAATGCCAGACTTTTGTTCAGAATAATAAAATATTATTCGCAGCTTCATTTTGTCAATAAAAAAAATCACCACGTTTTATTTAGAACAAGATTAAATCCATCAAGAAAACTTTGGTACAAACAAGTTTTCTTTTAGTATTCACCCTCATAAAAAATACGCTTCAAGATATAAGTAGCCAATCTTATCGGGAACTCCTTTGACGCACTTATCACACGATTTCTATGACAAAGGCCCGGTATTCGGAGCTTGTTGTCGTGCAGGACTTGCTTGACATGTTGAACTTCAGCAGCCATGGGTTGCTCGTTACAGATCTCATGTGTTCTCTGAAAAAAAAGATATACCAACGGTGACCGTGACCATGGAAGCTGTAAATGGGCCCAAAGGACAATATAATACGTAAAAAGGAGGTTCTCAGTTTGACCTGTACGTATATTTGTCCGCGATTATCTCGCGTTTGGCTGAATCGATTTTGATGCAGTTTTCAGAAAAGTATTTGTTACATTCTGGAGAAGGTTTTATAAAATAAATGGATTCCCCGTGACGTCATCGGATCCGTTATTAAGCAATATATTGGTTCACCTCAACCGATTTTTTACACACAATGCTTGAAGTCGGTTTTTTTTTCCTAAAAAGTTATTTTATTTCAATGTTCGAAATAAATTTTCATATAAACCTGTCTATTTTGGTGGCATCTGGGAGGCGGGTGTAAAATCCACAAAATTTAATTTGCTGAGAGTGCTGGGAAATTGTTATTAGTGTTATGAAGAACTAAATTCAATCATAGTTCTGATTAAGGCAATTTCAAATTCTCCACCACTCACACAATTGTTGTCATCACACCCAGAAGATATGACGTCTCTAACCCCTGGTAATTTTTTAATCGGTTGACCTCTGACTTTTCTGCCAACTAAGGATATCCAGGATTACAAATCGAACTATCTCAGCCGATTTCAGCGCATTGAGAAACTTCGACAGCATTTTTGGACGAGGTGGAGCTAGGAGTACGTGTCGGAACTCCAACAACGGACAAAATGGCAATTTCCAAATAACCCGCTGAAGATTGACATGTTTATACTTTTGAAGGAACTCTCAAATGGAAACTGGGTCGTATAGTAAACCGAAAAAAAGAGTCTAAAAGTTCTATTTCGTAAATAAATATCATTTATCCTAGCTTATAATCAAGGGATAAATGCAATCTACTGCTCAAAATATAAACTCGCACTACCTCATTATTAGTTTTGTAGTACCAAACAATCCCTTCAAAAAATATACAATGTTAAAGCTTCGCTCCAAAATTAAAACGTTTAGATTTTATATAACTGGTAAAGATTTTAAATTAGCAATTATCTGCATTTCGAAAATCTACATTAATTGATTCGAACGGTCGGTTGCATGTTGCCAATAAATCCCACAGTTTCGGTTTAAAGTAATCTCGGTATAGCTCAGTGATCAATGAGCTTAACTCAAGGTTATACCCATTGTGTATAAAGACCCTCCTCGTCATTATTTCATATGGTATTGAAATTTTGAATGAATAAGGGATATTGTATATTTCATTGAAATGCAAATCTGCGTATTACGAGTAGGATCATCGCTATTCAACAATTTTTTGCACCAAACTGGTCAAGCATTATTTCATATGGTATTGAAATTTTGAATGAATGAATAAGGCATATTGTATATTTCATTGGAATGCAAATCTGCGTATTATGAGTACGAGATTTTTTGTACCTACCAAACTGGTCAAGCTGACAACTTAAGTAAGCTTTAGACTACACAACTATTCTGAGCGAGAGCGGTATTGTAATGTGATAAAGTATGTTTTGATATGGCAAGTTCTGGCCGACGTTTACTGAAACCGTTGCTTTGAATAATAAAAATGTTTGTAAAAGTATATAACGTGTAATCATTGGCATTAAAATTTGTCTGTGAAGATCATGTGCGGGACGGTTGTGGAACAGCTGAGAGAAAAGTAGAAAGAAAAAACGTTATTCACTTAATGACAAAGAGACTGGTTTGTGTTTGGCAGACTTACCAACTGGCGCCTAAAGATGTCGTCCGTTGGAACTGGTTTACCTAATCAAAGCCGCTGCCTCTTTGCTGGCCTTTACTTCAAAACATCGTTGCAAATCTCTATCAGTCACGTGATTATAATATCATGTACTATTGAGTCTCTGTTTTAAAACATAATTCTCTGAGTTCGATGTAAGGAAATAACCACACTCTAGATTATTGCGCAGCTTTCGTTCTTTGCCACGTAGCTTCAAACTACGTCAACTATGCGATCTGAATGACGGAAGATGTCGTCAATTTAATAACATATCCAGACTTCTACGTTAGAAGTCCTGGGTTCGATTAAAGTATTACTGCCATTTTCTATAAAATTAATAGCTTAGAGGGAGCAGCTCGTAATTTGAATATACTAATTTGCCTGTTAAGGGCAACAGATTCGCTCACTCCTACATATCACCTAAACATACTGGCAAAATGTTTTACCAATATGTAAATTCTTGCAAATAAATAAATGATTTGATTTGAAATGTCGGCATGAATAAGTTACCTTTATCTCTATCTAACCCTCTCAAGAATACACGAACATGAAATTTAGTAAAATTTAATAACATAAACATACTAAATTTAAATTGGTCGTCTCGTTTTCTGAATGGCAATTTTATTGTAGACGTAGATACTAATTTGATGATGGTTTGATAACATTGAGCCACCGAGTATTGTTCAAGTGAAGTTCTACTATAACTCGGCTATCATTACTGCCAATAAAGTAGCAGAATAAATGACTAATGCTTCGGAACTACTGTTTATCTATTTTGTTTATGGTTGAATGTTTGTTCTTGGTTTCATGAAAAGAAGAGAGAAGCTTTAAAAATGTTGTAAAACATATAATTTCAATTATTTCCCCATAAATTTCTGATTATGTTTCTGATGGTTCCAATAATATTCAACTATACACACAGAGATATTTGAAAAGCTAAATCTCTATAATTTGTTTATCATGTTGGTAGCATTTACTCATAATTTGGCTGCCTCTAACGCTGTGATGACTAACTCGTGCAGTTGGTAGAGTATTTGTACTAGGAGCACATAAACAGTAACGAGTAACTCCACAGGTCGCGCGCGACCCCTTTATTGAAACGTAAAACTACGTAGCCTTACACAGCTTAATATAAGACTGATTGCATCATGAGACAGAAAGATGGCGCCATTTTAATTATTCAGGGTTTTCAGAAAATATGACGAGCATTATTTTCAGGATTTTATAATTTACAATTACCATACAACAACTGGTCTAATAGTGAATAATAATTTAACTTCAATGTACTTAATCATAGTATTATTTTGTTTGATACAATTTACTTGTCTGTACTATGCGTTATCTATTGAAATATTAAAACTTTATAATATATTTATAAGCAATAATACCAAATCTGAACTCTCCGAGTTAATACTTTTTATTAACTCGGAGAGTTCAGATTTGGTATTGGCACAATCTGCCAAAAACTATATTATAGACAATATTTTAAACTCCCATGGCTTTGAAGTTTTGAAGCTGCCACCCTATAATTGTTATTTAAATCCAATTGAATATACCTGGCACTTGATAAGCGTAGGGTAGCTGATAATAATGTTCAACAATTGGAAAGCCAAATTGAAAATCTAACACTGGAAACTATTGATTCAATTACTAGTGACGATTGGCAAAAAGAAATTAACCACGTCTAATTATGGAAAATAAAAACCAAAAAAGGGAAATATTTCAAGACGAAGAGGGAAATATTATGTTTTTATGATAACTTTAGTTTTCATAAAAACATGTGAAATAAAATATCAAATTTTCTTCTAAATAACAATCGGTGGAATATTTTAAATACATCAAAAATATTATTTCAAAAATATCTGTTTTGCTCACCCTACCTAGCTGGTTTGAATTGACAGCTATGACGTCACAAGATGGCTGGAGGTCAGTCCTATTCTTATTTGAAACGCATAGTAGTGTTGTTCAAGTGAAGATCAAGTACTAAGTTAACTATTTCAATAGTTATTTCTAACTAGCTTTAGCCCGCAGCTTTGCTCATGTGGATGTAGACGAAGCAGTAGTAGGATAAGAAATTAGTTCCCGAAGAAGAATAAACTACACTACGAATACACTACTCTCATCACAGTTTAAAAAATTATGACTAAACTGTAATAAATCTATAGATTGGTAGAATAACAAAAACTAAGTATTGTAAGTCATCGCTTTATTAAGCATTCCATTGTAGCTGGCCATCAATTAATTCAATACACTGTAGCGCAACAGTATTATTATTTACATTTATACAAAATATCTTTAAAAAATATTTATTTACAACACACACTCAAATACTAAAAACCTAGAAATAATCTAAACTATCTATGAACTAAAATACACAAACATTTTAAAGTTAGGTTTTGCTTCTTAACCAACATGATTTACTTAACATTTATTCTGGGATGCAGCTGCTCTCGGTATGCTTGAAGCAGAATGTCCGAATTAGAAACCGACCTGCACAGCGCTCGTCTTGCTGAAAATGGATAAGATAATGGTGTTATTGTTTGTGTTCAATTGAAATATACCACTAGCTGATGCTGGCAATTTCCTCTCCAAAATCCAAAACTTATAACTATACCTAAATTCATCAAAATTGGTTCAGCTAATTACGTGCGAAAACAGAGAGTTGCTGTCGTATTTAGAATATTAGTATAGATTCGAGTCGATTCAAGGGTAATATTCAAAGTAGTAGATGAAAAAAAAATTTTGCTATAAATTATAATATATGTATAATCTAAAGATAAAAGAAAACTTACATTGATTTCTGACATTTACGCGAATATTGAAATAAAACTACTTTTTACGGATTTTATCGCGTTACAGCGTCCATAGTCACACACACCATGGACGCTGTAAAGGGTCCGAAACGTCGGGATTAATAATAATAATATCAATAAAACGCGATAAAATCCGTAAAAAGCAGTTTATTTCAATAAAAGAAAACTTCTTTAAAATATTGTTTTACCTGTGCGATGCCGGGGCGGGTCGCTCGAGATATCTCAATCTTTGAGCCATTTTTCGTAACTGACACTTCTGCTCCGTTTACTTCATAACACTGGTAACTACAAAAAGATTTCAATTTAGGCCACTATATAAATTTATAACCTAAACTAAACAAATAAAAGAAAAGTTATTAAAATTTTTCTTCCTCTGCGAAGCCGAGATGGCTCCAATAATTTAATGATACTTATTTTAGTGTTTTTTTTTTTTAATTATAATCGTCATTAACGTCATAACGTTTCTAAATATATACATTTTGACAAAGAAAAAATTAATCTCAGACAAGGTTTGAACTTGCGTCACAATTTTGCAGCACGCAGTATTTAATCAGCGGACGCCATTTTGTTTTGGTGGCAACTCTTGTGTCAACTAAACAAATCTGAGACAAATAGATAATAAATAATTTGGCCATTTAATGATACTGGTCATTGGGATTACGCGCTATACGAGTATATTATTTCGAACTGACTCGCAAAATGCAGAATCTTAAATAAAATAATAACTTTAATACTCACTCTGCGTCTGTAAGCGCCTTGCTGAAACTCTTCAATCCAACAGAGGCCGCGATTTTTTTACGCGTCTTCTGAAATGAAAACGTAAAAGTTTGAATATTTTAAAGAAGCCATTATTTATTCGTCTTTGGAAGATTTACTCTGTTGTAAAATATTCATAAACAAGTAACTATTGTATTCGCAAAGTTATTTGTGAATAAATATGAATTATTATAATTTTATAATTCATCATGAGATTTCGCTATAGTGACAAATTATTTTAAATCAAGTCATAGGTACAATTATACAAAGCTGATGATGATTACATTGATATCAAATCGCAGTGGTTTTGGATCACACAGGACTTAAAATTCGCGTATAGTGATTATACTTCGAGAAGCAGTTTATTGTGCAGATTTAAATATTGAAAAAAATCGCAGAGCTTGAAAGATAACTATAGGCGTAAGTATAGGCGCATTATGGCGACATAAATATTTTTCTAGAATATTTGGAATAAATTGGAACAAACACTATAGGAATCAATCATGGCATGTTTGAAACAAAAGTACCTACACACATACGCTCAGTGAGTAAACCGTCCCACATGGTAACACGCGGGACTTGTTTGCTACAGAATTAATATATTATTAACTTACATTTGCATAAACCATCTCGGCGGGTCGGTGTACCCACATAAACCTTTCCCGTGATGAATGCACGTCTGAAACAAAATTCAAAATATAATTATGTTACTTGAAGGTGAATAGACGTTAAAATAAGATTATTGTGTTATTTTCGGAAGAGAAATAGTCGAGCCTTTTCCCATGTAGGTAACCGTAGGGGTAAACTGGAGAGGAAGCCGTGTGTACTAGAGGTTGCCGACACGTTAAATAAATATAGCACTGTGATCACCAGTCCTAAACCAATGACAACTTATTGAGAAGTCACTTACTTGTGTCCAGAGGTGTTGAGAAGAGATCCTGTGCCACTACGAAATACATGGTTCTCACTCAAGTATCTAAAGAAGAGTGTAGTCAACAATTTTTTTTTTTATTATGTCGGACAGTTTTTAGAAAACTTAAAACTAAAAACTTAACCGGACTAGGTGGCGAGGCACCAAATGCCTCCAGCCAGGTGTAGTCAACAACAGCTGCATGCGGCTTTTATAAGCGCAAGCACCACGCGGGTCGATATTACGGAGAAGGGAGGCTTATTTTTGGGGTTAACACAAAAGATATCATTTTCAATAGAGCGACATTCTCTGTTTAAGGGACGGCTTAATAATAAGGTGAATCAGACTACACTAAAAACTAATATGTCCAAAAAAATTCAAGTTGACCAAAATATTTTATCTTGGATTTAAATTGGAAACCGAAAGTTTTAATTACCTAACTTTACCCTTGAAGCATATTCTGCCTTTTTTGCCTCAAAATCTGTACTCGAGAGAGACCTTACGTCCACTACTTTTTTATTTTGTAAATAGGTAGATCTTAAGGAAATCTCAAACCCAACGTTTTACATGGTGATAGCATAAAGCATTATAAAGTAGCGTGCTTATTATATATAACATAAAGCAAATGATATCGCGGTTCGCACTTTATGCTATAAAGCTATTTTGCTTTATATCGCATAGCACTCTCTCTATCAACCAACTGTCCGTCGGGCGTCGCGAATAGTGTTAGTAACATGTAGGCATATAAATTAAGCATGCAATAATAAAGCACATAAAATCGCTTGCTTAAAAAACACCACTTGTGGTGGTCTAGTTCCTTTAGTATTCCTTTATCCTCTTTATTCTTTGTTCCATATTCGTTTAAAAGTAATCTTAATAATAATAAAATTAAGTCCCAGGTATCAATGAGCTCAACTCAAGGTTATGCCCATTGTGTCTAAAGACCCTTCTCGTCATTATTTCACATGGTAGGTACCTATTGAATAAAATAAATAACAATATTTCATTGAAATGCTAATCTCCGTATTAGGGGTACGATAATCGCTATTCAATATTTTTTTGTAACAAACTGGTCAAACTGTCTTGTTTATAAAGTAAGCTTTAGACTTCAGGACAACTCAGAGCGAGAGCAGTATTATAAAGGAATAACGTTTGTTTTGATATGGCAAGTTGTGGCCAACGTTCACTGAAAGCAGACTCATTGCTTTGAATAATAGAAATGTTTGTAAAAGTACATTTTGTAATCATCGGTAGGTATTTAAGATTTTCTATACCGATTGTGTTTACTTGATCGAGTGCGGGTTGACTATGGAACAGCTGAGAGAAATGAAGAAAGAAAAACGTTTATTCAAATAATGGCAATGAGACTGGTTTGAAATCATGCTATTGCAACTGTTTCAGAATTATTGAGTTTTGAGTCAAGATCACAAATATTGGCAACTTTGTTTATAATGCAAGTTGGTATTTGAAGTTGCGCGTGTGAACTTTGCTTAAAAACTAATTTGGGGGACTGAGTATAAGTAATCAATAAATTACTATCATTATAAAAATCAGTCTGCTTGTCTATCGCGTTAGCTGTCTGCTGACTCTATGTTTGTCAGTGTATTTTACCACACTCTTGCAGCATTCGATCTTAGCTACGTAGCTACAAACAAACTATGCGATCTGAATGACGGGAGATGTTTATTTTTTTTTATTGCCTGCAGTGGCAGACGAGCCAGCGGCCACCTGATGGTAAGTGGTCACCGCCGCCCATGGACATCAGCTTATCATTTAAGATTATCATTTCATAATTACCTACATAAATTAATGCTAGAGTTGAGATACCTCAAACTTTCTGCAACCAGTCACCATAAGCAGCACCCGTCTACGAGCAAAAGTGAATTAATAGTACAATATTATTATTACATTGTACTTTTGCTTTACTATTGCTTTGGTACTACTGTTTATCTATTTAGTTTATGGTTAAATGTTTGTGCTTGGTTTTAAGAAAATAAGCGCTACTCTGAAAATTTTGTAAGAAATATAATTTCAATTCCCTACAAATTTCTGCATATGCATCTGAAGCTTTTCAAAAAAAGACCATTAAAATTATACACACAGAGACATTTTTGAAAGCTGAATCTCTCTCCAATTCGTTCATGTTGGTAGTATTTTACTTATAACAACGCTGTGATGACTAACTCGTGCAGTTGGTAGAATATTTGTACTAGGATCACATAAACAGTAACGAGTAACTCTATCTCGCGCGACCCCTATATTGATATGTAAAACTACGTAGCCCGGCCTAAAAATAAGACGTACGCCAACTGCAACATGACACAGAAAGATGGCGCTATTTTAATATTCAGGGTTTTCAGAATATGAGACGAGCAATATTTTCAGGATCTTATAATTTACAATTACCACACAATAACTGAAGTCCGCAATATAACTTCAATGTACTTAATCATAGTATTATTTTGTTTGATACAATTTACCTGAGTCTGTAGTGTTGTGCTAGTGAAGGGCAAGTACTAAGTTAACTATTTCGACAGTTATGCTTTAGCCCACAGCTTCGCTTGTCGATGTAGAAGCAGTAGTAGGATTAGAATTATTAGTTCCCGAGGAAGAATAAAACAATTGAAATGAAATGAAATGAAATGCCTTTTCCTAACAACACCTATTGGGTACGACTTCCTATTGGCGTCTCATCAGTATTCCTCTGGTGTTGAGGGTGTCAATGGGCGGCGGTGATCACTTAGGTACCATCAGGTAACCCGCTAGCTCGCTTGCCTCCCAAAAAAAAGTATTTCACCTCCGCAGCCAATAAGTGGTTATTAATACTCATATCCTACATCTAGATCAACTGGTTGTGAGGCGAATTAGACTTCTACCTACCACTAAAG
The DNA here is from genome assembly GCA_964056405.1 of Acronicta alni. Lineage (NCBI taxonomy): Eukaryota > Metazoa > Arthropoda > Insecta > Lepidoptera > Noctuidae > Acronicta > Acronicta alni. The sequence goes on along the minus strand of OZ043913.1, from coordinate 22,737,232 downwards.
ATTGTCGGAAATTATAAAGCCAGTAAGAAATGAGCACTAAACTAATCATTATCAATAGAAGGTAGAAACAGACAAATAAGAAAATGAAAATCACCAATTTTAATACAGCATTTTCATTGTAGCTGGCTATCAATTAATTAACTACACTGTAGCGCAATAGTACCTACTAACTTTTGCTCGCGATTTCATCCGCGTAAAAGTCAAAAATGGTTCTAATAGGATTTTTTAATTGGTTTTTTACGTTATTAATTTTGTGATAACATATAAATTATTATGTAACAATGTTTGAATACTTATAAAATACATATAAGTAACAATCTTTATTATAGTGTAGGGATTTAAAGGTTACATAAACATGAAAATAAAACAAAATTTTGTTATTTTTTATGAACACGAAGCTAGGCGTTTGATCTAGTCAGTGACACGGGGGTATTATCTTTTTACAATGAAATGGAAATACTACACCTACCGCAGTATTTCTTTTATTTTTAATTATTTTTCTGATTGGGCTGCTGATTGTATTGACAGAAAGAGTGTCACAGGTTTTTGTTTGACTATATATGGAAATGTAGTCTTATGGGCTTCAATAAAACAAAAAACTGTATCGCTTTCAACAGCGGAAGCTGAATATGTAACTTTAAGTTCACTTGTATCAGAAGCTTTGTGGTTTAAAGGGTTGTTAAACGACTTAAAGCTGAATTGTAAATTCGTGTTAATTTTTGAGGATAATTTGAGTTTTATACACATAGCAAAGAATAGGGTATCTAAAAGAATAAAACATATAGATATTAAACACCACTTTATAAGAGATACAATACAGAATGGTGATAGAATATATTCTGTCCTCTCTACAGAAGGCAGACATGTTAACAAAGTCTTTATGTAAAGATATCTTTTGTTCTCATAGAGATTCCTTTGGTTTAAGAAGTTGTTAGGGTAACCTAATTCATATTTATTGTAAAGAATATTTTTATAAGAAAACTGCAGAATTAAGGGGGATTGTTGACATAGATAATCTGCGTTTTCTTTATGGTCATCTGTCAGTGCCATCCCTTTTTCGATTGTACCTAGAACTGTTTAAGTAATGGCGTTCGTGCCAATGTAAATCTTTTCATAAGTTATAGAAGTCTAGAAACACTTCTATAACTTATAAAAAGATTTACATAAAAGTATTACGCAACTCTAAACGTGTTTACTATCCCTATATTTAAAGACTTAGTGTGTCTGTAATCTGACAGAATGCCGGCATTATAAAAAAAACTTCACGCATTTTAAATGGCAACTCGCATATGGCTGCTTCCTCTAGGCCAGAATCCCAATGTTTGTCGTCCTCTAATAAGCCAAGTTACATGTAAGTTAATTGAAAAGTTGGTTGGAGGACACCGTTGACAGTCTTCAAGTCATCGAAGGATGATGGACCCCTAACCTCGTGCAGAAGTAAGCGAAGATGGTAACACTGTGTTATTCGGGTGAACCGTGCACACTCTAAGTACCTACAGCGCGTTCATTATTCCTGGCCAACCATCTATGGATTTTCCTCTTATCCTTCTCACAATTTTTTTTTTGCCATACAAAATATTATCATCTATTTGACATAAATCAAAACATACTACTATACGAATTTTGAATCGATTAACTTTGATTTCTTCCATCAATTCTGTTAAAGAATGTTTATGCAAAATTTGAAGTAGATTGGACCAAGGAATCACGTTGTCCCATACAAACTTCGCCCCCCTTTTTCACCCCCTTAGGGGTAGAATTTCGGAAAATCCGTTCTTATCGGATGCCTATGTCATACAAAGAATACAACCTCCAAGTTTCAGGTCTCTACGATCAGCGGTTTAGGCTGTGCGTTGATCCGTCAGTCAATCTTTCAGGACAAAGCATTTCATATGTATAGATTTACATATAATATAATGTCATTAATATTTATTTACAATTGTATGTAGGTATTTACTAACACGCAGAAATACATTTTGATTTGTCGTAGTTGTTTCTCTAGTGTTTCTTTTTTTATAAGGGACTTTTATTCTACAAGAATATGTCAGGATTATGAGGCCTTAACATGTTTAAATTAGCTTAGAATTACTTCGGTATTACGACAAGAAAGTGCTAACTAAGTAAGTCATATAGTCTCATAGTCCGTTCCGATGTGCCAAAGTGTTGTGTTCTTGGGTGTGAAGGACAGTAATTAAAAGTCCGAAAAACAATTTAATACATATTTTATTGACTCAAAATTACTTTGCAAATCCGTAAACAATACAATTATTCTCAACATGTAAAACGCTTTACTAAAAACTTAGAAATAAACTTAAATATCTATTGATAAACAAAAAAAAAATTACTCCTACAACTTGTCACATACATAAAAGCCCAGACCCGGCGCGATCACCCGTAGGTCACAGAAATATGTCGCTTTCAGCCGTCAATCGATCTATGGTACGATACGATAACTAGCTCCCATAGCTACGATATCTCGCGGTAGCGGCAGCAGTGGCGGCGGCGCGTGCGCTGGCGTCGCTTGCGCCCCGCAGCGGGGCCGGGCCGCGGGCCGCGGGAGTGGCTAGCGGTCAATTTGACCAACTCATCTGAAAACAATATACAGCTTCAATCAACAATATTGCATGATACCTAATGTCCATGGGGTTGTCAGTACGAATCTCAGGTTAGATACATTGCCTTCTTCTGTAAAAATTCTAATTAACAACCCTTCGTCTGGCTTTATGCCCCCATCATCAACCCATATATTGTCCCTCTGCTGGGCACGGGTCTCCTCTCACAGAATGAAAGAGATTAGGCTATAGTCCACCATGCTGGCCTAGTGCGGGTTGGCAGACTTCACACGCCGTAGAGAAAATCTCTCAGGCATGCAGGTTTCCTCACGATGTTTTCCTTCAGTGATAATTAATTATTAATACGCAAATGATTTTGAAAACTCAGAGGTGCTAGGTCTTGGATTCGAACTCGAGTTCGAACCCAAGGCACGCACCTCTGACTGAAATTCAAAATGGACCATATTCGAAAAAAATCAAAGGCTAAAAATAGTGATCAATCCCAATCAGCTTAGCATATGTACACATTATATACGCAGTATTAAGTAAATACATTCGCACTAGCTAATATAGCTTAGCTTTCAATTTTCTCGCGAGAGCAGAATAATTATTATACACCAAAACATTTGAATCCTGGGTATCCTTGAAGAATGTATGTTCTCGACGATGACAAAGCATCCAAATCTGAAAACAGTACAACATGAAAAATTACTTTAAAAAAATGGCGATGGATTTGTCATCACTTACTTGTTTGAGCTCTAATTTAGTTATAAAAGATATTTTAATATTTTCCAACGAAGAGGCCTCTTCGTAGACCTAAGATAGGATGCTCAGGCTCATCCAAGGTGGCAATATACATACAGTCAGATACGATAGGAGAAAATTTACTTATTATTTCAGTGACTACCAATGCTGCTTTCTATTGGGAATAGGAGCATCAGTAGTAGGTAGTACTTAGATATAACATAGCTATAATAAAACACAAATAATTCCAAAACAATTAATAAATTACTATCCATATCGTTTTGATGTGATCAAGAGAGACATAGTCAGAAATTCAATAAAACCTATTTGTACATCGTTCGAAGACATTTTGAAAGCACAAGTAACATAACCTTTTTTTATATTTTAATGACGGCAATATCAAAACAAATAGATTAGTTTCCAGAAAAAAGGTTGAACTTACGTGAACTAATGGTGGATTGCAGCTCACTGTGACGATGTCACACGACGCAGCCCCTTAAGCCACCCCAGCCAGTTAGTTTATTACAGATGTCATTAAGTGTATTTCCAGCTTAAAGCTTCATATGGCAATCGAGGTCGAAAGAGATAAGAATATATAGATAATAAAAGCAACTAAACAAACAAGATTACAACATAGTACACGAATACAACATCGAATATTATACCTACCTACCGCTAAATATTAATTAGCCTACATTATAAGACACCGCCTACTCACATACTGATCTAAATACGTGTTGTGATCTACTTCAAGATAAGAATGTGTTTGAATTCAATTGATAAATAACAACAAATAATATAAATAAGTATATATGATTACACAAATAGTACAATTTCCATTGATATTACAAGCAATGCATGTACTAATGTAATAAGAATGTAAAATTCGCTGTTTAGACAGTCAGTTTGTCTATAAATTGTAATGTAATATAATATAATACACAATTGTAAGTACTTCTGTGCAGGGATATTTGTAAATAATAAATTACTGGGTCGTCTTAGTAAAAAAAAAGTTCCTAATATAAAGTGCCAATTATGTTTAATGTCACTATCATTACTCATATCAGTCACAGGAGGTCTGCTGCTGAATACAGGCCTTCCCATAAAGTTCCACAAATTTGCTGTGTGCAAACTGCCTGCTAGGACATCTCTCCATCTCCGGCCTACTCTGCGTTTCCGATGCATGGTATATCATTGTAGACATAATAGACAAGTAATTGGTATCAGGTAGAACCGTTGAAAATCCACTTTACCTACCTATATAAATTTAATCTTTTTGCCACATTAAGATATAAGAAGGGAATCAGAACATTTCTAAAAAGTTACATGATGATCGGTACCTACCTACAGGTCACGTAGTGCGAAGTATGGAGCTGTATGGACCCGGTATTTTATTTTGATGGCGCAGTACCGGGTCGCGATCCAGCTAATGGGAAACGTTGACATACAATAGTACCTACCTATATTTTGTGGCACACAACTACTGGACGTAGGAGACAGGAAGGGGTCATTTGGTAATGAGAGCTGTTTCGTGAGCTCATTGTATACCAAGACGTTTGAGATACATCTAAAGATCGCTGCACACAACGTGTTTTACAACGTGTGACTATGAGACTATGTATCAAAATATTATTTTTTAGTCCATCCGGGGTAAAACACATTGTGTGTGCAGCGACCTTAACAGACACACATAACACCAATGTCAGATATGTACATATATATTGAAATATGTATATATAAATGTATATGGGGACTTGGAAGAACGCACATTGGAAGCCGCAGCTGGACCCACATGCACAAAGTAATAAAATAACTGGCTGTCCCTACGTTGATTCATCGCTGATGATGAAGTATGGAATACCTAAAAAGATAAAGAGTAACTTTACAAAAAACTGTTGGGAATAGTTTTATTTTTATATTTCAATTTTTCTAAATGTTATACAGTAGTTGACTAGGAGGTAATTAAAATCAATATCCCCAATGAAAAATACTGAAAACTAATTTAAATCAACTAATAATAGTTCTAAGATATAAAAGATATTTGGTACCAATAATCAAAATGCGTCTTCAATAAAGTTTAAGCAGCGGCAAAAGTAAAGGTTACTCTAACAATAGAATCTTTTCATTTAACTCATTGAGGATCAAATAGCAGACCCTCGAGAGGAAAACTGTTTGTTTAATGAATTATTAAAATTTAGTAGGAAGATGTATTGCTACAGTAACAAATTTTCATTAAGAACCAACCTTAACTAATCATCACATCAGCCACTTGAAGTCCACTGCTGGGTGAGTGAATACCTCGGTTGCGTACCACTCAACCAGAAATTTGTACCAAGCTTAATTATTATACCAAGGCCCCAAAACCTATATAAAAAAAAAAAACAATGTACAAATTCGTGCCAACAACTAGTTATTTGAAGATTGAAACGAAATAAGGTTGCCGTTTTCTTAAGTGTTTTCAAAATGTCTTTCGAATGATGTACATATTGTTCAAGAAGTTAATTCGTATCTACTTATTCATGTCTTCGTCTATATTGTAACAATATCATTATTATTAGCTTCGCCAAATATTATTTATATTTATCAATAACATTACCTAACCTAAATCGTTCCACCTGATGCAGATATTTAGTTTAATCCAGACGTTGATCGTTAAATAAAGACAGTAAACTGACACATTTGTTCTCCAGGCTTTTTAGCGGCCTTTTTACTAGACTGTACCTTGACCCGCATTGAACTGGGGGGCTACAGTTGCCACTCTTGCTGAATCAAAATAATATATGATTCATAGGCTCGGGCACATGGCTACATAACGGGACATACTTCCAGTACAAGCTGAATATGGAATGTATAGGTTTTTGGAACATTTAGAGGGCAAATTATACTGGATTTATATGACCCGTTACGTAGCCATGTGTACGTGCCCCTCCTGAGCTGCAAAAGTCACATTTTCATCTGTTTAGTATTTTTCTTTTTATATTCTTTTGTAATCGTTGCAGTCGCTTTGTTGGCATCTTGGCTTAATAAGGCTTGAACGTCAGCCTTATTAATGGACTCACATGTACCATCACTGGAACGATTCCCTTTAATTTGTAGTTGATGGTTACTTGGGCCATTTGCTAGCTGTCCAGTTTTCTGAAAAGTAAATGTTCTGGTTTAGTTTAAATTTTCGCAAGCATCATGCCGACGATGGTATCAATTCGCACTATACGGCAGACTTCGCTCAGCTTCTCTTAAAGTCAAGGTTTGTCAAAACAGAAGATCACTAAAGTTGTTTATTCAAAAGTTCAGCTGCGAGGAATATTGGCTTTTAAAATACAGTTGCGTTGTTTTAATTTGGTGTCACCAAATTGAAACAGCCCTGAGTTTGATCCTGAGATAAAACTCAAGTGTCCGCTTTCAAATAAGGTGACTGAATGGATATATATCTGTAAATTTGAAATATTTTAGTGCTTATTATTCACCCATAATATAAGGGGTAACATTACAACAGTACCTACAATATATGTACCTATGTAGAAAATAAACTAAATTTTAAAAACTACCCATTAAACAAGACACCATTCATAGCTCTAAAAATAAATGCCCCTCTTGAAATGCATTTACTGCTTTTGTATACTACCTCCCCCAAAATCGCTATCTTAATTTACTATCATTCATCAAAATATTGTCATTTTTTTATACCACTAAGGTGGCAAACAACTTTACGGTTATTGTAGTTTATAGACGCTTGTAACACCACATAGTTGGGTTGGCAGTACAAGGGTCAAAGTCCCCATCATCCCTTACATCCCTTAGTAACCCCACATACTTGTATCCCTTAACATAATAGTTGTATGTATCTCTTAACATCGTACTATCTAGTGCTATCCCCTTATATTATTACCCTTATAATATAGAAGTTCCTCTTTATAGGGTCACACTTCAAAATGTTTCTCACCCTAACCTACAGCGATTGGGACAACATTGGGATAAGGGACAACCTTACTATCGATGTGTTTTTAACCGTTCGAAAAATTGAATTTGACACTTGTTTTATCGGAATCCGAAGTTTCAGAGAACTTTCGAACGGCTCGTAACTTCGTTGACGGAGATAGGGAGTAGACCCACTGATACGACCAGGTGCGAAGTAGACCGTGCCTGTATTGAATTTAAGAGACCTATTTTTAGATTAGAGGCAGGTTTGAATATGGTTCTTGTTTCCTAAATGTTTTATTGTAAGAATTTACATAGGAAGATCGATAAGATCGATTTACTTGATCGATTAAAATTCAACTTTTACTGAGTCAAAGGAAATACCACTAGCAATCTATTATTTTTTTAAATTAAATAATTGAATAAACTGGTCACAAGTGAATAATATTACCGTTTTTATACGTGTAATCAAATTTTTTTTTAAGTGTACGGGGGCAAACGAGCAGATTATAAGCGATTTCCGCCGCCCATGGACACCCGCAACACCAGAGGAGTCACAAGCGCGTTGCCGGCCTTTAAAAGGGAGTACGCTCTTTTCTATATGATAGGTCATATTGGTCCGGAAATACTGCAGGCGACAGTTAATTCACAGTTTAGTTGTGCGAGGCAGAAAATTACTGGCGAATAACAAATAAAAAAAAATGTTTATAAGATAAAACGTTGAAAGGTTTCAAAGTGTTGACATTTACTTATTTTCTACCAGTGTTCGAAAACTAAAACAATTTTTAGTTAAACAACTTTTCAACGAACATTAGCTACTTACAAGTGCTTTACACTTATTTTGTCATTTAGTCTATTTGAACTATTCTTCTTTGGTTTGCCTTTGTCTACCTGACATTGTTACTTGTTATATAATGCGATATTAAGCAATTTTTTACTTAATATATATAAATAGATAGATAATTAATAATTATTAGATGTAAGTTTTCTAAAGTAATACCTCAAATAAAATAACTTCTTTGTTGAAAAGAACTGCTGTGAGAGAAAGGTTCTATAGAAGGTGTAATGATATTCATATTTATATTATTATTATATTATATTATAAAATATATATTATATTATTCACTGGTAGACACAACGTAATATTTGCTAATATTACGTTGATTATATATTTGCTATAATTGTTATTTTAAAATATTTTGTATACCTAATGAAGACAGTTCAGGCGGAAAATATATTTTTCAACACATTTGCTCATAAAATGGCTCTAATTTCACCGCAATTAGGCACGTAGGTAATGACACCTGTTATCAAACTGTGACTTTTTCATTGCTATTATTCATAGGGTATTTTTTATTTTTATTTTATTAGTAGAGTTGCTTTGTTCTTAAAAAAGTTTCGATACAAAAAAGATCGTGTTCAATAATTATTACACATAAATTAATGTACCTATTGCTTACTCATTTCATGCAACTTCGTATTTAAATAGATAATATTTCAACTTGTAGTTACGTTTTTAATAAATAAAATTTTCACTCAAATTTAACTTTTGTTTTCTCTGTAATAAAGAAAACTTTGGATTCCCAATTTTGCATGTGGCTAAAACGCTATCCGTGAAAAGCAAAAAAAAAAGAAACCTCATTCTTTTAGCATATGCCGATCACCATTATTTAGGAAAACAGCTGAATAATTTTTCCCGCCATTGCGAAAAATTTTCTTCACAAGTGTGTTGAAAAACGTCGTATGATACACGTGTGTATTGATGATTACCGTCCTCGGCTCTCTTAAAACCCTCACCTAACGGCTCGGGTTTCAATGGCGCCTCAGCGGTAATCACCAACATTAAACACTTGTACCATAATGTACTAATTTATAATATTATTATTTTGTTTTATTACTATTTAGAGATTTAAGTGCTCGTGGCTGTTACAACTACGCTAAACTACCGATCCGTAAGTCGCGGTCAGTCTGTGGATGGGTGAGCATTCTTAACTCATCGAGACCCCTCAGTGCCTCGAAGAGCACTTAAACCAATCGATTCCGGTAGTCATACGAATACCTATGACAATCGTTAGTGGTAGTCAGACGCCCAACAAGCCTGACAACCAGTCTATCTACAGGATATCGATATTACCCTGAAATTGGGTACCTACCTACTTGACAGCATACAAAAAACTATCGCCCAGTAACAAATTTAAAATATAAAAACTTCGTAGACTAGGTACGTCCCGTATCCCTACCACACTTATGTACTTAGTTATGAAACGTGTCACACAACCGGTTATTGATTTTAATCATTTAGGTTGCAGAGAGCGAGGAGCTGGGAGCGGGAAGAGGGGAGCGGAGGGCGGGCAGCAGTGAGCGAGGAGTGGGCAGCGCGGGGCGGGGCGGGCCTAATGCTGCAGAGCAATGCATACGTATACTTTGTCGTTATTCCCCGCTCCCCTCTTACGTCCCAAGCGAGAAGATTTTAAAGATAATTAAGTAAAAATATCGCTTTCCCTGTTACCCATCAATACTAACAGCTATGACAATCGTTAGTGGTAATGGGAAGCCCACAAAGACTGACAACCAGTCTATCCTCAAGATATCGGTGTTGGCCAAAAGTTCGGTTGCTGAGGTCTGATGGCAGTCGCTTCGTGTAAAATACTGATATTCAGCCGCATTTAAACAGTTGGGAGACAGGCTCGGAGGATTATGTGTCAATTGACATAAACAACACTGTCTATAATAGCGTGGGTGCACCGCGGGCGAGGCCTATAAGTACTGATTTCATACAACCGCCATTTTGAGTGACTCTATTTTTAGATTTTACCCACAATTTTAATGTTTATTTGTTATATAATATTTCTTGGATAAAGTTTTAGCCTTTTAGAAACAGTATATACTTTAATTAGTTATTTTCCACGATATTAGTCAGTTAAAAATCCTTTTTAACAAAGGTTTAGATCTAGTTAGGTATAGTTTAACACAGTTATCTTAATTGATAGGTAAAATTTAAAAACAAGGTAATGCCTATTTAAGATAAAATCTCTTTAAGATTTTTTAAGACTGATCGTTATTATTTTACACGTTTATGTACAATAGAACCAGTATGTTAATATATGTTCGTACCTGAATCTGAATTTAAATTTGATTTCTCCAAACACAGTTTCCAAACCACTGAACAACTTGCGCCTCCAATTTTCTTCTTCGTTACACTCAAAAATATTAAACTGGTCCGTGCTCAAGTCAAAATGTAGTATTGCAATGGCTACCGGCCACGCTTAGCACTCTATAACGTTACATTATGACCGCCATCTTGTCTGGCCATGCCCTACCACCAATTTAACAACAAAGCTCACAACGCTCGCTATCGCTTCGAAATCGGTAGCACATTCAAATGAAATTTTATTTGCTACAAATGTGGTACAATACACTTGCGAGCTCATAATAAAGCATTGACTCGGTTTTCCTTATTAATTTCTGTGTAGCGCGGTGAAGAGACGTGGCTCTTCCTTTCGACTTTCAAAGTTATAATAAACCCACGTGGCTATTGCCACATTTGTATAGCGCATGCGTGCTAGGCACATGTCTGCCATTTTGATTAACAATCTCTTCAGATTAAAAAAATGCTATAAAATAGTTTAAAAACATATTCACAGGTAATAGTCACACCCAGTATACCCGGCCCATTTTATTATAAGGTTTAATTTTATGAAAAATATTCCACTAACTTTTAAAATCAATGCACTGGACACCCTATAGAAAATTTATTATAGTAGGGTAACGCTGTCTGCGTTACCCTACTATAATAAATTAGAATAGCAAAAATAGAATAGCTTCGACGACCACGCCCGACATCCCCACTTAATTATGAATTGTCAAATGAGTGGGTGGTGGCACCGATTATTGATTTTTCGGTCCGCCATTTTGTTAACCACGTTAGAACGTAGATTAGATAGGGTGTGGTCTCGTGCTACGGTTAAAAAAAAAATAACTGACCTTCGAGACAGCTTTTTGGTGGTCGCCAATCACTCGTGAACTTCCGGAGACATCGCCCACATGAAAAGATAAAATAGAATGATTAACATTAATTTTACACAACAGCTTAACATTACAAAACAAGATAAAAAATACCGTACCTTTAATAATCAGCAAACATTACTATCGACGCACATCACAAAACAATTATTTTAATATAATTTTGACATTACTACATAGAAGACAAAAAAAACAATTTAAATAATTTATTGCATCGTAAACTGCACGACGTCTTCTCTGGGCCGGAACTGCTACCCAACTAAAATGATCGTTAGAGTGGGCGTAGCTGCAAAACCGTTGCATTATAAAGGGACGTATATTAAATACAAATATTCATAGCAAAATGCAACCTTATGCTTAAGAATTTATGGACCAAAGTGTCAATTAAAGCTCCCAGTTAGACGCCACTAAATCGTTACCAAAGCAGCACTAGGAAATTGCATATCAAAACTTAATAAGGTTGCGACTTCGGTCATAAGCTGAGAGGTAGCTGAAGCGGGCTTTTTTTTAATGCATGAATGTAACTATCATCAATTATCATCGTAAAATCATCAAAATAATTCAAATAAATTAACGCAAAAGACTCATAGTGATGAAGGATGGAAGGAATATCTTCGTGTTTCTATACGATTTGATGGCGTAACCTTTTTGTAAGTTTAATATTTTGTAGTGGTAGCATTACTGGTTTTTTTTTGTTAGCTTGGTTTGTAACGATTGTAGGTAGGTATTCCTCTTATATCTTTAATAATAAGGTCATATATTATATTTTTTTCTGTCTTCTATGTGTTACTTTAGTTCTTTAAAGAGTAACTATTGCTTTTTTTGCTGCTTTTACTGTCTTTTTGTACACCTTCGGATAGTTTATTCATACTACCTACGTATAGTAAGTATTTCGGAGTATCAGTATAATAAAAATTGGTAGGTAGATATAATAGACTTTCTTATTGTATTTTCTATGCTAAGATTTTAAAGTTATTTAGCAAAGGAAAATTTCGACCGCGGGCAGGATTCGAACCTGGCGGTGTCTTAGGTATTGGTCATAGCGTCTGGTATACCTAACCAAAAGACGCAGGTTATAATAGACTTTGGAGGTCGAATTTCATTTACCTACAACATATTTTCCCAGTCTTATAGATTTAGTAGGTTTAGGGCAGTCCCTAAACCGACCCGTGCCCAGCAGTGGGACAGTATATGGGTTGAAAAAGGACAGATTTGATTGATTGAAATTGTTGAGTTGGAGAATGGGTTTCCTTGATGTAAGACGGGCGATTTCTATAGTGAGCTTTCGATATTGTATTGTTGATATTTTATCTGGGATACCATTTTCAATGTGTTCTATTTTGGGATAGGTTGTCGTGTTTTATTTTGCAAAGTTTTTAATAAGTAGTAGGTTTGTCGTTATTTCGTTTTTAATCTCAGAATATTTCCTCGTATGTTGTTCAGATTTGTGTTCTGTTCATTTTGCAAAATCCATTTTATACTTAATTCCCTCTGTTCTTTCCGTTTTCAGCCATATTATTACGGAAATCATTATAACTGTACGTCTATCGGTTTTGTATAGATCCGCTTGCGATTTCGCTCCCGCTTATCAGCAAAACAATAAATGGTGTTCTCTGCAGGCTCACTGCGTCACGTGCAAGCTATTTGTGCAGGTGCGAGTGCGATGAAAAATAGGAGCAGTCTTGTTCCTCGCGGGGGTGAGCGGTGCTGCGCAGACAGCATAAGGTCTTCACTGATTCTGTTACTAATTTGATTTTAAAACTGCACTCCATAAGGTTCACTTTCGGATATCGAAGTTATATTCTATTTATTATCGCATCGAGTGCGGACCCCGAACGTGTATTGTCGTTAGTTTATTGATTTTCACCATACCCCCATACATACCACCTATATCTGCATCAGAACTGAGTCGCCAGTGTTTGTATACGTACGTGTGCTTAAACATAGGAGTGCAAGTTTTTTGTAACATAAGACCGCTGATTTGTGTTTAAAATGCTGGAAAATCACCCTAATGAACCGGTTCACGAACTTAAGCCAGAACCATTTTGTCGCTGCTGGAACGGTGAAAACGAAATGGAGCCGGGTAATCCAGATTGCTCATGTGGTGAAGAACTTAATATTATAAGATGGCGTTGGGAAACACCTGTATTCACACCTGCATGGGTACATTTATACGATAACCAGAAACAAGTAGTGTTCCACCCTTTTTACAGCTCAGGAACTGCTATAGTAAAGGGAAATACCAATATCGAGCACAACAAAGTTTATTACTGGGAAGTAAAGATGCTGACCCAACCGTATGGAACGGACATAATGGTGGGAGTGGGCACACAAGATCCTGCAGAGTTGATTCGCGGTAATACATCATTTCTTGGTGCAAACAAAGGTTCATATGGATTATCGTACACTGGAGCGATATGGCAAAATAAAACAGTAACTGATGATTGTCCTGGATTTTGCAAAGGCACTGTAATCGGCGTTATGGTTAATATGTTTCAAGGCACACTGGAATTTTATCTTAACCGTAAACCTCAAGGAATATCTTTCACCGACTTGCGACGCCACGAAGTATTATTTCCAATATTGAGCTCAACTGCTGCTGAATCATCAATGCGTCTCATTTATGCTTCCTCTTGGAAGCCCTCCCTGATAATTAATGCTGCAAAAATTTTGGGAGCATCCGGCTCTATAAAGCGCTATTTTAAGGAATTGCCTCAAACACTAGTGCATACATTATCAACCGAGTTTTGGATCCCGCTACCTAGTGCTTGTAAACTACAAAAGAACGATTCGGATGCTGTGACCGCCCGACCAATTAGAACAAAAGTGAAGAATCTGAGATGGTAGAATAGGCCTGTAGGTGCCATTGCGGCGCCCGTGATGCACAAATTGCTAAGGGATCTGGTCATTGATAATAATCGGGGGACAGTAAACCCTTTCGTGGCCTTGCGACAAATATGGGCAGGACTTTAAGTTATAAAATAGTGTTCAGAATGAGTGAAAAGTGACACTAAAGAAATCATTGTGTTTTTAAAGACCTGAGAATGTATATGATAAAATGAAAAACTGTGAAAAGTTATAGGTAATTTATATATCTATCATCATCAAAAGATACTGTCCCACTGCTGGGCACGGATCTCTTCTCACAGAATGAGAGGTACTAACTAGGCTATAGTCCACGACGCGTACTATCAAATATTAGGTATTTATTCTATCAAATATCATACAGTAAATATGGCCACATATATGGCATATTTACCGCTCCCGTCGGAAATATGGCCAATTTCAATTTTTTTTCAAACTGTTTAAAATACTATTTATCGTTTAATGTCTTTGTATTTTTTTGCTTCTGTTGTAAAGATAAATAACCACTCTTCATGAATAAGTGATAAAACTTGTTTGTTTTAGCTTTATTATTATTAAAAAAGTATAACAAACCTTATTTTCTAAACTATACCATAATGATATTAGTCTTACATCAAAGTTGCATTTCGCAAAATATCGATTTTGACTTTAGTAAGTTTATACATAATAATATTTATGCTCGTGAGTATACATATACAGTGATATACGTTGCCAACATGCCACATAAGATAGGCAGTACTCTGGTATTGATGAATAAACTGTTAGCATTACTGGAATATTACTTAATAAATTTCTGTGTGTAAAACATTTTCTCGTTTATTTTTAAATTAATTTAGAAAATCTCTTAACGATCTTAGCGCTTGTCAGAATGGAGGTAAGTATAATTAGGTCAGAACAATGATATAACTAAATTGGAAAATTTATTAAGAAAACCACAAATTCGATAACTCAATGTATTGCACTTCATTATTACTATTACTTGTATAATACAATAACCAACATAATTATGTACTATTCGATCACGCACGAGAACAAAAGATTTTGCATTGATAAAAGTAACATAATAATATGTGTGTTACATACACAAAAATATTCTTGTAAGTAACCTTTTCCGAAAGGCGTAAGGGAAGAGCGTAAAGGTAAGAGCGGCGTAAAGAGAGAGAGTATGTAGTAGACGCGTCAGTTGCTGGAGGGCACAGACTGACCTCCGATCACCAGACAATGGCCCAGTAGGCAGTACGCGTGACTCCACGACCGCCTTCAAGTAGGATTTTGATGGCGTCTGGTGGTTTGTACCGGACCACAGCTTGTCAATCTCGTGGTAAATATCACCAATCCCATGGCGAATACCTATTATTACAGCTACGTGTGTCAGCAAGTTCGCTACCAACTTCCTAGCTTATGTAGGACAAATTCAGACTTATCCAGAATCCATACTGTAGATATTGCTTTTTTTTAATATTCTTGGACAATTTTACACAGCACCAAAGTCTTTTTTGTCTAATCCCAAACAAAGCAAAGCTTGTACTATGGGTACTAGACAATGGATATAATACTTAAATATACTTTTTTTTTGTAAATAATACTTATAATACATAAAGTGTTTTTTACATTTTAGCAAGTTAGGTACTTAACTACGTTTGTGTCCTAATAAAGTTAGCTATACAATGTTGTTTATGCTGGGTACAGATAAGCAGAACCATCTTCTGTAAGAAAAATTGTCCTTTTGGTAGCGCTACTGAAGCCAGAGGGTATACTAAAAACAACGCTGTGCTGATATTTTAGATTATATTTACAAAAAAATATTTTGAATTTTGTAAGGAGTTAAAATTATGTATACTATGGTTATTTAGAAAAGGAAAAATACGACCGCGGGCAGGATTCGAACCTGCGTCTTCTGGTTCGGTACACCAGACGCTATGACCACTAAGCCACCGCGATACCTACCCGTCATGTCGAATTTTTCCTTCACATATTGAATTTACGTCTTTATGGTGACGTCAGTAAGGTAAATACTCTAATCATCAAAAATATTAAATATTTCATACTCTCTATCTACACTAGCGCCATTCTAGAACTATTATTTACCAAGTAATTGGATACTATTTCAGCTTGTCATTTTGAGATGTTTTTTCTTACCTTTACCCACGCCATCAGACCTCCGTAACCCAATCTGTGAGCAATACCGAAATCCTGAGGAGAGACTGGCGGTCAGGGTTTCTTGGGCTTTTATCTACTACTAACGTTATCGCAGGTGTTCGTTTGACAATCACACCTTCAAACAACAATCGCGGCTTTACGTGCTCTCGCACTGATTGGTCTCAACATGTTAAGTATGGTCAACCGTCCACAGATTAACTGCGACAAACACAGCTTAACCTTGAAGATCGGTTGACCAGGTTAGTTATTGCCCAAAGCCCAAAAACCTCCTGCCCCGAACCCGTTTTCTGGTATTACTTATCGTTATTATGTTTAATAATAATAATAACATAACATACATACTTCTCACCTTACCTAAGTGACCTCTGCTTTGCCGACAATATGAAGATTTTTTCTTCTATATCGTCGATCAAGGATATGAAGAGTCTTCAAGCTGAAGCATTATTGAACCATTATTATATAAGCCACGGCAGGTCCACTGCTGAACAAAGTACTCCCGCATAGATTTCCACAAAGACCGGGCCCATGTTGTTTGAGATGATTATTGTCAACTAATGAAACCCTCTCTAATGCTCGGTTGATACTTACAATCGTAAACTTCTCTCGAGGTGTGATGTAGCGTGATTTGGGTAATAAGTTCTCTTTGATGCCAACATTGATGAATATGGCCAAGGCATCTAAGTCACTAGGATTAATTATGAGGCTCTCCACGTGTTTTAAGTGACTTCAACCCACTGTCACTTCATACATCGTCTTTTGAACAGCAACTTATTTGTTTTGTCACAATATTTCTCAATCTATCATTCCAAGTTACACCGCACATAGGTAATTCGCAAGAAAGGCATTTCCACGGCATTTATTTTACTTTCAGTTTCTTCTATCATACCTAAATTACCTTACTACTACATTATTAGGTACCCAACTTTCATAATCAGTGTTGCTACCAAAAACGCACTTTGTATTTTAGCATAATTTTTAAATCAGCGCTTAGTTTAGTTCGCAGCTCCTTAGTGAACTAGGTCGTTCTTTTAGTTCATCGGCTCTTGTCTCGAACCAGAGAAAGGCTCGTTCGCTCGATTTGCTGCTGCTTCTACATGTGTTCTTTTGTTTGTTAGAGTAGCTCTTTTCCTGTTAATTTGTACTTCATATTGTGCTCCTACTAATTTAATTTCTGAATGTTTTTTTATATCCATAGTTTAATACAGAGTTACTATTTCAAGTCGGTCTTATCGAACGAACTAATGAACGAAAAAAGAGAGGTATCTGGAAATATTCATTTGTGCTCTTCTAAATATTACTCATCAAAGATCAATTAGTAGACTTTCGAGAGGGTCATTATTTCTTTCATGGATATGGTTATAGTTATTCTAGTTATAATAATTGTTAACAGGTGTTTTTACAGTTATTTGCATTGAATATGGATGACACAATTAAATTTTGGCTTAGGTTACTGGGGTAATGATTATTTTTCAGATTAAATGTACCTACATCATCTTAATATGATGAGTTACACTCAGGATCATCAGATTTTTTTTTTTAAATAGTTATTAAATAAAGTTGTGTGTGTGTGTGTGTGTGTGAACAAAACAAACTATCAATTAAATGCATACGAGTATATTCAATAAAAATGTGGGTAAGTACACATTTTTTATTACAAGTTATATTAAATTAATGGTTTACATTACTACTACACTTTATAGACTTAAGAAATACTGGTTCCACCAAGTATGAAATTTAAAAAAAAACTTCTTTTAAATTTAACATAAAAACATATTGTTTGCAGACACAAAATATTGTTTAGTTAATGTATTTCATAATTATATGAGTAGGTATGACATGATGTAAGGATGTGAATGAAGCGAAAGAAATATAAAAGAATTATAGACATTAACACTGCCAGCCTACTCCCGTGGTAAAGAGACGAGAGTGCATAGATACCTAATGTAAGTATATGTATATTTTAAATATCATTATTATAGTATTATAAAGATAGACAGACATAATATTATATTAAATAGACAGATATTTGATATTGTTACCAATTTGAATAGACAGGACATCACTCAAATTGGTAGAGCTAATACATTGGTAAAACATTGACACATTGTAGGTATGTCAATGATAAATGTTATTACATGGTATGTTATTTTAAACTTAATACTTTTACAAGTCAATAATGTAATACTAAATGATGCTGAAGACCGCTGGCGCTGAGAAAAAACACCAAAACAAAGTTAGAGACAGTGCAGGCTTTAAAATAGTCTTTTGAATACTGTTAGCGTCTGGACAGTCAGTATTCATGCTTATAGATATATGTTACAAAATGAAGCGAATAGTCTGAACTAGTCTTTTGAAGACAGAGTCATGGCAGCTTAACCACAATTTGAGGGTGCTCAACGACACCGTCGTACGATGATACCAGATCAGCAGGAAATTTACGTATGTCATTATAATAATTATATAAAAAACTACTTGAATACATTATTAATCTTCATCTTAAGTATATTGTTTATCTTGTATGAGTTAAGATAAACTTCTGGTTTGCCAGTACCTGCTGTATCTTACTACGTACTTTCGGCTTCATTATCTATAGCTCCCTTTACCTCTAAAGGAAACATTTTACTTATTTATAAAATATTACATCATTAAAAAAAACCATTTTGGCTTATTTTGGTTACATATCTCTGAAAGTGCTATGCACTTTTGTAACTGACCAATTCACAGTTTTTGAAATTCACTAGAATTATTCGTTGGAGTGACATAACAATAAATATATATATATATATCCAAATTATTTCAAATAGGTACATCGATCATTCATGAATCTCGTTTATGCGAGATACAAATACAAATCATTTATTTCACCAAAAAGAAAAAGAAACTAAAGAAAATAAGCCACTTAATGTTACTAATTTTTTGCGCACAAATTAGTTCAAAATAGAAAGAGACATATTTATTTATGCTAACAAGTGATTCTGCTGCGGTCACAGTGAAACTATAGCCGTAAATGATAATAATAATTATAAAAAAAAAACATCTGTGATGCTGATAATGTAATTTGATGAAAGTAAATTAAATTATTAACTAATGACAGATTGACAGAATACATGATTATTTTTTACAAGCTTATGAAGCTTATTTTTTAAGTAAAGCATGTTCTGCCTTACTAATTATAAATTAGATTGATAAGATTATTATTTGTCCTGAATCAGTACAACTGAATGTCTAAAATGATTAAGATATAATTAATTGACTACAAACTCAGTTACAATAATGTAACTTATGTCAGTAGGCCCATACGGAGATAGTGGGATGAGCTGGACTCGTTCATAAAGGACTGGTCCTTAACAGCAACGGACCGAGAGAAGTGGAAGAAGAATGGGGAGGCCTTTACCCTGTAGTGGGACATTACAGGCTTTTAAAAATATTAATTTTAGTATTAATAGACAGAAAATGGATTTCAGAATCAGATGATGTTTCTATTTGAACCTTTATTTGATTCAAGTATGACTGCGTGAGTGTTTGCTTGGTCTTTTCTTTTTATCTGGGGGAGGCTTGGTATCTTCCTCTGTCAGGCTCCCCTGGCTATCTTCGCTTGGCGTGCTATCTTCGCTAGCCACGCTTTCCGGGCGTGGCTTTTTAAGTTGATTTATTTCCTCCTCATCAATATCGCCATTTTCTTGGTCGGAGGAGCTGTCTTCGCTTCCCAAGCTTTCTGAATTAGTCTGCGTTTCTTGACTTTCGTCGCCCATTTCAGCGTTCGGGTCGATTTCTTCTATTTCCAAAGTTATCGGATTATCTTGGTCCGCGAGAATCGCTAAGCCTGACCGCGTTTCTTGAATTATGTCGCCATTTGGTCCGACTGGAACGTAAATTTGTATTTCTATGGTTTCCTGATTATCAAGATTCGCCATTTTGATTGCTGAGTCTGTCTCTCTACTTTTAAAACTTATTCGCTTTTTGGGGCAGTTGGGATAATTTTTTGGCCTTATTCAATTATTCCGCACTTTACGATCGATCAGGATGGGTGGAACTCGTGATATACGTTTATCAAACCTTTCAGGTTCTCCTGTTTTTCTTGAAATTTTTCTTCAGTTGAATTTTCTGACCTTCCAGCCCAACTAAAACCAAAGAAAACACAATATTTAATTAAATGAGTTTTTATTAAGCGCAAGAGGTAAAACTTTAGGTTGTTTTCATGAGCTTCGCATGTCACGTGGCAATCTTTAAGCAATCAAATTATAAATAATATTTCTGAACTCGTAAACACCTAAAGGCTTTCCCATTCCCAGCCTCGTGCTCTATCGAGTTAGCAAAAAGTTTACTCGATAGGCACGTGTCCTATAACGCAAAACGTGTTTCTAACAGAAAAAACATCAGGAAAAGCGAAAATATGAGCGTAGTCCCCAGTAGTAGTTTTATTAGAAGACCTATTCATAAATACCTTACATGATGAAGTATATGAGAAAACAAACAACATAACATAGCCCTACAACACATCTGTGACAGTCATGAACACGGCCAACTGGATCAAAGCATATTTATTCAATCCTCGACCTCATCTTCAACCTTTAATGCCAACGCAGATCGGGACGACATGGCAAGGAATTTAAATGTTTAAAATGATGCAGTGGAGTCAAAAAATCCCTTTCGATCCCACTGCATTATTTTAAAGCATAGCAATTTATGTCGTATTGCTATATCCATACATTTGAATGTCTATTGGTCAGAATTTAAATCCCTTACCATGCCGTCCCGGTCTGCGTAGGCCTTTAAACGCTGGCTGCGTTTCATTCTCATAACCTTATCCCACTTTGTTGGTTGGATTCCAGTCAAAGCAGCTAGGCGGCTGAATATACTGATTGGCTGGAGTGATATTTGAGTAAAATTACTGAATTTTAACCTACGTAAGGTATTTTAAATTTTACTCGAAGCGGCTGCAATTAGATATCCCTCCGCAATTCAATTTCTTAGCAATACCAATATAAAAAATGTAAAATTGACATTTAATTAATAAATAAATACTAACGGAAGACTGGTTGTTAAGCTTTTCGCCTTTCGACTACCACTAACCATGGCTATAGATGTTCATATAAAACCAACAACTTTACGTGCTCTCCGAGGCGTGAGTGGTCCATGTGCTAAGAAAAGTCACCCAACCCAGTTTGACATTCAAACTAACCGCGGCAATCGCAGCTTAACCTTACGCTCCCTATTCGTTGGCTTAAACTTCCACTGACTAATTTATGTTAAACCCGACTTCCATAAAAAAATCTAAAATTCATACAAATATTACTATATCTGAAAAAGCTGTGATAGCCTAGTGATATGACCATTGGATTGCCAAGTCAAAGGTCTCGAGCTCTAATCCAAGGCACGCACCTCTGACTTTTCGAATTCATGTGCGTATTAATAATTAATTATCACTCGCTTAAACGGTGAAGGAAAACATAGTGAGGAAACCTGCATGCGTTAGAGATTTTACTCGAGGGTGTGTGAAATCTGCCAACCCGCAGTAGGACAGCGTGGTAGACTATAGCCTCATCCCTCTCAATCTGAGAGAAGACCCGTGCCCAGCAGTGGGACAGTATATGGGTTGATGATGATGATAAGTATTAGATACTCATTCACCATTATTCTCTAACCCCAACCATGTTGGGGTCAGCTTCCAGTATGACCAGACGTGGCTGAATGTCAGTACTTTACATGATAGTCTGATGGCAGTCACCAAACCCTCGTAACCCAATTTCTGGGCAATAGTACCGATATCCTGAGTACTTTTGGACTAGTTGTCAGGCTTTTTGGGCTTCTTACTAGAACTAACAATTGTCATTGTTTATTTATTTTATTTATTTGTTTTGGAAAACCAACAGCTATACAAAAAAATAATAATAATTAGGTTAGAAAACATTAAGCCAATTATAGGTTTTCACGGATAGTTATAGAAAAACACTTACAGCTATTCGGGCAATCTTATAAAATTAAACTTAACTAATACATTAATAACGCATCGTTCGACATTGAACTAACTGTAAAGTAAGTTGTGTCGGTTGAAAAGCAAAAGCTTGCATTTCAATAGGTGTTACTGACGTCACCATAAAGACGTAAATTCAGTAAGTGAAGGAAAAATTCGACATGACGGGTAGGTATCGCGGTGGCTTAGTGGTCATAGCGTCTGGTGTACCTAACCAGAAGACGCAGGTTCGAATTCTGCCCGCGGTCGAATTTTTCCTTTTCTAAATAACTTCTAAAAATCTTAGCATGGAAAAGTTGTTAGCTATATTTAAAGAAATCAAGGTTCAGTTGTCTGCGAGCTACGGCACTACTGGTATTGAATGGATCGAAAGAGTACTCTTTGCATAATTTATTCGTAATACAACCGGGACCGATTGCTATACGTGTTCTCCGAGGTACGGAGTGGTTTCGATGTTGTTATAAATGATCACCCGTCCACAGACTGACCTGAGTTTATACAAAAGGGTTGAAACGCAATAAACATCAAGACATACAGACCAGCGAGGTGTATCTATAAAAATAGCTAGTAAGCGATTCGCTGGATCAATAAAGGGGTCCTGTCCAGTGATCAGTGGGGTAGTTCAAGGTCGATTCAATGACCAGTCCCTAAGTAAAAAGATAAAATTTAACGATTTGAATTAAAGGTACTATTTTAATCAGATAATTATGTATATTATTTGAAATGATCCTACTGAGCTTAGCTTTTTGAAAAAATAAGAATTGCATTAAACCCTAATGCAACGGTAATAGGAATGGATCTAGAATTCCCCACTTATCGCCGGCCGAGCGAAATAGATGGTACAAAGAAAGTTATGTATGCCTTCTTCGGTCTTGTTGTACTAAAAAAATACCACCGAAAAACATCCTCTTCCTACGGCAGTCAGAGATTCGGATAAGGAATTTAGTAGTTTTAATTATTTCGGGCACACGTCACCAAGACTAAGAGAACTCAGCGTAGGCTGTATATCAACCCAATACAGGTGGACTATAGCATACCAACATTATAATAATTATAATTATGTATGTAAGCCCGGTGCCACACAGTCTTGCAGCTTTGGTGGTAAGATCTAATAATGTGCCTAGCTACCAACCTAATAACCTAACTAATATTATAAGTAGTGATGTTAATAATCGATCGAAACAGGTAAAATTATCTTAATTTATTAAAGGTATTTCTAATTAATAATCATGAATGAAGCTAAAGATTGATTTACCTTTGCTTCCTGTCATCTCAATGCTGTGATAGTGATGTTGATCGATGTTGATTATCAACATCACTAATTATAAACCCAATGTCAATCTATCCATATACCTACTGTACTACTGCTAGGCACACTGGCCTAATGCGGGTTGGCAGACTTCACACGCCGTCGAGAAAAATCTCTAAGATATGTAGGTTTCCTCACGATGTTTTCCTTCACCGTTCAAGCGAGTGATTATTATTAATTATTAATACGCACATGAATTCAAAGTCAGAGTTGCGTGTCTTAGATTCGAACTAGAGTTGTCTGTACTGTGATTTTATGGGACATACCCCTGAGTGCAACCATCTACTACATAATTAAACAAAGCTACTTAAAAGGTATTTAATTGGAAAGTATAATCAACGACTGAATCCTTCTGAGGGGCTCGTGGCGTGATAACTACGCTGATCAGTCGGTCACTGCAAGGTCAAGCTGCGCTAGCCACAGTCAGTGTACGGATGGGCAACCAATCTTAACCATGCCTCGGAGAGCACATAAAGTCGCCGGTCCCGTCCGTCATGCGAACACCTATGACAATCGTTAGTAGTAGAAGCACAAAAAGCCTGACAATTATGTTATTTAATATGGCAATGTTTATATAAGTGATTTAGGTTGGCTGTACTGAACGCATAGAATGAATGTGTTATTTTGAAAGTTGGTACTTTTGTTTTTTAAAACCTCTTGTACGGTTGCTCTCAAAATGTAAAGTGTGCAGTATCTGATTAATATTTGAGACTTGCGTTTACTGTAAATTATCTGCATTTTATTTCAAAAACAACATCAAATTAGTTTATCTTCAGGATATCTGTATTTTCCAGAAATTGTTGCGGAGGTCTCATGGCAGTTTCTTCGTGTAAAGTACTGATATTCAGCCGCTTCTGGTAAGATTGGAAGCCAACCCCAACATAGTTTAGAAAAGGCTCGGAGGATAATACTAATTAATGACTGTTTCATTATTAATCAGCGCGAGTAAGGGGTTCAATTCAGGTAGAGCAAAGTAAAACTAGGTTTTTCTAAAGTTTTGATTTGTACCCGGTATTGGGTCAGTCCCTATTACATGGGACCTAAACATACCGATGAACCCTTCGAAAAACAGACGTGATGGTATGTTTACTTTTTAAATTGGTGACTTTTGGCACACAGTGAGCTAAAAACTCTTGTGATCAGACATTTTATAGGAAAGTAAACACGTGACGCGTCTGCTCGCGTCGCATCACTTTGAACTCTGGAGGAATACTCCCGGGTGGCCATAAATAGAAAAACGACCTTATAATTTAGTAATTTTAGGTACTTTTTTACCTAATTACTAAATCTTTATAAATTAAAAAAGGAAATTAAGTAGCCGTCGTATTGACTAAAATAACAACAAACAGCCAAAACTATTACAGCAACTCAGAATTCGACAATTCGCAGCTTACGAATACACACGAATTTACATTACGAATACTTAATATACACAATACACATCCACTAAGACAGGATTTAAGGAAAATATTAACTAATTTAGAAAAAGTTAATAGTTTCGCAGAACAATAGTGTGGAATATAAATAGGCTTAATGCTTACTGGACATTCATAATTCAAATAGCTGTAAGTACAGGTACTCTAGTTGGAAATCTTATAGTGTTACCTAAAGAGTTTTTAAAAGATTTTTTTTTTCAGTAGGTGCCTAATCAAAATATTATTTTACCTTTAGACACTTCTAACTCTGACAGTAAAGTTTTGGCGGGCGTTGTTGTTATTTATATGTCACTCACAAACAATGTCCAGATTTGTGTAGCAAAACATAAATCAATAGATAATTAATATGAACTGATATAAATATTATTTTGCTGTCTGTCGGTGAGAACACATAGACTTTCCACCACATGTTAAACCATTGAATAAGAATATCAATACACCCACATCAAATAAAATAAGGCGTCTCTCTGACCAAATATTCAAACAATAATCCACAAAAAAATTATTCCCCAAGTTTTCCTACTCACAAAACAATAATAATAATAAATTCCGTCTAGGACAAGCGTTATATTATAGCCTCATCGGTCCACCAAACTCACATCCATAATTTTAATCATCCCAGTAATTTTAATTTCCATATTTTACGATACTACTACTACACCCGGGATTCTCCATGGCTGTACTTCTATAGTACCCGTGGCTGTACTTCTATAGAACAGTTGTGGAGTCTCCCGGGGTTGGTGCTTCATCCCATATTCAGATAAAGCTCTCCAAAAAGCCTCTACGCGCTGGACCTGTGTCCCCGCGCAAGCCTGCCAAAGGAACGAATGTCTTCTTCACCGGAGACATGCCGTGATATCCGAAGTGGAGATACAAATAATATTAATGTTTTTACAAAAGAACAATATAAATAATTATATACACAGATTAGAAACAAAAAGCCGCGCAGCCGATATTAGGCAAGCAATAATATAAGCAGTAGGTACCTTACCACGAGTTTGGCCGTTTTGAGGGTTGGATATTTTTTGCACAGCACAGACCTCCTGTTTCGTTACGATCACACACTCCAAGGGAAACGCTATTTTAAACCTCTTTCGCGGTTGTACTTAGTATAATTTAATAGAAAAAACAATACAAAATGTTAATACGTGTTCCTTGAAGAAGCTTCTAAAATTTTCTGTGAGCACGTTTCAACCATTTCACCATGGAGGTGAAATTGTTTACTATACAAACATTTGCTTCTACATTGATATTTAAAATCGATAAACTGACATTTTGTCTCTGTCTAACTAACATCGTAATGGTTATGGAAAACGAAATGGCACGATGTTTACTTTTACTGATGTTGGCAACACTTCATTGTGGCGAGGGTGTACATATAGACCTGTATCTCTGTTGTGGCTCACAAAGTACATTGAAATTTAATTTCTGTTTGCTTACATTGGAAATTATTAATGAAAGTAACATTCAAATTGATGATCATATTAGAAAGAAATATGTTCTATGCCTTCTAAGTGCATTGTGTGTTACTTAAAACAAAAATCGTCCGAGTTTGTTTACACCGGTAAGTACCTAACCTAACATTTAGATTTCAAACGTCAGTCTTAAATTACGAGAAATGAGTGTAGTCAATATAATAATAATTAATCCGTGCATGATTTAGTTTAATCGCGTATTTTGGAGTTTTTTTTTATCATTGTGAGCTCAAAGTTGCCATCTTTCACCACTAGATGTTATCGCCATCTAGCTGTGAAAGATTGCAACTTTCGGCTCACTCACAGCGCCGCTTATGCGCCAACGGAGGAGTAGAGCGGTGGGTGTAAGCAGACAGAACCAAATAACGAATATGTAGGAAAGATATACAAAATATGCACAGTTTTTAACTATCTGGTGGCTTTGATATTTTTTTTATAATGAATAGTGTGGCGAGTTGTTGAGCTCCCTCTAATATGATCGAGCTACACAATGACTGATGAATACATGCCGTTGTTTGGGTTTACTCAAAGCCGCTGTGGCTCTTTCTTCAAAAGGCCATTTCAGACATTGCCCTGCATTGACACTTACACATCTGATAAAATTATGTCTGGACATTAAAAGAAACCATGATTCTCCGAGTTTGTTTCGGTATTTCTTCTCAGAGATCGTCAGTCTGGAAATACCGGCGCTATCAACCATTAAAAATGAAAAAGTCTTTAAAAGATCTATTTACAGAAACAAATTTCATTTCATAGTTTCGCTAAAACTCATTGTTTGTCATTGAGCACATAAAAGATTTTCTTTTTGTTTTTATCTGAGCTGTTCGACGTTATCCCGTACATAATCTGTACACAATCTGTGAAGAGAATCTTAAATGCCAATGATTACAAATGTAGGTACTTTTACAAAGATTTTTATTATTCAAAGCAACCGTTCTGCTCTTAATGAACGTTGGCCACAACTTGCCATATCAAAACATACCTTAATCTTTTCAATCGCTCAGAGTAGTCGTGCTGAATAACAATTCCTACTCGTAATACGGATTTACATTTCAATGAAATAATGACGAGGAGGGTCTTTACACAGCGGGTATAACCTTGAGTTATGCTCATTGATCCCTGGGTCATACCAAAATTACTTTAAATGAAACTGTGGGATTTCTTGGGGCCTTGACAACATGTAATCGACCGTTCGAATAGAAAAAATGTTTATTTAGGTAAATGCAAATGCTACTGTTAATCGGAAAATCCTTACGGGTTGTCTACTACAAATTCAGTCCAATTCAAATTCAGTGGTGGACCTAAGGTCTCTGCTGGTTATTTTGAGGATATACTCCAAGGTGTAAGTTAATAAACTAAAAAGTTCAGCTTCCAATTTAAACCCAAGATAAAACAATTTGATCAACTTGAATTTTTTTGGACATACTAGTTTTTGGCATAGTCTGATTCACCCTATTATTATTGCCTTCCCCTGAACTTCCCTAAAGAGTGTTGCTCTATTGAAAATAATTTCTTTTCTTTTGTGTTAACCCCAAAGATAAGCGTCCCTTTGTTATATCGACCCGCGTGGTACTTACGCGTATAAATGCTGCACCCAGCTGTCGTTGACTACGCTCTTCTTTCGTAACTTGAGTGAGAGCCATGTATTTCGTTGTGGCAAAGGATCAGTTCTTTTCATTCAGATCAGTTTCAACACCTCTAGACACGAGTATCTTATCTTTGTCTTAGGACTGGTGCTCACAGTGCTTTTGATATTTGCGTAACGTGTAGGTACCCTCTAGTATATCCGCCATCATCTCAAGTTTACCTCCACGTTCACATGAGAAAAGGCTCGATTATTTCTCTTTGTCCGAAAATACCACTGCCACTTTTAAAACATTTACTCACCTTCAATAAACATACTCATATTTTGAATTTTGTTTCAGACGCGCAGTCAACCACAGGCAAGGTTTATGTTGGTACACCGACCCGTCAAGATGGCTTATGCAAATGTAAGTATATACCTATAGTAATCATTTATAGCCAACAAGTCCCGCGTTCTCTACATTACTCCATTTGAGACGGTTAACTTATTGAGCGTCTGTTTGTACTTTTAAACATCAGCTACAATTGATACTTATTATATTGTTGCCAAACATTCCAGAAAAATATCTATGTACCGCCACAATGCGCCTATGTTTAGTAAGGTATGCTCTGCGACTTTTTTCAATATTTAAAACTGCACAATATACTTACTGCTTATCGAATGATAAGCATAATGATACTGTCAATGCGAGTTTTAAGTCCTGTGTTACACAAAACCGTTGCGATTTAAGTACTGAATATCAATTTTATTATCATTAGCTTTTGAATACATTTTTTGATTAGCTTTAAAATAATTTGTCACTATAGCGAAATGATAGGTACAGAGGCCAGTACATCAAGCTACCCCAATCTATCAAATTTCTTTGATAGATTTTCAACTTTAATACAAAACAATAACATTAATATGCATTTGGGAAAAAATTAAAGTTTTGGATAGCTTGACCTGCTGGCCTCTGTACTTTTGATGTAAATTACAAAATAATTATAATCCACACTTATTTTTATAAAAAAAAAATAATACATTCATCATCATCACTACATAGTATAAAACAAAGTCGCTTTCTCTGTCCCTATATCCCTATGTATGCTTAAATCTTTAAAACTACGCAACGGATTTTGATGCGGTTTTTTTTAATAGATAGAGTGATTCAAGAGGAAGGTTTATATGTATAATACATGTATTATACATATAAACTAGCACTCGCTAGTAATGAATATTTTACAACAGACTAAATCATGCAAAGACGAATAAATAATTGCATCTTTAAGATATTCAAATTGTTTCGTTTTTATTTCAGAATATACGTAAAAAGATCACGACCTCTGCTGGATTGAAGAGTCTTATCTGACAGACGTAAATTAGTGAGTATTATATTAATTTATTTAAGATTCTGTTTTGTGCATCAGTCTGAAATAATATATACTCGTATAGCGCGTAATACCAATAACCAGTATACTGGTACTAAATAACATTATTTATTATCTTTTTGTCTCCATTTTCATAATGTTATTTAGTTGATGTTATGTTGACAGTGTGGGGACTTTCACCCTTATATCGTCATATCGACAAATAAAAAATAAATCCAACTATTCTTCTTTCGATTTACAAGGTCGGCAACGCGCATGTAATGCCCCTGCTGTCAAGTGTCAAGTGTCCTGCTTACCATCAGGTGGGCCGTATGCTAAAATTGATACGGTCACTATAAAATGTAGGACCGAGAGCTTGCTTTGACCTTTGACCTTTTAACGAAAAGTTGTGTTAGAGAACACAACTTTTCAAGCGACAAATTCTAATATCTAATAATAGGTTAAAAAAACACTAAACATATTTTTGTATATTTATTTTGAACAAAAAAAAAAGTTGTATTTATGACGTTCCATGCCGTCGTTGGCATCGTGAGCAGGTTTTAATTTGACGTCTATACACATCCGTGGCGGTTAAAAATGCCAAATCTCGCAATGCAGTTTGCGAGATTTGCCTTTTTTGTACATGCTGAGTGTTTAGTTGGTACGGGCGTGTGACTAATCTGATAAACTATTATGAATTTTGGTGTAGACTTATATTGGATCTTAGAGAGAAAACTGCCGCCATCAAGTAGTGGTATTATATTTCATTTAAATACAAACAATAACACCCTCATCTTATCCATTTTCAGCAAGACGAGCGCTGTGCAGGTCGGTTTCTAATTCGGACATTCTGCTTCAAGCATACCGAGAGCAGCGTCGCGCCAGAATAGTTGATAGCAGAGTGATCTGCTGTCTTCGAGCAAGGACTAATATGGTAAAGGAAGATGGTAGACTAGATAGTAGATAACTACTTGGGGTTCGCCATTGATAAACGACTCGCATGGAACGCACACATAGATACCATGTAATAGACTGAGATTGATCCCAGGGAAATCTTATACCATAAAGTCAGCAGTTAAGAGACTACCATTGTAGGAATTGTACTATGCCTTAGCGGATTAGCTGATAATTACCGGTAATTCTATGGCAATACCTACATAGTGTAGGTATGGGCATAGAATTATCTTAATAATTATGTAGAAAATACAAATAATACAAATACAACTTACAAAGTAATTATTGAGCAAAATACGACAAAAAGGACATCATCATCATCTACACATCTCACAGAATGAGTGGGATTAGGCTATAGTCCACCACGCTAGCCTAGTATGGGTTTGCAGATTTCACACACGCCGTCGAGAAAATCGCTAAGGCATGCAGGTTTCCTCACGATATTTTTCCTTCACAGTTTAAGCGAGTAATAATTAATTATTAATACGCACATGATTTCGAAAAGGTAAAGGTGCGTGGCTTGAAGTCCAATGGTCAAACCGCGAATGTCAGTTTAATTCTAGAACAGTATAAAATAGAACGAGAGCATTTAAACTACCTAACCCGGAGGTCTAGAGAAATAATATGTCATATGTACCAAAGCCTTTGTTCTCTTTATAATAGTACAAGTCATCACTGGTGGCGTGACTCAAACGGAGGCGGTGGCCGGCTGCAAGGCGCGGTGACGGTGGCCGACTGCAAGACGCGGCGCGGGGCGCCTCGGCCTCAAGTCGGAAACTACACACGCGGTCCACCGTGACGTGGAGATTTACGCTGATTATGTTATTAATATAATAACAATATAAGCGAATGAACTCTTTGGTCCCTCAACTCTATGGCGTAGTTGTGGAGTGATCAGCGTCTGCGCCATCTGTTAATGTTTCGGGCCCCGCAAATACATCGTCCGCTACCGAGGAGGTGGCAGGGTTTGCCGGACTCGTACGGTACTAAAAAACGCTTTGTCTATAATAGGCTAGTGAAAAAGTCTGTCTAACGCTGAACCCCTTAAATTAGAAAGACCTTTGAAGGAATGCGTTTGACAAAAACGCTTGCCGCCTACTGGGGGAATAATCTGTTGAATCCCCAATTCAACCGCCCGCAGGCCACATCTCATCCTGTCATGGTCGTGGTGAATTTCACGGATCCCATAGCCTTGAGTGCCGTTTTTAGTCGATAAGAGTCCGACATACCACGCCGCACGGGTGGCGGAGGATCCATGAAGATTTTCCGTACTATAAAAAAAAGGCCTTAGCTCATGGAGGCCGGAGGTCCTCCGGTCTCTACTACGGATAAGAAGAGAGATGGACACTAATTCATTGTAAAATAAGCGGCGAAAAAGTTGGGTTCCTTTTCCGCCGTTTCTTTTACAAGCTCATATTGCTCGCAGTAAGAAGCGGTGGATTCTCACGCGCTCTCGCTCCTAACCATGGATCGAAACAAGGCCGGAAGTGACATATTTCAATGATCTAGTGGTTGTGCCGGGTCTGAGCTTTTATTGATTTGACAATTTATGTTTCAAAACGCATCCACGACACGTGAGGAGACGAATTTTTTTAAAATACATATTTAATTTATTTCTAGTTTTTTATTACTTATGTAGTGTCAATAAGAATGCGTGTGAAACATAATGTTTGTAATCATTTTTCTTTTACAGGCATTGTTAGAATGATTGTATTGGTTAGGGATTTGCAAAGTGATTTACAGTCAATAAAATATCTTACATTGTGTCCTTAAATAACACAAACACAACAAATCAAAAGTAGCCTGTATGTCTGAATTGTTAATAAATAAATGTTAGAAGAAAGAGAGTTGTTTTATTCTTCTTAGGGAACTAATTTCTAATCCTACTACTGCCTCTAGATCGTTGAGCGGACCTGCGGGCTAATGCTGGTCTGAAATAACTGTTGAGATAGTTAACTTAGTACTTGACCTTCACTTGAACAACATTACAGACAAGTAAATTGTATCAAACAAAATAACACTATGAATAAATATTTTGAAGTCATATTTTATTGCGGACTTCGGTAAAGTTATTGTGTGGTAATTTTGTAAATTATAAGATCCTGAAAATAATGCTCCTGTCATATTCTGAAAACCCTGAATATGAAAATAGCGCCATCTTTCTAAGTCATGTTGCAGTTGGCGTACGGCTTATTTTTAGGCTGTACTGGGCTACGTAGTTTTCCGAATCAATAAAGGGGTCGCGCGCAATCTGTGGAGTTACACGTTACTGTTTATGTGATCCTAGTAGAAATACTCTACCAACTGCATGAATTAGCCGTGATACAGTGTTGGCAGCCACGGTGAATGCTACCAACATGATGAACGAATTGTAGAAATTTAGCTTTATTTTTGTCTCTGTCTATAATGTTGGTGCTCTTTTGAAGTTTATTATTATTAGAAGCACCAGATGCTTGAGCAGAAATTTGTAGGGAAATAATTGAAAATATATTTCATAAAACATTTTTAAAGCAGTGTTTATTTTCTTGAAACTAAGGACAAACATTTAACCATAAACAAAATCTCTCTTTCTCATGCCGCAGTTTGCATAGGTCATGCTACTTATGTTTGGGCTCAGCTACGTAGTTTTATACGTATAGGGGTCGCGCGCGATCTGTAGAGTTACTCGTTACTGTATATGTGCTCCTAGTAGAAATACTCTACCAACTGCACGAAGTCGTCACAGCGCTAAAGGCCAAGTTATGAGTAAAATGCTACCAACATGAACGAACCATAGGGTTAAATTTAGTTTTTTAAATATCTTTTGAAGTTTAATAGGTACTATTGGAAACACCAGATGCATATGCAGAAATTTGTGGGGAAATAATTGAAATTTATTTCTAACAATATTTTTAACTGCACGAGTTAGTCGTTACAGCGTTAGAGGCAGCCACGGTAAATGCTAACACCAACATGATGAACGAATTGTAGAGATTTAGCTTTATATTTTTACTCTGCGTATAATACTAGTGCTCTTTTAAGTTTAATATTATTGAAAGCACCAGATGTTTCAGCAGAAATTTGGAGGAAAAGTTTAAAAATATATTTCATGACACATTTTTAAAGCAGCACTTATTTTCTTGAAACTAAGGACAAAACATTTAACCATAAACAAAATCTCTCTGTCTTATGCCGCAGTTGACATCGGACATGTTACTCATGTATCGGTTGGGCTACGTAGTTTTACGTATCAATATATGTAGGTCTATATAGGGGTCGCGCGCGATCTGTGGAGTTACTCGTTACTCTTTATGTGTTCCTAGTAGAAATTCTCTACCAACTGCACGAGTTAGTCGTCACAGCGTTAGAGGCGGCAAAGTTATGATGAGTAAAATGCTACTCTGCCAACATGATGAACGAATTATAGAGATTTAGCTTTTCAAATGTCGTTTGAAGTTTAATGTTATTGGAAGCACCAGATAAATATGCAGAAATTTGTGGGGAAGTAATTGAAATGTATTTATTACAAATATTCTTAAAACGGCGCTTATTTTCTTGAAACCAAAGATAAAACATATAATAACCATAAACAAAATAGATAAACAGTAGCTCCAAATACGCGCTATTTATTTATTTTAGTGCGACTTTTTCGGCAGTAATTAAGCAAATAAATATTAGACGAGGTCTAGTTGAACTTCACTATAACAACACTCGGTGCAGGTCAATGTACCTGATCAAACCATCATCAAATTAGTAACTACGTCGACAATAGCCATTTGCATTAATAATACTTTACCTGACCGATTCGGAAAGCGACTATCCACTTGCATTTTGAACAAAGAACAAAGTCTTCGTAGTCTTGGTGTATAGCTTGACTAAAAAATCCATTCTGAAACAATTTAAATAACAGACTTGATCTCAAACCAGTCTCGTTGTCATTGGGCGAATAAACGTTTTTCTTTATTCATTTCTCTCAGCTGTTCCACAGTCGTCTACACATAATCTGTACACACAATCTGTGCAGAAAATCTTGCACATGTTTGTGATTTACCAACATTATTATTATTATTTAAAGCAACGGTTCTGCTTTCAGTAAATGTTGGCCACAAGTTGCCATATTAAAACCTACTTTACTCCTTTACAATAACGCTAACGCTCAGAAGAGTGGCTCGTGTAGTTTAAAGCTTACTCTATAAACAAGACAAAATGATCAGTTAAGTAAAAAAAAATGGAATAGCGATTGCTTGCTCGTAGTACACAGACTAGCATTTCAATGAAACAATAATTTCTTGAAATAAAACTACTTTTTACGGATTTTATCGCGTATACTGACATTATTAATCCCGACGTTTTGGACCCTTTACAGCGTCCATGGTCACGGGTAGACTGAGGTGGTGAGCGTCTTGATGAAATAATTACTGACAGCTACCCTACATTTTTATTGTTACATAATCAATGATATTTATTACTAATTATTAATTAATACTAGATGGAACCGGCATTTCCTAGCTGACGACCACTGAGAAGAAACGCCGAAACAAACTCAGAGAATCATGGTCTCTTTTAAAACAACAATATTCAATGATCATGCCTTTGTGTTTTAATTATTGGCAATCCGATTCACGCAGAACGAGCTAACAGTATCCTTTGGTCTTGCAATTGTAGACCTGGATTTTGATTTAATAGAATCTATAACAGGATTCCAAGCAGGTGGTAAGACGCAGCCATCTTCTCTATTGAAATTTGGATGTTTTTTAATATCAATAGCCTCACGAATCATCTTTCGCAAGGATTTGTGGTTTATCAAATCTGATATAATGCTGGGCCTTGTCAAGTGTACGTTCACGAACTGCTGACTTCTTGGAACGGCGGTGTTTGACATCAACGATCGGATCTTTTACGCGGGTCCCTATGCTTCTTTTAGTTTGGCCTATACATGAGAGACCGCAATCACAATCAAGCTTACATACACCCGCATCTTGTAGAGGTATATGGCACTTGACAGATGGTAAGAAGTGACTGATCTTCTTCAGCAGCTTGAAGTATGTTTTAATTGAAGCACGCTTCAAGATGTAGTCAATTTTGTCGGTGACTCCTCTAACAGGTGAGCGCTCAACTGTGGCACGTTTCACACGGTTTCTGTAACAAGGTCGCGGTATTCGGAGCTTGTTGTCGTGCAGGACTTGCTTGACATGTTGAAGCTCGGCAGCCAGGTGTTGCTCATCACAGATCCCATGTGCTCTCTGAAACAAAGAAATCTTTGTTTCAAAGTAAAAAGTAAATAATAATTTCTTTTATTCAATACCATGTGAAATAATGACGAAAAGGGTCCTTACAATGGGCAGTGATCACTGGGCCATACAAGATTACTTTAAAACGAAAATGTGGAATTACTTGGGGCCTTGACAACAAGCAATCGACCATTTGAACGTGAACGAAAAGAAATGTAATACATAGTACATTATTGAACGCTTGACTTGTTGAAAGCTTATTTTATTTTTCGTGTGTCCATATGAACTATAGACCCATTTCTTTCTTGACATTTAAACGCAAATGCAACTGCTATTAGCGGAAACATTATTGAGGTATAAATTATAGGAAATCTAAACGTTTCACTGAGGAGCCACCTTTAACATCGTATAAATTTTAACATAACATACCATCACGCTGGTATTCCCCGATGGGTTACGCAGAAATGTACTAAACTAACTGTAGGTACACCCACAGTGCGCCCTTAGGTTTAGGTCCCTTAAGATAGTGGGCGAGCCTATTGTCACTAACCGGGCACAAATCCAAACTCCACCGACGTACGCTCAAGGACACTAGTCGCAGGTATTACCTAAGCGCGGCGAGGTTCTAAGTAATTTTTTTAAGTAATAATACGCAAAAATCTACGACTGGGGCACGCCTGTGCCCCGCGCGTTGAATGGAGTGTTAATGACGGC
The DNA here is from genome assembly GCA_964056405.1 of Acronicta alni. Lineage (NCBI taxonomy): Eukaryota > Metazoa > Arthropoda > Insecta > Lepidoptera > Noctuidae > Acronicta > Acronicta alni. Next base: position 22,700,970 of record OZ043913.1, on the reverse strand, counting down.
AATCTCAAATTAAAATAGATTAGTTTCCAGAAAAAAGGTCGAACTTACATGTGGTGGTAGAATGTAGTTCATAGTCATGATGTCCCACGGTGCAGCCCCCTAAGCCACCCGAGCTAGTAAGTTTATTACAGATGCGAATAACTGTACTTCCAGCTTAAAGCTTCTTTGGCAATCGAGGTCGAAAGAGACAAGGATAGATAGATACAGGAAAGCAACTAAACAAACAAGACTACGACAATTAGCACACAGACAACATCAAAAAGTTATTTACCTACCACCGACTACTTACACTTTACCTGCTCATAGATATATAGATACTTATAGAGATTTAGTTCAAGATAAGTATGTGTTTGAATTCAAGTAAAAACAATAATTATAATTACGTATTACACAAATAGTAAAATTTTCATTAATAGGTATAAAAAATAATAACATTAAAATGTTTAAAATAAGAACGTAAGTTTGTCTGTTTTAAAGTTGTAATGCAATATAATATCACATGTGTAGTAAATAATGTCGAGCGGGTAGACGGGTTTTTTTGCCTTAATAAAACCTACTTTATTCGCTTACAATAACGCTCTCGCTCAGAGTTGTCGTGTAGTTTAAAGCTTATTTATTATAAACAAGACAACTTGACCAGTTTGGTACAAAATAATGACGGAATAGCGATTACTTACTCGTAGTACACAGATTAGCATTTCAATGAAACATAATAATTTCTTTTATTCAATACCATGTGAAATAATGACGAGAAGGGTCCTTACAATGCTACTGCTCAGTGATCACAAGATTACTTTAAAACGAAAATGTGGAATTTCTTGGGGCCTTGACAACAAGCAATCGACCGTTTGAACGAAAAAAATTGTAACACATACTGCTTATTGAACGCTTGATTTGTTGAAAGCTTATTTTATTTCTGGGGTCCTTATGAACTATAGACCCATTTCTTGATATTTAATCGCAGATGCAACTGCTTATTAGCGTAAATATATTTGTAAATTAAAGGAAATCTAAACGTTTCACTGAAGAGCCGTCTTTAACATCGTATTCGTTCGCCCTTAGGTTTATATCCCTTGAGATAGAGGGCGAGCCTATTGCCACTAACCGGGCACAAATCCAAACTCCGAGCTGCTGCTGAGATTTTATAGAAAAACCTAATAACAATTTCCTCCCCCTGGGAATCGAAACCAGGACCGCTAGCGTAGTAGTTACACCGCAAAATCGGATAATTTGCTACTAATATGACGCAGTCTGCGTTAAAATATAAGAATAAAGGAACAGGTGTTCTTACTGAAGACTAGAACACCACCTTGGAAAACGTGAGGCTTGAGGGTTCCCCACTACTTTTCTTTCGCTGTTCAAGCGAGTGATGCCTACGCATATAATTCCAAAGAGTCAGAGAATATTATGCAATTCAGAAAGTTAAATACGTAATATCGACCACTTTTCCTCAAAACTATTTGAATTAAATCAAAATTGCATTTGAAGGGACTTTTAATCCAATTCCATTCTTGATTGGCCAACGTTAATGTGCAAACGTTTGATGACGATGGAATTAAATTCAGTGGTGGACCTCAAACTCCTTCGGTAAAAGATTTTGAGGATATGCTTCAAGGGTTAAGTTAGTAACTAAAACGTTCGGCTTCCAATTTAAACCTAAGTTAAATAATTTAGTCGACTTGAATTTATTTGGACGTATTAGTATTTAGTGTAGTCTGATTCACCCTATTATTAAGCCTTCCCTTGAACAGACAGTGTTGCTCTATTAAAAATGATTTCCTTTGTGTTGACCCTGAAATAAGCGTCCCTTCGTTATATCGATCCGCGTCGTGTTTGCACGTATAAAGGCCGCGCCCGGCAGTCGTTGACTACACTTTTCTTTCGTGACGTGAGTGAGAATAATGTATCTCGTAGTGGCACAGGATCTGTTCTCAACACCTCTGGACACAAGTAAGTGATTTCTCAATGAATTATCATTGTTTTAGGACTGGTGTTCAGTGCTTGGGATATTTATTTAACGTGTGGGCACCCTCTAGTACACACGCCTTCCTCTCAAGTTCACCTCTTCGGTTACCTACATGGGAAAAGCCTCGACTACTTCATTTCCAAATATAACACTACCTTTTCTTAAATATCTATTCACCTTCAAGTAACATAATTATATTTTGAATTTTGTTTCAGACGTGCATTCATCACGGGCAAGGTTTACGGGCGTACACCGACCCGCCAAGATGGCTTATGCAAATGTAAGTTAATATTATATTAATTTTGTAGCAAACAAGTCCCGCGTGTTACCATGTGGGACGGTTAACTTACTGAGCGTATGTGTGTACTTTTGTTTCAAACATGCCACGATTGATTCCTATAGTGTTGGTTTAAATTTTGGCAAATATTCTAGAAAAATATCTTTATATCGCTATAATGCGCCTATACTTACGTAGTTATCTCTCAAGCTCTGCGATTTTTTTCAATATTTAAAACTGTTCAATTTACTGCTTCTCGAAGTAGGTATAATAACTGTACGCGAATTTTAAGTCTAGTGTGACCCAAAACCATTGCGATTTGATATCAATGATAAAATCATCAGCTTTTGTATACATAAATAGTGCCTATAACTCACTTTAAAATAATTTTTCAATAAAGCGAAATGTTAGGTACTTCTTCATGATGAATTACATAATTGAAATAATCTATACTTATTCACAAATAATTTGTGCGAATACAATAATTAAATATGAATATTTGACAACAGAGTACATTTTCCAAAGACGAATAAATAATGGCTTCTTTAAAATATTCAAATTGTTACGTTTTCATTTCAGAAGATACATAAAAAGAGCGCGATCTCTGCTGTATTGAAGAGTTTCAACAAGGCGCTTATATACGCAAAGTGAGTATTATATTCTTATATTAAGGATTTTGTTTTTTGCGAGTCAGATCGAAATAATATTATACTCGTATGTACCAATAGCGCGTAATCTAAATGACCAGTATCAGTATATGACCAAATTATTTATTATCTATTTGTCTCCATTTGGTAATGTTATATATTGTCACACGAGTTGCCACCAAAACAAAATGGCGTCCGCTGATTACCAATATTGCGTGCGTAGATAGAGAAACCTACGATTGCGTGCCACAAAATTGTGACTCAAGTTCAAACCCTGCCTGATGTTTTTTTTTCTTACACTTAAATTTATATTATAAATAATTAAATTGCTGGCGCAGCCATCTCGGCGTCGGCGTCGGCGTCGAAAGACAAACATTTTAACTTATGTTTTATTCATTAAGTTTATTTAGGTAATACATTTTTACATTATTGGCCAAAATTAAAATATTTTTGTAGCGACCAGTGTTACGAAGTAATAATTTATATGTTTCAGAGGGATCAACGAAGCAGAAGTGTCAGTTACGAAAAATGGCTAGATCACCAGAGCGACCCGCCCCGGCTTCGCACAGGTAAAACAATATTATAAAGAAGTTTTCTTTCATATTTAGATCTATATAATTTTCATATGTTAATATAATATATATTATATATAGAAACTGCGGGCATCAGCTAGTAGTATTATACAACGTGTTACAAAATACCCCGTCAAAAATATAACGATTTATCAAAGCCAAACATTTTGTCAGCTGTCATGTCAGGGAACCAGCTTATTTAACAGAAAAGCCTACGTGCCTATTTACCTAATAATAATAATCTACTTTAATAGTTTTTCTATCTTTCATTCATATTTATGTTGTTCTTTTCCCTTTTTGGGGTATGTTATTACAGCGTTACTACGGTTGTTAAATATTTTGAATGGACTCGTTATAAGGCCCCATTTAACCAGTTTTGTAACATTTCATTTGACCTGTATTTCATTTGAACAAAATCATTTAACACCATCATCTTATTCATTTTCAGCAAGACGAGCGCTGTGCAGGTCGGTTTCTAATTCGGACATTCTGCTTCAAGCACATAAAAATACTGCTGCAAACACTAGTGATTAAAATTCTTAGCATTATACCAACTACCATAATAATATTTTAGTTTTTTAATCTTTTAAATAAGTTTATAACTGTTGATGTATATATACAAATAGTGTTATAATATTTAGGTATTTACAGTTACAGGGTTGTATAAAGTCTCCAACACTATATAGGTAACCATAACAGTTTGATGATGATACTTGTATCTCATTATAAGCAAACTATGTCCATATAAGAAAATTAATTATTTTTCAACACACTTGCTCATAAAATGGCTCTTATTTCACCGCAATTAGGCACGCAATGTGACATAATTGAATGGTTGTTCCAAGTCTGGGTTTTTGTGTATGTGACAATTTGTGTTTATAAACCCACCCACGATATAGGAGTGGAGGAGGAGTATCTACAAATAATGTTTATGTTTCTTAGAATATAGTTTTGATTATTTATAATTATGTTCTAAGTATTTGAGTGTGTGTGTGTGTGTGTTGTAAATAAATAAATAAATACTCTATTTATTATAGCATTAGACAAATAACGAGGAAATAGCGACAGATATTGTGTTATACTAAATAAATTATTTTATATCTTATATTTATTTGTAGAAGAAGGCGGAAATCTGGACATGGCTCATCTCGAAGGCTATGGAAACTTCACAGTCATTACGCGGACCATCGCGTACTGACCTTGAAAAGTCGAAAGCTGCACATAGCTCAGCGATGGCTACGGACACTTCACAGTCATTACCTGGCCCATCGTGTACATACCCTAAAAGGCGGAAATCTGTACTCTCTTGGATCCTTCTTATTTATAAGTATAAATAAGAAGGATTGAAAAAATTGACTTGACGACCAAAACGACTATAATCGAAAATATCAAATAAATTTCAAGGTGTTAATGTAAGGTACCTACTATTGCGCTACAGTGTATTGAATTTATTGATGGCCAGCTACAATGAAATGCATAATAAAGCGGTGACTTACAATAGATTTCTCGTTTTTTTTATTTTACCAATTTATAGTCTATTGATTTATTTTATTATTTATTAATTTTTTGGCCTTATATTTTTCACTATTGTAGATACTAACCAAAGGATGAGTACTGGTACTTAAATTGAAATAAAAAATGTTCTATATTTCTTGAACAACTAGTCTAGTGGTCCTAAGCGCGACTGGTACGCTGTTGTTATTGGGTTTTTCTATGAAATTCTCAGGGCGGTATAATCCCCATTTCAACCGCCCTCAGGCCACAAGCTCATGAAGGCCGGAGGTCTGTCTGCGCCCTCCGGAGCCCCGTGCATCTACTACATATTGGAAGAGAGGTGCGAATCAGTAGAAAGCGGTGGTTTTGTGCGCGCTCTCTCTCGCGACCGTGGATCGAATATCGGCCGAAAGCGACATATTTCTGTGGCCTTTTTTTTACAGTACTGAAAATCCTCATGGATCCACTGCGACCCGGGGAGCTGACATACCCTTGTCGGACTCGTACCGACTAAAAACAGCACTCGCCTCCACTTGCCCTATAGTAAAGGCCATGGGATCCGCGAAATTTGCCACGACCATGACAGGCTGTGATCCAGCAGTCACTGGACCCTGTCAATTAGCGAGGTTTTTGCTTGCGTACTGATTGAAGGACGGGTCTTGGCTTTTATGTATGTGACAATTTGTGTTTCGAAATGTATCCACGATAGATGAGAGGAGAAGGAGGAGGAGAAAAAGAGAGTTGTTTTATTCTTCCTCGGGAACTAATTTTTAATCCTACTACTGCTTCTTCATCGACGAGTGAAGCTCAGTCTAAAATAACTGTCGAGATCTTAATCTTTACTTGAACAACACTACAGACTAAGGTAAATTGTATCAAAAATAAAAAATGATGATTGAGTACCTTTTACAATGAAGTTATATTTTATTGCGGACTTCAGTAAAGTTACTGTGTGGTAATTGTAAATTATAAGGTCCTGAAAATAATGCTGGTCTCATATTCTGAAAACCCTGAATATTAAAACAGCGCCATCATTCTGTGTCATGTTGCAATTGGCGTACGTCTTAGTTTTAGGCTGTACTTGGGTACCTAATTTTGCGAATCAATAAAGGGGTCGCGCGTAATCTGTGGAGTTACTCGTTACTGTTTATGTGATCCTAGTAGAAATACTCTACCAACTGAACGAGTTAGTCATTACAACGTTAGAGGCAGCCACGGTAAATGCTACCAACATGATGAATGAATTGTAGAGATTTAGCTTTTTTTTTGTCTCTGGGTATAATGTTAGTGCTCTTTTGAAGTTTAATATTATTGGAAGCACCAGATGCTTAAGCAGAAATTTGTAGGGAAATAATTTAAAATTTATTTCATAAACCAATTTTAAAGCAGCGCTTATTTTCTTGAAACTAAGGACAAACATTTATTTAACCATAAACAAAATCTCTCTGTCTCATGCCGCAGTTGGCATCGGTCATGTTACTCATATTTCGGCTTGGCTACGTAGTTTTACGTATCAATATATTAGGGGTCGCGCGCGATCTGTGGAGTTACTCGTTACTGTTTATGTGTTCCTAGTAGAAATTCTCTACCAACTGCACGAAATAGTCGTCACAGGGCTTAAAGGCCAAGTAGTAACTAAATAAATGCTACCAACATGAACGAATCATAGAGAAAAGCTTTTCAAATGTGGTTAAAGTTTAATATTATTGGAAACACAAGATGCATAAGCAGAAATTTGTGAGGAAGTAATTGAAATTAATGTATTTCTTACAAAATTTTTAAAGCAGCGGATATTTTCAGGACAAACATTTAACCATAAATAAAATAGATAAAAAGTAGTTCTAAATAACTAATATTGAGCTATTTATTTATTCATTTTGGTGCGAATTTATTGGCAGTAATAAAAAAAATATATTGGCCGAGGTCTAGTTGAACTTTACTTGAACAAAACTCGGTGCAGGTCAATGTACAGAGGCCAGCACATCAAGTTACCACAATCTGTCAAATTTCTTTCAACCGTCTACACATAATCTGTAGATACACTAAATCTGTGTAGAAAATCTTGCACATGTTTATGATTTACCAACATTATTATTATTATTTTAAAGCAACAGTTCTGCATTCAGTGAACGTTGGCTCCAATTTGCCAGATTAAAACCTACTTTATTCCCTTACAATAGAGGTAACGCACTGAAGAGTGGCTCGTGTAGTTTAAAGCTTTTAAAGCCTAAGCACGAAGTCCGTAGTTTCGCCTTCGTTACGGGCGTTTCCTACTCCGTATCACCTACGGACGGATGATTGAATTTGACACTTATTTTATCGGACTCCGAAGTTTAGGAGAACTTTCGAACGGCTCCTAACTTCGTTGATGGATGATTGAGAGTAAACCCTCAGATGCTTAAGCAGAAATTATTAGGGAAATAATTGAACATATATTTTATAAAACATTTTTAAACCGCGCTTATTTTCTTGAAACTAAGGACAAACATTTAACTATAAACAAAGTCTCTCCTGTCTCATGCCGCAGTTGGCATCGGTCATGTTACTCATGTATCGGTTGGGCTACGTAGTTTTACGTATCAATATATGTAGGTATAGGGGTCGCGCGCGATCTGTGGAGTTACTCGTTACTCTTTATGTGTTCCTAGTAGAAATTCTCTACCAACTGCACGAGTTAGTCGTCACAGCGTTAGAGGCGGCAAAGTTATGATGAGTAAAATGCTACTCTGCCAACATGATGAACGAATTATAGAGATTTAGCTTTTCAAATGTCTTTTGAAGTTTAATGTTATTGGAAGCACCAGATGAATATGCAGAAATTTGTGGGGAAGTAATTGAAATGTATTTATTACAAATATTCTTAAAACGGCGCTTATTTTCTTGAAACCAAAGATAAAACATATAATTACATAAACAAAATAGATAAACAGTAGCTCCAAATACGCGCTATTTATTTATTTTAGTGCGACTTTTTCAGCAGTAATTAAGCAAATAAATATTAAAGGAGGTCTAGTTGAACTTCACTATAACAACACTTGGTGCAGGTCAATGTACCTGATCAAACCATCATCAAATTAGTAACTACGTCGACAATAGCCATTTGCATTAATAATACTTTACCTGACCGATTCGGAAAGCGACTATCGACTTGCATTTTGAACAAAGAACAATGTCTTCGTGGTCTTGGTGTATAGCTTGACTAAAAAATCCATTCTGAAACAATTTAAATAACAGACTTGATCTCAAACCAGTCTCGTTGTCATTGGGCGAATATAAACGTTTTTCTTTATTCATTTCTCTCAGCTATTCCACAGTCGTCTACACATAATCTGTACACACAATCTGTGCAGAAAATCTTGCACATGTTTGTGATTTACCAACATTATTATTATTTAAAGCAACGGTTCTGCTTTCAGTGAATGTTGGCCACAATTTGCCATATTAAAACCTACTTTACTCCTTTACAATAACGCTAACGCTCAGAAGAGTGGCTCGTGTAGTTTAAAGCTTACTCTATAAACAAGACAACATGACCAGTTAAGTAAAAAAAAATGGAGTAGCGATTACTTGCTCGTAGTACACAGACTAGCATTTCAATGAAACAATAATTTCTTGAAATAAAACTACTTTTTACGGATTTTATCGGGTATACTGATATTATTAATCCCGACGTTTTGGACCCTTTACAGCGTCCATGGTCACGGGTAGACTGAGGTGGTGGGCGTCTTGATGAAATAATTACTGACAGCTACCCTACATTTTTATTGTTACATAATCAATGATATTTATTACTAATTATTAATTAATACTAGATGGAACCGGCATTTCCTAGCTGACGACCACTGAGAAGAAACGCCGAAACAAACTCAGAGAATCATGGTCTCTTTTAAAACAACAATATTCAATGATCATGCCTTTGTGTTTTAATTATTGGCAATCCGATTCACGCAGAACGAGCTAACAGTATCCTTTGGTCTTGCAATTGTAGACCTGGATTTTGATTTAATAGAATCTATAACAGGATTCCAAGCAGGTGGTAAGACGCAGCCATCTTCTCTATTGAAATTTGGATGTTTTTTAATTTCAATAGCCTCACGAATCATCTTTCGCAAGGATTTGTGGTTTATCAAATCTGATATAATGCTGGGCCTTGTCAAGTGTACGTTCACGAACTGCTGACTTCTTGGAACGGCGGTGTTTGACATCAACGATCGGATCTTTTACGCGGGTCCCTATGCTTCTTTTAGTTTGGCCTATACATGAGAGACCGCAATCACAATCAAGCTTACATACACCCGCATCTTGTAGAGGTATATGGCACTTGACAGATGGTAAGAAGTGACTGATCTTCTTCAGCAGCTTGAAGTATGTTTTAATTGAAGCACGCTTCAAGATGTAGTCAATTTTGTCGGTGACTCCTCTAACAGGTGAGCGCTCAACTGTGGCACGTTTCACACGGTTTCTGTAACAAGGTCGCGGTATTCGGAGCTTGTTGTCGTGCAGGACTTGCTTGACATGTTGAAGCTCGGCAGCCAGGTGTTGCTCATCACAGATCCCATGTGCTCTCTGAAACAAAGAAATCTTTGTTTCAAAGTAAAAAGTAAATAATAATTTCTTTTATTCAATACCATGTGAAATAATGACGAAAAGGGTCCTTACAATGGGCAGTGATCACTGGGCCATACAAGATTACTTTAAAACGAAAATGTGGAATTACTTGGGGCCTTGACAACAAGCAATCGACCATTTGAACGTGAACGAAAAGAAATGTAATACATAGTACATTATTGAACGCTTGACTTGTTGAAAGCTTATTTTATTTTTCGTGTGTCCATATGAACTATAGACCCATTTCTTTCTTGACATTTAAACGCAAATGCAACTGCTATTAGCGGAAACATTATTGAGGTATAAATTATAGGAAATCTAAACGTTTCACTGAGGAGCCACCTTTAACATCGTATAAATTTTAACATAACATACCATCACGCTGGTATTCCCCGATGGGTTACGCAGAAATGTACTAAACTAACTGTAGGTACACCCACAGTGCGCCCTTAGGTTTAGGTCCCTTAAGATAGTGGGCGAGCCTATTATCACTAACCGGGCACAAATCCAAACTCCACCGACGTACGCTCAAGGACACTAGTCGCAGGTATTACCTAAGCGCGGCGAGGTTCTAAGTAATTTTTTTAAGTAATAATACGCAAAAATCTACGACTGGGGCACGCCTGTGCCCCGCGCGTTGAATGGAGTGTTAATGACGGCAATCTCAAATTAAAATAGATTAGTTTCCAGAAAAAAGGTCGAACTTACATGTGGTGGTAGAATGTAGTTCATAGTCATGATGTCCCACGGTGCAGCCCCCTAAGCCACCCGAGCTAGTAAGTTTATTACAGATGCGAATAAGTGTACTTCCAGCTTAAAGCTTCTGTGGCAATCGAGGTCGAAAGAGACAAGGATAGATAGATACAGGAAAGCAACTAAACAAACAAGACTACGACAATTAGCACACAGACAACATCAAAAAGTTATTTACCTACCACCGACTACTTACACTTTACCTACTCATAGATATATAGATACTTATAGAGATTTAGTTCAAGATAAGTATGTGTTTGAATTCAAGTAAAAACAATAATTATAATTACGTATTACACAAATAGTAAAATTTTCATTAATAGGTATAAAAAATAATAACATTAAAATGTTTAAAATAAGAACGTAAGTTTGTCTGTTTTAAAGTTGTAATGCAATATAATATCACATGTGTAGTAAATAATGTCGAGCGGGTAGACGGGTTTTTTGCCTTAATAAAACCTACTTTATTCTCTTACAATAACGCTCTCGCTCAGAGTTGTCGTGTAGTTTAAAGCTTATTATAAACAAGACAACTTGACCAGTTTGGTACAAAATAATGACGGAATAGCGATTACTTACTCGTAGTACACAGATTAGCATTTCAATGAAACATAATAATTTCTTTTATTCAATACCATGTGAAATAATGACGAGAAGGGTCCTTACAATGCTACTGCTCAGTGATCACAAGATTACTTTAAAACGAAAATGTGGAATTTCTTGGGGCCTTGACAACAAGCAATCGACCGTTTGAACGAAAAAAATTGTAACACATACTGCTTATTGAACGCTTGATTTGTTGAAAGCTTATTTTATTTCTGGGGTCCTTATGAACTATAGACCCATTTCTTGATATTTAATCGCAGATGCAACTGCTTATTAGCGTAAATATATTTGTAAATTAAAGGAAATCTAAACGTTTCACTGAAGAGCCGTCTTTAACATCGTATTCGTTCGCCCTTAGGTTTATATCCCTTGAGATAGAGGGCGAGCCTATTGCCACTAACCGGGCACAAATCCAAACTCCGAGCTGCTGCTGAGATTTTATAGAAAAACCTAATAACAATTTCCTCCCCCTGGGAATCGAAACCAGGACCGCTAGCGTAGTAGTTACACCGCAAAATCGGATAATTTGCTACTAATATGACGCAGTCTGCGTTAAAATATAAGAATAAAGGAACAGGTGTTCTTACTGAAGACTAGAACACCACCTTGGAAAACGTGAGGCTTGAGGGTTCCCCACTACTTTTCTTTCGCTGTTCAAGCGAGTGATGCCTACGCATATAATTCCAAAGAGTCAGAGAATATTATGCAATTCAGAAAGTTAAATACGTAATATGGACCACTTTTCCTCAAAACTATTTGAATTAAATCAAAATTGCATTTGAAGGGACTTTTAATCCAATTCCATTCTTGATTGGCCAACGTTAATGTGCAAACGTTTGATGACGATGGAATTAAATTCAGTGGTGGACCTCAAACTCCTTCGGTAAAAGATGTTGAGGATATGCTTCAAGGGTTAAGTTAGTAACTAAAACGTTCGGCTTCCAATTTAAACCTAAGTTAAATAATTTAGTCGACTTGAATTTATTTGGACTTATTAGTATTTAGTGTAGTCTGATTCACCCTATTATTAAGCCTTCCCTTGAACAGACAGTGTTGCTCTATTAAAAATGATTTCCTTTGTGTTGACCCTAGAAATAAGCGTCCCTTCGTTATATCGATCCGCGTCGTGTTTGCACGTATAAAAGCCGCGCCCGGCAGTCGTTGACTACACTTTTCTTTCGTGACGTGAGTGAGAATAATGTATCTCGTAGTGGCACAGGATCTGTTCTCAACACCTCTGGACACAAGTAAGTGATTTCTCAATGAATTATCATTGTTTTAGGACTGGTGTTCAGTGCTTGGGATATTTATTTAACGTGTGGCACCCTCTAGTACACACGACTTCCTCTCAAGTTCACCTCTTCGGTTACCTACATGGGAAAAGCCTCGACTACTTCATTTCCAAATATAACACTACCTTTTCTTAAATATCTATTCACCTTCAAGTAACATAATTATATTTTGAATTTTGTTTCAGACGTGCATTCATCACGGGCAAGGTTTACGGTCGTATACCGACCCGCCAAGATGGCTTATGCAAATGTAAGTTAATATTATATTAATTTTGTAGCAAACAAGTCCCGCGTGTTACCATGTGGGACGGTTAACTTACTGAGCGTATGTGTGTACTTTTGTTTCAAACATGCCACGATTGATTCCTATAGTGTTGGTTTAAATTTTGGCAAATATTCTAGAAAAATATCTTTATATCGCTATAATGCGCCTATACTTACGTAGTTATCTCTCAAGCTCTGCGATTTTTTTCAATATTTAAAACTGTTCAATTTACTGCTTCTCGAAGTAGGTATAATAACTGTACGCGAATTTTAAGTCTAGTGTGACCCAAAACCATTGCGATTTGATATCAATGATAAAATCATCAGCTTTTGTATACATAAATAGTGCCTATAACTCACTTTAAAATAATTTTTCAATAAAGCGAAATGTTAGGTACTTCTTCATGATGAATTACATAATTGAAATAATCTATACTTATTCACAAATAATTTGTGCGAATACAATAATTAAATATGAATATTTGACAACAGAGTACATTTTCCAAAGACGAATAAATAATGGCTTCTTTAAAATATTCAAATTGTTACGTTTTCATTTCAGAAGATACATAAAAAGAGCGCGATCTCTGCTGTATTGAAGAGTTTCAACAAGGCGCTTATATACGCAAAGTGAGTATTATATTCTTATATTAAGGATTTTGTTTTTTGCGAGTCAGATCGAAATAATATTATGCTCGTATGTACGAGTACCAATAGCGCGTAATCTAAATGACCAGTATCAGTATATGACCAAATTATTTATTATCTATTTGTCTCCATTTGGTAATGTTATATATTGTCACACGAGTTGCCACCAAAACAAAATGGCGTCCGCTGATTACCAATATTGCGTGCGTAGATAGAGAAACCTACGATTGCGTGCCACAAAATTGTGACTCAAGTTCAAACCCTGCCTGATGTTTTTTTTTCTTACACTTAAATTTATATTATAAATAATTAAATTGCTGGCGCAGCCATCTCGGCGTCGGCGTCGGCGTCGAAAGACAAACATTTTAACTTATGTTTTATTCATTAAGTTTATTTAGGTAATACATTTTTACATTATTGGCCAAAATTAAAATATTTTTGTAGCGACCAGTGTTACGAAGTAATAATTTATATGTTTCAGAGGGATCAACGAAGCAGAAGTGTCAGTTACGAAAAATGGCTAGATCACCAGAGCGACCCGCCCCGGCTTCGCACAGGTAAAACAATATTATAAAGAAGTTTTCTTTCATATTTAGATCTATATAATTTTCATATGTTAATATAATATATATTATATATAGAAACTGCGGGCATCAGCTAGTAGTATTATACAACGTGTTACAAAATACCCCGTCAAAAATATAACGATTTATCAAAGCCAAACATTTTGTCAGCTGTCATGTCAGGGAACCAGCTTATTTAACAGAAAAGCCTACGTGCCTATTTACCTAATAATAATAATCTACTTTAATAGTTTTTCTATCTTTCATTCATATTTATGTTGTTCTTTTCCCTTTTTGGGGTATGTTATTACAGCGTTACTACGGTTGTTAAATATTTTGAATGGACTCGTTATAAGGCCCCATTTAACCAGTTTTGTAACATTTCATTTGACCTGTATTTCATTTGAACAAAATCATTTAACACCATCATCTTATTCATTTTCAGCAAGACGAGCGCTGTGCAGGTCGGTTTCTAATTCGGACATTCTGCTTCAAGCACATAAAAATACTGCTGCAAACACTAGTGATTAAAATTCTTAGCATTATACCAACTACCATAATAATATTTTAGTTTTTTAATCTTTTAAATAAGTTTATAACTGTTGATGTATATATACAAATAGTGTTATAATATTTAGGTATTTACAGTTACAGGGTTGTATAAAGTCTCCAACACTATATAGGTAACCATAACAGTTTGATGATGATACTTGTATCTCATTATAAGCAAACTATGTCCATATAAGAAAATTAATTATTTTTCAACACACTTGCTCATAAAATGGCTCTTATTTCACCGCAATTAGGCACGCAATGTGACATAATTGAATGGTTGTTCCAAGTCTGGGTTTTTGTGTATGTGACAATTTGTGTTTATAAACCCACCCACGATATAGGAGTGGAGGAGGAGTATCTACAAATAATGTTTATGTTTCTTAGAATATAGTTTTGATTATTTATAATTATGTTCTAAGTATTTGAGTGTGTGTGTGTGTGTGTTGTAAATAAATAAATAAATACTCTATTTATTATAGCATTAGACAAATAACGAGGAAATAGCGACAGATATTGTGTTATACTAAATAAATTATTTTATATCTTATATTTATTTGTAGAAGAAGGCGGAAATCTGGACATGGCTCATCTCGGAGGCTATGGAAACTTCACAGTCATTACGCGGACCATCGCGTACTGACCTTGAAAAGTCGAAAGCTGCACATAGCTCAGCGATGGCTACGGACACTTCACAGTCATTACCTGGCCCATCGTGTACATACCCTAAAAGGCGGAAATCTGTACTCTCTTGGATCCTTCTTATTTATAAGTATAAATAAGAAGGATTGAAAAAATTGACTTGACGACCAAAACGACTATAATCGAAAATATCAAATAAATTTCAAGGTGTTAATGTAAGGTACCTACTATTGCGCTACAGTGTATTGAATTTATTGATGGCCAGCTACAATGAAATGCATAATAAAGCGGTGACTTACAATAGATTTCTCGTTTTTTTTATTTTACCAATTTATAGTCTATTGATTTATTTTATTATTTATTAATTTTTTGGCCTTATATTTTTCACTATTGTAGATACTAACCAAAGGATGAGTACTGGTACTTAAATTGAAATAAAAAATGTTCTATATTTCTTGAACAACTAGTCTAGTGGTCCTAAGCGCGACTGGTACGCTGTTGTTATTGGGTTTTTCTATGAAATTCTCAGGGCGGTATAATCCCCATTTCAACCGCCCTCAGGCCACAAGCTCATGAAGGCCGGAGGTCTGTCTGCGCCCTCCGGAGCCCCCTGCATCTACTACATATTGGAAGAGAGGTGCGAATCAGTAGAAAGCGGTGGTTTTGTGCGCGCTCTCTCTCGCGACCGTGGATCGAATATCGGCCGAAAGCGACATATTTCTGTGGCCTTTTTTTTACAGTACTGAAAATCCTCATGGATCCACTGCGACCCGGGGAGCTGACATACCCTTGTCGGACTCGTACCGACTAAAAACAGCACTCGCCTCCACTTGCCCTATAGTAAAGGCCATGGGATCCGCGAAATTTGCCACGACCATGACAGGCTGTGATCCAGCAGTCACTGGACCCTGTCAATTAGCGAGGTTTTTGCTTGCGTACTGATTGAAGGACGGGTCTTGGCTTTTATGTATGTGACAATTTGTGTTTCGAAATGTATCCACGATAGATGAAAGGAGAAGGAGGAGGAGAAAAAGAGAGTTGTTTTATTCTTCCTCGGGAACTAATTTTTAATCCTACTAGCTTCTTCATCGACGAGTGAAGCTGCGGGCTACGGCTAGTCTAAAATAACTGTCGAGATCTTAATCTTTACTTGAACAACACTACAGACTAAGGTAAATTGTATCAAAAATAAAAAATGATGATTGAGTACCTTTTACAATGAAGTTATATTTTATTGCGGACTTCAGTAAAGTTACTGTGTGGTAATTGTAAATTATAAGGTCCTGAAAATAATGCTCGTCTCATATTCTGAAAACCCTGAATATTAAAACAGCGCCATCATTCTGTGTCATGTTGCAATTGGCGTACCTACGTCTTAGTTTTAGGCTGTACTTGGCTACCTAATTTTGCGAATCAATAAAGGGGTCGCGCGTAATCTGTGGAGTTACTCGTTACTGTTTATGTGATCCTAGTAGAAATACTCTACCAACTGAACGAGTTAGTCATTACAACGTTAGAGGCAGCCACGGTAAATGCTACCAACATGATGAATGAATTGTAGAGATTTAGCTTTTTTTTTTGTCTCTGGGTATAATGTTAGTGCTCTTTTGAAGTTTAATATTATTGGAAGCACCAGATGCTTAAGCAGAAATTTGTAGGGAAATAATTTAAAATTTATTTCATAAACCAATTTTAAAGCAGCGCTTATTTTCTTGAAACTAAGGACAAACATTTATTTAACCATAAACAAAATCTCTCTGTCTCATGCCGCAGTTGGCATCGGTCATGTTACTCATATTTCGGCTTGGCTACGTAGTTTTACGTATCAATATATTAGGGGTCGCGCGCGATCTGTGGAGTTACTCGTTACTGTTTATGTGTTCCTAGTAGAAATTCTCTACCAACTGCACGAAATAGTCGTCACAGGGCTTAAAGGCCAAGTAGTAAGTAAATAAATGCTACCAACATGAACGAATCATAGAGAAAAGCTTTTCAAATGTGGTTCAAGTTTAATATTATTGGAAACACAAGATGCATAAGCAGAAATTTGTGAGGAAGTAATTGAAATTAATGTATTTCTTACAAAATTTTTAAAGCAGCGGATATTTTCAGGACAAACATTTAACCATAAATAAAATAGATAAACAGTAGTTCTAAATAACTAATATTGAGCTATTTATTTATTCATTTTGGTGCGAATTTATTGGCAGTAATAAAAAAAATATATTGGCCGAGGTCTAGTTGAACTTTACTTGAACAAAACTCGGTGCAGGTCAATGTACAGAGGCCAGCACATCAAGTTACCACAATCTGTCAAATTTCTTTCAACCGTCTACACATAATCTGTAGATACACTAAATCTGTGTAGAAAATCTTGCACATGTTTATGATTTACCAACATTATTATTATTATTTTAAAGCAACAGTTCTGCATTCAGTGAATGTTGGCTCCAATTTGCCAGATTAAAACCTACTTTATTCCCTTACAATAGAGGTAACGCACTGAAGAGTGGCTCGTGTAGTTTAAAGCTTTTAAAGCCTAAGCACGAAGTCCGTAGTTTCGCCTTCGTTACGGGCGTTTCCTACTCCGTATCACCTACGGACGGATGATTGAATTTGACACTTATTTTATCGGACTCCGAAGTTTAGGAGAACTTTCGAACGGCTCCTAACTTCGTTGATGGATGATTGAGAGTAAACCCTCAGATGCTTAAGCAGAAATTATTAGGGAAATAATTGAACATATATTTTATAAAACATTTTTAAACCGCGCTTATTTTCTTGAAACTAAGGACAAACATTTAACCATAAACAAAGTCTCTCCTGTCTCATGCCGCAGTTGGCATCGGTCATGTTACTCATGTATCGGTTGGGCTACGTAGTTTTACGTATCAATATATGTAGGTATAGGGGTCGCGCGCGATCTGTGGAGTTACTCGTTACTCTTTATGTGTTCCTAGTAGAAATTCTCTACCAACTGCACGAGTTAGTAAGGCGGCAAAGTTATGATGAGTAAAATGCTACTCTGCCAACATGATGAACGAATTATAGAGATTTAGCTTTTCAAATGTCGTTTGAAGTTTAATGTTATTGGAAGCACCAGATGCATATGCAGAAATTTGTGGGGAAGTAATTGAAATTTATTTATTACAATATTCTTAAAACGGCGCTTGACAATATTATTCTTAATTTAAAATATTGTTCTTGATAGTTTTTGAGAATAATGTGTACAATTAATCTAATAAAATAAATAAACAGCTTAAGATTGCAATAGCAAGTAGGTAAGAGCTGATCAGCCCTGATAGACTGCACTCATTCACGAGCATAACGGTGTGTTTTTTCTATCAAATCTTTAATTCATTCAAGAAAACGCCTTTAACTCTCTGATTTTTTCGGACCCTTTACAGCGTCAATATATAGGGTAAAGGGTCATCGTAAAGGGTCCGAATCGTGGGGATTAATAATATCAATATGTATAAAGCGATTAAATCCATGAAGTATATTTTTATTTAATTATCCATAATGTTAGCATCATCGTTTGCAAACGCACACCCTTACTAAAGAGCTATCCCAACCACGCCCTACTCCGAACAACAACGAAGACTGATCGTACGTTTCCGGAAGCTTCGATTTTCGTGCTAATGAAGAATCGGTTGACCGTTCGGCCGGCCATTTGCATTTTCCACGCATCTGCAATATGCAAATTAGTAATACGCATGCAGGCACCGACGTCCTAGACTGGTACTAGGGTGTGACTTGGCCATTCGCCCGGGGTTCGAGCTAGAAGCCATTAGCTCTGAATCTTTCATCATAAATCATTACGCAATTGCATTACATTATATGAGTTTATTCTTAAAGTGGTAACAGTGATAGTTTTTATGTATTATGAACATGATTATAAAATAATTTGTTGGTTCAGTGTGGTTTGCTAAAACCATTAGAACTCTTTGTGTGCTGTAGTAAATCAACGATATAAAATGACTACTTTAATGAAGTGCTGAATATTAAAACTTTATATAAGAGACAACAAAGTGAACAGTTACATAAAAAAATCTGTGAGCGCTAATTATGGTCATGTCGTGCAGCGTACTTATGGCGTATGCGAAGAGGTACTGTACTATTGTTTTTTATGCTTCATTAAGGTGAAACCTATAATTATTTCCATAGGAATCATGTCATGCTTCTACGACATGGGTTTGTGGTTTCAATCCCCGCATGAAATAAATATTTCTATGACCTAGCTGTAGGATCGGATTTGGATCGGATATAGGTACCTATTATTTTTATATGATATAGAAGAATAGGTGGGGCATATAAATATAATATATATTAGAAATCCCGAATTCGAACTTATTATATTAAAGCTGAAAGTTTTTTTTTTTTTGAACGCGCTTATAAAATCTTATGGAGAAGAAACGGAAAGAAACTCCAAAGACACTCTTAAAAAATGAATAAAAATTGAATGAATAATAATAAAAAAAATTAAAAATGTTTGTTATGAATAGTTAATGAGAAAAATGCAGTCAGATGTCACTTCATTTCTTAAAACAGACCCCGAGCAAAACTAATTTGTAACCCCTGGTATAGGTATATAATATTACTCTACGATTTTTAGGAGCCGAGCAAAACGAAAAAGTTACAGTGGTTTTATTATACTTAATTTAGACGGGACAACATCTGTGAGATCATCTAGTATATAATACTATATGGAAATAGGTACACGAGAATTATCATCACTCGTTTAAATGTTGAAGGAAAACATATTGAAGGAAATTGGATGCTTGAGAGATTTTCTAGACAGCACGGAAAAACTACCAACTCGCACTAGGCTAGGCAACAAAGGACCCGGAGATAATCCTGCGAAATTTCTAGTAGCAGCTCGGAGTTTTCAGTTGTGTCCGGTTAGCGGCAATAGGATGGCCCCTAATTACATGGGACCTAAATATACCTGCGAACTATGGGTGTACGTTAGTATACCTCTGTCTAACCCTTCGGTGAATACAGGCGTGATGGTTTTTTTTATACTAAAAATGTTAATTGTAATTGCTGTTTCTATCAGGAGAAACAAATTAAGATAATTTAAAATAAACGTGGGCAGAGCGCTGTTCTAGAATCGTCACGAAACGCAGTCGATCGCGGTTGTTTTGTTAATAATTATGTTTGTTTAAACCCTAAATTCATTGTGTTTTATAATAATTATTATTTTGATGTGTCTGTCTAGAAAAGTGATAAAAAGTGATGAATTTTTGCTTGTTTTGTGTACTGTGTTAAATGTCGGGGATTAAATCGTACAATCAATTTACCTAAATCGTCTGCAGAAGATTGTGTGCTTGGATTCCTTCTTCAGCATACTGTTCGGCTGCCGTGTGATGTTCATCGACTACATCTGTTACTTAATTTGCTTGCTGAAAACGTGAAAGCTGAACACTGGCTGAAGATCACATAAACAGAATATCAAGAACTTTACTAGTAATAATGTGTCATTAATAATTGTGATTTGTTGTTTATATCTTACTGTGTCGCACGCTAACTCTCGCCCAGTGCACACATTATATGCTCAGGTATTACTTTCTGACATCATCACTGAAGTGTGTCGTGAAGTGTGTTTAAAAGATTATGTGGAAAGATGGATAAAAGGTAAAAAAGGTTTGTGTTTCGTCGTATTTTGTTTGTCATGTAGATACCTACCTGAATTTTTTTAATATGAAATGTGAACTCTGCAACGTATTGGTTCAAGTATTGTTAATATGTATGTGTGTAACTAATTAAAATAAAATTGAAATTATGATTATAAATAAAACATTACGAACAATTTAATTCTTTCATTTCATTTCCTAATAAAGAATTTATATGTACACCCTGTTTCATTTTACTATTTCATATCTACCATAATATTGTGTATGTGACAATTATTTTGTGTATTGTTATAAATGTCGCTTTTTTCCAGCTCCACGTCTTTGTAACAATGAGTATTACACTTTATAGTCCTTTTATCAATGACTATAATCACACAACAAAATACGTACATAGCTCATATTGATTACAAGTAAAGTAAACGCTGATATTAAAGAACAAATTATTCCAATAATTCTGGACAGTGATCAGTTACTAGCTAATTTGAACATGTAAATATTCAAAATCAACATTAGGTACCTACCTACATTTATTGCATTGAAATGTTTTTAAGAGAAGGCAATAGGCTTGATTGATTTTCGTAATGGTTTTATGAAATAGTTGATTATAAACTGTACTGGTCAGCAACATCAAAGGTATAGAGTTCACATCCAAGGCGAAATTTATGTGCGTATTAATAATTAATTAGGGAATAATCATCAATAAGTAATAATCACTAGCTTAAACAGCGAAGGAAACCTGTTAACCGGCGTGTTAAGTCTGCCAACCCATATTTTGCGAGCGTGGTGGACTATAATCTAATCGCGAGGACACTCATGCTCAGCAGAGAGACAGTACATGGGTTGGTGATGAATATTGGTCAACAAAAACAAACATAACATTTATTAAAAAAAATAGGTAGTTGTTATCGTTTTAATTTTATGACAGATCTTAGGTGCGTTATAGATATTTTACTCTAATACTCGTTTTGTGGGAAAGTGAATAAGAACTTTAAACGTTTATCATGACTTTATTAATCAAATTATTTCATTAGCGTAGTGATCTGAAACGCGACTGCTACAGTTGAGGTTCTTTCGATTCCTAGGTCGAGCAAAAAAGTCGAAAGTCTCAGTAGAAACTCGGAGTTTGGATTTGTGCCTGCCTCGAAACTACAATGGGTGTATTGTAGTACACATCTGCTTAATCCTTCAAGGGGTGCAAGGGTGACAGAACCAGGCAGTATTTTTTTAAATAAGTTTCCTAATACTAGCGGAAACAAGCTGATTGATATATTGTCATTTCCGAGCATTTTCCCAACTATGTTGGGGTCGGCTGTCAGTCTAACTAGCTGCGCCTGAATATCAGTATTTTACACGAAGCGACTGCCATCAGACCTCCGCAACCCAATTTCCTTGGTAATACCGATATCCTAAGGATAGACTGGTTGTTGTTTTTAGGCTTCTGACTACCACTAACGACTGTCATTGATGTTAGTATGACAACCAGGACTGTTGGCTTTACGTGTTCTCCGAGGCACGGAGGGGTCTCGATGTGTTAAGGATGCTCACCCATCTACAGACTGACTGCGGCTAGCGCAGCATAAACTTGCAGATTGGTTGATCAGCGCAGTTAAACATTAGCCAGGATCCAGGCTTGTAATCGATTAACGACACCATTCCTTCATTAGTCTAAAGGCATTTACTGCTTTTAGACTAATAGTTTAGTATATACATAGGTACCTATTTCATTCAAAAACATAAATATATTTTCTATGTCAATATAATATTTTTTTCGTGCAATGTATAAAATTATTAACAGTTTTTTATTTAGGTGTCCAATAATATTTAAGTTTACTGTGAGGCAAAACTAATATATTTGCTAATACATTTCTTAGAGTAGAATTACTTGGAAGTAAAGTTTCTCTAGTTCTACTATTCGGGAATAAATCAAAACGTAGTACTAGTGAGAACCAAACCTCCCGTTAGTTCTACCGTAGAACTGTGGAATAGAACAAGTTGAACAAATTAGAATAAAGACTCCCATTAGTTCTACTATTTTGTAATACCTAATATCGTAGGACTAAACTAAAAAAAATCCCATTAGTTCTACCATAGAACTGCTTAGTAGAACAAGTGGGAACAAACCGTAAACATACCTACTAGCGAACTGTTTGGGGTACCTAAACATACTGATTAACGCGGTATACTAACGCTATGTATGGTATAATCACCATCAACCCATATACTGTCCCACTGCTGGGCACGGATTAGGCGATATTCCACTACGCTGGCCTAATGCAGACTTCACACGCCGCGCCGTCGAGAAAATCTGTCAGTAGATATAGTATCGTATATAAAACACTATGAGGACTAAAACAGCGTTTTGGGGTCTGTCTTATATGTAGAAACGAAGTTCAAAATATACTACCTAGGAGTCTTTATTGAATAAATTATTGTGACTGACTTTCGTACGGCAGAAGAAATTAAAAGAGTAGTTCTTTAATAATCATATCAATTGATTGGAAACCATTATTAGGCAATGAGTTACGAATGAGGCAGACTAGAGCTCCAGGGTAATATTTACTCATCATCATCATCAACCCATATACTGTCTCACTGCCGGGCACGGGTCTCCTCTCACATTGATAGGGATTAGGCTATAGTCCACTACGCTAGGCTACTGCGGGTTGGCAGACTTCACAAACCGTCGAGCAAAATATCTAAGGTATACAGGTTTCCGCACGATGTTTTCCTTCACCGTTTAAGCGTGTGATAATTAATTATTAACACGCACATGAATTCGAAAAGTCTTAGCATTTACTAGGTCGAGAATTTTTTATTGGGTTTATCTATGATAAATATTATAAAGCGGTAAAGTTTGTAGGGGGTAATCTCTGGATCTACTGAACCGATTTCGAAAATTCTTTTACCAATAGAAAGCCACATTATTTGTAAGTGTTATAGGCTATATGTTTTTATAATATATACATGTTATTCGTACATTTCACCCGTGGAAACCCTGGGCGTGTCGCTAGTCCATGATCAATTCAGTAGAAACCTCGGAGTTTGGATATCTGCCCGGTTAATGGCAATAGGCTCGCCCCTATTAGGTACATGAGATCTAAACATACTAGCGAAATGTGGGTGTACATTAGTACACCTCTGCCTACAAATTTGGGGAATGTAGGCGTGATAGTATATTTTGGAAAAGCGGATTATGTATGGATGTGATAGCTGTGTTTACTTTAATTAAGGCAACATTTAATAAGTTAAATACACGTTGTATTTATTTAATTAGAGAATATAGTCTCTTTTAAAGGCCAGACATAGAATAGTATCAAATATTATGAGTCTTACTTTTTTTTTATTGATGTTCTTACTTAGTGATAGGTAATCTTTGCGTTTGGTGCTCAATACAACGGCGCATCTTGCGTTCTGTCATTACGTGTAGACCTTGGTTTACGTGTGTGAATGTGCACGGCTTCACACCAAACGATATTTTATTCCAGTACGGAAATTCAATACGGTGCAAGGTTAGCCAATTCTGGAATTTATTGTATTCTATCCTATCAGCTACACAAAACATTTCAAGTGTACGTTGGATTAGTGTAAGTGCTTCACAAAGGGTTTAATAGCGAGCGGGCTTCCACTTAAGTCACATTCATGTATTCATTGTACCTTTCCGTGTAATTTTAGGTCACGTGTCAATACACACAGTAAAATGGCCATATTTAACACTATTGATTCTGATTTTCAGGCTTTCTGAGCCTCTATTGTCATAGGAGTTCGTATTACTGGGACGGATGACCAAACCTGTTTTCCGAGGCACGGAGGGGTCTTGATGTGTTAATAACCGTCACGTATCCTCAGACTGCCAGCGTGTAGCACAGCTTCTCCCTGTACATCGTTTGATCAGCGTAGTTATGGTATAACCTTGAAACTTTCCAAGCATGTTATACACAGCAAAAATAAAGCAATACTTAATACTAATACGTAATAACTAATACATTCTCTTAATAAATATTATTATAATGCCTAACATTATGTATGGGTATATACCAAACCAATGCAAGTGACTAAATTATAAGAAAGAAAGGAAAGAAAGAAGTAGTTAAGCACAAAATATATTGAAAAAAGGACACTGACATATTGAAATATTAAAATCAATTTTAAGAACAGTATATATTTTCTGTTATGTTTCGTAATTTCAAAGAAACATTTTAAATGACTGTTAGATAATCAATTAAAATGTTGTTTTTTCAATAGCTGAACATAATATTATTCAAATTAATGTAAATATTTAGCTAGGTAGTAGGCAGCTAGGTATTCAATCGAACATCCTATTACTACATCATGCAAGCACGCGTTTACCTACCCTATACACGTCATTCCCCTCCAACCAAGGGGATCCTCCGATTAGGTGGGGGTTTTGCGGTCCAAGGCCCAGCGTTTGATGTCAGGCATCTGTAGGCGTATGTATACTATATTATTATACAATTTTGTGTCGCAAAAGTTGCTTGAGCAATGCAGTATTCGTTTCGTTGAGTTTTCCATGAAGCTCGATATATTTCGCTACAACACACCCACACACAACCCACAACCAAGAGCCACACGTTTTCGTAGATTACTAAAATTCGTGTAAGGCTCTGGAAATTTCTTTGTCTTCAGTCAAAAACTGTGCGGATTAAATTTTTTTTTATTAAAGTCTAGGCAACTACGTCCCTCTACGATGACAATAATACAATATTGTATTCATTTTATTTACTTATTTCAGAAATTTAATAAAAATGTGATATGATCAATACCGGTCTATTAATAGAACACTCGAAATGTCGCCTGTGTAAGAAAGAGACCCAAGCTTCTATCGAAGCCTACACCCACCTGCAACGCGCGCCTCTCTTTCGGGCATCGCATCGCGCATGCTTCGTTTAATTGATCGTTTCGGCTGACCTTAGCTCGAAGCACCCAGTTGCCTATAGATGTATAACCGTGTAACACGTCTGCGATTTAAATCAGTGTTCATTGTTGTGATTCGTGAACTCGAGATCGTTATTTTGTGACTTGTGAATGATGTGAGTTTTACTTAATGTGATATATTTTTTAACCGCGACGGAACGGAGTACGTGTATGCGGGTTGTTTGATTGTTTCTATTAATAGAATGGACTTATTTTACGTTTAGGTATTTTCCTTCACTTTGAATTCCAATTGGTTATTTAGTAACATCACGCCTGTATTCCCCGAAGTTAGGCAGAGGTGTACTAATGTACACGAACAGTTCACCGGTATGTTTAGGTCCCATGTAATAGGGGGCGATCCTATTGCCGCACTTACGACTACTAGACCTATGACCTACGACGACTTATGTTATTTCGTACAGGAAAATATTTTAAATGTAGTAAAGTGATAGAGATCGGTGAAATAGCAATGATAGCCTAGTGATGTGACCATTGGACTGTTAAGTCGATGGTCTCGAGTTCGAATCCAAGTCACGACCTCTGACTTTTCGATTTCTTGTGCGTAATAATAATTAAGAGGAAACCTGCATGCCTTAGAGATGTTCTCGATGGCATGTGAAGTCTGCCAACCCGCATTAGGCCAGCATAGTGGACTGTAGCCTAATCCCTCTCATACTGAGAGGAGACCCGTGCCCAGCATTGGGACAGTTTTTGGGGTGTATGATTGAGTTTTGAAAGTGATCGGTTATAAAATTTAAAATCTAGCGAAAATTCAATATGGTTTTGTTTATTATTGCTGAATATCAACTGCTTTCGCGTTGTCGATGTTTAGAGATTTCAAATATTATTCAAGATTACAAAAATTAGGAAACACGTAAAGAGGGCGTTTTATCAAGTAGGTAATATAAGGGGCTGTTAAAGTTTTAATACCTATGCATAATACATAATATATAGAATCGTTTCAAAAATGGCGGCTGTGTATAATACAGGTCACTTGTTATCGTTTCTCGCGCATATGCAAGGCGCAGTATCACTGACCGACCTCTTTTAACAATAGAAGGCGTAGCTCGACCCGAAATCCCCGGGACGCAAAGTGATCGAAGCTTCACGCATGCGCTGGGCACACCCACATTTCAACAACACTAGGTGTGGCTAGAACTTTCGAGAACCCCGGGGCGCCACGCGCATGCGTTATGAATCGGCGAGCTGCGTATAGCTTATAGCCTGCCAGTTCTCCAGTATTCAGTGTCCGGTACTGGACGTTCACTCATAATAACTTGATTGATGTATAAAGGATTCATAACAGTGTAGGTCCGTTGCGAAAGCGAGTGTTAATTTGAATATCAAGGGTTTGTCAAACATTAGTTTGGGGATTTTTATGTGGACTGTGACAGTGATGATTAGTAGTGATCGGTGAGATATTCCAACATGGATTTCAGTGCCTAACTACGTACTACTTTAAACGAACAGGATGCATGGCGCGTTAGTGTCTTTATAATAATAAAATGGTGATAGTGAATAAAGGTTAAAATCATTTAAAGTCAGTACTGGATGCAGCTCGATTAATTCGAAGCATTTAATTATTTCAACGGGCATCCATGATCGGGCTTATTTATAGAAAAAAATGCCCAGTCTCTTTAGCTGAACATTGTTTAACTTTTAATAATATTAAATATTTTTTTAAATAAGGATTTGAAAGTTTTGTTTGCTCATGAAAATAATGAAGTGTATTATTTTACCTGCTGTTTTTGATATTTTGCGATTGCAATGCGCGCCATTCTATGCGAAATATTTTACCGTGTCTATTTAATGTTAGATGCTATTGCTATTGAATCATTATATTTGAAATTCGCTATATACCGACCCGATTATGAGCTGCATTTTGTTAGACCTTTGTCAGCTTCTCGGCGTTCAACCGGAAGATCGGTTTATTTATTCGCATTTAATGTTGTTACTTGATTAAGTAATATGAAAATAGACACCTTAGAGTATTTTCTTTTGTGTGTGAGTGCTAATTAAATACATTTTTGTAGTAGTGGTTTTGGAAACTTGGCGTGGCAAATGAAGTGAAACATGTGCAATAAATATAAATAATGCATCTTAGTTCCAATATTAGTGTGTGTTGTTTTCAACACATACTGAAATCAACGGACTCGATTTCTGGCTGGTAATATTGTTTTTCTAAAATCCAATGATGTAGTTTTATCATTCATCAAATCCGGGCAAATTTTATTCGTAATGTTCATGACTTGTTAAATGATCCGATTAAACAAATACATCAGAAAGACTCAGTCGATCAGGACGTTAATAAGTAACCAGTCATTCGAAATTAATTCATAATACTTAATATTATTTATTTCTGTGAGTTTTATAAGTCTTGAAGTAAAATGAGTGGCACATACTACTAATACTAATTGCGAGAAAAGAAATAAAAGCTTTATCACAGCAGCAGCACATGTGCGCAGAAGTTACACGCATAACGTCATTGATCGACCTCATTTCAATATTAGCAAGTGCCATTTTCATTCCTAGGGCGAGTTGCATCGCGCATGCGTTACTAAGCCACATACTACCTAGACCTCTAGCTAGACCTCCCTCAGTCGCCCGGGACGTGGACAAGTGATCAGTCGTCTAGTTCCTGAAATCGCTTAACCAATTAGTACTATTATTAGTAGTAGAATTTACCTAAGTGACTACTAGAGAATGACAGCCTTAGAGAGATTTCGCAGTTTTTGAGCTGATATTAAGTGTATTCCGTATTGAAGTGTATTAATCTAATTAAATTAATTAAAATTGTGTGAATACATGTAGAGGAAATGAATGCATAATCATTCGGTTCCTTCTCGGTTAATATCATTTTTTTTGTGTTTATAATTAAAGGTACTACTTAGTGTCGTGAACGTGCAGTGATATTACATGTGATAGTTAAATAGTGTTTGTTTGTGGCTTTGAAGACAAAATAGACTTCATAATAGAAGAACCTAGAAGAATAATCACGGCGTTTATAGAATAAACTGGCACGTTATACGCAGGCGCCATCGATCGTTCCTACTTTATTCAATTGAACGGAGCTCGAGCCCTCGAGATTCCCGGGACACAAAGCGGAGCGATCGATCGTTGTAGCGCGCATGCGCTACCGACCTAGTTCAAAGCTGTGACCTGGTACACCTCCGTCAGGCACTAAGAGCTCCGTCAGTCTCTACTTACATCAGTTAGCACTCATAAATAACTCGTTCATTAATAGTTTCCGCCTTATAGTGTGAAATAACTTTAACATATTCGTGACAGTGTGACACGTTTTGATTTGCTGAGTCTTTCTTTTAACTCGCGGTGACTTTTTTAATTTGAGGTGAGATTTTTCTACTTCCGTGTCAGATGAGAATCAAGCCTTAATTTATAATAATTATTTTAAAACAATACAACCTTAACGACCCGATAAGGTGATTTGACTTAAGAATTTAAATGTTTCAATAAGCTCCAATGCATAGTGCCTAATTTTTTTTTTTGATAATAATTCAAAATATACGCTTCACCAGGACGAACGCATGTGCAGAATAATAGACGCATTAGTCACACTGTGCAATGCGCACAGCTCGACCCTTCTAGACCTCCGGGATACAAATCGGAGAAATCTATCGTTGTAGCGCGCATGCGTTAGTGATCTAATTAAAACATACATCTTACTAATCCTTTACCAGTGACTGGAACCGGGACAGTCGTCAGTCCATTGTTGATATTCAATTCATTTTATTTTAATGTTTATTTGTACGTAAATTTAAAGTGGGTTTTCATTAGGTTTACTTTCTTTCTTTTAATTCTTTAATGTATTGTTTAGTAACTTAAAATATTATTACAAATTTTACATTTAATAAATTATCTTTGGTGTGTGGTGTTTAAATTTATTTGTTAATGATTAACAAACAGTTACACAATATCTATAAGCATATTATTTTAACTATAAATAATATAAATAAATGAACTCTTACTGGTAATCACAACCCCTTTACTACACTTTAAAATAGCCTAGAAGTGTATAGTTTTTGCATATTAGCTTGCGGGCTCTTTCTTACATTTTACCGTATTAGTTTCTAAAGATTAACTTTGCGGTTGTTTGTATCTGTAAAAGTACTAGTATTGTGAAAAAGTACTAGTGTTAGTAACTTATATTCAATATTTCAAGAAAATAGTATAATTATAACGGCATATAGATAACACTTCTTTTTTATTTTGTTACAGATCACTCTACTGTCTTGACGAGAGGTTAAGCAGTGAGGGAAGCCTTAACTATCCTTCCTGCAACTTCTCCACAACCATTCGGATCACCATAGCATAATTTTATCGTAAGTATATTATAGATTTTTAGAAGTTATTAATTCCGCAATACGTGACACACTGATACACATGTATACTAGCATATGCCTATCACATGCAAGAATTTATTTGCGTTCATGCAAAGATAACATTACGCACACCACGGATCTAAAATGATCGAGCACACAGATACACTAGAATTTACATTAATTATAAGTATTCACAATTATACATACATACATGCATGCCTGCATGCAGACATACACCCACATACATACATCTATGCACATTATTACATGCATACGTGTATCTAATCCCAAATGGATACATTTATATACATATATGTATACCTACTAGCTAAATATGAGTAAATGCAAAAATAAGTTATGCACAGAACATTTAATTAGACATAGAGACGCATAAGTAGGTATGCAATGGCCCGGGTCTAGAATTTTATAATACTTGTAAACAATCGCACTGGTTCTCCTACAAGCGCTTAGATAAATTAGAACATACATTTACAAGAACACACATATATTATGTACATACATGCATGCACACAAACAGATAGAGGTGGTAGAGGTAACCAAATGCAAAATAAAGTACTGACAGATGTCCGATTTTGGACACTTTTGGGGATATTTACTGTCTTGTTTTTGATTCATTTGAAATTGTCACAATAAAATTAGCATTAACATTTGTCAAAACGTTATTGCTAATTTTATTGCTAATGCTAATAATGAAGAATTATTGTATTTTTTTCGGATAGCATTTTATGGAGCAAATAGCTATACGTTTCATAGACACCATACATTTTGATAATTAGTTTTTTTTTCACTGATTATATAAGAACTTTATCACAGCGTACGTATAATATTATAAGTTATATATAATATATAGAATAGTCGCTAACCTACTTTAAATCGTTATAGGGCCTAAATAGATATTCAAAATGAAAAATGATTAAAGAGACCTAAAGATAATTTCCAAATACCTATTCAATGATACCCTACCTAATAATTTACGTTATGACATTAATAAATAACTAAATTTACTATTTACATGTACAAAAAAAAAGGAAAACTTAATAGTTCATCAACTTTCGTTTTTTTCTTTTCACAATTTGGCATCTGATTGTCGCCATATTGAATATTGATTACTCTCATGTCTTTAGTGACACTCGCAAGATTAAGACAAATCGATTGACGTATGAATCATCAAAAAAGCCCACGTATTTGGTCTCTAGTGTGCCACAAAGAACAAAAACACATACATAAATAGCATAGGCTGGGAAACACATAACCCTCCTTTGCGTCGCGCAGTCGGGTAAAAATTTTAAAAATATAAGGATTCTTGTTTATTTAAAACGGCCTGAGACTATCTTGAGTACATTTCGCTATTTCTAATAGATTCTGATTTGGCCATCCACGTTTACTTGAAAAATTTACCCATTTTATCATGTAATTGGAATATCTGAAAATAGTCACCTGAACACGAATATTTATTTTCATCAATAATTACCGGAGATATAAGCAATTTTTAGTTATGCTCAATGTAGCCAATTCAAAATACTGCGTTAATTCAAAACCATTGAGGTTCGTGCGAAATTTGTAAATAAACATTTGCGTCTAGCAAATGTATACTAATGATTAATATGGATAATCTCTCATTATGAATAAGAATATCATTATTATACGTGCAGATGTTGTTTTACATCGGGCACACAGGTATACAAAGGCACGCGTCTAGAAACACTTGTAAAGAACTCACTGGTACACCTACAAATACAAATATATTTTAACGTACTTACACAAAATGTGGATTTAATCCATGCATATACATATCCCATGATGCGTGTTTTGCTCATCTGTTTATTCATATTTGCACATTTCCTAACATTACATGCGCACTTGCACATTATATACACATGCACACTTTTATTTTTATAATTAGAATATTGCTACATATTGCTTTATTAGTAAAGTTGTGTGTATGCATGTAAATAAAATAAAATGTAAACATCCACGAATGCACACATGTACACATACACACATGCACACATCCACACATGTACACATTAACACATGCTTACACTCAATCATGTACACAAGAATTTTGTATTTTAATATTGTGAAAACATTTGCATTACTCTGCATTTTTTTACCATCAGATTCACCGCGTGCTGTATAAATAAACAAGTTACCCACCACTTTTCAAAAACCTACATCTGTCATCAAGAACAGTCACAACCATGTATTTATGATGTAAGTATTATTTTATTATACTGATTTATAAGAACACAATGAATAGGTAATCATTCTATGTGTGGCTAATGAGGTCATTAGCCTAGTTAGTAGTAGGCGCCATTGCTAAGCTTGAAGTCTAGGTTGAGCAAACTGTTATTGGATTTTTCTATTAAATTCTCAGTTGCACCTGAGTGTTGATTTTCACCTGGATAAAGCAAAAGACTTGCCCCCTATTGTAAGGGACCTAAATATACCGGCGACCTGTGGGTGTGCATTTATAACATCTCTGCCTAACTCTTTAGGGAATTCAGTCATCATCATATCAGCCACAGGAAGTCTACTGCTGAACAAGAGCCTCCCCCATAGACTTCCACAAGGACCGGTTGCAAGCCGTCTGCATGCAACGACTTCCAGCGACCTTTACCAGGTCGTCGGTCCATCTCGTTGGAGGCCGTTCCACGCTGCGCTTTCCGGTGCGTGGTCTCCACTCGAAAACCTTTTTGCCCCAGCGGCCATCAGTTCTACGAGCTATGTGCCCTGCCCATTTCCACTTAAGCTTGCTAAGTCTTTCAGCTATGTCGGTAACTTTCGTTCTTCTACGGAACTTCTCATTTCTGATTTGATCACGTAGGGAAATACCAAGCATAGCTCTCTCCATAGCTCGCTGAGTGACCTTGGGGAATTCCCCAAGGTCACTCAGCGTTCACGGTCACTCAGAATTCATAATAATAGATGTTATTGAATTCAATAACATCTATTATTATGAATTCTGAGTACTGAACTGAACTGTGAGTACCTAAGTATTGAGTAACTCAATAATTGATTGCATTCCATAATGTAATTGTGAACAGGCGTTATGTTTAAAAATTAATCTAACAAATATGGACCCTCTCAGGCGCAGCAAAGTAAACAGTTTAGTAGAAGAGAGGAGTGCGTCAAATTATAATTAGTATTATTTATTAGAATATTAAACAGTATTATGTACATTTATATAATTTATGTAGGTACTTTGTTACAGGACATTTAATTTTATAGAATTTATTTATTATACATATTTTATTGATATATTTAATACTTATTTATTTATTATTATTTAACTGTTTAATTTATAATTATCGTGTTAATATAATAATATAATTATGTTTTCTTTATTTGTTTTATTTATTTCATAGGATTGGTATACATGATTATATTATATTATATTGTAATAAATGAGTCTGTTGTGTAGTGCATGAATTTTACGGATTTATCATTTAAGTATTCATCGATCCTGTAGTAAAAAATCTTACAATAGCTTTTTTAATTTGTGTGTTGTCTTCAGGTAACTTATTATAAATATTATTGACATGACCAGAGGGCTAGTTTAGTGTATTTTTAGGTGGGATTTTGGTAAATTTAATCGTGCTTTATGTCTTAGTTAATATCTTGCTTGTATGTCTTCGCGTTTTCCGTAAAAGTCTTGTCTGTTGGTATGCAAATTTACATAATTCAAGTATTTAGGACAGGTGCATACAGAGTACAGTTAATATGATATGTTTTTTTAAATAGAGTTTAACTATCTATTTGTTGTAAGTTTTTTAAGATCCGAACTAGTTTATTTTGAGCTGTAAAGAATTTTAGTATCGTATTCTTGTATCTGTACTATTATCCTACATAACTTTACCGTAGCTAATCCATGCGTAGGCATATGCACAGTAGGTAACCAGAGCTGTTTGCAGATTTGTGGATTTTTTCACCTCACGCAGAGGGATCATCATTCACCCATTGCGGGGCATAAGCCTCCTCCCTTTTACGCCATTTATCCCTACCTTGCGCAAATCTCATCTAGGTCCTTCCTGCACACTTCACTATATCACCGACCCACCCAGCCATTGGTCTTCCTACACTCCATGTACCAATTCGAGGCCGCCATTCCGTCAGGGATCTACTCCACCTGCCATCACCACGTCTAGCCAAGTGTCCTACCCAACACCACTTGAGCGTAGATTTACGGACACCGATATAGGGATACGCAGAGGGAGGATTACGAGAATTTAGAAAATTTTGATGCGATTTTTTGTATGTGTGGCTTCCAATTTATACCAATTTATATTGGTATCTGTTGTTAAGCCCAGTAAGTTAAACTCTTTAACAAATTTATGCTATCCTGACATTATGTGATAATGCAAAAATCATCTGCAAATAAGACTTATGGTCCCTTCTGCCTGTCTCCCATCTGCAAGTAAGACTATGGACTTATGGGTTTTGGGAGGTCGTTTATAAAGAATGGTAAAGCGTACACATATTTTATACTTAATATAGGTAGTGACATCTGTACGATATCAAATGAACTGCAACATTACTCGTGTCAATTTGATAACAACCATTACTATATATTGCAACTTTACCTTGAAAATTGGTTGATCAGGTAGTTATTACTTACCCAAGAGTATTAGTCAATACATCTTATAAATCATTTTTTCTCTTTTCAGATTCAGATATACCAGTATGATTATAGAACAGAGAACAGCTGCATTCAACAATAACGGTACGTCAATGAACTTCGAAACGATGAATTTTAAAATGAATATTTTTAAGATACATTTATTCGTTATTGTTTAAATCTTTCGTTTAAACAATAACGAATAATTCCTATGCAATATTTCGAGTAATCATTGACCCCCTTCATAAACCCAGTTACAGATGCAACAATAATGAAAACAAAAACAAAAAACAACAACAATTACAACTTACAATTATACCTCAATATATTCGAATAACCAGCTAATTAATTCGTCAATATACGTTGCTCAGTTTAATTTGTTTTCACAAACTAGAATAACAATGATGTCAATAGAGATAAATCATAGATTCTCACCCTACATCGACTGCAACTCTCTACTCCGAGATACATGCGGAAAAGGAATAAACCAGCAGATTTTGATGATTCGCCTGCTTATTGAAAAACATCGGGAATATTGCAAGCCGTTGGTCCTATGTTTTATTGACTTTGCCAAAAATTCTGACCATGTTTCGTGGCCCACAATGATTAAAATCTTACTAAGCAAAGGTGTCCCATCAAAGCAAGCCTCCTCAGTTAGAGAACTGTACCAAAGCGGGTACGGAAAACAAAACTGCTATATGTTGAAACCGCATAAAGTTAAAAGAGGAGTCCGTAAAAGTAACATCTTAGCAACATCATTTTTTGATAAGTATGGTAAAAAAAACCTTAAACGTATCCTAGAAAATTGGAAAGGTGGAGTTGTTGTTAATGGAAAGAGACTCAAATTTATACAATTTGCAAATGAAATCACATATATAGCTTCAAACGAAAGAGATATAGCCAGATTGCTCAAAAGCATTTCTGAAGAGATTTCGAAGTATGGTGTCAAAATCAACCGCTCCACTACGAAGAT
Organism: Acronicta alni; assembly: GCA_964056405.1. NCBI lineage: Eukaryota > Metazoa > Arthropoda > Insecta > Lepidoptera > Noctuidae > Acronicta > Acronicta alni. The sequence goes on along the minus strand of OZ043913.1, from coordinate 22,665,566 downwards.
AATGGTAGTTGATAGAGGTAACACTCTAAAGAGCAGTCTGGAACTGAATGGTTATGAGAGAGTAGATAATATAATTTATCTTGGTTCCGTCATTTCTAACCAAGGATCTTGTTCCGAAGAAATTCAGCGTAGAATCACAATGGCGGAAAATGCATTGGCCAAAGCTGAGAAAAACTGGAAGGTCCTCAGTACTGATGATAAAGCAAAAATGGTTCGACAAATGATTTTTCCTATATTCACCTTCGCATGTGAAACTTGGTATTTTACATGCATGGATTCAAAAAATGTCGACATGTTTGAACTAAACTGCTGGCGAAGAGTAATAAACGAAGCTTACCCATCAATGGAAATGTCGAGCACATCTATATTCAACAAGCTACAAGTACCAACAAGACTCTCAGATCTGTGCAAGCAAAAGGCACTAAGTTTTTTTGGCCATATTGTGCGGGACCCTACGCGTGAACTTGAACATGGAATTATGACATATAAAACCTATAGAGGAAAACGACCTAAGGGAAGACCTCCAAAAGGGTGGCTGACCCAAATAACCAGCAAAGGAGGACATAAAAACATTCAGGAAGCTATTAGAAAGACTCGCGAGAACCCACCAGTCAAAAAGACCTACACACGGCGTCGTTTGATGTAATCGTTCATTCATTAATCAAAAATGTATTATAATAGCATAGATAATAATTTAACATAAATATGAATGATGATGATTTTTTACACAGTATTAACAAGACGAAGAGGGTTTTTCGAACCTAGCCGAGTGGTGTCCGGCATAGAATAGCCCACCCCCCCCTCCTCCCAAGGGTGTCGTAAGAGGCGACTAAGGGAAACTCAAAGATGAAAAAGAAGATGGGGAATCGGCATGGATTGGGTATACAAAGCAAGAACTGACCTGAAATGGGAACCCACGAATGCGGCGGCAACTACTAAGCAGCTGCAATAAATTCTAACAAACATCATCAATATCATCAAGTTGGCTTAAATTGCTTCCGACACAATACTTATATCTTAGATGTCTAAGACCTACTTACTCATAGCGATTTTGATAAGCAAACAACTGAAGAGAAGATGATCCGTGTGGTGCCCGGCGTAAAACAGCCTACCCCTTCTCTAAGGGAACTTATGGTTCTGATTCCTCTTTTTGTAAATTATTTTATCAACATTTTTTTGATAAGTATGGTAGAAAAACCCTGAAATTAATACTACAAAATTGGAAAGGTGGATTTGTTGTTAATGGACAGAGACTCAAACTTAATCAATTAGAAAACTAAGAACTAAACTGCTGGCGAACAGTATTAAAAGCAGCTTACTCATTCATGAAAAAGTTCAGCACATTGATATACATATAACAACAAAACTTCCTACGCGTGAACATATAGAAAGAATAGAAGAAAACGACCCAAGTAAGACCTCCAAATGGGTGGCTGACCAAAATAACCAGCGAAGCAGGACATACCAACATTCGGGAAGCAATCAGAAATGTCCGTGAGAACCCATCACTCAGACACAGAGTGGTTCACTACTTCATTGTACTTAAACCTTCATTAATTACCCAAAAATTGTCATATTAATATGGATAGAAATTGAACATAAATATAAATGATGAAATATTATTGCAAAATATTATCAAGATGAAGAATGATACTCATTCTAAGATGCAGAATATTTTCGAACAAGCCGTGTGGTGTCCGGCATAGAATAGCCCACCCCGTCTCCTCCCAAGGGTGTCGTAAGAGGCGACTAAGGGAAACTCGACGGTGAAAAGAAAGATGGAGAATCGGCATGACCTGAAATGGAACCTACAAATGCGGCGGCAACTACTAAGAAGCTAGAACAACTTCTAGGAAACATCATCATTATCATCAAGTTGGCCTAAGTTGCTTCCGATACAATACTTATATATTTAATAGATGTCTCAAATATCAAAAAAGACTTACCTAGGCATAGCGATTCTGATAGGAATGTTGAAAAAGAAACAACTGTAGGATGAGCCGTGTGGTGTCCGGCATAGAATAGCCCACCCCATCTCCTCCCATGGGTGTCGTAAGAGGCGACTTAGGGAAAATAATGGTGCTGATTCTGTTTATTGTAATATTTTTGTCTTTGTCTTCTTCTAACAAAAATAATGCGGATAGATAAAAAATGCTGTCATGTAAAATTAACTCTCTTGCTTCTTTTGAAAGGAATTCAGTCTACGTCCCATTGGATCACGATCATTTTGCCGTAAAATTACTTTAGCAGGCTAATTTTACAGTTCTAAATATTTTGTATTTTTTATTGGTGTTTGTTAGAAAGAGATGTGCAAGGTTATTTATTAAAATATACCAATCCGAAAGAGGTTTATATTAGCTATTTTCATTAAGTTACAAATTTTAATCTACTAGTTTATATACTAAAACAATTTATCTCGTCTTCACATACATAATTAACCTTTTTTAACACCTTGTATGACGAAATTGGGGACCACCTAGTTACTTTCCAGCATCAATATAAGTTTGTAATTGAGCAGCATAAGAAATATGGCTGAGCCTGAAGATCTCAGTTGATGAAAAGAATACTGAGTGAGGGAAATTAAAATTATTTTGATATTGGTCTATTATAAACACCTTCATAGTCGTTGTAGTATCGAGGTATAGGCAACCTGAGACAAAATATTTTTTACAATACAAAACAACGGGACACTTGGTAGAGCACGTGACTAATTATTTTTTTACATTCGTGATAATTTTAGTTCATTTTACTCGGATGGAACAGAAGTAATTACTAGTTTAAGTCTAGAAAATTGGTGTCGTAATTTGTATTATTAAATAGATTTCAACTTATATTGTTGTTAAAGAACTAAAAAAAAAAGTAGGTAGTGAAAATTCTTAAATATAGGTAGGCAAATAGCAGTTTACTTAAAATAGATGACGAAACCAAAAAATATAAAAAAACTAGGTATCGCAAATTCTTATAAAAAATAGTAATTAACAATGCCGTAATCAGTAATATTTTTTACAATACAAAACAACGGGACACTTGGTAGAGCACGTGACTAATTATTTTTTACTTTCGTGATAATTTTAGTTCATTTTACTCGGATGGAACAGAAATAATTACTAGTTTAAGTCTAGAAAATTGGTGTCGTAATTTTTATTATTAAATAGATTTCAACTTATAATTGTTGTTAAGAAACTAAAAAAAAAAGTAGGTAGTGAAAATTCTTAAATATAGGTAGGCAAATAGTAGTTAACTTAAAATAGATGACGAAAACAAAAAATATAAAAAAAACTAGGTAGCGCAAATTCTTATAAAAAATAGTAATTAAGTAAATATTATATTCCAAGTTAAATTGATGTTACAAAAACAAAAAATAAAAAAAAATGTGGTGTAGTAAAATTCTTAAAAAATAATAATAGTAATTACAGTATCTATTCCAACTTAAAAATAACGTGACTTAAATTAAAAAGACATGAAAAAATCGAAATCAAATAAAAAAGTGAGTAATTGCAAATGCAAAAATTCAATGCACCTAAATTCAACATTTCATATGTGCCTGTTTAAGGTTTTTATGAAAATAAAACCGTTTTGTTTGAAGATGTTTCTTTTAGACAAAGAAGAATTCGATCTCAGGTAGGGTTTGAACCTGCGTCCCTCCGTTTAAGTACACCGGACGCATTAGCCAAACAAACTACCGAGACCACTGCCTGTGATGTCGGATTGCACTTCCTCATTCTACATCTTATAGGTGAAGAACATAGTAAAATGTCTTCGATAGATGTCACTGACGTCATAATGAGATGTAGAATGAGAAAGAGAAAATCGACTCATAGGCAGTGATCTCGGTAGCATAGTTGGCTGAAGCGTCCGGTGTACTTAACCGGGGGGACACAAGTTCAAACCCTGCCCAAGTTCAAATTTTTCTTTCTCTAAAAGTCATACCTTCAAATCATAACAGTTTTATTTTCATAAAAACCATAAATAGGCACTTATGAAATGTAGATACACGGTTCCAAATTAGTCGTTTCCTATGGAGAAAAATCGGTGAAAAACTCCATGGTTCCTCTTTTCAATTTCTTTACATTGATGTTCGATACAATAATAATTATAAATTGGATACTAATATTAGAGAACAATTTAGGAATGCTTGCAAAGATTACAATACAGTTAGGCATAAAATAAATGTGTAAACAGTTCTCCCATTTTCCCATTTGATTTTACGAAAAAAAAAAGTGTTAAAAGATCTTAAAAAAGGCCCAAATAGGTTCGACGGAGGATATAAGAATTTTTGGGAGGCAATCAGAAAAGGCCGCGAGAACACATTGAAGCCAGGATAAGCCGTGTGGTGCCCGGCATAGAATAGCCCACCCCATCTCCTCCCATGGGTGTCGTAAGAGGCGACTAAGGGAAAAATGATGGTGCTGATTCTGTTTTTTGTTATATTTATGTTTCGTGTTATTTTTTGTCATTCTTTTACAAACTAACTCACTGTTTTCTTCTAGCAAATCCATTTTCCTTAAGTTGTTAACCATTTTCATTACCTTTGTTGTTTTTTATTTTGAGTTTCATTATATTTTAGTCACTCTGTTTTGGATTGGAAAACCAATACGAGTGCAATCAGCGACAGAGTCAGCACCAAATGTCTTAAATAACTATTCTAAGGGCAGAATAAGAAGCAAGGGAAGACCTAAAGAGGACACTAACAGTAAACAAACTGAAACCCGTTTGGATATCCATCAAAATGTCACAAGTATAGTACCGTCGAGTATTCGTCGAAACCCCCAGTGCGAAATCAAGTGTCCCTGTGCCTGTTTCAAGTGACAGTGTGTGTATTTTGTGAACACCAACTAAATTTTCTACTACCTACTTACTCTACAGCATCTGTAGAAGGTTGTAACTTAGCAGCGCAAGAAAGATCTAATATGCCCGGAGATGTCAGTTGATGAAAAGTGTGAGGGGAAACAGAGTGAGGGGAAATGAACATCATTTGGATATGGGCTATTGGAAACATCTTCATAGTCGTTGTAGAGTATCGAGGTATGATACAGCCTGGACACGATTACTGTATCTAGAGACAATGCCATACACAGTGAATTTATTTATAACAACAAAATAATATGACATTCGGTAGATGCACGTCCATTATGAAACTTTCACTTTTATGACAAATTAAATGCAATTTACCCAGATGGATGGAACAGAATAGAAGACATGACAGTAGGCTAATAGTAATATATAGATAGAAAATAATTGGTGTTGTAATTTGTGCAAGTAACTTCTAAATTAGTTCACGATAAAGTCAATCTTTATTAACATTACACTCCAACTTATAATTGTTATAAAAAAAAAAACAAAAAAAAATAGCTAGCGGAATTTCTATAGGAAATAGTAATTTAATTCCAACTTAATATGTGTGTGAGAAAAAATAAAAATACAAAAAAAATATAAAACAAGAAAATATAAATAAAAATACAAAAAGAAAAAAATTATAAAAAAATGTGTATCTGTCCTAACTATAAGTAGTTGATATGCAAGGGATTTATTTTAGGTACCCAATTGTGGTAATTACTTAATAAATGTGTGAAGTCAGTGTTAGTTCATAGATTTTATATAAAACAATCTTGTAGTGTATCACATAGTAATAAAAATATGCAAATTTAGCAATAATAATAACGTAGCTCGTAGATCACAAAGATCGTGATGATGTTAGGTTTAGGTTATAAAACTTATTTTAAAATAAAATAACTTGCAATAATTTATTTCAGTAAATAGTTGCAAATCTTTTATTAACAGTTAGCGTTGTTTACTAGAACATTTATTTATTAAAACCTATGCATGTATCTTTAGAAAATATTTCAGAATGCGGCACATAGGTTATATTATTGTAATCTATGTGCCGCATTCCAAAAATGAAATATTTTCAAACGGTGGATGCATAGGTGTTTTAAAATTGATCTTCTTGAACTATCAAAATATTACTCCAACAACGCTAGTGCCCTCGGTTGCTCCGGCTCCGGCATTCTGCAGCAAGGGGCTCTAAGTTCTAAGGTTTGCAAGCTATATACAACTAAACAGTTCGAAATTAACTATACCAATTAACCCACTCGCTTATTAGAAGCATAAATATGATATACCTCAAAATCGGTCAACATTAATTATTTTTCGCGAAAAAAATTCAAAATAGTTTGTAATATAGGTATATAACGTAGGTAAGTTACATTTAAATAACTATAGTTTATTTAGTAATACTGGATGGCGGGTGCAAATCCGCAGCCCGGGCCGGCTGACCATCTGCCTCTTTTGACCGCTCCGTACATCGGAGTTATTAAATATTCATTGTCATGATAAAATTATTTATAATAATAATTGGCCCGGCCAATCAGAAGCGTGGAAAACTGCCATTTTATCATAAGAATAGTTTGTTAGGGTAGGTATAAAACAATAATATTAAAGAAATATATATTTTTCTAGATAAATACACTAAAATCTTACAAAAATCCAAAAAAAAAGACATAAAATACAAAAAAAATAAAAAAAAATATGCACGTAAAAATGCAAATAATAAAAATAAAGAAGATAAATTAAACAATATTTTATAGGTTAGTAAATTAAGGACGTTTCAAAATTCTACCATCAAAAAAATAAATCAAGCACATAATACAAAATTTATGTTTGCTTAAAAGTCAATCTTTTTATCATCTGCGGAGAAGTAATTTCATCAGGCTTGTTTATACTTCTCTGTCTCTGTTACAGTGCAATTTAGTGGCCTTACCCATTCGGGCTATCAGTAAAAAATTTTGTTGGGAATAATATCAGGAATTGTCGTAAATTGATCAATCACTCAACCTATCACAGTCCGTTTCTATACATACGCATAATTATTTTGAGGAAAATTTTGGAACCGTAATATTTTTTTGGATTCAGTATTTGGATTTCTTGGGGGTAAACTTAGGCTGAATATTTTGAATCACTTTGAGAACATTATGACTGTGAATTCAATTTGTGGTAAATTCAGGAATCTAATAAATTCATGGGCTGTCAAAAAATATTTGGGTAAAATTAGAAATAATTTAACAAATCATGACAGGAAGGAGAGACATTCCTATATTATTCCCGATCAAGATTTATAAATTAGCAATAAACTATACCTCGTTATATTATTAAAATGTAATGTAATTTAGTCTGTAGCGGATTAATGATTTAGTTTGAGTCGGTGAAAGCTCATCGCTTGAGAAACCACTCAATAGGCACGGATAGAAAGATAGCTTTGTAGTTTTGGTGTTATATGTGTAATGGGCTAGTTTAAATATAGATAAAACAACCCTTTGAGGATAATCTCAGTCTAACGATCCAAAAATTGCAGTTCTCGAAATCAAATATGAACGAAACTGTCAATTCTCATGAAGTTGTCGTAAGAGGCGACTTAGGGAAAAATAATGGTGTTGATTCTGTTTATTGTAATATTTTTGTCTTTGTCTTCTTCTAACAAAAATTATGCGGATAGATAAAAAAATGCTCAGTCATGTAAAATTAACTCTCTTGCTTCTTTTGAAAGGAATTTAGTCTACGTCCCATTGGATTACGATCATTTTGCCGTAAAATTACTTAAGCAGGCTAATTTTACAGTTCTAAATATTTTGGATTTTTTATTGATGTTTGTTAGAAGGAGATGAGCAAGGTTATTTGTTAAAATATACCAATCCGAAAAATGTTTATATTAGCTATTTTCATTAAGTTACAAATTTTAATCTACTAGTTTATATACTAAAACAATTTATCTCGTCTTCACATACATAATTAACCGTCACTTAAAGAGTTTGGAAAGCTGAAATATTTATTTGGTGTTTCATTGAATTTTTTATTGAATTTTACTGTAATTTATAGTGAATAGAAAAGCCATTAGCATGGATATTCACTCGATTTCGGATTGGTAAACTCTTTACGAGTGCAATCTGTGACAGAGTCGGCGCCAAATGTCTTTTTAAAACTATTCTGCAGTTAGAGTGAGAGTCAAAGGAAGATCTAAAGACGATGAATAAAGTGAACTAAAACCCGTGTATGGGTTTTCAACCTAATGTAAGAGTATAATACCGTTAAGTATTCCCCGAAACGGTGCGAAATCAAGAGTCCCTGTATTTTGACTAGATTGATTCACCTCTGTCCAGTTGTATGGCATATGGCAGACTTAAATCTCAACGTGTCTGTTTTTAACACCTTGTATGACAAAATTGGGGACTTACTTACTTTCCAGCATCAGTAGAAGTTTGTAATTGAGCAGCATAAGAAATGTGGCTGAGCCTGAAGATCTCAGTTGATGAAAAGAATACTGAGTGAGGGAAATTAAAATATTTTTTACAATACAAAACAACGGGACACTTGGTAGAGCACGTGACTAATTATTTTTTTACTTTCGTGATAATTTTAGTTCATTTTACTCGGATGGAACAGAAATAATTACTAGTTTAAGTCTAGAAAATTGGTGTCGTAATTTGTATTATTAAATAGATTTCAACTTGTAATTGTTGTTAGAAAACTAAAAAAAAAGTAGGTAGTAAAAATTCTTAAATATAGATAGGCAAATAGTAGTTAACTTAAAATAGATGACGAAAACAAAAAATATAAAAAAAACTAGGTAGCGCAAATTCTTATAAAAAATAGTAATTAACAATGCCGTAATAAAAACCATAAATAGGCACTTATGAAATGTAGTTACACGGTTCCAAATTAGTCGTTTCCTATGGAGTAGAATCGGTGAGAAACTCCATGGTTCCTCTTTTAAATTTCTTTACATTGATGTTCGATACAATAATAATTATAAATTGGATACTAATATTAGAGAACAATTTAGGTATGCTTGCAAAGATTACAATACAGTTAGGCATAAAAGAAATGTGTAAACAGTTCTCCCATTTTCCCATTTGATTTTACGAAAAAAAAGGGTTGAAAGATCTTAAAAAAGGCCCAAATAGGTTCGACGGAGGATATAAGGATATTCGGGAGGCAATCAAAAAAGGCCGCGAGAACACATTGAAGCCAGGATAAGCCGTGTGGTGCCCGGCATAGAATAGCCCACCCCATCTCCTCCCATGGGTGTCGTAAGAGGCGACTAAGGGAAAAATGATGGTGCTGATTCTGTTTTTTGTTATATTTATGTTTCGTGTTATTTTTTGTCATTCTTTTACAAACTAACTCACTGTTTTCTTCTAGCAAATCCATTTTCCTTAAGTTGTTAACCATTTTCATTACCTTTATTGTTTTTTATTTTGAGTTTCATTATATTTTGGTCACTCTGTTTTGGATTGGAAAACCAATACGAGTGCAATCAGCGACAGAGTCAGCACCAAATGTCTTAAATAACTATTCTGAGGGCAGAATAAGAAGCAAGGGAAGACCTAAAGAGGACACTAACAGTAAACAAACTGAAACCCGTTTGGATATCCATCAAAATGTCACAAGTATAGTACCGTCGAGTATTCGTCGAAACCCCCATTGCGAAGTCAAGTGTCCCTGTGCCTGTTTCAAGTGACAGTGTGTGTATTTTGTGAACACCAACTAAATTTTCTACTACCTACTTACTCTACAGCATCTGTAGAAGGTTGTAACTTAGCAGCGCAAGAAAGATCTAAAATGCCCGGAGATGTCAGTTGATGAAAAGTGTGAGGGGAAACAGAGTGAGGGGAAATGAACATCATTTGGATATGGGCTATTGGAAACATCTTCATAGTCGTTGTAGAGTATCGAGGTATGATACAGCCTGGACACGATTACTGTATCTAGAGACAATGCCATACACAGTGAATTTATTTATAACAACAAAATAATATGACATTCGGTAGATGCACGTCCATTATGAAACTTTCACTTTTATGACAAATTAAATGCAATTTACCCAGATGGATGGAACAGAATAGAAGACATGACAGTAGGCTAATAGTAATATATAGATAGAAAATAATTGGTGTTGTAATTTGTGCAAGTAACTTCTAAATTAGTTCACGATAAAGTCAATCTTTATTAACATTACACTCCAACTTATAATTGTTATAAAAAAAAAACAAAAAAAAAAATAGCTAGCGGAATTTCTATAGGAAATAGTAATTTAATTCCAACTTAATATGTGTGTGAGAAAAAATAAAAAACCAAAAAAAATATAAAACAAGAAAATATAAATAAAAATACAAAAAGAAAAAAATTATAAAAAAATGTGTATCTGTCCTAACTATAAGTAGTTGATATGCAAGGGATTTATTTTAGGTACCCAATTGTGGTAATTACTTGATAAATGTGTGAAGTCAGTGTTAGTTCATAGATTTTATATAAAACAATCTTATAGTGTATCACATAGTAATAAAAATATGCAAATTTAGCAATAATAATAACGTAGCTCGTAGATCACAAAGATCGTGATGATGTTAGGTTTAGGTTATAAAACTTATTTTAAAATAAAATAACTTGCAATAATTTATTTCAGTAAATAGTTGCAAATCTTTTATTAACAGAGCGTTGTTTACTAGAACATTTATTTATTAAAACCTATGCATGTATCTTTAGAAAATATTTCAGAATGCGGCACATAGGTTATATTATTGTAATCTATGTGCCGCATTCCAAAAATGAAATATTTTCAAACGGTGGATGCATAGGTGTTTTAAAATTGATCTTCTTGACTATCAAAATATTACTCCAACAACGCTAGTGCCCTCGGTTGCTCCGGCTCCGGCATTCTGCAGCAAGGGGCTCTAAGTTCTAAGGTTTGCAAGCTATATACAACTAAACAGTTCGAAATTAACTATACCAATTAACCCACTCGCTTATTAGAAGCATAAATATGATATACCTCAAAATCGGTCAACATTAATTATTTTTCGCGAAAAAAATTCAAAATAGTTTGTAATATAGGTATATAACGTAGGTAAGTTACATTTAAATAACTATAGTTTATTTAGTAATACTGGATGGCGGGTGCAAATCCGCAGCCCGGGCCGGCTGACCATCTGCCTCTTTTGACCGCTCCGTACATCGGAGTTATTAAATATTCATTGTCATGATAAAATTATTTATAATAATAATTGGCCCGGCCAATCAGAAGCGTGGAAAACTGCCATTTTATCATAAGAATAGTTTGTTAGGGTAGGTATAAAACAATATTATTAAAGAAATATATATTTTTCTAGATAAATACACAAAAATCTTACAAAAATCCAAAAAAAAAGACATAAAATACAAAAAAATAAAAAAAAATATGCACGTAAAAATGCAAATAATAAAAATAAAGAAGATAAATTAAACAATATTTTATAGGTTAGTAAATTAAGGACGTTTCAAAATTCTACCATCAAAAAAATAAATCAAGCACATAATACAAAATTTATGTTTGCTTAAAAGTCAATCTTTTTATCATCTGCGGAGAAGTAATTTCATCAGGCTTGTTTATACTTCTCTGTCTCTGTTACAGTGCAATTTAGTGGCCTTACCCATTCGGGCTATCAGTAAAAAAATTTGTTGGGAATAATATCAGGAATTGTCGTAAATTGATCAATCACTCAACCTATCACAGTCCGTTTCTATACATACGCATAATTATTTTGAGGAAAATTTTGGAACCGTAATATTTTTTTGGATTCAGTATTTGGATTTCTTGGGGGTAAACTTAGGCTGAATATTTTGAATCACTTTGAGAACATTATGACTGTGAATTCAATTTGTGGTAAATTCAGGAATCTAATAAATTCATGGGCTGTCAAAAAATATTTGGGTAAAATTAGAAATAATTTAACAAATCATGACAGGAAGGAGAGACATTCCTATATTATTCCCGATCAAGATTTATAAATTAGCAATAAACTATACCTCGTTATATTATTAAAATGTAATGTAATTTAGTCTGTAGCTGATTAATGATTTAGTTTGAGTCGGTGAAAGCTCATCGCTTGAGAAACCACTCAATAGGCACGGATAGAAAGATAGCTTTGTAGTTTTGGTGTTATATGTGTAATGGGCTAGTTTAAATATAGATAAAACAACCCTTTGAGGATAATCTCAGTCTAACGATCCAAAAATTGCAGTTCTCGAAATCAAATATGAACGAAACTGTCAATTCTCATGAACATCCAAAGGTATAGCAATTAGTAAATTCTAATGTTAAGTATGCTAAGGCTCGTAATCACTGAACATAAAAGAAGGAATCCATTAGTATGTACATAGATTTTAGCTAGTATATAAAGATAACTGCCATAATCAAGCGCCAGCAATGGTTTAAATTTTAGCACGTACAAATAGATTAATTCTTAATTATAGGAAGCAGTCTTTTTCTCATCACAAAGTCTTCTTTGTGACATGAAACAGATTGCTGAAGAGAACCTCTCATCCTCGGTTCTCAATGTGACTACTTTTCAGCATAACATCTTGGATAAAGTCCCGGCTATCATACAAATATCTTTGAGAGCCGTAACGAGTAACATAAGCTCGAGACTTGCCCGGCTAGGATTACATGACAAAATTTTGTCGTCCTATATCTCGTGGCAAAATTATGGCTATAGACGAGATAAAGCGATGACATGATTATGTCACGAGACACAGGGACATTAAGGGTAGGAATAGTGATGTGAGGTAGGGTATAGGGGTCCGTACTACCACTCGAGATGAACCTAAGAGTCCAACCTTAGGATTCTGAAGTGTCTGCTATGTGACAGTCAGTTGACAGTCGCATGCAGTTATACACAAACACTATTTCAAGGTAGATTAGAGGAGATTTCGATTTTATGGACTTAAAAGACCTCATTATTGAGGGGCTTGTGGTGGAATAAGTAGCGGTCAATCTTCAGATGGGTTACTGCTGTTATCCACCGCATCTTGCAAAGCTTGGACAGCATAGTATACCGCGTCCCAGCTGTCATACGAAGATCAGTGGCAGTTGCTACGAGCGAACAACTGCTCGAGACTAACCGTGGAGTCTAACTTTAGGATTCCGAAATTTTAGGCTAGACGGGGTCTAAACGAAGGAGATTCGTACTTTTTGGCGTTCTTAGGTACGCCTATTATTGAAGTTTAATGTGGTCTGTGGTGAAATAAATGACGGTCAATCTTGAGATGGGTTACCGTTGTTTACCATCACAGTATTCCAAGTCTGGACGGTATTTTAAACCGCTACAGTCCCGGCAGTCATACGAAGGACAATGACCGTCGTTACGAGCGATCACCAGCTCGATACTAACCTTAAGATCTTAGAATATCAATGTTGATCCTAGGTAGAACCTCAATAATAGGTAGAGTAAGGTATTTACATGTGCTTAGGTGTCCTGTTTTATGTCTTGATGTTGTTAAAGAGAGCGATCATATTGGATCAAGCCAACCACTTGACTCAATTTATCGTTTCTCCGTAATGTGTCCACAATTTTCAATCATTTGCTATCCACTTTTAAAACATTATTTCAATGAAATCATGAATTTAATGATTAGAAACGATTTTTTTTTATACTCTTGTGAAGCTTCTTAATTGTCAAATGAAATTCATGAATGTGCAGCTATTTATAATGTTTTAATTGTGTTGTATCGGGAATTGTTCTATTGTATCACAAACTCTATTACTGTATTATTAACTTTATTGTACCTACATATTTTACTCTTGTATTGTTTCTACTAAACTCTGCATTGATTCCGAAAAAACTATGTATTAAACAACAAAATAGTAATAAGAGGGCAAATTTGTAAAATGATTTAAGTAATTAAAAACTCCATGGATCGCTTTATGAATGATGTAGGTTCAGTCAGGGAAGCAAATGATCTCGTGGTTGATTTCCAACAAGGTTGATTGAAGTATGTTATGAAGAACCAATTTCAAAAAGTGATTCATGGCCTCTACCTCTTAGTCTGACCAGAATATGCTGTTGTTGTTGAAGAACAATTTTGAAATGTGATTAAAATCGTTTATTATAACCAATTTAAAAATATTTGGTAAATTAATTTCGTCCGATAAATATAAAATAGTTCCCAAAATTTAAAATTATTGTATTTTTTTACGCAGAGGCACTTTTTTGTAATTAACTGTAAACCCTTCTCTCTAAAAGAACTGTCTTTCAAAAGTATCATTCGATACATTCATTTTTGCGCACGCGAATCTTCTAGCCTAAATTCCATCACGGAAACATTTGTATAAAATTTCAACAAGCAAAAATGAGTGAATCAATCTAAAATTAACTATTGGTACTTATTCTAGGTGCTATTCCCGTGTTATAAAACCTGCATACCTTTTTTATTTTATAATAAAAAGCTTTGATGTCGTGATTAATTGTTTTATTAATATACCTTCTATATACCTTCAATATTTGGAAGCCCGTAATAATAAATCGTTTTGGGGGCACTCTATGTATTCTTAATTTGGTAATCATAACTTTTTGTAACTAATTAAACAGTATTCAATTTATTAATATGGGCTTTTTAACGCACAGCTATGCAAGCACGCCAATGATACGATACAGATTAACTGATACACACCAGTGCAACTACACTAACGCGCCAGTGCAACTATACAAACCCGCCAGTGCAACTATACATACGCGCCAGTGCAACAATACATACGCGCCTCTGTACAAAGGCTCTCGTGCAACTACACAAACGTGCCGGTGGAATTGTACAAGGTGCAACCATACAAACACGCTGGTACAACAGACTATACAAAGGCGCTTGGACTAGCTCAAAAATTAGTCTAGTGAGATGATGGGACGACTGTCACATGATAGGATGGTTGCTATAATTGGAATCGCTGAAGCATCTGAACACAAATGCTTTAATTCGAGTATAATAAAGCATGTCAGTATTCAATGCTTGATGTTGAATGCTAGGTTTTTTTGGTAAGTATTTCATACTTCACAGTTAAAGATTCCTGTTCCTGCCTTGTGGTATAAAAGATGCAAGATTCTTATAACTCTTCTAACCTGAGATCAATCACTTCCTAGAACTAGTATGCAGCCAAGCAAGGATGACGACGGAGTCACACCAATAAAGCTTATATTCTTTTGTGAACCTAAGAAAATCGACGACAATCCTGCATAATCTAGCGGTAGGTATTAAGTAATGCAGCTTATAGGAATTCCTCGTCCGGAGGAATTCCTCGCACACGCTATATGATGCCATGGAAACTGAAATTTACGAGATGGTTCTTCAAGAGGAACGTACACTGAAAAGTTAGCTTTAAAACACAAAAGTATACAATATATTGCCTGCTACATGAATATACCTTAGAAAATTTCAAGCGCTATAATAGGCACTTTAATTCTCGAAAAGAATTAAATCAAGTCTCGAAGTTACATGTGTTCGAATCATTTACGCAGGGGTCATATAGCTGAGGGATGTTTCCTTGGCATCAGTCAAATCTGTAATCAGAAACACATTATTAACTAGTAACAAATAGAACAATAGCAACAATACCTTAAGTATGTAAGTGACCGCTGCAGTGTCATTGTGCTCAACTTTATTAAGCATAGAATAGAATAGAAATCCTGTAATCATGACTGACAACATGAAAGTAACATTATTCTGTATAACATCAAACCTTCAAAGTCAAAGTCAAATATTTTATTTCAATTAGACCATTAAAATAGCACTTTTGAAAAGTCAAAACTAGTTGCACGGTTCCAAAAAGTGGGTCTTATGGAGAAGAACCGGCAAGAAACTTCAGAGAGACCACTCTTTTCAACAAAAAAAAAACATGATTACAGTGTTCAGTATTACAGTCTAAATCTGAATAGTTCATGAGAACAATGCAGTTTGATGTGTACTAATAAATTAATCTAGCATAATAAACAGAAAAAAAAAGAGGTTGCCATTGACAGTAAGAGCTGACCAGCCCCGACAGACGGCACCCGTTCACGAGTATGACGTGCGTATCGGCGTCCTTCGACTCAACCATGTTGTAGGGAATAAAACGACCCGACACACAACGCCACCATCAGCAGGACATTTTAGTGAGCATGACAAGCTCAGACCGCTAGGCAACTGAAGGGCACAATGTAATTTTAAGTCATTATAATGCATATCAACATATGCAACATCAATGGCTGCACGACTCTCATACTTTACAATTCATGTTTTTACAAACAAAGATTGTTAAATTGTATAACGTACAGTAAAATTATTGAATTACAAGATGTTCATCTTGTGGAGCTGGACAAGCATTCCGCCAAACATTTTTATCTAGAAGATAATCTTCCAATTTATAGTAAGCTTGCCTGCACAGGGGAGACTTAATGAATTTTTTGAATTTGTTTTCTGTTAAGTTCTAAAATTGCGTTCGGAATTTTATTATAAAATCTAACGCAGTACCCTCTAAAAGAAGTATGAACTTTAGCTAGACGAAATTGTGGCTGCATTAATTTTGATTTATGTCTAGTATTATAATCATGCAGTTCACATTTTCGGACGTACAAGTGCAAATTTTTTCTTACATATTTATTCTCATAGATGTACTGAGAAGGCACTGTCATTACATTTATTTCTTTAAAGATTTCCCTGAGTGAATCTCGACTACGTAGGTTATAATATATATATAGCTCTTTTCTGCAATATAAAAACAGATTCTATGTTTGCAGCGCGGCCCCATAGTAATATATATATATTTTTTTATTTGATGTAAAAACAAGTTACAACCAATAAAGTATTAAAAATACAAAAAATAACACTATTCTAATGCTAGATTGCACCTCAAAGAATGTGCATACATCAAAACCGGTTATTAAAAATAACATGCGAGTTAATAGTATAATCTAAGTAGTGAATTTATTTGAATATAATACTAAACAAAAGAGGAAAAGATACAATATACATGCATATAAAGTAATCATACACTTATACAACAATCCAAAAGTACTTAATTGACACGCCCTGACCCGACGTCGTCTTCTGGTTTGGGACTGAGGATATCCTTCACAATATTTTTGTATGGTAAAAATGTCCAAATGTAAGTTACATGTTACCTATTCATTGTATTGTCGCGCCATCCTTACTAGTGGGTAAAAGTAAGATATATTGTTTTTGAAAATTTGTAAGGCAAACAGGTTAACACTGTGTGATCTACGTTTACTGTATTTAATATTTAAGGAAATGTGTGATAGTAATACGGGTGAGTCTATAATTGAATTAACTATTTTATATAAATAAACAAAGTCAAAGTACTTGCGGCGAGTTTCCAAAGATTGGACTCTAAATTTTAAAAGCCTTTGATCATAACTGGAGCATGAGCGACCTAATTGTTGTCGGTAACATAAAATCCTTAGACACTTCTTTTGAACCCGTTCTACGTCGTTAACGTGGACTCTGTAGTAAGGAGACCAAATTGGGCAACCGTACTCTAAAATGTCCCGTACTAGGGCAAAGTAAGGGTAAAGTACACTCTGAGATTTTTTAAATTCCTTAGTTGATCGCAGAACAAAACCGAGAAGTTTGTTTGCTTTCGCAATAATAGTAAGATGAGATTGGATTCTGTTGAACGCCCCTTCAAAAAACCATGTTGGAAATCATTAAATTTGGTCTTCAAAGCCGCATATAACTGGGAGGTAATTGGTCTGGCCCTGCTGACTTATTTAAATCTAGACTTTTAAGAATTTTGATTAACTCCGTATTATTTATCTCAATGCTAGATATATCGCATAGGGAATCGTTGTTTGGATGGAAAGTATAAGGTGTTAATTCATGTAAGGTTGTAAGAAAGTAGAATAAAAGTAATTAGAAAAAATATTGCAAATACCTTCGCCAGTACTAGCTATGGCATCTCTCATCACTCAGACTCAAGTTTTTTAACTCTGTCTCTAATTAATTTAAAGGTCTCAAGGTCAGACCACAGAAAGTATTTGTATTTTTATTTTATGCACTTTTTTAGTGCCGGTGTGTACCATATAGGAAAAATAATATTATTGTTAGATTTTGATATTGGTACATAATCGTTTCTTAACTGTTTTATAAATGTATAGAAATAATCTACAGCATCGTCCAGACATCTTTTGCAAAATTCATTCTCCCAGTTGACATCCCGAATTTCCCTGTTTATAGATATGTAGTCGCCTTTCCCGAATATGTATTTAGTGCGTGATGCAGGTACCATATAGGACATATCTATAGATTTCACTACAATAGAGAGTGACTTGTGATACGGATCAATTGGCACCAAGGGATCATCACACTCTGTAACAATCAGTAAATCGTTTGACAACACAAGGTCCAGGATTCTCCCTTACCTGTTAATTACACCATTATAATGGACTAGGTTGTGAGTGTGTAAAGCGTCCGTTAAGGAGTACTCGTCAATAGAATTTATATTTCTTGGCAATAATGTCGACCACGTTGACATCACACATTTGCCATGATATTCCACTTAAATTAAAATCTCCAATAATTATATATCTATCATCTGGGTTACTCATTATAATATCATCTAATTTAGTAAAGAATTTATTTAATTGATACGATAACGATAATCCTAAATTTTGTTTGCAGAGATAAAGCACACATAAATATATATTACACCTTGTTCCGGTATACGTGTTACTAACTGTAGATGTAAAATGCGGTTGGGAAATGGGGATTAATTCTTTTCGTACTGCAACAAGAACTCCACCACCACGGGTTTGATTTGTATGCTCATAATCCCTGTCCCGCCGCCACACTATGTACCGAGTATCGAACAATTCTGAATCACTCACACTATTTGTTAACCATGTTTCTGTTAAAACCACCAAATTGTACGAGCCAAGACACAAATTTTTAAAGAAATCTAGTGTCTTAGAACGAAGTCCTCGGAAGTTCTGGTAATAAATACTTAATTCACGATTATTATTTGTACCTAGGACCATAGAAGACATTACAATAGATTGTAATTAAAAACACGGCAGGTAACATCACAATACTGATAAAACTTACTATTATATATACTTTTCCTTTGTATTGAAGGCGGGAATCCTGGATATATAGTTTATTTGTGTCTTAGGGACGATGTAACCAACCTTGGTGCCAATGGTATCAATAATATTAAATAGGTTCTCATCCTTTTTTTGTGGAACTCCTTTGATCTCAACGTTATTTAAACGTGACCTTTGTTTATTGTCAGACATCTGGCGCTTCACATCGTTCAAACTGGACTAAAGGGTTGCATACTTAACCTCAAGGTCATCAACTCTTTGCTCAGCCTTTACTAGTCGAGTGGTAAATTCATCTATCTTGGCGCTTGCAAATTCACAGGAAGATTTGAGGTCCCCAAGTTCTTCTCTTATACATCTGATATCTTCAACTACCGTTGGTAATCTAACGAGCTGAAGTTTCAAATCACGGATCTCCTTCATGATGTTTTCCAACGTTACTTGCTCCTTAATAAGTGTAGTGTTGGAGATGGAGCTCTGCATGAGACACATTTCCAGGCAGATCTACGTTCAACCCCTAATCGTTTCCATCCAGCTTCAGTAATGCTGGCGCAGCCGAAGTCGAATTGTTTTGCACAGGCAGCACATTTTATCCCTGCGCCTTCAGCAAAGGTATCGTTGCAGATATCACACTTCACAATGTCGACAAAAGGTAGAGGATATATGAAACGACTCCTAATTGCACTGAATGCGTGTTAGTCTGACCGATGTTTCCACCGTATTGATAATGCATAATATAAAGTAGCGAACAGACGTGAGTAAAGTGAGTGCGTTCGGGTTTCGACTTATTTAATATTTGTTGAAGGGTACCTACTTAAAAAGAATGAAATGACATTTTTGATATAATAGACAAAAAATAGTACATAATATTCAATAAAATAAAAAACTAATTACAAATTTCGTATTCTTTTCCCAGATAATTCTTCGGGCTTGAGAAACACACACCATCACAAGGAGCAACCAAAATTTTCTGACAGTTAAACTTGGTTAAGCAAGATCTATTGAACTAGAACTTTTTATGATAAAGCCTGTATCAAATGCCAAGGAATTGAATAAATGAGAAAATACCTTATTTGAAAAGCAAAAGCTACATCTACAGAGAACAGTTTAGCATAATAGAATTACCAAAACCAAGTCTGTGATTAATAAAATAAAACTCATTGAATGTATATATTACTTTTATTTTTATTGAACATTCCTTACCCAACAGTATATATCTCTTTGAAATAAAATTTTTACGGATTTTATCGCGTATATTGATATTATTAATCCCGACTTTTCGGACCCTTTACAGCGTCCATGGTCACGGGTAGACTGAGGTGGTGGGCGTCTTGATGATATAATTACTGACAGCTACCCTACATTTTTTTATTGTTACGTGATCAATGACATTTATTACTAATTATTAATTAAAACTAGATGGAGCCGGCATTTCCTAGCTGACGACCTCTGAGAAGAAACGCCGAAACAAACTAAGAGAATCATGGTCTCTTTTAAAGTAAAAATATTCAATGATCATGTTTTAGTTGTTAATTATTGGCAATCCGATTCACGCAGAACGAGCTCACAGTATCCTTTGGTCTTGCAGTTGTAGGCCTGGATTTTGGTTTAATAGAATCTATAACAGGATTCCAAGCAGGTGGTAAGACCCAGCCATCTTCTCTATTGAAATTTGGATGTTTTTTAATTTCAATAGCCTCACGAATCATCCTGGGTAGGTATCGACTTTCCTTCGCAAGTATTTGTGGTTTATCAAATCTGATATAATGCTGGGCCTTGTCAAGAGTATGTTCACAAACTGCTGACTTCTTGGAACGGCGGTGTTTGACATCAGCGATGTGTTCTTTTACGCGGGTCCCTATGCTTCTTTTAGTTTGGCCTATATATGAGAGACCGCAATCACAATCAAGCTTGTATACGCCCGCATCTTGTAGAGGCACTTGACAGATGGTAAGAACTGACTGATCTTCTTCAGCGGCTTGAAGTATGTTTTAATTGAAGCATGCTTCAAGATGTAGCCAATTTTGTCGGTGACTCCTCTAACATATGGTAGTACGGTAGTATGGTGGTACAGTTGAGCGCTTACCTGCCGTTACCTGCTATTACCTGCCATTAGCCATTAGTCAGCTGTGCTGTTTAGCAGTGTAGAGATCACCTCTTATACAGTCTTAAGAGTCGTCTTATCCATTAGTACAGCTACATAAGAGCCTTTGGCTGTACTATAGCTTTTGTATGGATGTAATTGCCGCTAATGTGCTGCTTGGGCTACCGGTATAGCCCTAAGAATCATTAAGCGCGCAAGCCCCACCACGACGACGACCGACGTGAAGACACGACGGTGGGGATAGTATTAATACTATTATGGTATGTCAAGTTGCCATGCTATTATTAGCATGGCAACTTGACAAGTGCTAATAGTCCCCAAAACCAATCAAACTTAAGTTTGAATATCCAACACAACCAATTATTACATTAGTAATATATAGTGATGAAAGTGATAAACAAAAAATGAGCCAGTTACTGTCAAACTCTTGTAAAGGATATTCTATTGAATAATGTCAGTCTCGTCTATAGATACTCTATTTATTATAACATTAGACGAATAACGATGAAATAACGACAGTTATTTTGTCATAATAAATAAATTATTGAATTTAATATCTTAGATTTATTTGTAAATGGTACCTAATTACATTCATAGTCGTATTATAGCATTGTATTCGTGAAATAACGTAGCTTACTAATAACTAAGTATTATCGAAAAAACGCTTGTGTTGTAACCGTTATTTGTTTAACGTTATATCGAATGAACTATAACTTACATTGAAATTCTAACAAAAGTTGGTAATAACCTAGTTACAATTTCACCCAGACTTGCTTACATACTGAGTCTATAGACTATATACAGGTTGAGGTAGGTATGTAGGTACTTCGTATGATTCACTTTTGAAACTACATTTTACTACTACCTAAACTCTGTCTGTTTGCATCAGACAAATAACGATGAAATAACGACAGTTATTGTGTTATACTAAATAAATTATTTTATTGTGAAATAACGTAGCTTCTATTTACTATTATCGAAATAACGATTGCGTTATAACCGTTATTTGAATGAACTAACGTTATAATGAATGAAGTGTAATTTAGTAAAATTACAATTGACCCACCCCGGCCTCGCACGGCTGCAATGTTATAATAACACGCATATAATATAGATACCTACATAGATTTATGTAATCCTTCCTCTTGAATCACGCTATCTATTGCTGAAAACAGTTTACAAGATCTAAGCGTACAGACAGTGGGAAAAACTTTGTATAAAATAAAGAAAATAGATTATAATATGTTATAACCTCATGTCATTCATCAAGACAATGGTTGAACTAGAAAGACGCGTGCATCGCTATAGTGGGGCCGGTGTCACGTGATATTTGGCTTTGGTGATTGGCTGTTGTTTATGACGACATATTACGTAGACAGCACACATTGGTTGTCGGAATATGACGCCATTTTCTCAAGCGTCGATTAGTCAAACGGTGGCGTAGACAATCATCATCAAACCATATCATGTTTCCCCACTGCTGGGCACGGGTCTCCTGTCATAATACAAGGGATAAGACTAGATGTAGTCCACCATGCTAGACTAATTCGGGTTGAAAGACTACACACGCCGACAAGAAAATTTCTACCCTGTGCAGGCAAGCTTAATATATTCGAAGATTATCTTCTGTATAAAATTGTTTGGCGGAGTGCTGGTCCAGCTCCGCAAGATGATATTCGCGTACTTTGATTATATACTTGTCTAGATGGAGCAATGCAAACAAACGACACGCGAAAACTGGGGCCAAATAGCGTGATATGTGTGAGTACCGCTTGTCTACTTATTGTAGTCAAACTGTCAAGGTGTGCGTGCTTAGGGATGCCTGCTCCAAATTATTAACTTACCTTTTCTCCATTATTTAATGGGATGACAGTTAAACGAAATAGGCTGAATAAAGTAATTATTTTGTAGATTAGTGATTTATTTATTTTAATAAAAACAAAAAATACAATGAAAAAATATATACAGCAATTTATAGATCAAAATCCATCTCTTTGTATTTGTTTTCGAAATAGTTTTTTTTTTTATATTTCATTTCGTGTCCGCTGTATGATGTCTCTCCAGTCTTAAGAAATCTGAAACTGAAACCAAAATATTAGAAAGAACTAACAAAAATACTATTTAGTGAATGACTTCATTTATTTTGTGAAGGCATTCACTTCACATTTCATTTTTTTGTCATTTACTGATCAAATAAATTATGTAAGTATTAAAATAATAAAATTTTCTCCTGATCGAAAGATGATGACTGATATTTGCATTTTATCTCCCATAGTTTCGCCAAATCTCCCTTGTAATAAATTGACAACACCGGCTAATCTGTCGAACCTACAAATTAACGAATTGAAAAATCATGTTTTCATAAAATAATAGAGGTTAAATAACAAAACTTACCGATGTAATGTGATCTTAGTGTAATTATACGGTTTTCCCACATAATTGCGACACAATTTGACAGCACATACCGACATAATTAATTATTTTTCGAGAACTCGACACCCTGAAGTGATCCAAATGACACTGACGTAAGTGAGAAGAGAGTCTACCAATTTTAGTAGACTTTATTTGGGCCGTTCTGTACGTGTCAATGTGGCATCTAGACAAATATATATAATCAAAGTTCGCGTAATTGAGTAATTTTACTGTAATCTGACGCCCAAATTCTGGCGCCCAATTTAAAACGGCATAAGGCTTCGAGTCGCGAGTTTACGGCTTATATTCTATATTATTTTCTATTACTGTGTGTATGTGTGTGAAATCCGTCCAGGAAAGTATACTCTCCGATATATTCGTTCCGTGTGTGAATTTTGTACTAATCATATCCACGTGTGTATCCACATTTTTATTGCAAATTTACTCGTGACTCGTGAGTGATGCCGCGAGGCAACAATAATCTCGGCCTACCCACATTAGTTAATAATTAATTTCTTCTTTCTTACTTAGTTTATTCTCGGACGGATTTCCACAAATAATTATATTTTATTTCTTGCTATTGATACCTATATCATCCTCGGGAAAAATGGCAGACGAAATTTAATTCTCGCATTTACAAAAAGCCGAACTACAATACGAAGTGTCTATAGGTGTCCTGTCCTAATGTATTTAAACTTCTGAGGCTTCGTGCGCCTGCTAGATATCCGCGGAATAAAATCACACCATTTTGCCCACCACTACGCAGGACTGTCCTTGGGGCTAATTCGCCTATAGCTAGACTATGTCGTATTTTGAACAGCTGCAGTGATCTGGTCGATGTTCATCACGACAGTATCGGCAAATTTTCCAAAATTGTTATTGACCATTTTTCTAATATAAAGTAATTGCAATTTTGACTAACGAATCCTATTTTGAATACTTTTTACAATAATTATTGTATTAAATTAAATCGTCTTTTCTTTATAATCCATTTGAAACTTGTTATACCTACCTATAATGATTATACCTAATAATTTGCTTTATGAATGGGTAATTTACCTGGTCTAAATATCTTTTTTTATATTATTTTAATTTTAATTAATGTTTACATAAAATAATTATTAACATTTACACTGTAATATTTTACTGTTTTCTTTTAAATTTTATTTGTTCTCGATGATGTTTACCGTATATAGTGCATGATGTGTTAGCCTGTAAGTAATTACTACACTTTTAAATGTAACCGTATCTTTTAAATTAATTTCTGTATTAGTGTAAGTAATTGTTGGCTAACCAAATAATAAATAAAATAATGTTATAATTAAAATAGAGTTTGGTGTGGACAAATGTGCCATCATGCATGTGAAGCGAGGGGGGATTGTGGAGTCCCCGGGAACCCAGCTCTCGGACACCATACACCTTCGATCCCTTTCCTCAACTGAAACTTATAAGTACTTGGGTATGTCGAAGGCATTGGGAATCAGTGAGGCTGACATAAAACAATAGTTGCGGGAACGCTTCTTCTGCCGCCTGAGAAAAGTTTTCAACAGTCTTTTGTCAGGCGCAAACACGGTGCGTGCCTTCAACGGTTGGGTTATGCCAGTCTTAATATATTCTTTCGGCATAGTCAAGTGGACGCAGACTGAGCTTGACGCCCTGGATAGGAGAGCCCGCACACTGCTGACGTCATATCGTATGCATCACCCACGCTCGTCAGTGATGAGGTTGTATATCCCGCGGAAATGTGGGGGTCGCGGCTTTTTGAATGCTAAGACCCTCCACAACCGTGAGATATGCAGCCTCAGAGATTATTTTCTCCATGCTGACGTGGGGATGCATCGAAATGTCGTCGCAGTGGATAAAGGACTTACCCCGCTTACCTTAGCTAAAGAGAACTGGCGCAAACCTCAAGTACTAAGCACTAATGATCGCAGGGTGGTACGGCAGAGTAAGGAACTCCACGGGCGCTTTTTTCGGGCCTTACATGGGCCTGATGTTGATCTGTTAGCGTCCGTGGCCTGGTTACGCTTCGGTGACCTCTTCGGGGAGACTGAAGGATTTGTTTGTGCAATTATGGATGAAGTTATGATGACGAATAACTATCGGAAGTATATCGTGAAGGACGGCACAGTTGACATTTGTCGGGCATGCCACTGTCCTGGTGAATCTATCCGTCACATTATCTCTGGTTGTTCTCGTCTAGCTAACACAGAGTACTTGCACCGACACAATCTAGTGGCCAGGATTATCCATCAACAACTTGCCCTGAAATACAGCCTTGTGGACTCAGAGGTAGCGTACTACAGGTATCTGCCCGACCCAGTTCTCGAAAATGGTCATGTCTCCTTATACTGGGATCGATCTATTATCACTGACAGGACTATTATAGCCAATAAGCCTGATGTAGTGGTGATAGATCGATCAGAACGTCGCGCAATGATTATTGATATCACCATCCCGCATGACGAGAATCTCGTGAAAGCTGAGAAAGATAAACACAGTAAATATCTTCTGTTCTGTGGATTCAGCAGTCATTGTGCCGATATTCGTTTCAGCCAATGGTCTAATAGCCAAGAGCCTCGACTTACATCTGAGAAGGCTTTCGTTAGGCGGCTGGGTCAAGGGTCTGATGCAGAAGGCGGTACTCCTGGACACGGCGCGCATCGTCAGGAGGTTCCTCTCGCTGGGGCCCTGACCACCGGTAGCTTGGATACTGTTCCCGATACCGGTGGGCTACTAGTTTTTATATTTTTAAATGTTTTACAATATTTTTATACTATTTGTTAAATATTTAAAAATATCAATAATATGTATATATAAATGAATGAAGAGAATAAAATAAAAAATAAGAGGAGGTGAGAAATCAAACACCATAGACGAACTGCGCAAACAGATTTCGAAGCTCGCACCAGGTTCTAAATACCTAAGTAATAAATAATTAAGTATACCCATTCAAGTATTCGATGACATTTAGTACCTTTATAACGACATAAGTAACTCCTTAAAACCTCCCTACTGTCCCTGATTTCCCTATAAACTACTCGGTCTGGGACACCCTTTGAATGTATGTATTGTACGTGGGATGTAGGCACCCTTAAAATCAATATTTAAGTAAGTATATAGGTACTTAAAACCAGACAATTATATAACAGCTGCATTGCGGGGAGATTCGTCCCACGCGCTTTATTATATCAAACCAGGGGAGGTTACACCAAAGGACGCCATGATGAGGGGAGTTATGGTGCACGTGGCCCAAACAAGGGGCCCGGTATTGATTAACAAACCCTTCAACTGCAGTTTCAAAATTGTACTGCGTAGATATTTTGGTGCGTCATTTGCTACCCCACTCAATTAAAATGACGCAGTTTTATTTCGAAACATTTTAACTTTTCATATTTATGGTTTCCTCACGTTTTGGTGTAGGTGTCCGTCAGTAAAATTATATACCTACCTTGCCATATTTATATTAACTCCTATGTATGTAGCTTCCAGCTAAGTAATAACCAAGTAATACGTAAAATAAATAAATTAATAAGAATAAGAGAATAAGAGGGCTAAGTAATAACTACACTGATCAACCGATCGGGAAGGTTAAGCTGCGCTAGTCGCGGTCAATCTGTGGATGGGTGACCATTCTTAACACATTGAGATCCCTCCATGCCTCAGAGACCACGTAAAGCCATCAGTTCCAGTTGTCATACGAACATCTACGACAGTCGTTAGTGGTCAGTCAGAAGCCTAAAAAGCCTGACAATCAGTCTTTTGTTAGGTTAACGGCATTACCTAGGAAATTGGGTCGTGCAGGTCTGATGGCAGTTGCTTCATGTAAAATACTGATATTCAGTCGCATCTGGTTAGACTGCAAACCGATCCCAACATAGTTGGGAAAAGAATCGGAGGATGATGACCTATGTAGGTATCTAGCTTTTGTGCGAATCAGCGAAAGGTACTATGCTATTTGCTATCATTTGGGCAAGACAACCGGTGGAGAAAACAGTAGTCAGGGTGACCTATATGTATAAGACACGTTTATTATTTTGTAAACAATAGAACCAACAATAATATGCATCAATCGTCAATGTGATCTTTGATAAGTTTTAACAAGCAACATAAACTGGTGGGTGGGACTTGCGGTGGCTTAGTGGTCATTGTGTCTGGTGTTCCTAACCGATTCGAACGTGCATACCGCAGTCGAATTTTTCCTTCACTAAATAACTTTAATATCTGAGATTGGCAAAGCCAAAAAATACGTAAAGCTAAGCACTATAAATATAAAGTGTAGGTGTGTGATCCGACAAGAAAATAACAAAGAAATAAATCATTACACGTGTAAGACTTTCACCCTCCACCTACAACCCTAAACATCGCTAATTGAAGCTTACCGGGTCGTTGCATAGCAACGACATTACATTATATCTCGAAGGGTGGAAACAGAGGGGCCATGCTGCCTTACACGTGTCCATCAAGGGCACTAATTAATGGATGTTTTTCTGTTTTGTTGGTTCTATTGTTTACAAAATAATTATGTCATATATATCTGTTTCTAACAAACATGACAAAAGGATCGAAGTTCAGTGGTATTGAATGCTAACCTAATTAGTCCCTTGTATGAGTAATTTGATACTTGGAAATATTTTCTGTTTTCTTGGCGAATTACAAGACAGAATATACTGATGTAGGTACCTACCTATACAAAGTATCAAAAGAGGAGTTATAATTATTGAAAATTATAGTTGACTATCATTCACATCAGTGATAGTCATAGTGATTGTTCCAAATCCCATGGTCATGACCTAGGCGAATGCGATTTTTAGTCTGCACCTACGAGTCCGATACAGTTCCTGGTATCTACCATCTTGGAAGATGGCAAGTGCTGACTGGTGCCGAAAAATCCTCAATAGTACGGAAAATCTCGTCTGTAAGATGAAATGAGGATTATTTATTGATCGCTTTACGAGACGCGAGACTAAGCGGACGTGTTTTTATTATTCGTTATAATGATACATTTTTAAAACAAATATAACTAATAATTTCCTGCGACGTGAGTCATAAAAATAAAGTGTGTCGTGAGTCAGTAGGTCGCTACCAACGAAGTTACCTCCTTACGTATTTTGTGCAGAATGAACATTATAATTTTATAGACAATAGATAAAGTATTTTCGGCTATGTCCAACCCAGGATTTAGTACGTTTGGGCGTAGCCAAATAGTACGTCGAAGCCCTCCACCGACGCCTACCGGACCACTACCCCAGAGTGACCCAAACCCACCTGAACCCGCGGACAATGATTTGCCGACGGAAATTATCTCTACGCCAGATATCCAGAAATGGATGAAAACAATAGATAACAATTTGAGCGACATCTGTAATATTGTTGCTGAAGGAAAAATGAACTCTGAACAGAAGCTGCATGTGTCCAATCTTTGCCGGAATGTGTCAAATGGGACAGCACAGATGGCAGTTCTATACCTGCCAATCACTGAAGCAGAAAACGATCCAGGCCCATAGCACTATTCACCATCTAAAGAGTCAGCAGAATGTTGCTAACTCCCTCCAGCAGATTAAAGACGCGGTAAAAATCCAATTAATGCCCGTAGAAAAAACCTCTTACGCTACTATGGCAAAGAAAGGAGCAGACAACTTCGTGCGTCCTGCAAATTTGAGCTCTGTTGCAATTTATCCCAGCGATAAGACCAAAACCAGTGACAACACTAAGTCCCTTGTCCGAAAGATAATCTCACCAGCAGAACTTAATCTTCATGTCCGTGGCCTGAGGAAAATGAGAAATGGGGGCGTCCTAATCAGCACCGACAGTAAAGGTGACATCGACAAACTTATAAACTCGGAGAAACTAGTTTCGCCTTACTATACAAGAACCTCCTAAACGCCGCCCTAGGATTGCTATAATTGGTGTCCCCGTAGCCCTTACTGAAAAAAAGGTATTTGATTGTATTTATGAGCAAAACCTTTCCGACAAGTTGCCGAATACAACCCGAGAGTCGTTTATAGAAAACATCAAGTTGAGCCACAAATCAGGCAAAAAAGACCTCTCTACTTGTAATTATATTTTAGAAGTACCTGCAACCATACGAAAAATGCTTATTAATCAAAGCCGAATTTTTATAAATTGGACATCATGCCCTGTGAGAGATTTCACAATAGTCACCAGGTGCTTCAATTACCAGCAGTTCGGACATGCAGCCAAGTTTTGCCGAGAATCAAGTCCTACTTGCAACCACTGTGGAGAGACTGAACACTCCTTCGAGGATTGTAGTAAATCGTCAGCCCCCCCTCAATGTGCGACGTGCAAACGCTTCAAGAGGAAGTGTGACCATCCAACTGGTGATGTAAGCTGTCTGGCACGCATATATGCAGAGGCTAACTATATTAACTCAATAGATTATGAAGGCGCCTAAGAGCGCCATTGAACACTTTTTTAATAAGAACACATACAGGTACCTCCCTTTATATTTACTAGGTTAAAATATAATAATATTTTAACCTAGTAAATATAATGACCAATCAATTAATGTATGATCTAGATTGTTTTTCTGTGTCTGAATCAAAAATCTGCAATGTTGAAGATTGTAGACAACATATTCCTGCTAGTGGCAAAACGTTAACCCTGCTCACACAAAATATTCGTAGTATAAACCGTAACATGAATGGTTTTTAAGTGCTGTTACAAAGCCTCAACATAAGCTTAGATATAATTGTCTTAACAGAATGTTGGTTGTCAAAACAGACACTCAACTTTCCAACTCTCGACGGCTATAACTTCTACAAAACACAAAGAAATATTAACCAAAATGATGGTGTAGTAGTTTATATAAAAAACAACTTAAAAACAGTCGTAGAAGAACCAGCTTTGATGGATAGTAATTGTTTAATAATAAAAATGCTACCCGATACAGTGATTATAGCTATTTATAGGCCCCCTTCCCAAAATATTGACGTATTCTTAGACTCGCTTGATATAAATTTGAAAAAATTGACATCCTTTAAGAATATAATATTAGTGTGTGATAATATAAACATCAATATTCCTTCCGGAAGAAGTGACACCTATGCACATAAATACCTAAATGTTTGCTCATTTAATGCATTACCACCCTACTCATCAGAGTGGCTCATGTTTGGATCATTTTATTATAAAAACAAAAAAACTATCCAAAACATTGGTCACAAATTCATCGCTTACCGATCATCGAGCTGTTTTACTAACTCTGCAAATAACCTCACCTAGAAAAAACTGCAATCGTAGCTTTATTAAAACTAACATGACTAACCTTGAAAATGATGTACGCAACATTAACTTTGACCCGGTTTACAATACGAGTGACCCAAATGCTTCTTTACAGTATTTCATTTATTCGGTACAGCATGCAGTACAGAAAAACACATACTCTAAAACAATGCCTAGAAAATATAATAGCATTAAGCCGTGGATCACACCTGGTCTCGTTCGTTGTATTAGGCACAGAGACAAACTGCACTTAAAATCAAAACTTGCACCTGATAACGAAATACTTTCTGTAACATATAAAAGATATAGAAACTTTTGTAACAACCTGTTAAAAAAGTTAAAAAAACTACAAAAAGCAGGAAAAAAATAGTAAACTGGTCTGGAAATACATAAAAACTGACACTTTCAGATCTAAAAATCCCGAGATGGCACTAGATTTACTAGAAACAGAACTAAACCCATCCGAAGCAATGAATGCCGTAAACCACTTTTTTGCGAACGTTGGGAAAAAATTGGCAGAAAAATCTCTAAATTCCGGAAGTTTCTCCCCACAAACCCCAACTATGTCATCTCAGACTGGTACATTAAACTCTTTTGTTCTATTAGATACTGACGTCAATGAAATACTAACAATAATAACAGGACTTAAGGATATTTGTGCCACTGGTTGGAATGGTATACCTAACAACATACTAAAAAGGTTCAAATTCGTGCTTGCACCTCCACTGACTCACATTTATCAGTTATGCTTATCCAAAGGGATATCCCCCAAATTACTTAAAAGAGCTGTAGTAACTCCAGTATACAAAGGTGGAGACAAAACTTGTGTTATCAATTATAGACCTATTTCAGTCCTATCAGGTCTCGCAAAGATTTTAGAGAAAATAATAAATAGTAGACTATTAAAACATCTGGAACATAACAATGCTCTCCGATAGCCAATTTGGTTTCAGGCCCAAAAAATCAACTAGCCAAGCAGTACATTGTCTGACGAATTATGTATGTACCAACCTAGATACTGGCTTGCAAACTATTGGGATTTTCCTAGATCTTGTCAAGGCATTCGAAACTATTTCTTGTTCTATACTATTGCGCAAACTTGAATCACTGGGAATAAGAGGAGCTCAACTTTTCAATAAGCGATCGTCAGCAACATGTGAAAATTGGTCAGTACATCAGTTCTGACCTTAAAAATAGCTGCTATGGCATACCACAAGGAAGTGTTTTGTCTTCCACGTTATTTTTAATATATATCAATGATCTCTGTAGTTTGGCACTTCAAAATGGGAACATATTATCCTATGCTGATGACACAGCCCTTCTGTTTTCAGCGAAATCACGAGATGAGGTTTACGAACATGCTCAAAATGGCATTAACATTGTTACTAAATGGCTTAATAATAATCTTACGTTAAGTTCAGAGAAAACCAAATATATTTTATTTACAATGAGAAACAATAAGACACCACCTACTAACCTAAACATATTTGCACATTATTGTAGCACGCACGCTGACACTGCATGTACTTGTCCCACTTTATTAAAAGCTGACCATGTAAAATATCTGGGCGTCACTATTGACACTAATCTAAATTTCCGTAAACATATACTGTAACAAACCTAGATCTATTAGTTCTGGTTTAATCTCAGTACTATTGAGATTTTTGTAATAAGACAGATAGATTAGCTGTGCTCTAGAGTACGCAAATTAATATATGTTTTTAAAAATTTGCGTAACATAGCAGATTATAAATTAATAAAACAGGTTTATTTAGCCTTGTGTCAATCCATTCTTACCTACTGTATAACCTCTTGGGCTGCAAAATCTATCTTACTGCCTCTAGAACGCGCTCAAAGAGCCATTCTTAAAGTTGCTACCTTTCGCCCATTTAGATTTCCCACACATCAACTATACTTAGCATGTAAGGTACTAACAGTGCGCCAGCTATTTATTCTAAATACAGTCCTACAGAAACATTCTGAACTTCCTTTTGACCCACTTCCTCCCGACAAGAGAAGAAAGGACTTGGTTTGCATAAATCAGCAAACTAGACATGCTTTTGCCACTAGATTTTATGTGTTCTAGGGACCTTTTCTTTACAATAGGCTCAACAAGTTTCTAAACTTATATAGTGTATGCTCAAAAAAATGTAGCGTTATGTTAGCAGAACATTTAGGGACGCTCAATTACATAGACACAGAAAAATCTCTAGAAATATTGGCGTGAGGATAGTGTTAATTTTTTTATTTTTTTTATTGTGCTATATATTATATACTATAGCTTAGTCTTATTTCATATGTAATCATTAAGAAGTTAATAATTTTAGTTTTTAAGGAAATTAATTGGGCCACGTTAATTACTATGTATAGTGATATCCTGAAACACAGGTTTATAAAAACCTAGATCAGGTAGGTCGCTACATACCTCTAGTTTAGAATATTTCTTTTTGCACCTTTTATAAATAACTATGTACTTTAGTTTTACTTATTATTAAGACCCTAATCTTATACCCCACTGTTGTAAAATTGTAATGTTGACGAAATGTACACCTTTTTGTAAAAGATTTTTAAATAAAGATTTTATTTTTATTTTATTTTATTCAATGAATCGTTTTTTTTGGGTCTGAAGCATGAATTTTGAAAAAAAAAACGTATGCGGGCAGGATTCAACCCTGCATCTTCTGGTTCTATACACCACACGCTATGACTACTAAGCCACCGCGAGTTCCATCCACCAGCTCAAAGTTTGCTTTCACATTCTCATTTTGACGTCAGATTTTTCTAGGATTTTCTCGTGAATCGTGGGTACGTTTACAAACACAAACTTTCCCATGCACAAACACCCAGACCTGGAACAACTACCTGTAGTTCATACAAATATTTTGTTCCGTGCGGAGACCAAACCCACAACCCGTGGATCAGAAGCCGAACGCTCAGCCGCTGTGCCAAACCTGTCGTCAAACTTATGTCCTCATCCATCTTCTTAAACAAGTCTTCACTCACCTGGCCGACGGGCGTTTTACACTACGCGTACCTAGACGCGGTCTCCGCTCAAGAACTCGTTTGCTTTGCTCCACGCGTGCAGCGTTTGTGTCCAGTTCTCAGCGAGATGTGACCGACCTTTATCCCTCAGAGAGACTCCGAGCATAGCTCATTCCATAGCTCGCTGTACGAATTTAAATCTGTAGATCAGTCTCACCGTGAGTGTCCACTTAGAATACCAAATAACATAGAATACATAAGCAACGTATGAAATAAATAATATTTCATACATTACCTAAACGTTTTAGGTGTTCCGTACATTGCAGATTATACATTAAATAATCACAAGATGTAGCTCAAGCATTCAATATTTTTTTCATTAATTCTATATCCGCAAAAACATCCACTTACAACACTTGTAAAACAAGTATTTGCAACAGCATTTTCTTAAAACCACTTAACTTAGATGAAACATATAAAATAATTATGTTCCTAAATAACACAAATGCTGAAGGTTACGACAAAATAACAACAAAAGTGCTAAAAGCTTGTGCATTAGAAATCACTCCAGTACTGACACATTTGATAAATTTATCATTTGCAAACGGTTGTTTTCCAAGTCCCCTTAAGTTTTCAATTGTTAAACCTCTGCACAAAAAAGGGGATAAGACAGTCCTAGGCAATTATAGACCTATAGCCCTTATTCCGATCTTATCCAAGATATTTGAATCGGCGATGCACGAACGCTTATCAAGCTTCATTTAGAAAAATAATATATAGAGACGAGAACAATACGATTTTCAAAAAAAAAAATCCACTACATCAGCGTGCTTTGATCTTGTAAGTAATGTTGTAAACAATTTGGATGGTGGCAAGCTAGTAACAGTTATATTTTTTGATATGTCTAAAGCGTTCGATTTCGTATCTCATAAACTGCTATAAGGTAAACTTGGAAATTATGGCATCAGAGGACCAGCATTAAAATGGTTACAAACATACCTAATAAATAGAAGTCAAGCAGTCGAAATTGCAAGCATTGATAAAAATAAACACTTAAAAATGTATCGTTCAGATTTTATGACTAATAAGTTCGGTGTTCCTCAGGGTAGCGTGCTAGGTCCACTGTTGTTCTTATTATATATAAATGACCTTCCTGACGTAACATCGAATCCCTGTATTTTATTTGCAGATGACATT
Organism: Acronicta alni; assembly: GCA_964056405.1. Classification (NCBI taxonomy): domain Eukaryota; kingdom Metazoa; phylum Arthropoda; class Insecta; order Lepidoptera; family Noctuidae; genus Acronicta; species Acronicta alni. The sequence continues at coordinate 22,630,733 of OZ043913.1, read as the reverse complement.
TCTCTTATTGTAACATGTGACAAAAATTATGACTTTAACAAATATAATATTGACATAAATAATTCAATAGATTCTATAATAAACTGGCTAAATATAAACAATCTAAATGTCAATCTAACCAAAACTAATTATATCCAATTTAGCACATACGGTAGACCTCATAAAGAACTAAAAAATTACTATAGAGATGAACAATTAGTAGAGGCAAATGAAGTAACTTTTTTAGGCATTAATCTAGACAAACAACTAAATTGGAAAGCCCACGTGGAAAAACGTGTAACAAAATCAATAGATTTGTCTATGTACTCTATAAGTTACGTAAAACATCCACAGAGAGAACACTACTAGCCGCGTACCATGGCTACGTATCCTCCATATTAAGTTATGGGCTTATATTATGGGGTAACTCAACAGAAGTTCAAAAAGCCTTTTTAGCGCAAAAAAATGTGTACGGGCTATGGCTGGTATACCACCATGGGAATCGTGTAAACCGCTATTTGCGAAATTTCATATACTGACTCTGTCTAGTATGTACATTTTGCAAGCAGCCAAATTTGTTAAATTGCATCCCAACTTGTTTAAATCCACCAAGGAGAGCTTTCCAAGAAATAAAAGAGACCCAGATAGAATTGTTTTAACGAAAGTTGCAAAAACAAAAATGTTTCTTGAAAATACTCATGTCATGTGTGGACGTATCTATAACAAGATTCCTAAAGACATCAAAGATTTACCTTTCAACAGATTCACTAAAAAACTTAAATTGTGGTTATTAGAGCAATGTTTCTATTCAGTATCTGAATTCATTTAATAAAAATGTAATGAAGTTAGGTCAGTTAGGTACCTAAGTAATTGTTTATAATGACATTGAATATTATTATATATTGTAGAACTTGACATAGATTGACATTACTTCTGAATAACAAATTGTTTGTGATGTGATAACTAGATAGTAGATACGTATATTATTGTAAAACTAACCTTTCTAACTTATTATGATGGCATGTGAGACTATTTTTATCAACCATGAATGTATGATCTTAGATAACTTATCAACAAATATGTAATGTTTTATGTACCCACTCCCACTGCATAACATTTGCACGTCGCGGATTGTGACAAAATGTATTGGCTCTGAAAAAATATTGTAATACCTTAATGTAACCTACATTTATGCAAATAAAATTTATTATTATTATTGCCTAGGAATTGTATAGTATACAATACGAAGATAGATTGCCAGTAACATAATATTATACTTAATGTATTATAAAGTAACAAAGCCCGGGCACTAAATACAGATTGTATGCAGCTGTGAACAACGGACGGGTCATTACAATGAGGAATTAACATCTGCCCATAAAACCTTGAATAATAATGTATGCTCAGATTATACGTCTCTCGTAAGTCTGACTTGTATTAATAATGGAAACGTTAGTCCGGTATCCCGTTTCTGAATGAAATGACCGGTGTTTAGCTCAAAGCATCGTTGTTAAAAGAACGTGAAGAATAATTTCACACCCCTGGATTGGCAAAATAAATGCGCCTTTTTATTTGACCCTTTTTATAACTATCAGAAATGTCTATCAAACTTGTATAAATAGTGATTGTGCAAACTGGGTTGCAAATAATATTTTTTGCAGATGGCTATAACAATGCCCTTCAAAACTGGTCAACTACGAATTGTGTTTTATTTATTATTTTCTGCGGCCGAGGTGTGGACGGCTGCGGGGTGTCATATCTTTCCCGCTGCAAAGAGGACCTTGGGCGGATTCGGGATCGTCAGTCGCCCATTACAGTTGGCCCTCCGGGAGGGTCCATCAATGGACGTCCGCGGTGGGATCGCGGATCATAAAGAGCGATTCCCGTGATCCCACTATGCGAAAGCTGGTGGTGGTTTTAGTCGGTATGCACCTAGCCTGAGAGCCCAACATAACCGTCCTGCTTGCCCGAGCGTGGCGGCATGCAGTGAAATAAATTGAAATTTTATGTAATAAAAATTATAATTATGGTTTACTGAAAAATTAAGTGGGCGAAATACTGGGGGCCAATACACTTGATTGCAAACGGACTCTTGAAAATATGAGTTAGTTAGGTACTAGTTTCAAAACAATCAGTACCTACCTACGTAAGTACTGTTTGCTGATAAATCTGTGATCTGTGTTAATGATTCCTAATTATTGCCAGTTAAGTTAATATTTTTCTCTGTTTAGTATCAGTCTCGCATTCAAAGTATCACATTTTATCGTCCTGTTAAATAATATGCCCAACAAAACTTTATTGATCATTAACTGCCCGAGTAGACTAGTGGATCTAAACGCGACTGCTACGCTAGAGGTCCTGGGTTCGATTACCAAGGCGAGGTTTCCCAAGGTTTTTCTATGAAATTGTCGTAGGTACAGAGTTTGGGTTTATACCCGGTTAATGATAATAGGTCTGCCCCATATTTCATGGGACCTAAGCATACTGGCGAACTGTGGGTGTAGTTTGGTACACCTCTGCCTATCTCTTCTGGTAATCCACGCGTGATCGTATGTTTATGTTTGTACTAGCTTTTGCCCGCGGCTTCGCTCACGTGAATGTAGAAGCAATATTAGAATTAGAAATAAAATCTGAAGGTGAAAAAATCACATAAACTCACATTCATCAATCTCCGAGCCTTTTCCCAAATTTATTAGCTATGATATAGGTAAGCTTCCAGTCTAATTCTTAGTATTTATACGAAGCGACGATCATGAAACTTCGATAAACTGATTGTCAGGGATTTTGGCTTTTGATTACTTACCACTAACGATTCCATAGGTGTTCGTATGAAAACCCATACCGACGGCTTAACGCTCCAAGGCACAGAAGTGGTTCAATACGTTAAGAATGTTTGTATGATGTTATTTATTTGGAACTTATTAACAGAAATAATAGTGCTTTGCGTGTCCTGAGTCCTTTATTTCACCTTTACAAAAAAAAGTTGAGAGATTTGATCAAAACAATAACATTTTTAGACACATAAAGTTGTTAAATAATAAAATAATGATGTTATTATGTAATTATATAAATTTTAAGTATTGCTCATACCTACACACTAATATAATTGCAATTGTCAAATAATTTGGAAAATTATACAAGATTGATAAATGTGAATGCGACAAATTAAAATAATATCATAAGGTATTACAGAATAATCATGAAAGGAGGTTGAAAACCGAAAGATTTCAATATACAAGTGTCTAATGGTCACCCTATACATATTAAGTTTTAGGAATATTGATAAGTTAATACACACATACACACCCATACACATATGCTGTAGAAATGCGTTCCTTGCGAAGTATGCGTGGTGCAACTCGGAATGACAGATTGAGAAATAGTGTGGTAAGAGAATGTTGCGGCTTAATAGACGATGTAGTAACGAGGATTGAGAAGAATATGCTGAGATGGTTTGGGCATGTCGAGAGAATGGATGAAAGGCGACTAAAAAAGGGATTGACATGGCAAATGTCAATGGAACCGACGAGAGTCTGAATGAATGTCCCAGGGACAAGAACGGTGAAGAACTGAATGTCCCAGGGGACATTCAGTTTCAGTCATTAGTATGCGATACCTAAGCCCTTCCCTAGCCATAGAAATTATTTTCAATATGACTTCTGATGATATAAATATCAGCAAAAAAAGTTCGCTCTCAGGTCAGTCAAACTTGCGTCCCTCCGATCCAGCAAGCAAGACTCAATAGCTTCATGGAAGCATATCCAAACTGCGATTTGTTCGCAGACAAATATAATTTAATTATGATCACGTACCTGAAGTTCTGTAAGTGTAGCTAGCCTTAGTGTTTAATCATATTTTTGTTTTTTTTTTATTTTTATTTTTTTGTCATCTTCTCTTTGATATCCTCTTTGAATATTGTAATTGGTTGTAAACCGTGTCATTCAAAGTAAATAAATAAATAAATAAGACGGTTTAGCCACTATAACTTCTCTTCCATATTCTACGACTTATGGATGACGTCAGCGACATTTATCAAAGACATATTATTACTATGTTCTTCAACCCGTTAGTTCAATACCTAACGATGTTTCCATACCTTTTTACTAGTTATTTTTTATTATTATGAGGCATTATCGCAATAAATATTACATTCGAACCTGCGTCCCTATGGTACACCGGACGCTTTAGCCACTAAGTTACTGAAGCAAAGCACTCACCCCTCTGTACTCTAAAAGAAATAATATTAAAATTCGACCCTTATATATATACTGTATCTATGTGTCTGGCTCGAGATCAAAGCCTATGTAACTCTCGTGTAGCTGTTATTGAACAGCGCTTTGATTGAAAAATAGTGGATGCATTATGCAAGCTTACTGCTACAGCAAGCATTACATTAGTAATTATTTATTAGATTTTATATTTTTCATGTTTTTTCTTCAAATTATTCTTGTTATAAATAAGGTTTCCACTCTCTTCTGTGTTTGTAAGACAAAAAAATCAATTATGTACCTACCTATGCTAAACGTGCCGTCAAACTTGTTCATCTGTTTCTCTTTTCTCTCATCAATCCATTTATTTTTCCTGCTTCTTCTTTAACTCTCTTCTTTCTTTTATAACTATTTCTGGACCTGTATGTGGCGTGGACTGGGTGCCACGCTTGCAAGAAATGATCTGACTTGAAAAATCGTCGTTAGCCTATACATAATCTCTATTTTTGTTAAACATAATCGTTCGTAGTTTTTCTATGACATTCTCAGTAGCATCTCGGAGTGGTGCCCAGTTAATGGTAATAGGCTCGCCCCTATTAGGTACTTGGGACCGGCGAACTATGGGTGTATCCCTTATAGGAATACAGTCGTGATGTTGATTTTTTTATTGTAAAAGTTCTAATTTTGGTCTCAATTTAAGTAAAGCATTTCAGACTCTTGCTATTAAATATTATGTTTTTACCTTAGTATGTAATTGCCATTTTATGAAGAAATACAACTTTTTTTTCTATATTTTTAATTATACATATTAATCAACGTAATCACCCATGCAATCGATGCATCTTTGTTAATGCAATGGCAGTTTATTGATTCCCTTCTTGAAGAAATCAGTTGAACGGGAGGCAACAAATTCTTCAACGACACTTAGTTTGTACCTACAGCCTCTCAGGTATTGAATTATTTTCCCGCCAAGAAGTTAATATCTAAATTCTGGAAAAACTAAATGTCTATAGGCGCAAGATCTGGTGAGTACGGCGGATGGCGTAGTCCAACCCTAGCTCTAGTCGTGTGTTGTCTTGCTAGAGCAGTGGAGACGAACGATTGAACAAAGCTGGTTGTGACCATCACAGTTCTAGGGGTATCTAACTTTTGTTTATAATGTGTACACTTGTAATATGTATAGGTACTTACTTTCGCTTAATTGCAACGGACGCTTTAGCCCACTAATCTGATACCACTACCGGGACGCAGGCTCGAACTCTGCCTGTGATTGAACTTTTTTTTCGCTAAAACGTACCTCTCGGAAAATGAGGCAAATAGGTATAATATGTATACAAAATATAAAATTAAAATAGACAACTTGAATTGTTTGGGTCCTGTTTTGCATAAAGTTGTCCTCATGCCTACATCGAAACCCGATCATCCCGTTCGTAAGTGTGTGTAACGTATTTTCAAAGACCAATCTGCGTGTGCGTAGGTATATACTGAGTAATTGCTTTGGATGCATCTGGCCCCATACCATACATAGGGGTGGGTCCCTAGTCTTTGTGCAAGGATTCAATTACGATGTGTTTTGATATTATGTATACAGTGTGAGTCTTCATAATGAGCACATATTAAAATAAGGGAAAGTATGCTTAATTTTATCGACAAAACCATTCTTTAAATTTATTGTTCGCTACTGCTACCCTCGTGTAAACACAAATTAGAAGAAAAAACAGAAACAGATTTTTCTTAATTTTGAACTTTTTTTAAATTGAACACAGTTTATACCTCAATTTTAATATTTTTTTTATTAGTAAACATTATTGAGTTTGTTTTATCATGATAGATCATTTAGTTTAAAAGTTATAATACCGTTTTCTTTACACGGGGTTAAATAGATTTAAGAGTTTTGTAATTAGCGTTTGACCACAATCTCACCTGATGGTAAGTGCGATGTGGTCTAAGGTGTAGCATGCTTATCTAGAAAATATCTAAGTATTCACTTGTGACTTAAAGATCCCCAAATTGTAGGTACACGTCAGGAAATACAGATTCAGGCAGGGCCGGACCGTGAGTTTAGGTGGCCCTGGGCTAATACAACTTAGGGGCCCACCTAATTACTCAAAGTATAGAAAAAAATGTGACAGTAAAATATTTGATTTATATTGACTTTGACTTGACTTAGCTGGGGGGCCCTTGAATCCACGGTGCCCTGGGCTGAAGCCCAAAAAGCCATAATCACGGTAATATTAGTGCCATAATTATGGTAGATCCGGCCCTAGATTCAGGCAAATGATTCCATTTCGTTGATAAAATTAAGCACAGATTCCTTTATTTTAATAAGTGCAAATTATGAAGATTATATAATAATAACATTATTATTATTATTATTGTAACGGCCACAAACCGCTACCACAACCGCTTCCGCCTGAGACGGTGTGACCGAGGTCTAGAATCACGCCACTCTACGTCATATGGTGTGATTTCGCGCGATGCAGCCGCAAGAACCACCCCATTGCATATGGCCGCATTGAAGAGGCGTAGCTATATGCACACTAGCATGCGCATCCTTTGTCCGCGCCGTGACGCAATATGATGGCCGACTATTCATCTTTTGTCTTGTAATCGGTCACCATGTTGTGGGCGTCGCAACTCATTAGTAAAAAGTGTCAAGCGCGAACTTTTATTATTGTTAATTGTGTTCGCTTAATGAGTATACATCATCATCAACCCAAATATTGTCCCACTGTTGGGCACGAGTCTCCTCTCATATTGAGAGGGATTAGGCTACAGTCCACCACGCTGGCCTAGTGCGGGTTGGCAGACTTCACAAACCGTCGAGAAAAATCTCTAAGGCAGGCAGGTTCCTCACGATGTTTTCCTTCACCATTTAAGCGAGTGATAATTAATTATTAATACGCACATGAATTCGAAAAGTCAGAGGTGCGTCTTGGGTTCGAACTTGAGACTTTTGACTTGGCAGTCCAATGGTCATACCGCTAGGCTATCACTGCTTATGAGTATAAATACTGTGGCATAATATTGTATAAAGACACGTCTGCTTTGCTTCAGCTACTTTACGCTTGTCTTACGTAATGCTTATTTTGTTTAGCTATACCTAGTATCTGTACAGCAGCATTAAAATATTTAGTAAATAAATTAGTGTGTAGGAATCGGAGTTTTATTTAGCAGCTAACTTCCCAAGTGCGATTCCCGTGCAAAAAAATCTGCAAAAGTAAGCGACTAAGCCCACACCTTCAGAAGACGCTTCATTATGTATTTATTATAGGTAGGTATGTCACACTGACTGCTGTTATCTCCACTGGTCGTCTTGTCCAAATGATACCAAATAGTTGTGTTCCGTCGTTGATCAGTGTCCTCCCCTATTCCCTTGAAATAAAAGAAATGGATGTACGTAAAGAGTTTTTATTTATAACTAACCTTTTTGCCTATTATCTAACTTACTCCGAAGCGCGTCAGATACTGAATCTCTGATCAGTTCTATGAATTTCTCAGTACAGTTTGGATTTATTGGAACGAAGTTCCTTATCGCGCGTTGTGAAAGGGGGCAGACGGAAAAAAATCTTACGAAAAGTTGTCACGACACTTTTTGCTTGTCAACAATATTTTAATTTCGAATTGTTGAGTGAATGACAATATTTGAATTTCGCGCGTTGTGAATTGTTGAGTGTATACAGGTTTTTTTATTTTTAATTATTAAATTTTAATGAAAGGAACTTTGTTCCATCCGGGTGTCCCTTGACACCTCTCAAGTTTTTTTTTTTTTATTTATTGGTTTACCTACAATTGTTATATTAATACATATTATGATGAAAAACTAAATCATTTCAAAATGAAACCTCTATACTGGCACAGAGACTTTCTTGGCTTGACTTTTCTTTTTAAAACACTGAACGTTGGTGTTGATTGTCTTGTGTTGCTGGGTAATATTGTTAATAGTGTGCCTAGGTCATCTTCTAGACTTCAAAATTATACTCCTTTTTCTGCTAAAACAAGCCGGAACAAATACGGATTCAATACGCCTATCTCATATATCCTCAGAAGATGTAATGAAACATTTCATAAATGTGACCATGATATTTTTGGTAAACTGGGAGCATTTAAAAAAGCTTTATACAATATAATGTATTATTTCTTTCTATATATTTTTTTTTCATATATACATATATACAAGGTCATTATTAGTATATGGAAAACCTGAATATAGTTTGTTCAGAATAAGTAACTGAATCGATTCTGTTGGAGCCTATGCGTTTCCCTATGCGTGTAAGGAGGCAGCCAGGATCGTCTTCAATGAATGATTTTATTTGAACGAATAATAAAACGTATATTGAAATAGGTAACGAATATTACAAAATTTTAACGTATATTTTAGACAGACGTTGCTAACGAGTTCGGTTGTCTGAGCGAATTGAAGTGCGGAGATATTGCCACCGTGCAAATAATATCGAACGCGCGTTGTTCACATCGGTGCGCAGACTGCCATCGTAGACGCTAGATGGCGCGAGTAGTGTCGTCTTGAACAGATTCCAATAATTTTTACATCATGTTATATTTTGTCCCAAAAACATTTAAAAAATGTTACGAATTGGATACCGAGCGACACTAAGTACCTAGTAAGTAAGATCAAACCATCATCAAAGTGGAAATTACGTCGGGAATAGCCATTTGCATTAATAATATAATTTACCTGGCCGATTCGGAAAGCTAGATGGCCAATTTAAATTTAGTAAAATACCCACATAAACATATCTACTATCACACCTGTATTCTTGAGAGGGTTAGACAGAGATGTATATATTTTTGCCTATGTTTCGCCGGTAGGTTTAGGTGCCATGGTGAGCGTATCTATTGCCTTTAACCGGGCAAAATATATCCAAGTTACGACCTCCAAGCTACTAATTTCATAGTAAAAGGCAATAACACTATAGTTGAACCTAGGGCCTCTAACGTAACAGTCTGAATGTATTATTAAACTGACGACATCTTACGTTATTCAGATCGCATAGTTGACATGGGTTGTTTGTAGGTATCAATGTAGCTAACAACGAAAGCTGCGCAATAATCAAAAGTGTGGTCAAACACACAGTCAAACATAGAGTCAGGCAAGCAGATAACGCGACTGACAAACAGACTGATATTTATTTTTTAAATTATAGAAACTTATTGATTACTAATTTCTAGTCCCCCAAATAAGTTTTCTTGCAAAAATAAGCAATCTACACACGCACGTGAAGCTTCAACTAATGACTTGCATTGTGAACAAAGAACAAAGTCTTCGTGGTCTTGGTGTAGCTTGACTAAAAACACAATTCTAAAACAAATTAAATAACAGATTTGATCTCAAAACAGTCTCGTTGTCATTGGGCGAATGAACGTTTTTCTTTTTTCTTTATTCACGGTATTTTACCAGCCCATCTTCTACCAACACATAGCAAAACTTGTTTAGATCACACCATGCTGAAAAGTAACCTACCAGCATTTTGTTATGTTGCGGAAACGTCAGTTACTGACCATGATATTGTGATATTAGTACTGGAACGACATATCCAACCCAATAAGATGACCTCCATTAGGAAAATTGATTACTTAGGACTCGAAAATGACATGCAAAATATATGCTTTGACCCTATCTATGAAACAACAGATGCAAATGTAGCTACCACACTACTAATTAATGAATTAAAATCTAAAATTAAATCTAACACCCAAACAAATACTGTTCCAAATCGCAAGAGAATTAGAAAGCCCTGGATAACTATTGGTCTATTAAAGTGCATGAAAAACCGAGACAAACTTCATATAAAACTAAAAAAAAACCCAAATGATGAAATTATCAAGATCACCTACAAAAGGTATCGAAATTTCTGCAACTGGTTATTAAAAAAACTAAAAAGAGATTATGAAAAAAGCCTTATAGATAAAGCAGCTAAAACTAATAATAAAAAACTCTGGGACGCTGTCAAACAAATAACACACTCCAATAAAACTACTAACCCAGCGATGGATCTAATATCTACATCAAACCCTATTAGTCAGTAAACAATATAAACAGATTCTTTGTGTCCATAGGCAAAAACCTCGCTGAAAACATACATAAAAGAGATATACCATGCAACACATCATCCGTCAAATCCTGCCCTTTCTCTTTCGCCTTGCTCCCAACTGACGAAGCAGAGGTTCGTGATTGCATTTTAAATTTAAAGAAAGACAATACTGCTGGTCGAGACAACATCTCAGGAGCTTTTCTGAAAAGATATTGGTATATTTTAGTGCCTCCCTTGACGTACATATTCAATTTGATGCTCAGCAATGGTGTTTTTCCGAAGGAGTTTAAACTTGCCGAAGTAATCCCCATATATAAGAGTGGTGACAGAGGCTGTGTCAATAACTATAGGCTAATTTCTATACTTCCTACACTATCAAAAATAGCTGAAAAACTTATAAATAAACGTCTAATTAAATATCTTGAGACCAAAGGTCTACTGTCGAGATCTCAGTTTGGATTTAGAGCTGGAATGTCGACAAACGATGCGGTTCATGATCTGACTGATCACATCGTTAGCAAACTAGACGACAAAAAGAAAGTAATAGCGATATTCTTGGACTTGGCAAAGGCTTTTGACACAGTCTCTGTCCCACTTCTAATAAAAAATCTACAAAACATGGGAATCCGGGACAAGCAACTGAGATTATTTAAAGATTATCTCTCTGATAGGCAACAGAGAGTAAGAGTTTGAGAGATCACTGGTGATGACTTATCAATAGCCCACGGTGTCCCGCAGGGTAGCGTAATGGGCCCCACTCTTTTCCTCACCTTCATAAATAATCTATGTAATCTCCAACTACCGAATGGCAAAATCGTGACATTCGCGGATGACACAGCATTGATTTTCCATGGTGATACTTGGGATGATGCTTACGGCTTTGCACCAACGGGATTCAATACAGTAAACTCATGGCTTATTGATAATGGTCTCACACTTAATGTTAGTAAAACTAAGTTCATACCGTTTTCTATCAAAACCACTACAACGGCAATACACGAAAATCACTCTATTGTAGCTCACTCCTGTTCATCCGGCTATTCCTGTTACTGTAGCCATCTAGAATTAGGTTCCAGTATAAAATATCTTGGTGTCATAATTGATAACAAATTAAACTTCAATCATCACTTGGACCTACTGTCATCCAGAACACGGAAGCTGATCTACATTTTTAAAAATCTACGCCACATTGCGGACAAAAATGTCATTAAAATGGTATATATGGCCCTCTGCCAATCCATACTATGTTACTGTATCACAGTATGGGGTGGCGCTTGTAAGACTAACATGATAAAGCTCGAAAGAGCCCAAAGAGCAGTTCTAAAAGTAAGTTTGTCGTTACCATTTTTCTTTCCTACCAAAGATCTCTACTTGCTCTCTGATGTCCTGACTGTACGTCAACTTTATATCTTGTACGCAGCCCTAAAACAGCATTCGCTAATAGGTTATGATCCATCACTTAATATTAACAGGCGTGTCAAACACAGGGTTTGTGAAGTCAACAAGCAATGTAAAACAGCTTTCTCACGTAAATTCTTTGGTTTTCTAGGAGGATACTTATATAATAAAATCAATGAGAAGACAACAGTTTACCCTCTTACGAGAATCAAATGTAAAAAGGCTATAACTACCTGGCTTAAGTCCCTTGATTATGAGGCGACAGAAACTATACTGAAACTCCCATCCTAAACTAGAACCAAATGTTCTATCACTAATACCTCTGTAGAATACTTAACACACACATGCACATCGATACACGCTTACATACACACACACATCCACACACACATACATACACACAAACATCCACACACACATCCACATACACCAACATCCACATACACCCACGCAGACTTACCTCACACATATAACACATTCACACACCCTTACACTACCACATTTTGTTATATTAGATACTGACACACTCACTCCATATATATATTTACACCCACTTAACTTAATAATACTCTAATACTCTTGTACTTTAAGCATGTACTTACCTATCATCCACCTGTTCAGAGTCTGGAGAGGCTGGTAATCTGTCATACAGGTCCCCTAGTACAGAAACCAGTCTCTCACATAGATTATAATTAAATGTAATGTACACTAGAAAAATGACATAATAATATAAAAACTTGTAACTTTTTCTATGTGAGAGAACAATAATAAAGTTATTATTATCTCCTTTATTTGTCTATAAACTTACTAATTACATTTTTAAATATTTTTATAAAATAAAAAAAGACAAAAACATTTAAAAATATAAAAAATAGAGGCCCACTGGTATCGGGAGCAGGGTCCAAGCTACCGGTGGTTAGGGCCCCAGAGACAGGAACCTCCTCACAATACGTGCCGTATCAAGGAGTACTGCCTTCTGAATCAGGCCCTTAACCCAGCCACCCAGCTCGAGCCTCCTGAGGTGTTGGTCGAGGCTCTTGGCGATAAGTCCATTGACCGTAACGACTATCGGCACAATGATGGCCGAGTCCACATCCCACATGGCGACCACCTCGTGAGCTAAGTTGAGATATTTTAACTGTTTCTCTTTCTCAGCCTTCACGAGGTTCTCGTCATGCGGGATGGTGACATCGATAATCATTGTGCGGCGCGCTGATCGATCTATTACCACTATATCAGGCTTATTGGCTACAATAGTCCTGTCAGTGATAACAGATCGATCCCAGTACAACGTGACATGGTCATGCTCGAGAACTGGGTCGGGCGCATACCTGTAATACGGTACCTCAGAATCCACAAGGCCGTATTTTAAAGCAAGTTGCTGGTGGATAATCCTGGCCACTTGGTTATGCCTGTGCAAATACTCGCCGTTAGCCAGACGAGAACACCCAGAAGTAATATGCCTGATAGACTCACCGGGACAATGGCATGCCCGACATATGTCGATCGTCCCGTCTTTCATGATATACTTCCGGTAGTTGTTCGTCAGTATAACTTCATCCATAATTGCACAGACAAAACCTTCGGTTTCCCCAAAGAGGTCACCGAAACGCAGCCAGGCTACGGACGCTACTTGGTCTACATCGGGCCCATGTAGGGCCCGGAAAAAGCGTCCGTGAAGCTCCTTGCTCTGCCATACTTCCTTGCGGTCGTTGGCACTAAGCACCACGGGTTTGCGCCAGTTCTCTTTAGCCAAAGATAGCGGGGTGAGTCCATTGTCCACTGCGACCACATCTCGGTGCATACCCACGTCAGCCTTGAGAAAATATTCTCTGAGACTAAAAAACCTCGACCCCCGCATTTCCGTGGGATGTACAGCCTCATGACAGACGAACGTGGGTGATGCATCCGGTTTGCGGTCAACAGCGACCGGACTCTCCTATCTAAGGCGTCCAACTCCGTCTGGGTCCACTTGAGTATGCCAAAGGAGTACATCAGGACCGGCATGACCCAACCGTTAAAGGCGCGCACTTTGTTGCCGCCTGACAGAGAACTATTAAGTACTTTTTTCAGGCGGCCGAAGAAGCGCTCCCGTAACGCTTGTTTCATGTCAGTCCCGTTAATGCCTAACCCTTCTGACATACCCAGGTATTTGTAGGTATCAGTTGCGGAGAGTGATCTCAGGTTTATAGAATCTGAGAGTTGTAGTCCCTCAGATTCCACAACCCCGCCCCGCCTTACATGCATGACCGCACATTATTATTATTATTATTATTATTTCTGTCAGCTGTTCCATAGTCGTCTACACAAATAATCTTTACACTCAATCTGTGTAGAAAATCTTGCACATGTTTATGATTTACCAACATTATTATTATTTAAAGCAACTGTTCTGCTTTGTTTTGTTCTGCAGTGAATGTTGGCCATAAGTTGCCTAAATAAAACCTACTTTATTCTCTTACAATAACGCTCTCGCTCAGTTGTCGTGTAGTTTAAAGCTTATTATAAACAAGACAACTTGACCAGTTTGGTACAAAATAATGACGGAATAGCGATTACTTACTCGTAGTACACAGATTAGCATTTCAATGAAACATTATAATTTCTTTTATTCAATACCATGTGAAATAAAGACGAGAAGGGTCCTTACAATGGGTACAACCTTGAGTTCAGCTCAGTGATCACAAGATTACTTTAAAACGAAAATGTGGAATTTCTTGGGGCCTTGACAACAAGCAATCGACCGTTTGAACGAAAAAAATTGTAACACATACATTATTGAACGCTTGATTTGTTGAAAGCTTATTTTATTTCGTGTGTCCGTATGAACTATAGACCCATTCTTGATATTTAATCGCAGATGCAACTGCTTATTAGCGTAAATATATTTGTAAATTAAAGGAAATCTAAACGTTTCACTGAAGAGCCATCTTTAACATCGTATTCGTTCGCCCTTAGGTTTATATCCCATGAGATAGAGGGCGAGCCTATTGTCACTAACCGGGCACAAATCCAAACTCCAAGCTGCTGCTGAGATTTTATAGAAAAAACTAATAACAATTTCCTCCCCTGGGAATAAAAACCAGGACCCCCTAGCGTAGTAGTTACACCGCAAACTCGGATAATTTGCTACTAATAATGACGCAGTCTGCGTTAAAATATAAGAATAAAGGAACAGGTGTTCTTACTGAAGACTAGAACACCACCTTGGGAAAAGTGAGGGTTGAGGGTTCCCCACTGCTTTTCTTTCGCTGTTCAAGCGAGTGATGCCTACGCATAATTATAATTTCAAAGAGTCAGAGAATATTATGCAATATAAAACGCTACGTAATATAGACCACTTTTCCACATAACTATTTGAATTTAATCAAAATTGCATTTGAAGGGAATTTTAATCCAATTCCATTCTTGATTGGCCAACTTCAGCGTTAATATGCAATCGTTTGATGACGATGGAATGAAATTCGAATTAAATTTCTTGCAGTCGTCTTGTATGGGTTTTAAAACGTTCGGCTTCCGATTTAAACCTAAGTTAAATAATTTAGTCGACTTGAATTTATTTGGACGTATTAGTATTTAGTGTAGTCTGATTCACCCTATTATTAAACCTTCCCTTGAACAGACAGTGTTGCTCTATTAATAATGATTTCTTTTGTGTTAACCCCAAACACAAGCGTCCCTTCGTTATATCGACCCGCGTCGTGTTTGCACGTATAAAAGCCGCGCCCGGCAGTCGGTGACTACACTTTTCTTTTGTGACGTGAGTGAGAATAATGTATCTCGTAGCACAGGCTACAGGCCAGGTTCTGTTCTCTACACCTCTGGACACAAGTAAGTGATTTCTCAATGAGTTATCATTGGTTTAGGACTGGTGAGCACAGTGCTTAGGATATTTATTTAACGTGTGGGCACCCTCTAGTACACACGGCTTCCTCTCAAGTTTACCTCTTCGGCTACCTACATGGAAAAAGCCTCGACTACTTCTCTTCCGAAAATAACACTGTCTTTTTTGAAACATCTATTCACCTGCAAGTAACATAATTATATTTTGAATTTTGTTTCAGACGTGCATTCATCACGGTCAAGGTTTCTGTGGGTACACCGACCCGCCAAGAGGGCTTATGCAAATGTAAGTTATTATTATATTAATTTTGTAGCAAACAAGTCCCGCGTGTTACAATATGGGACGGTTAACTTACCGAGCATCTTACTTTTGTTTCAAACATGCCACGATTGATTCCTATAGTGTTGGTTCCAATTTTTGCCAAATAAACTTAAACAAATAATGCGCCTAAACTTACGTAGTTATCTTACAAGCTCTGCGATTTTTTTCAATATTTAAAACTGCACAACACACTGCTACTCGAAGCAATTATAATAACTGTACGCGAATTTTAAGTCCTGTGTGACCCAAAACCATTGCGATTTGATATCAATTTTAGCGTCATCAGCATTTATATACATTGTGCCTATGACTTGCTTTAAAATAATTTATCACTATAGTGAAATGTTAGGTACTTCTTCATGATGAATTATAAAATTAAAATAATCCATACTTATATACAAATAATTTGTGCGAATATAATAATTAATATGAATATTTGACAACAGAGTACATTTTCCAAAGACGAATAAATAATGGCTTCTTTAAAATATTCAAATTGTTACGTTTTCATTTCAGAAGATGCGTAAAAAGAGCGCGAACTTTGCTGGACTGAAAAATTTCATCAAGGCGGTTTCAGAGGCAAAGTGAGTAACCTATTGTTTTTTTTAAGATTCTGCTTTTTGCGAGTCAGTTCGAAATAATAATATACTCTTATAGCGCGAAATCCAAATGACCAGTATCAGTATGTGACCAAATTATTTATTATATTTATAATATTGTCTCCATATTGGTAATTTTATTAGTTGAAACATGAGTTGCCACCAAATCAAAATGGCGTCCACTGATTACCAATATTGCGTGCCACAAAATTGTGACGCAAGTCAAACCCTGCTTGAGATCTTTATTTTCTTTCACTAAAATTTATATTTTAGAAAGGTTTAGCATGCGTTAATGACAAATATAATTAAAAATATACTAGAATAAGTACCTATAGTTAAATTACTGTCGCAGCCATCTCGGCTTCGCAGAGAAAGACAAATATTTTAAAGAACTTGTGTTTTATTCATTAAGTTTATTTATATAATAAATTTATACATTATTGGTCTAAATTGAAATATTTTTGTAGCGACCAGTGTTACGAAGTAATAAATTTATATGTTTCAGAGGGATCAACGAAGCAGAAGTGTCAGTTACGAAAAATGGCTCAAAGATTGAGATGTCATACGTATATGTAGATCACCAGAGCGACCCGCCCCGGCTCCGCACAGGTAAAACAATATTATAAAGAAGTTTTCTTTTATATTTAGATCTATATAATTTTCATATGTTAGCCAAAAATTTTGTCAGCTGTCATGTCAGGGAACCAGCTTAATTAACAGAGTCTTTCTGTTAATTAAGCTGGTTCCCTGACATGACACTACGTGCCTATTTTAACTAATAATTGTCTACTTTAATCGTTTTTCTATCTTTCATTCATGTATGTTGTTCTTTTCCCTTTTTGGGGTATGTTATACAGCGTTACTACGGTTGTTAAATATTTTGAATGGACTCGTTGTAAGGCCCCATTTAACGTCCTCTCGGTTTTACGGGTAGTTTTGTAACACCCTGTATTTCATTTGAACAAAATCATTTAACACCATCATCTTATCCATTTTCAGCAAGACGAGCGCTGTGCAGGTCGGTTTCTAATTCGGACATTCTGCTTCAAGCACATAAAAATACTGCTGCAAACACTAGTGATTAAAATTCTTAGCATTATACCTACTACCTTAATAATATTTTAGTTTGTTAATCTTTTAAATAAGTTTATAACTGTTAACTTAACTTCGTATTTAAATAGATAATTTCAACTTGTACGTTTTTAATAAATAAAGCTTTCACTCAAATATAACTTTTGTTTTCTCTGTAATAAAGAAAACTTTGAATTCCCCATTTTATATGTGGCTAAAACGCTATCCGTTATATTTAAAAAAAAAGAAACTTCATTCTTTTAGCTATGGCCGATCGCCATTATTCGCCATTGTTTAGGAAAACAGCTGATTAATGTTTCCCGCCATTGCGAAATTTTTTTCACAATTCGTTTTGTTGAAATTATAGTTATTTTCTTCACAAGTGTGTTGAAAAACGTCGTATGTTACACGTGTGTATTGATGATTATCGTCCTCGGCTCTCTGAAAACCCTTACCTAACGGCTCGGGTTTGAATGGCACCTCATTGGTCACCAACATTACACACTTCTACCATAATGTACTATAAAGCTAAAAATACCTACTTATAATCAGCCGCATCTGATTCGAAGTTGGAAAAAGGCTTGAAGGAAGAATAGGAGCGGGTGGGTTCGATTATATTTTTCACTATTGTAGTTACTAACCAAAGGATGAGTTCTGGTACTTAAATTGAAATAAAAATGTTCTATATTTCCTGAACAACTAGTCTAGTGGTCCTAAGCGTGACTGGTACTTTGGTGTTATTGGGTTTTTCTATGAAATTCTCAGGGCGGTATAATCCCCATTTCAACCGCCCTCAGGCCACAAGCTCATGAAGGCCGGAGGTCTGTCTGCGCCCTCCGGAGCCCCGTGCATCTAGATACTACATATTGGAAGAGAGCTGCAAATCAGTAGAAAGCGGTGGTTTTGCGCGTGCTCTCTCTCGCGACCGTAAATCGAATATCGGCCGAAAGCGACATATTTGCCTTTTTTTTACAGTACTGAAAATCCTCATGGATCCTCTGCGACCCGGGGAGCTGGCAGGGTATGTCGGACTCGTACCGACTTAAAACCGCACTCGCCTCCACTTGCCCTATAGTAAAGGCCATGGGATCCGCGAAATTTGCCACGACCATGACAGGCTGTGATCCAGCAGTCACTGGACCCTGTCAATTAGCGAGGTTTTTGCTTGCATACTGATTGAAGGACGGGTCTTGGCTTTTATGTGTGTGACAATTTGTGTTTCGAAATGCATCCACGATAGATGAGAGGAGAAGGAGGAGGAGAAAAAGAGAGTTGTTTTATTCATCCTCGGGAACTAATTTTTAATCCTGCTACTGCTAATTCATTGACAAGTGAAGCTGCGGGCTAATGCTAGTCTAAAATAGCTGTCGAAATCTTAATCTTTACTTGAGCATATACACTACAGACTCAGATAAATTGTATCAAAGAAAATAATTATAATTAAGTACCTACCTACATTGAAGTTATATTTTATTGCGGACTTCAGTAAAGTTATTGTGTGGTAATTGTAAATTATAAGATCCTGAAAATAATGCTCGTCTCATATTCTGAAAACCCTGAATATTAAAATAGTGCCATCATTCTGTGTCATGTTGCAATTGGCGTACGTCTTATTTTTAGGCTGTACTTGGCTATCTAATTTTACGAATCAATAAAGGTGTCGCGCGCGATCTGTGGAGTTACTCGTTACTGTTTATGTGATCCTAGTAGAAATACTCTACCAACTGAACGAGTTAGTCGTTACAACGTTAGAGGCAGCCACGGTGAATGCTACCAACATGATGAATGAATTGTAGAGATTTAACTTTATGTTTTGTCTCTGCGTATAATGTTAGTACTCTTTTGAAGTTTATTATTTATTGAAAGCACCAGATGCTTAAGCAGAAATTTGTAGGAAAATAATTAAAAATATATTTCATAAAACATTTTTAAAGCAGCGCTTACTTTCTTGAAACTAAGGACAAACATTTAACCATAAACAAAATCTCTCTGTCTCATGCCGCAGTGGGCACCGGATCAATATAAGTATAGGGGTCGCGCGCGATCTGGGGAGTTACTCGTTTCTGTTTATGTGTTCCTAGTAGAAATACTCTACCAACTGCACGAAGTCTTCACAGCGCTGAAGGCCAAGCAAGTTAAGTAAGAGTAAATGTTACCAACATGAACGAACCATAGAGTTAGATTTAGTTTTTTTAAATGTCTTTTGAAGTTTAATACCATAATTTATTATGCATCTGGTGCTTCCAATAACCAAGTGCATAATTAAGCAGATATTTGTGGGGAAATAATTGAAATTTAAATTATTATTATTATTATTATTATAAACAAAATATATAAACAGTAGTTTTAAATACTAATATTGAGCTATTTATTCATTTTGGTGCGAATTTATTGGCAGTAATAAAAAAAATATATTGGCCGAGGTCTAGTTGAACTTTACTTGAACAAAACTCGGTGCAGGTCATTGAACAGAGGCCAGCACATCAGGTTACCATAGTCTGTCAAATTTCTTTGATAGATTTTCAACTTTAAAACAACATGATAAGGTTCATTTTTAATTGGGAGAATTTACAGGTTTTGGATAGTTTGACCTGCTGGCGTCTGTACCTGATCAAACAAACCATCATTAAATTAGTAAAGCCACCTACGTCAGCAATAGCCATTTGCATATGTGAGAGAACTTAGCACACCATAGTTCTACAGTTCCTGATACCTTTCAAGAATAGTTCTGTGGGTTTTCTATGAAAAAAATAATTGACAAAATTATCTGTCAACTTCCCGTAGCAGATCATTGTCCAGCAGATCATAACCAAATGTGATTTTCTTGTGAATCCAGCTAAGATCTACAGTTCGTGATACTTTTCAAGAATAGTTCTGGCGTTTTTAAAAAAATAACTCAAGTGGCAGCATTTGAATAATATCATTTTATAATTACTACCCTTTGTAGTAGCGTTTTTGTTTAACATCTGCAATACTGTATGCAGCCGAATAACCTGGTATGGGATTTCAGACCTCGGCTACAAGATCGAAGATGTCCAATGTCTGTCAGTTGAAAGTTCAATATTTGAAACATTTTCCAATGATAATGTTAAATATTTGAATGTATTGGTTGTCTCTTGGGCTTACATCAAATGTCATATTAATCAAAATACGCATTCTCTCTTCATCAAATAAACCAAATTGGTTGGGTTTGGTTTAATTGCATATTTTTACTTTATACCTAAAATACTAATGTGCCACTAGGCGACACATGACGAGAGTTTTCGCAGTACGTGTCCAGTACGCGGTGCACGAATATGTGCATATTGTTGCGTGTAAATGTAAAGATGAATGCATTTTTTATTCTAAGTCGTTATAGTCTTTATTTATTTTACCTCATGGCTGTGTAGACATGGAATCTGCGCATCTGCGACACAGCCGTCGCAGTAGATACTTCATACATAAATTCTTCATATAAAATAAGTCTTACTTCTATATTTCACATTTTTCTAAACTTAATCTCAATTGTTGAGCCATTTTTCCCCAGTGCGTCCGCGCTCCAGAAATATACGTGTGTTGATTCGTTTTGATACGAAGATGAATGCCATTTTTTACTTTATTTTAGCATAGTTTTTTTCTAAATTTCTGTTACTTCATGGCTGTGTAGTTAGGGAATCTACCCATGAGCCACACTACGGTCGCGGCAAATAAACTTTTAAATACTTTATAGCACGGATCGCTATAAAAAGTCGCTTTCGGCATCGTTTAAACAGTTAGTGTACCTAATACAAAAATAGGTCCTCCTTCTATATTTCACTTTCTTCTAAACATTATTTCAATAGTTGAGCCATTTTTCGTAACTAACACTTCTGCTTCGTGGATCCGTATCAATTCTATATAATAATATACTTCCTGTCACAAAAAAAAAAATTTTCGGTATCCAAGTTACATTATTTGTGGTTTATTTGATTATATACCTCTGAGTTGGCAAACAAGCATACGACCCACCTGATGGTAAGCGGCTACCGTAGCCTATATAGACGCTTGTAACACCGGGGGTATCACTTAGGCGTTGCCGACCCTGTAAAACGAGAGAAGAATAGTTGGGTTAGCAGTATAAGGGTCAAAGTCTTGCTAACCGTAGGGACATAACATAACTCAAATCAGTGTTATTTCACTTCTATTTTCTGCAAGGCGGAGGTACTTCCCTAGTCGGGCAGCTCCAATTTCAGTGGAATTATTCCTACTATGCCCTACCTCTCTTAAAATCAATACTAAATAAGATTCTGCCACAAAGGATCTAAAAATGGCCGGGATTATGTAATTATGAGTTTGATGGGCAGATTATTACTCAGAATAACCAAGATCCTACCGCCAAAGATGCAAAACTGTTTGGCACTTTGGCACTTTGGTGCTAGCTAGAAAATATACTACACAGACACTACATAGAGTTGTCAACATTATAAACGAATAACAACATAATTACAAATGCTCACAATGCAATGCTCCATTACATTGTAACAATAATATAATGGAGCATTTACATAAAAGGTGCCGAATAAATGTCGACGAAGCGAAAACAAATAATATAGGTACAACGCTTATTGAGAACACAATACACGTTATTGAGGGTATTTTAACTTATTATCCGGCAATACAAAGGATCACATTCTACTGAATTTGTATAAAGTTTCGCTTAGTCTGGTCAATAGGGATTAACCCCATTGATGCGAGTTTTTATACAAAATACGGAACAGAACTATCTAGAACTCGAGCGAGGCAACACAGATACAAGTTTTAGGAACTCTTTATGGGATAATAAGTACCATATACACGCCACTTTTCAACAGACCAATCAGCCTCCTTAAAAAAGATCACCTGCATTCGTAGACGTCTTTTCTATACTTGAAGAGAAGGGTCTCTTCCTTTATAGAGAATTTCTCAACCGACATTTGACACCGACTCCCATGGATATTGAAGCTAGGGTTATAAACGGGTCCAGAGATCTTGTTTGTACCATCTTTTAATTTACATCACAATAAAGATTAAATTAAGGTAAACTCTTTATGTTTAATAATAATGCAATGGTAAAATTGTGGGAACTAAAAAAAAACAGAGGACGCCAGCGCTTGAGAAAATAATTGTTTATACCTAAAGTATGTGAGGAAACGTCCGGTGGTCCAAAGTATAGAGCTTGTAGTCTAAGTTACTACTAACATAAAAGCGCATGTATTAATAAAGCCGGATGTGTTAATGATTTGAAATTAGAATGTCAAATTGAAATCGTACCTATGCATGATAAAATAATTAGGCTTACGCCAGGTATTCGCAGTCAGTATAGTCCGGGTCGGCAGCGAGCGAGTTATACCTCTGGTGTTGGAAGAGTGTATAGGTTAAACTGCTCAGGCCGGCCGCGGCCGTATACTTGTACAGTCAGCAACGAAAGTTGCTGAACATGTTGCAAGTTTCAATATGATTTTGAATAAGTATGAAGTTACTGACATGTGAAGGTTATGCAAAATAATTGCATAGATGACCATTCAATAAGTTACCTTAATAGAAAAAACCTCTTGACAATTTTTGGAGCTGTGATGTTTCCAAATTTTACTGTGTTCAGCGACTTGTGTTGCTGACCGTACCAGCTAAGTGAGACAAATTCTCTTCCCGTGACAGCTGTCACGTGTCCAATCTGGAAAATCTAAAATGAGGCAGTTTCTACTATGGCTTTTAGGAAAGAACCATCAAAGAAATAGCAGCTTTGTACACAATACCATTTGTCCACATCTTGAGACTTCAGTTGGTCTCACAAACAAAAATCGGTAAACTACAAATTAACGCAATCCTCTCTTCATTTTTCTCTACTATTCCACAGTCGAACTGCCCAAGATCTGTACACATAATCTGTGTATGATTATAATTTTTAATATGAAAACAAATTGTTGTCCAAGAATTTAGATGTAGGTACTTTAATACTAATTATTGTAACTGGGAGCAACGGTTTTACAATATAGGTATTGTAAAGGAATAAAGTATGCCGAGCGTTCGGCCGCTCTCTCGCTCAAAGTTTAAAGCTTACTTTATAAATAAGACAGCTTGACCAGTTTGGTACAAAAAAAGATCGGATAGCGATTATACTTCTCGTAATACGCAGATTTGCATTTCAATGAAATATAAATTTATTTATTCATTCAACGTTTCAATACCATGTGAAATAATGACGAGAAGGGTTTTTATACACAATGGGTTGAGTTGAGTTTATTGATCAATGGGCCATACTAAGGTTACTTAAAAACGAAACTGCTTTTGAATGTTTTATTTTTTATTCCACCCCAAAATTATCATTTGTTAGTAAAGAATGCGCGAGTTATCTTTTTTCGGGATGTGTGTAAGAACCATGTATTTCATTAAAGAAAAAGAACTGTTCTCAACATAAGTGAGTGAGTTATCTTTGCCTTAGGACTGGTGGACACAGAGCTCATTATATATTATTTATTGAACACAAGACGTCAGGAACATAGCGACTTTAACAGTCAAGACCTACCTATTGGAAGATTCGGTCTAGAATTTTTAATGGGTCCCGACTGTTAAAGTCACTATATTCCTATCGTCTTGTTATTTTTCTTTTCAGTCGGGTCTCTCACAAATAATGTGGCTTTCTATATTGATAAAATAATTTTTAAAATCGGTTTATCTACTAAACCGGAGAGATTTGACCCCCACGACTTTTTAAGTCCTCTGCAGCCCAAAGCCATTGCAATTTGGTATGTATGTATCTTATCATCATCATAAAATAAATAAATATTCTTGAACAATTTTACACAGCACCATCTAGTCCCAAACTAAGCACCATCTATTCCTATGCTTGTATTGGGATCCAAGTCATCTATAATTTTAGACACCTCAGAAAGTGTGCATGGTTTTAATTGGGATAGTTCACGATGTTCAGTGTGCTGGTTACGTTTGGGTAAAGTGTATACGTTTTTTTTGTGAATGTGTGTAGGTACATGTTATTTGGCTTGCTAATTGAGTCCCTATATTTGCAAAGAAACTATTAAAAATTTCGCATATCTCAATAGGATCTGTAGCCATATTACTATTATTGGTTTTTAGTTTTGGGGGAGAATAACTAGGAACAATTTTGTTTAATGGCAATTTTGTTTTTTGTGGGTATTGATTAATATCCACATTTTTTTGGGTTTCTTTGCACATTTCTTGAATTCTCCATAAAAATATTTCTCTTTTGTATTTTTGATTAAGCTTTTTACATTGTCTCTTTTAGCTTTAAACTCTGTTTCTAGGTTGCTGTTTTGTGTACAAAAGTACCTCAATATCTTGAGTGACCTCAGGTCCACTACTGAATTTGAAATTGAATTTCATTCCAGCGACACCATACGATTGCAGCATAACCGCTGAAATCGTCCATGCAATTCGAATTCAAATAATTCGATTCAATTCAAATTTAAAGATTATTTAGCGTTAAAGTTATTTAGCGAAGGAAAAATTCGACCGCGGGCAGGTCGAATTTTAAAATCTTAGCATGGAAAATGTCAAAAAAATACAAAAAGATAATTATTTAGCCTGTTTCGAAGCTTTAATAGTTGCAATTTAGCTAACGAATACTAAATATTATTAAAATTATTTAAAATTCGTATGAATTGAGCAGCCATTTTTTATATTTTAACGCAGACTACCTTATATTAGTAGCAAATATTATTTAATATAACGATATTAATGGTAGATCCCACCAATTAAATTTTGATTTCCCCTATAAAATTTTTTGAGCTAATTTATTGTACCTATCTTTTACGTTACGTACGTTTGAATATTCAAATGGCTCCATAGTTCATACAAATACTAGAAATAAAATAATCTTTCAACAAATCAAGCGTTAAAAGATGTAAGCTTTCGCTAAGAACTGCGTACTGACACGTATTGCTCGTACTTATAATAAGGGTTTCCCCAAAGTAGACTTCTTTAACTGTACGAAAGCTACCTTCAAAGCACAAATTATAAAAATCTTAAACGAAGGCAAACAACAAACAACCTAGCTCTTAGCTTATTAGTATTACTCAAAATCTAATATAATTTAAATTACCAACTAAATCTTTCGGCGATTAAGTTATCATCAGTAGATATAACTTCTGAGTGTAAATCATACATTATAATAATATTAATAATAACAGTTGACATCTGTCGGGCATGTCACCGCCCGGGTGAATCGATCCGCCACATTATCTCTGGTTGTTCTCGTCTAGCTAACGAGGAGTACTTGCATAGGCACAACCTTGTAGCCAGAATTATCCATCAGCAACTTGCTCTGAAATACACTCTTGTGGCATCGGAGGTACCGTACTACAGGTATGTGCCCGACCCAGTTCTCGAAAATGGCAATATCACACTGTACTGGGATCGGTCCATCATCACTGACAGGACTTTTGTAGCCAATAAGCCTGATATTGTGGTGGTTTTCATTTTTTTATTTATTTTATAAAAATATTTAAAAATGTAAAATATAAGACAATGGATTAATAAAGGACATAATAATAACTTAGCTCACGAGGTGGTCGCCATGTGGGATGTGGACTCGGCCATCATTGTGCCTATAGTCGTTACGGTCAATGGGCTTATCGCCAAGAGCCTCGACCAACACCTCAGGAGGCTCGAGTTGGGTGGCTGGGTTAAGGGCCTGATTCAGAAGGCAGTACTCCTTGATACGGCGCGTATCGTGAGGAGGTTCCTGTCTCTGGGGCCCTAACCACCGGTAGCTTGGACCCTGTTCCCGATATCGGTGGTCTGACTATTTTTTTTATATTTTTAAATGTTTTTGTTTTCTTTTTTTGTAAAAATATTTAAAAATATAATGTAAATAAGAAATTAAATAAATACGAAAATAATAATAATAAATTATTAATTTTATTCAACTCCAGTAATACATTCATCCATAGTAATTTTAAATCTATTAATAAATACCACAATATTCAACGTAAGAAAATTTAACTGGTTAAATATGAAGCGAAAACGAAAAATAAACAGTAATCAAAATCAAGCAAATCAGAGGACATGACGTTTTAAACGTCATGTTCATTCACCTACAAAAATAAAAACATGTTGACGAGATCAAAAGCCAAACTCAGAAACGCACGCCCACCATCTCCGGATTCGTCGCTCAGCTCCGCCTCGCAACCACTGGAAACCGGACAACCTGGAACCCCGGAGGCTGCAGTTGCGTCGAGCTCGAGCGACGAATATTACTCTCCACCCACGTCGCCACCACCTGTACGTCGGCGTGGAGGTCGCCGGCCACTGGATTGCTTGGGACCACGAGGCCCACCGGCCTCTGGCAGTGTCCCCGCTCCCGGTGGAAGTGTGCAGCGCATGAGATGGACCAATTCAATTAATGAAAATGTCATGCGCGCATACTTTGGGGCTACTGAGGGAGGAACTAACCTGACCGCGTACCGTGGTCGGATGCTTTCTCTGTTTCAGACACTTGAACCATCCGTCAACGTCTCGGCGCAACGACTATCGGATCAGGTGCGAGTCATACAACGAGATCATAGGTTGGATGACGTCGTGCTTGATAGACTACGTACTGACATGCAGAACAGTCATGTTGCCGCTACCCCGACTCAGGCCACGTTGCAGCCACAAGTAAATAATGTGGCGCCACCACAGCTCACCAATACCGTAGGGGAAGACGGCGATACGGCTCTATCTGTAGGTACCCAGTATAACGATAAATTGAGAAGTGCTTTGGAGAATGCGATTCGGGAGTATCGATTTACACCGCAGGCGCTGAAACCTCGGCTACCACGCTTGCCCATGTGTAATAAAAACAGTGCGATGGTGTGTGCTCTGGATTCACTGCTGTCAAATTATTTTGATAGCAGTGAAGATATTAACGATACACACTCGATTCTGTACTGTGCTGCTGTTGCGGCATGTCGTGTAGCTAATGTTAAATTTCCAAACACAGTCCAAGCTACACGACCAAGGTCCGCCGTACCAGCCTGGCAGTGTAGGATTGAGCGTCGTATCGGGGATGCCAGAGTACTCATCGGCAAACTAACTAGCTTCAAGGAGGGCAATACTCGCCCTAGAGTAATGCGATTTGTACGGCGAATATTCTCGGGGACTAATATTGCACCCCGAGATTACACGTATCACGTTATGGAGCGTATTGACTCCTTGAAGCAGAAAGTTTGCGCATGGGCTAGCCGTATCCGTCGGTATAAAAAGCGGGTGGATCGATTCAACCAGAATCGCATGTTCCGGAGTAATGAAAGGGGGGTATACAGAACTTGGGAACATCCTGACCAAGGTGAGGCTGACACGTGCCGGCCAGATAATGAAGCTGTCAATGCATTTTGGCGCAGTATTTGGTAGGCGCCTGTGGATCACATCGAGGGTGATTGGATGCGTGAGGTTCAGCTAGCATGTGAACCAATTGAAGAAATGGAGGACATACATATAAGCACGCAAGACGTAACCAATGCAGTCAATCCGATGTCCAATTGGAAATCCCCAGGACCGGATGGACTGCACAATTATTGGATAAAGTGGTTACGCAGTTCACATGCTTGCTTGGCCTCACAATTCCAGTCATCTTTGGAGTCAGCATCATTGCCCACGTTCTTAACGACCGGTATTACCCACCTGCTCTATAAATCGGGAAGTGCGGCGGATCCGAAAAATTATAGACCGATCACGTGTTTGCCGACGGTCTATAAACTTCTTACATCCATTTTGAGGGCGAAAATTAATCAACATATTGAAAACAATAACATTATGTCTGCTTCTCAGAATGGATGTAGGAATGGGTCCCGTGGCACTAAAGAGCTACTTCTCATTGACCATTAATCAGCAAGTTCGCCGCTTTAGAAAGGATATGTCTACATGTTGGATTGATTACAAGAAGGCTTATGACTCGGTACCTCATACATGGCTTATGAGGGTGATGGAGTTGTATAAAATAAATACAACACTACGCACCTTCCTAATGTCATGTATGCGACAATGGAGTACAGTCCTTCACTATCCAGGATGTCGACAAATCCAAGGTAGCGATGAACTGATTAGGATTGAGCGAGGTATATTTCAGGGCGATAGTCTGAGCCCGCTATGGTTTTGCTTAGCCTTGAACCCTCTGAGCACATTATTAGAGGGTTCAGGGCTGGGTTATAGGTTGAGAAGAGGTGATCAGGCAATATCCCACCTCCTTTACATGGATGATCTAAAGCTGTTTGCCCATAACCATTCCCATTTGATGGAGCTACTAAAGTTAACTGTAGAATTTAGTGGCTCCATTAAAATGGAGTTTGGTGTGGACAAATGTGCCATCATGCATGTGAAGCGAGGGGGGATTGTGGAGTCCCCGGGAACCCAGCTCTCGGACACCATACACCTTCGATCCCTTTCCTCAACTGAAACTTATAAGTACTTGGGTATGTCGGAGGCATTGGGAATCAGTGAGGCTGACATAAAACAATCGTTGCGGGAACGCTTCTTCTGCCGCCTGAGAAAAGTTTTCAACAGTCTTTTGTCAGGCGCAAACAAGGTGCGTGCCTTCAACGGTTGGGTTATGCCAGTCTTAATATATTCTTTCGGCATAGTCAAGTGGACGCAGACTGAGCTTGACGCCCTGGATAGGAGAGTCCGCACACTGCTGACGTCATATCGTATGCATCACCC
The DNA here is from genome assembly GCA_964056405.1 of Acronicta alni. Classification (NCBI taxonomy): domain Eukaryota; kingdom Metazoa; phylum Arthropoda; class Insecta; order Lepidoptera; family Noctuidae; genus Acronicta; species Acronicta alni. Next base: position 22,601,590 of record OZ043913.1, on the reverse strand, counting down.
ACGCTCGTCAGTGATGAGGTTGTACATCCCGCGGAAATGTGGGGGTCGCGGCTTTTTGAATGCTAAGACCCTCCACAACCGTGAGATATGCAGCCTCAGAGATTATTTTCTTCATGCTGACGTGGGGATGCATCGAAATGTCGTCGCAGTGGATAAAGGACTTACCCCGCTTACCTTAGCTAAAGAGAACTGGCGCAAACCTCAAGTACTAAGCACTAATGATCGCATGGTGGTATGGCAGAGTAAGGAACTCCACGGACGCTTTTTTCGGGCCTTACATGGGCCTGATGTTGATCTGTTAGCGTCCGTGGCCTGGTTACGCTTCGGTGACCTCTTCGGGGAGACCGAAGGATTTGTTTGTGCAATTATGGATGAAGTTATGATGACGAATAACTATCGGAAGTATATCGTGAAGGATGGCACAGTTGACATTTGTCGGGCATGCCACTGTCCTGGTGAATCTATCCGTCACATTATCTCTGGTTGTTCTCGTCTAGCTAACACAGAGTACTTGCACCGACACAATCTAGTGGCCAGGATTATCCATCAACAACTTGCCCTGAAATACAGCCTTGTGGACTCAGAGGTAGCGTACTACAGGTATGTGCCCGACCCAGTTCTCGAAAATGGCCATGTCACCTTATACTGGGATCGATCTATTATCACTGACAGGACTATTATGGCCAATAAGCCTGATGTAGTGGTGATAGATCGATCAGAACGTCGCGCAATGATTATTGATATCACCATCCCGCATGACGAGAATCTCGTGAAAGCTGAGAAAGATAAACAAAGTAAATATCTTGATTTGGCGCGCGAGGTTGTCGACATGTGGGATGTGGATTCAGCAGTCATTGTGCCGATAGTCGTTTCAGCCAATGGTCTAATAGCCAAGAGCCTCGACTTACATCTGAGGAGGCTTTCGTTAGGCGGCTGGGTCAAGGGTCTGATGCAGAAGGCGGTACTCCTGGACACGGCGCGCATCGTCAGGAGGTTCCTCTCGCTGGGGCCCTGACCACCGGTAGCTTGGATACTGTTCCCGATACCGGTGGGCTACTATTTTTTATATTTTTAAATGTTTTACAATCTTTTTATACTATTTGTTAAATATTTAAAAATATCAATAATATGTATATATAAATGAATAAAGAGAATAAATTATTTATTTCTCAGACAACTTAGTCCACTAATACAATTATTATATAGAATACATAAATAACATTAACAATAGAGTATTAAAATAAAAAGATTAGCTCTCAACTTGCTCAGGTTTACCGATTTACTCGATTAACGTGTAGCTCAGTAAACCTGCTAAAGACTGCGCCATCTAGTCTATTAGCAAAAACCCTCAGCACGCTGCTAGAGCTTCCCCACAACCTGTGAACCAGTGAGGCTACTTTTTTGCACATAAGTGCGAAGAAATCATCCGTAGACGCCTCCGCGAACATGCCCGAAGCGCTACAATGGCGGGGGAGCCCCAACAACATCCTAAAGATATTGTTTTATTGAACGCGTATTGTGTTGTATGCTGTTCGGGTAAAACTGTACCACAGGCTGCTAGTGTAAAATGTTTGACAAAACGCTTTAAAAAGTGTGACTTTTACTGGTAAAGAGCACTTAGCAAACCTGCGGGCCAACATGTTTCCCCTAACAGCCAACGCCCTACGCTCTCTCTCAATGTCGCCGTCGTCACAGAGGTCTTCCCTTACAATATGTCCTAAATATTTAAACAATGCAACCCTTGCCAATGGTGAACCGCCAAGTGTTACTGGCGGGATATAAGAAGGACACTTATTCTTACCCCTAAACACTAGCAGTTCACTCTTAGCCGAGTTGTATCGCAAGCCATGTTCATGAGCATATAATTATCTCACAGATATTCAATAGCCGTCTCAGACCACTGATTGAAGGGCTCAGCAACACCATGTCATCGGCGTAGCTAATGTTATTAAAACTCAGGTCATCAATGCGACATCCCACATAGGTGCTGCTGAGCTCCTCAATCAAGCCATTGATATATATATTAAACAGCCTAGGTGAGGTTAGACCTCCCTGTCTCACCCCACATTCCAGCATATATGGATCAGAAAGACTATTACCTTTAACGAAATTTGTTTGATTTATTATTGTTGTTGTTCGTTCGTATCCTCTAATATTAAACTAATCCTAGTTACCTATATACAGGGAAACCTATTATTAGCCATATTGTAATACTTTTTTGTAATATGTTATATGTGTCGCTGTTGGTTTTCTAAATAAATGAAAATAATACAAAAAAAGCTTTTCCCCTTTACCTATTTCGATTCGAATGGTCGATTGCATGTTGTCAAGGCCCCAAGAAATCCCACAGTTTCGTTTTAAAGTAATACGGCCCAATGATCAATCAGCTTAACTCAAGATTATACCCACTGTGTATAAGACCCTTCTCATCATGATTTCACAAGGTATTGAAATGTTGAATGAAAGGAAATTGTAATATTTCATTGAAATGCAATTCTGTGTATTACGAATAATCACTATTCAACCATTTTTTTGTACCAAACTGTTTATAAATAAGCTTTCAACTTCATGACCACTTCTGAGCGAAAGCGGTAGGTATTGTAACGGAATAAGTCATGTTTTGATATGCCCAGTAGTGGCCAACATTCACTGAAAGTAGATCGTTGTTTAGAATATTAAAAATGTTGGTAAAGTGCTTATGCACTTAGATCTTCTACACAGAATGTGTGTGGAAATCATGTGAGAGATGAGAGAAACAAATGGCTATTGCCGATGTAATTACTAATTTCATGGTGGCTTGATGCAATTGCATTCACTGAGTGTTGTTCAAGAGAAGTTCAAGTATACCAGACTCGACTAATATTTGCTTATTTACTGCCCAATAAAGTAGCACTGAAAAATGAATTAAGTAACCTTAGAAGTACTGTTTATTTATGCTATAATTATAGGTTTGTCTTTGCTTTCAAGGAAGAAAACTGCGCTGCTCTAAAAATGCTGTCAGAAATGTAATTTCAATTATTTCCCTATAAACTTGGTGTCTCATACGCATCTAGTGTTACTAATAATATTAAATTTCAAAGGAGCACTAAGTAACATTATGAACTCAGGAATAATTGAAAAGCTAATTTTTCATTATGTTGGTACTTTGGTTATTATAAATTTTTCATTTTACGCGGTGACGGATCCATTCAGTTGGTTGAGTATTTCTACTAGGAGTACATAAACAGTAAGAGTAATGAATGGAATAGATTGCGACACTTATAGCGATACGTAAAACTACGTAGCCAGTATGTACGTAGCCTAAACACAAGACCTAGCTACGCCAAGTCAGCAATGCCAACTGCGGCATGCCACAGAAAGATGGCACTATTTTAATATTTAAGATTTTCAAAAAATGAGACGCATTATTTCCAAGATCTTATGTTTACAATAACCATACAAAGACCTGAAGTCCGTAATAACATAAACCTTCAATGTACAGACGCCAGCCAACACATCACTCTACCACAATCTGTCAAATTTCTTTGATTGGTTTTCAAATTTAACACAAGACAATAAGGTTCATATTCAATTGAGAAAATATGACAGTTTTGGATAGCTGGACCTGCTGGTGTCTGTTATTTTATCATTTTATTATTATGGTTTCATGACATTTAATACAATTTATCTACTTACATTTATAGTGTTGTTCAAGTGGACATCAAGGTAATGATTTCGACAATTATTTTAGACTGGCGCTTCCCCATGGCTTCACACTCGTGGATATAAAAGCAGTAGGTACTGGGATTAAAAATTAACTAATTTCCCAATTAAATATAACTGAGTTAGCATGTACTGATCGACGAAATAAATATTTACTCTCCATAGTTGTAATAGTAGAATGCCATTAAAAAAGATCATACTTTGCAATTATAATTATTATGCCAAGAGGTAATACCAAATATGAGAGCACTCGGATGCATTATGTTCATACAATTTCAAGAAATATAAATGATTTTTGGTGCTAATTTAACCCAAGTACCTACTAATCTTTCGGTTAGTAGGTACCGACTGTAGTAAAAATTATAAAACCAGTAAAAATAGCTCTTTGTAATTTCTTTAAGTAATCAATAGACTATAATATCTTGGTATTATTTATTTCTCTCAAAAAGTACACTTTTACAAATTGTTGTTTACAAGTGTTATATTAAGTTTAGCATAACATTATCTTTTTGAGAGCTGGAGTCCTTACTAGGATCGGAGCCTGTATTTAGAATAAGAAAATAAAGAAAAACGTTATATTATTTAGATGTTTTTTATTAAGCATTCCATTACAACTGGCCATCAATTAATTTTAATACACTAAAGCGCAATTATTCTACCTATTTACATTTTTTATAACTAACATATAATTAAGCTAATATTTATTTATTAATTTTTGACGACGTCTGTGGTCTAGTATCGGGCTGCTAATGATGAGAACGTACTTTCGATTCCCATATAAGTAATATATCCATTGTCTAGTACCCATAGTACAGACGCCAACAGGTCAAGCTATCCAAAACTGTCAAATTTTCCCAATTGAATATGAACCTTATTCTTTTGTATTAAAGTTGAAAATCAATCAAAGAAATTTGACAGATTGTGGTAGCTTGATGTGCTGGCCACTGTACGAGCTCTGCTATACTAGATGATGCTGAGTAAAATGTCCCAAAAAAATAGTATTTACAACATAGACATAATTAAAAGCTATAAGTACCTAAACTAAAACTAGACTGTAATAATAATTATTATAAGAAAAAAAAGCAGAAACTTGACTGCAAAACTCCTCCGCATGTATTATATTCCGGTCCGACATTGCTCGTAGTATGTTTGTAGCAGAATGTCCGAATTTGAAAGTGAACTGCAAAGCGCTCGTCTTGCTGAAAATTGATAAAATTATAGTGCTAATGACTGTTTTTCCGATGAAATATGAAATTATTAGCTAATTCCTGCAGTTTCACGGGCATCCCTATTTCCTTCTCCAAGTTTAAATATACCAAAATTCATCAGAATTGGTTCAGCGGGTCAGGTGGGAAATTGGCACAGACATACAGACATAATTGCTGTAATATTTACAAATGTTAGTGCAGACGCCAGTAGGTCAAGCTATCCAAAACTGTAAAATTTTCCCAATTGAATATGAATCTTATTCCTTTGTATTAAAGTTGAAAATCTATCAAAGAAATTTGACAGATTGGGGTAGGTTAATGTGCTGACCTCTGTACCTATGGATACTAGACGATTTAAGGGTAAGTTTGATTTAAGACCACCACAACCACGTCTCTAGAAAGTAGGTAGGTTGAACGTAGGGCTATTCAAGGAATAAAATGTAGTAAATCAGTATGTAGATATACCTACTAGTACTTTTTCCAATACTAAAATAAATTATATACTTACAAGTATTTAAGTATCTGTTTTAAAGGTATTTTTACTATAAAATAAATTATAAAAGAAAATTTCTTTAATATATTGTTTTCCCTGTGTGAAGAATATGTGTGTTATCTTGGTGTATAGTAAAGTTTATTAAAAAAAAGAATATGAAGAAGAATCTACTTATACCTACGTGTGAATATCTCGATCTTTGAGCCATTTTCGTAACTGACACTTCTGCTTCGTAACTGATCCGTCTGGATTCATTATAACACTGGTCGCTACAAATAGATTGAAAATTAGGTCATTATAAATATATAATTACATAAGAGAAGTCTTTTTCTTAAAAGAAAAGTCACCTCTGCGAAGCTGAGCCGTCTGCTCTAGTAATTAGCTCCTAGGATCCCAAGGAGGCTTATTCAAAGAAACTCTCGGTTAAAAGGTACTCTGCGACTTTATTCTTCAAAGGTCAAGGGAATTCTCCCTGACAACCATTAATCACTTTGACTAAACATTCTACAATCAAACTCAAATGATTACTTCTTCTTAAACCAGCCAGTCATATGCTGACTACTGGTAGCGGCCTCTACAATATCTATCTACTTCTTCGAGTAATTTTGCCGCATGCTATATTATCAAAAATTTACAATTAAACATTATCAAAATGGAGACAAATATATAAGCTCATATAATTTGATCAAATTAATTATTATCAATTCTGTTGTAAGTACTGATACTGGTCACTAGGATTACGCGCAATATTTTGGACTGTGTCTAAAATACAAGAATCTCAAATATATTAATATATACTCACTAATTTGCATCTGTAAGCGCCTTTTTGAAGCAGCTTTTTGCAGAAGTCGCGATCTTTTGACGCATCTTCTAAAATAAAAACGAAATAATTTAAATATTTTATTAAAGAAGCAATAACTTATTAATCTTTTGATGATTTAAGTAGTCTTTTGTAAAAATATTTAATATTATTTTATTCCCAAAATCATAATATAAATAATTAAATAAGTATTGATTGTTATAATTTTATAACTCATGAGAAGTATAATTATGTAGAACTTTACATATTCTTTTAATATTTAAAACTGCACAATTATACTTAAAGCTTCCCGTTTTTCCTGCTTACGTATGATCACTATGCGAGTTTTCAAACCCCAATAACAAAGTGAAAATATCAATTTAATTGTTGCTATCAGTTTTTTAATACGACTTGTATTAAAAAACTGATAAAACTAAAAAGTATCGCAGAGTTTAACTACCTACGTAAGCAGGCGCAATATGGCGGTACATAAATATTTTTCTAGAATATTTGACATAATACAATGGTGGAATGTTTAAAAGGACATCATTATAGACTATCAGTAAGTTAACCATCCCAATTGGTAACACGCGGGACTTGTTGGCTATAAATAATAGGTACTTTATTAAACCTTGCCCGTGATTAATGCACGTCTGAATTAAAATTCAAAATAATAATAATACAATTATGTTACTTGAAAGTTATTTTACGCTAGAGGGAGCCCACACGTTAAATAAATATCCTAAGCACTGTGATCACCAGTCCTAAACCAATGATAACTCATTGTGAAATCACTTACTTGTATCCAAAGGTGTTGAGAACAGATCCTGTGCCACAACGTTAAACATGACTCTCACTCACGTCATGAAAGAAAAGTGTAGTCAACAACAGCTGGGTGCGGCTTTTATACCCTCTAGCACAATACGGTATATAACGGCGATGGGACGCTTATCTTTGGATTTGACACAAAAAAAAAACATTTTCAATAGAGTCTTTTGTTTAAAGGGAGGAGTTTTAGGAATAGTGTGAACCAGACTACATAAATTTGCACGTGAAACTCCCGTTAAAATCGGCCTAGCCGTTTCAGAAATTAGCCGGAATAAACAGACAGACAAATATGTTCATTATTTAGGTACCGTATCTATAGACTTTCATATGCATTATATGCATAGGTACCTATATGAAAGAAAGAAAAGGTTCCAAATTAACAGCACTACACCAATTTAACAGTAGTTGTAATTTGTAAGTAGTTTGTAATTCCAAATTAACAGCTTTACACCGGTTTGGAATTACAAACAGACACTTCAATTTTATTTATGTGTATAGATATACATTTAGAATACATTTTAATTTTCTGGGCAACTCACATACCACACCTACCGTAAATCTGAAAATATACCTTTTAATCATCGTTAGATGATCATTTTGATCTGATAATGGAAAAGCCTTTTTTCTTGCTTATTTTCAAATTTTCACAAACTTTTCTGAAAGTGTACTTTAAAAATTCTCAAAATTATGTGCACTCTACTAAAATCTTTGTCCTGTAGCTATAACAGTCACAGTAGCTGCCTCCACAACCCCAACTCAAATTTCCACCCTTTATAGGAAGGCAGGGGCACGGTATTCGAATTTAACCTACACCCGAACACTTACACCTGGCACCCGAACGCATTGCGCAGTCGCGTCCGCATTGCAGATATTTCCACCCACGCCCTCTCTCTCTGATCTCAAAAAGATTGTAAAGGTTGTTTTCTATTTTAATAAAATAATTTGTCCATTAATATAGTGTAAAATGAGGTGCATATTGCTCATTACTGCCGTCCCGGCATCATCATAATCATTAACCCGTATATTGTCCCACTGCTGGGCACGGGTCTCCTCTCATATTGAGAGGGATTAGGCTATAGTGCACCACGCTGGCCTAGTGCGGGTTGGCAGACTTCACAAACAGTCGAGAAAAATCTCTAAGGTATCAGGTATCCTCACGATGTTTTCCTTCACCGGTTAAGCGAGTGATAATTAATTATTAATACGCACATGAATTTGAAAAGTCAGAGGTCATACCACTAGGCTATCACTGCTGTGTCCCGGCATCGCACGGGTGAATATGTGATCGCGGAACTTTATTTTATTTTTATGAAATAAAAGTAGTCTAAGTTACTCCATATAACATCAGCTATCTTCCAGAGAAAGTCCCGTTAAAATCGGTACAGCCATTTCAGAGATTAGTCGGAACAAACAGACCGACATAAATTTTAAAAATTGATTATTTTTATGTTAGTACCGTACCTTATACCTACCTATATCAGTGACATAACTAAATTTTAAGTTTTATTCCTTATGATGAGTTCTTTTATGGACTGTACTCGTAAAATAACGCAATGCATTTGTTTCCTACACAATACATTAAACATTACAATCTAATGATACAACAACCGAATGATAAATTACACACCAATAATCATTATCTTTTTTAATAAATTATAATAACAATCAGTATTTTAGCAAAGTAACAATAAATTGCAATTTGTCATTGTCCAAGACGTCAAAGTCAATTTTGGAATTTTAATTTTTAATAATTGACACGGTGACTTCGGTGACAAGTTCTTTTATCTTGCCTTGCTCCCTTCAATTTGTAGGCAGCCAACCGTAGATAAAAAATAATTAAAATCAATACATTTTTATGTCCTTTTCTATGATTGGCAATAGACAAATGATGTGGAAGCGAAGAAACGAAGAAAATACACTACAATAACACTGACACGTATAAAAAAAATGATTTCATTATGTTTATGTATTGCTTTGTATATTTTTGTATGTTTATAATTTAGGTACATAATAATATATAAGTACGTATATATATAATCTATAACTTTTTATAGTTTTGTAGGTATATGATCGTCACGATCGTAGTTGTGGCTGCCCGTGGCATCACTGTAATATGGCCCCATCAGAATACCAGCGCTGTGGCATTGTTCTCTCAATGTCGCAGCATTTTGCTGCGATGGGGTCCTTTTTGGCCCCGAACAGGGCTGCTGTTAGTATATGTACTGTGTATGTAATGTAGTCTGATCTCTATGCGAGTCAAATAAAGTTTCTTTCTTTCTTTCTTCTTTCTTTCTATATACTTTCATATGCATTTAGTGAAAAGCTGTTAATTTGGAATTACAAACAGATATTTTAATTTTATTTATGTGTATGGATTTAGAACACATTTTAATTTTCTGGTCATTTCACATATCAGACTACCGTAAATCTGAAAATATACTTTTTAAACATCATTATGATCCGATCTGCCTTTTTTCTTACTTATTTTAAAATTTCAACAATATCTGATCGTTTAAAAATCCTCAAAATGATGTACACAGTAGCTGCCTCCACAACCCCAACTCAAATTTCCACCCTTTATAGGAAGGCAGGGGGACGGTGTTCTGGAATATTCGATAGCGAATTTACCACCGCCCCCACCCCCCGGGTTGTGGGAGGATACACCTTGCACCCGCACGCATTGCGCAGTCGCGTCCGCATTGCAGATATTTCCACCCACGCCCTGTCTGTCAAACTATGTAGTTTCATATCGGTGAACGAATATACCTACGAATTTATTAATTGGGAATTACAACCTAAGAAGTAAATCTTCTTTTTCAAAGCCTTTTCACAACTATATTGGGGTCGACTTCCAGTCTAAAACAGATGCGGCTAAATATCAGTATTTTACACGAAGCAACAGCCATCAGACCTTCGCAACCCAATTCTTGGGAAATACCGATGCTCTGAGGAGAGACTGGTTGTCAGGCTTTTTGAGCTCCTGACTACCACTGACGATTGTCATAGGTGTTCGTATGACAACCGGGACCGAGACGAGCATCTCAAAAAGATTGTAAAGGTTGTTTTCTATTTTAATAAAATTATTTGTCCGTTAATATAGTGTAAAGTGAGGTGCATATTGCTCATTACTGCCGTCCCGGCATCATCATAATCATCAACCCGGATATTGTCTCACTGCTGGGCACGGGTCTCCTCTCATATTGAGAGGGATTAGGCTATACTCCACCACGCTGGCCTAGTGCGGGTTGGCAGACTTCACAAACAGTCGAGAAAAATCTCTAAGGTATGCAGGTATCCTCACGATGTTTTCCTTCACCGGTTAAGTGAGTGATAATTAATTATTAATACGCACATGAATTTGAAAAGTCAGAGGTGCGTGCCTTGGGTTCGAACTCGAGACCTTCGACTTGACAGTCCAATGGTCTACCACTAGGCTATCACTGTTGTGTCCCGGCATCGCACGGGTGAATATGTGATCGCGGAACTCTATTTTTGTTTTTCTAAAATAAAAGTAGTCTAAGTTACTCTTTATAACATCAGCTATCTTCCAGAGAAAGTCCCGTTAAAATCGGTACAGCCGTTTCAGAGATTAGCCGGAAAAAACAGACGGACAAAAATACTTTCATATGCATTGAGTGAAAAGCTGTTAATTTGGAATTACAAACCGATATTTTAATTATATTTATGTGTATGGATTTAGAACACATTTTAATTTTCTTTCTTCACATACCAGACCTACCGTAAATCTGAAAATATACTTTTTAATCATCGTTAGATCATAATGATCTACCTTTTTTCTTACTTATTTTAAAATTCAACAATATCTGATTGTTTAAAAATCCTCAAAATTATGTGCACTCTACTAAAATCCTTGTCCTGTGGCTACCATAGTCACAGTAGCTGCCTCCACTCCCCCATCTCAAATTCCCACCCTATATAGGAAAGCAAATTTACCCCCCTACGTGGGTGGTGGGAGGATGCACCTTGCACCCGAACGCATTGCGCAGTCGCGTCCGCATTGCAGATACTTCCACCCACGCCCCGTCTGTGAAACTAGTTTCATATTGTTTATGAGGATATGTTAAGGGTGAAACAATATACGAAATTAACTATTACTTAATTGGGACATACAATCTTTTTGTATATTTTTGGCATTTTCCATGCTAAGATTTTAAAGTTATTTAGAAAAGGAAAAATTTTCCTTTTCTAAATAACTTTAAAATCTTAGCATGGAAAATGCCAAAAATATACAAAAAGATAGTTAGAAGGTAAGGTGGCATCGTTCGGCATTGAACTAACTGTAAAGTAAGTTGTGTCGGTTGAAAAGCAAAAACTTGCATTTCAATAGGTGTTACTGACGTCACCATAAAGACGTAAATTCAATATGTGAAGGAAAAATTCGACATGACGGGTAGGTATCGCGGTGGCTTAGTGGTCATAGCGTCTGGTGTACCGAACCAGAAGACGCAGGTTCGAATCCTGCCCGCGGTCGTATATTTCCTTTTCTAAATAACTTTGGGACATACAATCTTTTTTTTATAGTACGGAAAATCCTCATGGAGCCTCTGCCACCCGGGGAGCTGGCAGGGTATGTCGCACTCGTACCGACTAAAACCACACTTGCCTTCAGCTTCCCTATTGTCATGGCCATGGGATCTGCGAAATTTGCCACGACTTCCAACCTAAGAAGTATATACCATGGCCTTCAACATTTTTAATAAATTTCTGAAGATTAATGATATAATTAATGCTTGAAAGACTAGTACTGTCACTACTTAGGTAGGTACAGTCAGCAACGAAAGTCGCTGAACACAGCTAAATTTTTTTATTGTCACAGCTCCAGAACTTGGCAACAGGTCTTTTCTACTAAGGTAACCTAAATATTTAATGGTCATCTATGCAATTATTTCGCATAACCTTCGTAGGTCAGTAACTTCATACTTGTTAAAAATCATATTGAAGATTGCAACATGTTCAGCGACTTTCGTTGCTGACTGTATCTTCCGTTTCTTATGTTAGACCGAATAGTTTGTATCTACCTATACTGATCGGCTAAGTTATAAGTACTTAAGTAGGTAATAACTACGCAGATCAACTGATCTGCAAGGTAAAGCTGCGCTAGCTGCGGTCAGTCTATAGATGGGTGATCATTTTTAACAACATCGAGATCCCTACGTACCTCGGAGAGCACATATAGCCGTCGGTCTCGGTTGTATGAACACAATGACAATCGTTAGTGCTAGTTAGAATCCAAAAAAGCCTGACAACCAGTCTATACTTGAAATCGAGACCTTTGACTTGGCAGTTTGACCTTTGACCTTTGACTTTCATTAGGCTATCACTGCTTTTTAATACCTGTAACTAATTAAATCCATTAAGGTAAAATAAATGTCATTGTTCAGGAGGGAGCTATACATTCTAGATGTTTATCTACACCTACGTAGATACCATTTGGGTGAGGCTGGGGTGTGAGGGGTGTGGGTGAGGAGGGGTGGCCTCATCCCACGTCCTGTTCCCCTAGCTGCGTAGGTATAGCAAGGCTACATATAGATGGCTGGCCACCCCAGACGAATCGATAAAATACCCCCCTAAATATCCCCCCGTCCGCAATTCCTGTTTACTGCGTATTGACTTGTTAATATTTATGGACTTTTTCTCAAATATAACATTGAAATGAACGATGAAAAAATGAACCATTTTACATGATTATTCCTTTTATTAACCAACTAGCGACCCGACCCCGCTTCGTACAATGTACTAATAACATACATGTATTAGGTATACATAATAAACCTATCTCTTGAAACACTCTATCTATTTAAAAAAACCGCATCAAAATCCGTTGCGTAGTTTTAAAGATCCATGCATACATAGGGAATTAGGGACAGACAGACAGCGGGACGCGTCTTTGTTTTATACTATGTAGAGTTTATAGTGATTAACAATGATCTATGATATTCTATGCAAGCGTAGCCTCAAACTTCCTTTATTCATTAGAATGCTCCACTGTTACCTCTGGCCTGTCCTTCTATATGGGTGTGAGGCTTGAACGATCAAAGAAGACCTCAGGAAACGTGTAGTGGAGTTTTAAATGTGGATGCTTGCTATAAGCTGGACTGAAAAGGTGACGAATGAGGAAGTTATCCGACGGGTAAAGTGTATTTTATTAAAAGGTTTTAATAAATTTGTTGTTACCAAAGTCAGTAAAAGTGTTTTACACACACTCCATTATTTTATTAGATAGATAGAATAATCTTCATTGAAAAAGAGCAAAATTTGAATTCACTAAATTAAGGGTACAATGTGTAATAGTTATTAGGTATATAGTTTATTGAAAAAGTTACAGAATTACGATCACCAGATTTCGTAATAATTGATTGTTTGCAATTATTAATACATAACATAACATACTATTGGGCCTACATACACCGAAGGCTTAACCAGAGGTGTACCAATGTACTACCTACACCATGTAGGTATAAGGTCCCGAGCTGCTACTAAGAATTTCATAGAAATACCTACCCAATAATAAATGATAAATGATCATAAATGATATTCTTAAATAGACCTTTTAAAGACACTTTTACAAGTCAATATTTTACATATTTTTTTTAAAATAGATGGCTCCGGCATTTCCTAACTGACGACCTCTGAGAAGAAACGCCGAAACAAACTCAGAGAATCATAGTCTCTTTTAAAGGCAAACATAGAATAGTAACAAATATATTGTGTCTTACAATGTAGTGCAAAGTCTGAAATGACCTTTCGAAGAAAGAGCCATAGCGGCTTTGAGTACACCAGTCCCAGCCGACGGCACACATGCTTCAGTCATTGTGTAGCTCAACTATAATTTAGGGAGCTCAACAACCCGTCGCACGACGATACCAGATCAGAGTAACATTTGCGTAGGCCATATAAAAAAAGGCTCAAAGCCATCAGACTGACAAATCTGAGTATATATATTTAGCCTACAGAGTACGCACATTTACATATTATTGAGTTAAACATTATTAAATAATACAAAAAAATATCATCACAGTAACTATTTCAGTAATGTCTGCTAATATCAAATTAGTATATAAGTCATTGTTATGTCAGACTTACATGAGAGCAATGCAGTTTGATGTGTACTATTAAATTAATCCAGTCTACTAAACAGAAAAAGAAAAAAAAAAGAAAATACTTTGCTTGACCTGGGAATCGAACCCAGGACCTTAGGACCACTAGACTTACGAAGCAGTATTATTGATTATCATTAATACCAAATATTAGATTACTCGGATGTATTATGTTCGTACAATTCCTTCATCTGAGGATGTCTGTGAGTCGTCCGCGAGTTTGACTGCTGATCACGAGGTCGTGGGTTCGATTCCCACTGGACACAGAGTCACAGTTTTGTTAAAGATTGTGTAAATATGTATCACGCAGTAAATATGTACCAGCTTACAATACCTGCGTTTTGTGTTGTGTGTGTCAAAACGCAGGTATTGTAAGCTGCTACACATCAAACCCTTTGACAGATAATTATTTAAATCACAATCTGTGTAAAGATGCAGGTTTCGTTCGCTACCTGTATACCTATCTCTTTTGTTGACTGTACTTAAGTATGTATTTACAAATAAAGTATGTAAGTATCTATGTACTTACCCATAGTACAAGGTCTGCTTAGTTTGGGACTAGATGGTGCTGTGTAGAATTGCCCAAGAATATTTATTTATTAAATATAGTTCATTTTTTTATCTAATTTTAGTACCCAAGTAGGTACTAGTCTTTCGATTAGTGCCGACTTTAGTAGTGTAATAAAAGCACTAAAAAATACCACTTATCTGTAACTAGCGGCCCGTGCCGGCTTCGCACGGGTGGACATAGGATTCCCTAATCTTTTCTAGCAATAAATACAGCCTATGTTACTCAGGGTGAATGTAGCTTTCCAATGGTTATGGTCCAAAAGAATTTTTGAAATTGGCACGGTAGTTTTTGAGTTTATTCATTACAAACATAAACACAAAAATACAAATCTTTCCTCTTTGTATTAGTAGTGTAGATAATAATCAATAGGCTATATTTTGGTAGAATAAAACAAACTAGATATTGTAAGTCACCGTTTTATTAAGCATTGCATTGTAGCTGTTCATAAATTGTCCCACTGCTGGACACGGGTCTCTTCTCACACTTATGGCCTAGTGCTGGTTGGCAGACCTCAAACGCCGACGAGAAAGTTTCTAAGGCCTGCAGGTTTCCTCACGATGTTTTTCTTCACCGTTAAAGCGAGTGATAATATTAATACGCGCATGAATTTGAAAAGTCCGAAGTGCGTAACTGGGTTCGAACTCGAGACCCTCGACTTGGCAGTCCAATGGTCATACCGCTAGGCTATCAGTGCTTTTGTAGTTCAAGAAATATAGAACATTTTTTATTTCAATTTAATTACACGGTACTAATCTTTTTTTTAGTATCTACAATAGTGAAAAAATAAAATTATAAATAATAAAATAAATCAATAGACTATAAATTGGTAGAATAAAAAAAACGAGATATATATTTTAAGTCACCGCTTTATTAAGCATTTAATAAATAAATAATAAATTATTTTTTTTGGGACATTTTACACACCGCCATCTAGTCCCAAACCGAAACTAAGCAGAGCTTGTACTATGGGTACTACACAATGGATATAATTCAATTACATACTTTCTTTTTGTAAATACAACAAAACACCCAGACAAACACAAATATTTGTGTCCAGTGGGAGTCGAACCCACGACCCCATGATTAGCAGTCCGGCACTCGGACCACAGACGTTGTAGCTGGCCATCAATTACTTCCATACACTATAGCGTAATAGTACCTATTTACATTTATACAAGCTTATTTATCATAAAATCTAAACAACTATCTACAATTATATAAATATAAAAAATTAATATTAACTACCTATTTACAACATAGACATTATAAACTAAACTAAAACTAGTCTAGAATAATACTACTATAAGAAAAAAAATAACAGAGAAGGGACCAAAACACTCCTTCGCATAGCCTGCCGCGATGTTGCTCTTAGTATGTGTGTTGCAGAATGTCCGAATTAGAAACCGACCTGCACAGCGCTCGTCTTGCTGAAAATGAATAAGATGATGGTGTTACTGACTGTTTTTCCGATGAAATATGAAATTATTAGCTGATTGCTGCAGTTTCACGAGCAACCCAAAGAATGTTTTGACATAAAACCTATTTTCTTCTCCGAGCAATATACAGGGTTAATTTTCAATCACCGGCCAAATTTTACCAAGACTGTTCGGAAACGATAATAATTTCGGTATAATGATATATTTTTTTAATAATTTTTTTATTCCATTTTGCCTCTAAAAAACAGAACAATGGATTGGTACGTAGATACGTAGGTACGTCGCTACGTACTCAACTGCGCCACACGTCGTTGGTAGTTAGGTACATAAAGGCGAAGGCGTTGTCCTTATTGCGTGTTTATGAAATTAGACTTTTATCGGACATTTTTATATGCAGTTTTTTACAATATAGTTAATTAATTTGATAATAATGTTTAAAACACTTTGGATTGATCTTAACTTCTTAATTTTTAATATTGGTTGGTCCTTGAAATGTGACTATGTATATACTAAAATTCATCAAAATTGGTTCAGTGTAAAATCGCTATAGACATACAGACACACAGAGTTGATTACGTATTTATAGTATCAGTATGGATACGATATAAAGATAAAAATATGTCGTCTTGTACAACTTTTCTGGTTTAAAATATAGTTTTACCTGTGCAAAGCCGGAGTGGGTCGCTCCAGTGATCTACGTAAAAGTGTAGATCTCAATATTTGAGCCATTTTTCGCCAACTAACACTTCTGCTTCGTAACTCTGGATTCACTTCATGAAACCGGTCGCTACAAAAAATATTAAAATTCAGTCGATTAAAATTAATGTAATAAATAAAAATAGAAAAGATGGTAGAATAACTTTTCTGTTTGTGTCCTAATTATACTTGTATATTAAAAACTTTTCTGTTTAGATTATAGTATATTTAAAACAGAAAAGTTTTTCTACCTGTACGAAGCTAAGTAGAGTACTCTAGTACCTACCAATTTTAATATTATAGTACTTATTCGAGTAGGCTACATAATTTTTCCGCCATTATGTTTTGGTGGCTGCTCATGTGTCAACTGAACAACACTATCAAAATGGAAACAATAGATAAATTATATAATTCGGTCACATTAATTGTTACCAATTCTGTTAAACTGATACTGGTTACTTACTAGGATTACGCATGATATATTTCGGACTGTCTCTAATTTAATACTCACTAATTTGCATCTGTAAGCGCCTTACTGAAGCTCTTTAATCCAGCAAAGCTTGCGATTTTTTTACGCATCTTCTGAAACTACAAGGAACCAATTTGAATATTTTAAAGAAGTAGGTTTGATTTTGAAGTTGGTTGTATTTATTAATCTTTGGATGATTTGGTCTGTTGTAAAAATATTTATAATTAGGTATTGCATTCCAAATTCATCCAATCAAAATCATTTGTAAAAAAGTATTGATTTCAAAATTTTATAATTCTTATTCTTCATAATACTTCGCTATAAGTAGTAACAAATTATTTTAAAGCTAGTAAAAAAAATATAGGTAGGTACAATAAATAGCAGATGATGAAATTGATATCAAATCGCAATAGTTTTGGGTCACACAGACTTTAAAAACTCGCGTAGTGTATGCGTATTGTACTTCGAAAAACAGTTTAGGTAATGTGCAGTTTCTAATACTGAAAAGTGTCGCGAGAGCATAAAGTAAGTTCTACTTAAGTATAGGCGCATTATGGCGATATGTAGATATTTTTCTAGAATAATTGACAAAATACAGCAAAAATGCAATAGTTAGTGGCATGTTTGAAATACACAGTCCCTCAGGAAGTTAGTCGACCCAAATGTTAACACGCGGGATTTCTTTGGTATAAAATTAATTTACTTACATTTGGATGAGAGATCTTCGGGGCGGGTCTGTGTAACCAAGTCAGTCGAACGATCTCTAAACGTCCTATCGTCGACATAGTCTTGTATAACTTTAGTTCTCACTCAAGTACCGAAAGAAGACTGTAGCCAACGACAACTGGGCGCGGCTTTTATACGCGCGAGCACCACGCGGCTCGATATAACGACCACCCCAAAGTTAAGGCGCGGATATACGACTTGAATGGTTTTAAATTAGAGATGGTATTACATATGAACGTTAAAATAGTTGTAGCATATCATTTGATATGTCAATATTTTTTATTATAATATATTTATAATACACATATTTTACCCGTGATGACTTACGGAGCCGAAACGTGGACACTCACAATGGGAGTGGTCCGAAAATTCAAGGTTGCCCTGTGTGCAATAGAGAGAGCCTGCCCTGCCTATGCCTGGAGTTTCTTTGGTAGATAGAATTCGCAACAGAGTTATTCAGGCTGGCAGCGGATGGATGCTGGCTGACCAAGACCGGGATGGTTGGCGCTCTTTGGGGGTGGCCTACGTTCAGCAGTGGACGGCAATAGGCTGATATTATGAAATATTTTAGCTATTACTATCCCACTGCTGAGCAAAGGCCCCCGGATCCTTCCAGGTAATTTTTTCCTGTGCCGTTTCGCGGGAACTGTTCGCTCAAGGTCGCTGATGGATATCGTCGCCTTCAGAGCCCCTGCCCTTGGTAACGCGCGTAGACGGGGAGGTTTAATAATAGGGTGCGTCTGACTACACTGAAAACTAATTAGTAAAAAAATCTAACCAATTTGTTTGATCTTTGGATTTAAATGGGAAGCCAAACGTTTTCTTTGCGTTTAATGTCGAGTAAGCCTACCAAAGGAAGGAAGACATCCGGTGTCTTCATTAAGGGAGATATGCAGTAATATCCAAAGTGGAGATACAAATAATAATAAAAACTTTATTTCATAGAAAAGCAGTGATAGTAGTGGTATAACCATTGGACTGCCAAGTCAAAGGTCTCGAGTCTCCGATAATTAATTATCAGAGATGGACCATTGAAATTGACATCGAATTTTATTTCATCGACATTAGCAAAGCATCGCAACATTAGCGTTGAAAGTCCAATCTCGAACGAAATTCGATTTTCAAATTCAGTTTAAATACCAATAAAATGTCTCGTTAGCTAATATCGACACTAGTCATAAAATATGTTTTCAACAAATCGAGCATTTAAAGATGTCTTATAATTGTTTTTTCGATTCGTACGGTTGATTGCATACCTATGTATTGCCAAGGCCCTAAAAATCCCACAGTTTCGTTTTAAAGTAGGTAGTTACCTAATCTTGGTTTGGCCCAGTGAGCAATGAGCTTAACTAAAGTTTATACCCATTGTATATAAAGACCCTTCTCGTCATTATTGAATTGAAACGTTGAATGAATAAAGGATATTAAGAAACATTTCATTGAAATCCATATATGCGTATTACTAGCAGGATAATCTCTACTCAACCATTTTTTGTACCAAGCTGTCTTGTTCATAAAGTAAGCTTGATATTTCATGACCACTGTACGAGTTCGGTACTGTAAAGGAATAAGGTATATTTTGATATGGCAAGTTATGGTCAACGTTGACTGAAAGCTGTTGCTTTGATTATTAAAACTGTCGTTGGCATTTAAGATTTTCTACACAGATTTTGAGTGCAGATCATTTGGGGGACGACTGTGGAACAACTTGAGAGAAAAGAAGAAAGAAAAAACGTTTATTCGCTCAATGACAATGAGACTGGTTTATCGTTACAAGACTTACCAACTGAACCCTAAAGATGTCTGGGACGTGTGTACCTTTTTTAACTGACTTAAAAAGGTTCTCAGTTTGACCTGTATGTATGTTTGTCTGCGATTATCTCGTGTTTGGCTGAACCGATTTCGATGCGATTTGAAAGAAGAAAGAAAGAAAGAAAATCACATTTATTCGGAAAAGTTCCGTACAACACACAGTTAAAATAATGTAACAACATAATTATATAAAAGACCACAAGGGTCACTGTATAATGTGCTGTCGGCATGCTTTCAGAAAAGTATATTATGTCATATTCTGAAGAAGGTTTTCGTATACAATAAATGAATGCCCCGTGACGTCATCCGGGTGGATCCGTTATTAAGCGATATATTAGTTCAACTCGACCGATTTTTTTACACACAATGCTTGAAGTCGGTTTTCTTTTCCTAAAAAGTTGTTTTTATTTTATGGTACGGATAATCCTCATGGATCGTCCGCCACTTGGGGAGGTGGCAGGATAAGTCGGGCTGGTGTACCTACTGAAAGCCGCTGTATCTTTGCCGGTTCTTTCTTCAAAACACCGTTGGATTACCCTGTCAGTCACATAATTATAATATCATTATAATCACATAATTATAATATCATGATAATTATGTATTCACCGAAGGGTTAGGTAGAGGTGTACTAATTTTACACCACAGTTCACTGGTACCTACGTGTAAGTCCCATGTAATAGGGGCCGAGCCTTTGTCTAATATGATATATAAGTGTAGTTAATATATTTGCCTACCTATAAAAGTATTTTTCTTTATAGTTTCGGTAGGTCGTGGTCGACATGTAGTAGCATTATCGGGGGCAGATGCTATACGCCTCACGATAGATATTTCGCCATCGTTTAATATATTTTAAACCTATATAATAATAATATAGGTATATATATAAATATTTGTAAAGTACTATTATATGTAAGTACCTATATATATATTTATAGTTTAGGCAATAGTATCTGCTTCATTTATTTGTGCATGTGAAAGTTTGTGTTTGTAAATGCACCCACGCACAATACAGGAGAAAATAATAGTGTGGGGCATAGTTCTTTAAAAAAAAATTGTAAGTAGCTCCCACATCTACCATTGTAGTGCTTCTACCACCTAAAGTTTGTATGGTAGAGAATGCCTAAGGCATTTCGATTTCGAGATCGCCTTTGTATACTTTTGTACAAATACATTAACCGGTTACAAATCCAAACTTCGAGCTGCTACTGAGATTTCATAGAAAAACCCAATAACATTATGCTCATCCTGGAAATCGAACCAAGGACATCTAGCGTAGCAGTCACGCTTATGACCAGGCTAATGAGGCAGTTAAATTATACCTATAAGTGTTAAATTTAACTATAATATTACTTTCAAATAGACCGTAACTCTGAGCGTATTGGTGTTTCTGATAAAAGGTCAGTTCAGGTCAGGTTCAGTTAGGTCAGTAAGGGTGCCATCTAATCAAATAGAAATCAAATCTAGCCTCTCTAATCTCTCATCCTAATCCTAGCACTCTTATAGATAGGATTTTCGTTATTCTGAGTGGGTAATAATTATAAAGAAGAGAGGATTTTGAAGAAAGGTAGGGCATAGTGGGAATAATGCCACTCAAATTGGATCTGTCCAACTGGGGAAGTACCTTCGCCTTGCAGACAATCAAAGTGATGTAACACTGCCTTGAGCATGTTGTGTTTCTAACGGTGAGCAAGGTTGCCAGCGCTCAACGAGGAAACGTTGGTTTGGCAGTGGGGGGGACTTTGACCCTTATACTGCCAATACAACTATTCCTCTTTCGTTTTACAGGGTCGGCAACTCGCATGTGATACCCCTGGTGCAAGCGTCTATAGGCTACGGTAACCGCTTACTATCAGGTGGGACGTATGCTTGTTTGCCATCTTAGTAGTATAAAAATAAAAATAAAGGTACATTCGTGAAACCCGAGAAATGGAAAGAAATAAAGTATTTTGACCTGGCACACGAGGTTGTCGACATGTGGGAGGTGAATTCAGCGATCATTGTACCAATCGTTTTGTCAGCCAATGGCCTAATAGCCAAGAGCCTCGACCAACATCTAAAGAGGCTCTCGTTGGGTAAAGGGCTTGATGCGGAAAGCAGTACTAGGTACTCTTGGACACGGCCCGTATTGTTAGGAGGTTTCTTTCTTTGGGGTCCTGACCACCGGTAGCTTGGACCCTGCTCCCGATGCCGGTGGGTTTCTATTTTTTGTACTTTCAAATGTTTTTAAGTAAGTAGTACCTATATGATTTTTATAATATTAAAAAAAAATTCAAATATAATTAATAATGGTATTTATTTATTTTCCGTCTTTCACAAAGGTAAATATCTAGTACAAATTACTTTATGTCATACAGATAAGGCAACTCTCATTCCTTTATGAGATGGCTGGTGTCTGAAGTAGGAAAAACCTGTGTCAGATTACCAGGCTCCCACTCATGAACGAATCTTGTTTATTGTACTATTAATTTTAAATCTATACCTACCTGTAATTTTGAACTAGAGATAAAGTTACAACTTAAAGGTAGAAGTTGCTGTTTAAATAAATTTGTGTCGAAAGAGTGTGCATGTACGGTCAACAAAAGAGTTAGGTATAAAGGCAGCTAATTATTAATAATCTGTATTTTGATGAAGATAGTGTAGTAATTTATCACGCAATATGACGTGTCAAAACGTAGGTATTATAAGCAGCTACATACCTAACCCTTTGGCGCATAATTATTTATGTCGAAATCTGTATAAAAATGCATATTTCGTTTGCTATCTATATACTTAACTCTTTTGTTGACTGTACGTATGAATATGCGTGCGTGTGTGAGATTAATTTTAAATGTTACCCATTTAGTTCAATACATATGTGGTTGATTTTATTATGATTTATATAATATGCAATACTTAATCATAATAAAAAGGCGGGCTGCCCAAGACCGAGATTCTTGGCGACCGACCATCGGGCTGGTGATGATGTAATAATAATAAAAAAAAACCATCATAATGTATGTAAATATGATTTATTTCATTCTTTGATGCAGGTACCTACAGCTTACAAATTTTGTAATTTAAAATTTTACATAAAAAAAGTAATTACCTACCTACAATCTGAATAAGGAAACAATATGCGTGTTAAAAAGAAATACAAATTAGTATTACCTACATGACATACAAAGAAAAATATCACCTGCGATTTAAATTGTTTCACTTAAATATTTACAGAATGTAGGTACCAATAGGTACGCAATACATTAACTATACATAATAATAGTGTTTTTGTACATAATATAATTATTGTATCAAGTATTAATCAGACCTTGAGAATAATATTAAGGAGAGAGGAGAAAGGCACTCACTATGTTCAGTAAATTTTTGTTGGTCACATTGCTGGTTACATATTATATGATTTTCCAAAACTACTATTCTATCTCTATTCCAAAGTTCGACTACGTGAACTAACTGTAAGTAAATGATAAATGATATTTATTTCTGTAAATAGATTTTTAAAAGACACTTTTTCTAGTCAAAGGTAAAGTAAAACATGTCGGTTGAGAAGCAAAACCTTGCTTTTCTAATAGGTGTTACTGACGCCGCTATAAAGACGTAAATTCAGAATGTGAAGGCAAATTTCGACCGGGGGTGTGGGACTTGCCGTGAGGAGTGCCTAACCAGAAGACGAAGGTTTGAATCCTGCCCGCAGTCGAATTAGCTTTAAAATTTTAGCATGGAAAAGCCAAAGAATACAAAAAGATATATCAGATCAATAAGATAGGTAGCGACGGTGGAGGCAGTAGTGGCGGCGCGTGCGCTGGCGTCGCTTGCGCCGAGCAGCGGGGCCGCCCGGGACCGCGGGAGTAGCTAGCAATCAACTTGACCGTCTCACCTGAAAACAAATTACAGCATGAATTAAAACAATATTGCATGATACCTAATGTGTTTGGGACTGTCAGTACGAATCTCAGGTCAGATATGCGAGTACTTTTTCTTCGGGTAAAAATTCTAAGTAACAGCTCTTATCTATGTCCTGTAAAGTTGGACATTGAGTGGAATGGTTGGGATAGATTAGTTGGTTTTAATCACATTGAAAACCTTTTTTGAGGGTTACAGTGATTATGGCCTAATCATTATCAATCTCTGAGAGCCAGATGGGTTCGTATATGGGTTGATGATGATAGTGATATCTAAAGTTATGTGTATATTTAACTTTATTCAATGCAGAATTATTTCATGTAATGTTAATTATTGTATGGTCAAGTTGCATCTAGTGCAAATTACGGCAAAGTTAAAAAAAAAGATTTTTCTTTCGAAAAAATAATCAATGGCTAAAATAGTGATCAATCCCAATCAACTTAGCAGATGTACACATTATATACGTAGTATTAAGTAAATAAATTCGCACTAGCTAATAATAGCTTAGCTTTCAATATTTTCTCGCGTGAGCAGAATAATGTTGAAACACCAAAACATTTAGTCCTTGTAGAACATACATTTCTGTATGTTCTCGACGTTGACAAAGCATCCAAATCTGAAAACAGTATTAAAAATTACATTAAAAAAAGGCGATGGATTTGTCGTCACGGTTGGAACTCTTATTTAGATATAAATAAGTACTTTATTCTAATTTTAAGATATGATAGGGTGCTCAGGTGCATCCAATGTAAGCCAACATGTAGCCTCATGTTGGAGCGTGTGCAAAATAAGTTTCTTAGATTTATTTATATGAAGCAGTACGGGGTTTACCATTTTTATCCATTAATGTATCCTACCCTGTTTGTCCTAGGAATGGTCGGATATTATGAACTGAGGGTCAGGAGGGAACTCACACTCGTAACATATGTCTTTAAGGTGATTCGGGGGAGGATACATAATGCAGATATATTGGAGAGAGTGGGTCTTTGTGTCCCAGACGGCTACGCGAGACGTCGTCAGCGGCCGCGCCTGTTGGCGGTGACGCGCGCGCGCTCTAAGTTACTAAGTGAGACGCCTCTGACACGCCACTGCGCACGCTCAACCTCATAGCTGACGACGTGGATATATTTTATTGTACTCCGAGTGATTTCACAAAGATAGAGAGCACTTTTTAAAATTTCTTACTGTTTAGTTAGTTTATAATTGTAGAAATTAAGATACCTCAATATCGAATTGGAATTAGTCTGTAAGGATATTGTTGGGAATAAATAAATAAGTAAAAAATAATCATAACAAAAATTGAAAACCAAGATTAACTTTGTAATCATGTCTACCCGTGACCATAGACGCTGTAAAGGGTCCGAAACGTCGGGATTAATAATATCAATATAACGCGATAAAATCCGTAAAAAGTAGTTTTATTTCATTGTAATCATGTTTTTTTAACAAGAGTGTCTATGGAGTTTCTTGCCGGGTTGATGTGGAGAGAGAGACAAAATCAGAAATTCAATACTTAAAACCTATATTTGTACATCGTTCGAAGACATTTTGAAACCACCATTAGGTAACATTCACCTTTTACGTGTATAATTAACACTCCGTTATACGCGCGAGGCACCCCCGTGCCCCAAAGTAGTTGATGGATTTTAATGATTGGGGTACAAAATAAATAATATTTTTTTATATGTAATTAGTATTTATTAAGATCTTTAACAAAACGATCCGTACGTCCGAAAATGGACTACAGCCTAAGCTCTTTCATTCTGTGAGAGGAGACCTGTCCCCAGCAGTGGGACAGTAGGTATATAGGTTGATGATGATAACAAAAAGATTGAGCAAATCTTTTCAATAATAAGGTAATAAAATAATCAAAAGTAGTTCATTAGAACAGCTCAATCCCAAGCATACTTAATGAGTAGTAACTTTTAAGGCACAATTTCTGTTGGGCTACCATCTTCATCTGACTCCGACGATGTGGATACTCTATCTGTGAGTAAGGCTGCTGAGTTTGTTACCTGGTCCTCCTCACCATTTTCCTCGTGGTATAGTGGTCCGCCTCTTCTGACTGTGTATATTTTTTGTCAGTCATTTTGATCGATGAGTACCTAAAATGAGCAGAATATAAATATTATGACAAGAATAATAAAAGTAAATAATGTTTTAATACATTTCTAAATAATATTATTAAAATGAATTACATAGTTATTAAAGAAAATAACTAAAACTGCTTACCGTCTTACGTCCAATTGTCACGTAACGTGTCACGCAAGGGGCACAGGTGTGCCCCAGAAGCACTAAAGTGTTAACAAAAAGCTCGTCCATACGCCGACGCAGCCGACGCGACACCGACGTACGCTCAAGGACACTAGTCGCAGGTATTACCTAAGCGCGGCGAGGTTCTAAGTCAATTTTTTAAGTAATAATACGCAAAAATCTACGACTGGGGCACGCCTGTGCCCCGCGCGTTGAATGGAGTGTTAATGACGGCAATCTCAAAATAAAATAGATTAGTTTCCAGAAAAAAGGTCGAACTTACATGTGGTGGTAGAATGTAGTTCATAGTCATGATGTCCCACGGCGCAGCCCCCTAAGCCACCCCAGCTAGTAAGTTTATTACAGATGCGAATAAGTGTACTTCCAGCTTAAAGCTTCTTTGGCAATCGAGGTCGAAAGAGACAAGGATAGATAGATACAGGAAAGCAACTAAACAAACAAGACTACGACAATTAGCACACACACAACATCAAAAAATTATTTACCTACCACCGACTACAAAAAATACAGGTTTACATAGTTAAATATCACTGAAGTTGCAGGAGCGTTAAACGTGTAGTGATCTACTTCAAAATAAGTATGCATTTCATCAACCCATATATAATACGAGGATTCCACCACGCTGGCGTAGTGCGGGTTGGCAGACTTCACAAACCCTCGAGAAAAATCTCTAAGGTATGCAGATTTCCTCACGATGTTTTCCTTCACCGTTTAAGCGAGTGATAATTAATTATTAATACGCACATGAATTCGAAAAGTCAGAAGTGCGTGCCTTTGGTTCGAACTCGGCTATCACTGCTTTTTTAAGCAAGTATGCATTTGAATTCAAGTAATTAATAAAAAGCAGTATTTATGTATACAATAAGAATGCAAGTTTATCTATTTAGAATTTTAGACTGTCTGTATGTAATACAATATAATATAATACACATTTTATAATAAATACACGGGTATCACTTACTATATAATTATTACAATTAATAAAAAAATATAACATAACATGTATACATATAACATGTAAATATATAATAATACTGTAGACGTATATAATAGAAAATTTGTTGGTATCAGGTAGAAACGTTGAAAATCCACATTACCTATATAAATTTAATATGCCACATTTAAATTTTAACTACATAAAGAAGGGATTCAAAATATTAGTATAATACCTACCTATATTTTGTTGTACACAACTACTGGACGTAGGAGACAGGAAGGGGTCATTTGGTAAATGCTGTTAGCTGTTTCATGAGCTCATTGTATACCAAGACGTTTTAGATACAACTAAAGATCGCTGCACTCAACGTGTTTTACAACGTGTGACTGTTTATGAGACTTTGTTACCAAATATAATAAATAAATATTATTTTTTAGTCCATCCGGGGTAAAACACATTGTCTGCAACCACCCTAACAAACACACATAGCATATGTCGGTTACTTAGATATTATATAATTACAGGTATATGGGGAATCTCGATCGCACATTGGAAGCCGCAGCTGGACTCACATGCACAAAGTAATAAAATAACTGGCTGTCCCTACGTTGATTCATCACTGATGATGAAGTATGGAATACCTAAAAAGAGTATGGGTTCCTTTAGGTACAATAGCTAAAAGAGTGGATAGTTTTATCATTCTTATAAGGTATAGAAGAAGATCATCAACTGATGAAAACAAATGAGAAAGTCATCAACTGACGGAAATGAAAACAAATGAGAAAGTCTTAAGAATTCTACACGAGAAAAGACAGTTATTAAGAACCGTAGAGCATAGGAGAGGAAAGATGTTTGGCCACTTGCTACGAGACAACGACTACTTTAAAATTATACTGGAAGGTAAAATTGAAGGAAAACGAGGAAGGGAAAGATCTGGATAAAATTTTGTGGAACAAGTGAAGAAAAGGGTGAGGATCGTGTCGTATCAAGAGGTAAGACGGAAAGCTGAAGATAGAGAACAATGGCGATTGCTCCACCGACTAGAGCTGAGCTTAAATTGAAGAAGAAAAAGAATAAAGTTCTAAGATATACCTAATAGGTATTTGGTTCCAATAATCAAAATGCATCTTCAGTAAAGTTTACGCACCAGAAATAGTAAAGAGTATCTACTCTAACAACAAAATCTTTTTATTTAACTCGTTGAGGATCAATTAGCAGACCCTCCAGAAGGTCACGGTTTGATCAATGAATTAATCATGTAAGGAAATATGTATTGCTACAATAAAAAAAAAAAAACATTCACAACCTACCTGGGAATCCCCGATGAACTCAGCCTTCACCGACCCCGTTGCTCCTTCAGTCATCATTATATCAGTCACAGGAGGTTCACTGCTGAACAAAAGCCTCGTAACATGCCACGCAACCAACGATCCGCAGTAACCTTCACCAAGTCGTCGCTCCTATGTGACAAAAAAAAAACAAAGTACAAATTTGTGCCAACGAGTAATTAGTTGAAAATTTAAACAAATTGAGATTGCCGTTTTCTTAAGTGTTTTCAAAATGTCTTTCGAACGATGTACCCACATGTTTCTGAAGTAGTTAGAAATTAGTATATAGTCACTGTGTAAACATACAATAATTTTTACCTTCGAAGTGTTACCTAATTTATTTATCAATACCATTACCTAACCATTAATCATTTTACTTTGGTTTAATTCAGATGTTGATCGTTAAGTAAATAATAATTAATATATAATAATAATAAATAATGATTCATGGGCTCGGGCACATGGCTACATAACGGGACATACTTCCAGTACAAGCTGAATATGGAATGTATAGGCTTTTGGAACATTTAGAGGGCAAATTATACTGGATTTATATGACCCGTCGCATAGCTGTGTAAGTGCCCCATCTCATCTATTTAGTATTCTTCTTTTTATATTCTTCTGTAGTCGTTGCAGTCGCTTTGTTGGTATCTTGGCTTAATATGGCTTGAACGTCAGCCATATTAATTGACTCAAATGTACCATCACTGGAACGATTCCCTTTAATTTGTAGTTGATGGTTACTTGGGCCATTTGCTAGCTGTCCAGTCTTCTGAAAAGGAAATGTTCTGGTTTAGTTTAAATTGCCATAAAATGTGTTTTGAAGACGCAAGCATTATGCCGAAAATGGTATCAGTTCGCACTATACGGCAGACTTCGCTCAGCTTCTCTTAAAGTCAAGGTTCGTCAAAACATAAGCCGAATAAAGCCGTTGTTTATTGATAAGACGAGCTGCTAGGAATATTGGCTTTTAAAATACAGTTGCGCTGTTTCAATTTGGTGGTTTTCACTCAGAATCAAACTCAGGTGACCGCTTTCAAATATGGCGACAGACTGGAGATACATCTGTAAAAGATGCAAATAATTGTAATATTTCTAATTCACACTTATTTAAAGGTTAGCATTATAATAATACCAATAATATATGTGCCACTGTGCCTATATAGAAAATAATCTAAACTTCGAAAACTAGGACAAGAACGAACAAAAACGAAACGAGAACAAGCAATCATTGGTAGGTCAAAAAATAAATAGGTCCCCTTGAAATGCATTCACTGCTCTATAATATATAAATATGTAGGTAGGGACTACTACCCCCCAAAACACTGCCCCTAATATATCTGCTGTCATACATCAAATTATTGACATTCTCTTAGTAACCAGTTGTATCGCTTAACATACCGGTAGTTGGATCTCTTAACATCGTATTATCCAGTGCTATCCCCTTATATTATTATCATTATATAGCAGTTCCTCTTTATATCGTACTCCTCAAAATATTTCTCACCCTACGGCCTCCCCTCTCCCCTCTAAGTAGACAAGGGGCCTCATAACAAATAATAATAAACAATTATAATCACCTACCCTCCAAATATTGCAACTCCCTCATAAATATATAGTACGTAGGTATCTAATAGGAACTCACTCAACTCATAGAATGATACTAATACGCTCACTTGTAAAAAGATACCTTGTAATATAACCTAGTTATTTATATTCACAGAAGTGAATGCCTATCTATAGGTAATTTATCATTCGCTCTTCAAAATCTTAAGTTGATCAACCGATCTGCAAGATGAAGCTGCGCTAGGTTGGGTGACCATTCCTACGTATCGAGAATCCGTACGTAAAGCCGTTGATTCCGGTCGTCATACTAACAGTTATGACATTTGTTTTATGGCCGCCATCTTGTCTGGCCATGTCATATCACCAATTCAACAACAAAGCTTACTACGCTCGTTATCGCCTCGAAATTAGTGATGCGTGCTCGTAATAATGCATTGACTCGCTTTTCCTTAATAGGTGTGTAGCACGGTTAAAAGCCACGCGACTTTCAAAGTTACCAACCCACGTGGAATGGTATGCTGGCCACATTTTCATAGCGCATGCGTAGTAGTCACAACCCTGTCTGCCATTTTGATTAACAACATTTTCTTTTAGATTAAAAAAGTAAAAGTAAGGCACAGTATTAATGTCTCAAAAAAAAATGCCTCATATAGTTTCAGAACAAATTCACAGGTAACACTCACACCCAGTACAGCTATAACCGGCCCAGTACCTACGGCCGGCCCATTATGAAAATGTTCCACTAACATTTAGCAAAATCGATTGACACCCTATAGAAAATATATTATAGTAAGGTAAAACATCCAAACTGGATTAGCTCCGACGACCACGCCCGACATCCCCACTCAATTAATAAATTGTCAAATGTGTGGGTGGTGCCACCGGTTATTGATTTTTCGGTCTGCCATTTTGTTAACCACGTTAGAACGTAGAATAGATAGGGTGTGGTCTCGTGCTAAAAAAATTGCACTTACCTTCCAGACAACTTTTTGGTGGCCGCCAATCACTCGTGAGCTCCCGTAGACATCTCCCACATGAAAAGATAAAATAAAATAATAAACATTAATTTTACACAACAGCTTTCCTAATATTTTGATCATACAAACAAAGTCAATACAAAATAAGATAAAAATGCCGTACCTTTAATAATCAGCAAACATTATTATCGATGCACATCACAAAATAATTATTTTCAGAGAAGACAAAAGAACAATTTGAATAATTTATTTCATCGTAAACAGCACGACGTGTCCTTTGGGCCGGAACTGCTACCCAACTAAAATGATCGTTAGAGTAGGGCGTAGCTGCAAAACATTGCATTGTAAAGGGACGTATATTAAATACAAATATGAATAGCAAAATGCAACCTTATGCTATAGAATTTATGGACCGAAGTCTCAATTAAAGCTCCCAGTTAGACGCCACTAAATCGTCAAAGCACAACGGTGGGGATTGCATCTGAAAACTTTATAAGGTTGCGAGTTCGGTCATATGCTGAGAGGTAGCTGAAGCGGGCAATATAACTGCTTGAACGTGTTTTTAAAGATAAAATTACTTGGTACATCATCGTAATATTGTTTTTTGTTCGGCCCGTATTCATGATGAATAGTGTATTCCCCATTCATCTGATTGCGATGAAACTTTGTTCAATTAAGAACCTGAATTCAATTTAAATCTCAAATCGCAAAATATATATGATTTAGATACCAACAATTTTAGGTCTAGGATAACATATTGTAGAATCTTAAAAATAGTATATGTAGCGAAAATATTTTTATAGGTAGGTATACCATAAGTATAGGTACACTATTTTTACTGCTACACAGTAGATATGTTCTGAAATAAAGCGTCTGTTTACGGATTTCATCATGATAACGAAAAAAATGCAGCTGTTAGTAATAACAGTAATGGCAGCTATAACATTTAATAACTCGCTCATTCATTTGTTGGCTGCAAATTATATACAGATAATGAGAATATACAGAGTCGAGGTTGCATCTCGAGTTTCAGCCCTTTGATTCAAAGTAAACCCAATTTCATTTTTCCTAATCCTCTCTTTATGTAGCAAAATAATAGAATAACTACCTATAGAATTTTAGGAGAGAGCTAAAAATAAAAACATGTTTAAGGATGTGTAAATTGGCTAAGATTGGAAAATAAAAGTTATTAATTCCCTGTAAGTCAGAAAGGGTCAAATGGAAGACCAAGTTATTGTTTATAAATTGGTAGTAAAGTTTATAAATTGGTAATAAATTTAATTGTATTCAAAGTCTTAGTGGAGGCATTAGGGCCCCGGAAATTGGTCATCATTCGATCGTTAGCATTGCGTCAGTAACGGTGGATCCCTTGAACTTACTTGTGTTAAACATCTGGAATTATATAAGTCGGGTGGTCCTTATCAAATTCCCTCACTGTTTATAAAAAGTTATGCTGATAGTCTTCTGGTACCAGTACGTATAATTTTCAATCGGTCTCTCTGTGAAGAGTTAATTCCATCATTTTGGAAAATGGCATTCATCACCACGGTCTTTAAAAAGGGTGACATTACTGACGTCGAGAACTATAAGCCCATATAGAAACTATGCCAAATTGTTAGAAAGAATATTCTATGACCAGGTGAATCGTATGCTGAAATTTTCCTTTAGTGAAGATCAGGATGGCTTTCTTAAGGGTCGTTCCACTGTATCTAATCTTTCACTTGCCAATGACTTTGTGACAGCCAGTACGCAGCAACGTGCTCACAGATAGACTTCATTTACACAGATTACAGTAAATGTTATGATCGAATTGATCATGCTATTCTCCTAAAGAAGCTGGCCTCGGCTGGAATCCAAGGCGATCTTCTTAGATGGTTTGTAGTGGTGCTGAGTAGATACACGACTACTTGGTCTCCAGTACCATCCGATGTGCTACAAGGTTCCCTATTAGGTCCACTACTGTTTTCAACTGTTGCACTGTTTCCTCACTTCCAAAATACTTTTTTTGCAGGTGACATGAAAGTCCTTAGAGTGATTCACAGTGCTACTGACGTCGAAGACCTGCAGGCGGCTCTGTACCGCTTTGAAGCTTGTTGCTCACTCAATAAACTCGACCTCAATATATCCAAATGTCTTTACGTATCTTTTACCCGCAATCATAAAATTATTGAATCTAGTTACACTCTAAAAAATTTAAAGTTTTCGAAGGTTCAAGAGATCAAAAATCTCGGCGTGATCCACGACTCGAAGCTTTTGTTTGAAAAGCACATTGATAGTATTGTTAAAAAAGCGGCAGTGACTGTTCTGCGCATGTCATACAATTTTCAAAATATTAAAACCCTGAAAATCCTATACTGTGCTTTTATGTCCGAAGCCACTTAAAACCCCCAGTACAAAGTCTACAAATCACGAATTGAGCGCATTCAGGGAAAATTCATCAAGTACCTAGACTTTAAAACTCATCAGTACTCCAGAGATTACTATCGTGGTGTAGGAGGTATTATTTCTTACCTCTCGAAACCAGGAGGCATATAAGCGACACTTGCTATCTTATGAATATATGCCCAGATATTTCACTGACTGTATTGTCCATCACACCGGAATACAATGTTAGTACATTGTTGTCAAAGTGGCAGAATATTTAGCAAAGGGGTGGTACCATCCCAGACGATGTCTGCGAGCCTACCTTGGTGAATCTTTTAGTAACGTTTTATTTATAGTAAACCTTTACACTGTAGGAATTGCATTTAGTGCTAACCTTAGGTCTTTAAATGTAGTTTCCAGTTTTAATCCCCACAACTTCGCTACATATTATATCACAGATCCTTTTATTTTTTTAGTCCACCGACATTCCTTGAAGGGTTCTGTTTTGTTAGCTAGTGGTCGTATTTGATAAATAACTTGTTTAAATCTAATTTATTGAATCTAATTCACATGTTTTATTATAGATAGACCATAATCATTGTAGGCAATAGATAGTTTTCCCGTAAATAGCCGTATTGAGACAAACTTCTCCATTATATTTTAAGATAAGTGCTATCGGAGACATCAACATTTCAGGATGCTTCACTTTCTGAAAAGTTGAAATTCAATCAAAGAAATTTGACAGATTGTGATAGAGTGATGTGCTGGCCTCTGTACACATACGTTGTCCAGCATGGTTCGCTAATTCTATTTAATATTTTACATCCAGTTTCTTTATTTTTTTAAGTATTTCATAACGTGTATTCTGTCCAAAGTCTAAGGACGTCTTACCTGTTTTCTGTACGCTACGTCAATTAATGTAAAAGAATCTTATTGCAGGAATATCTTCGTATTTCTTTACAATTTGATGGATTAACCTTTTTATAAGTTTACAGCACATCTGGTTTTTCTTGGTTGCCTTGGTTTGTATCTATTGTATATGTATTTTATACACATTTAATGATAAGGTAATTAATTTTTTATGTTTTCTATGCGTCTGTTTTTCTTCCTTAAATTAACTTAGAGAAACTATTGCTTTTGTACTATAGTTTAGGGTGAGTACAACTTCGGGTAGTTTATTTTTTCTACGTACAAGTATTTCGGAGCATCAGTATTGGTATAACAAACCTTGTTAGGTCGGCTTTTATTTATAATATGTTTCCTTATTTTATAGACTACTAAACTACGACACTAACTTTTTCTTTGCCCCGAGTTAGAGTTTTATAAAGGGTGGTATTTAATACTTTAACTGTAAATCCCCTTTTGTCAAGCAAAATATTCGAAATGAGCACCAAAAATACTGAATTGCATACTAAATTTGCTCATCAAATAAATCAATTATACTATACTGTTAGATATTTAATACACTTTCTTGGTCTTCAGATTCAGTATTATTCAGATTTGGTTCTGGCGTTGTATGGTCACAGTTCTAACCTAACCTAACCGATATCTGTATTTTGCTGCTCAATCAGTATTTTTGATGCGCCATCAGTATTTTTGATGCGTGGTTTATTATATTCCTTTTATAAATAGTCTTCTAATATACTTAATCCAAAAACGATATTTTTTCAAGCTCACTATAAAAATCGTCCGTCTTACATCAAGGAAATTCCTCATTCTCGAACTCAAATGACAGTTTATTTGAGTTCGGGAATTAGGTTTCCTTGATGTAAGACGGCGATTTTTATAGTGAACTTTCGATAAATTATTGATGTTTTATAATGCATTTAAAATGTGTTCATTTTTGGAAAAGATTGCGGTGTTGTCCGATGTTTTTGAACACTATCTACTGAATTGATTGCCTTTATTTCGTTTTCGATCTCAGATATAGGTATCTCTTCATTTTGCAAATTCCATTTTATAGTTAATTTCATCAATCCTCTGTACTTTCTTTCCGTTTTCCAGTCATATTAGTACAGAAATCATAATCGTTGTAAGTCGATCAGTTTGGCACCGATCCGCTTGCGATTTCGCTCTCGCTTATCAGCAAAGCAGTAGACGGTGTTCTCTGCAGGCTTACTGCGTCACGTGCAAGTTATTTGTACAGGTGTGAGTGCGATGAAAAATAGCAGCGGTTCTCGTTACTCGCGGGGGTGAGCGGTGCTGCGCAGAAAGCACAAGGTGTTAAAAGTTAACATTAAAATTTATTGATTTTACAACTACACTCAATAAGGTTCTCTTTCGTATATATTTTTCTATAATATTGTTCTCTTTTGTATACAATGGACGATCATAAATGACTACTCCAGAATGTAAAAGTTATGTCAAAAATTACTAATTAGTAATTTTTGGATCCCGTTACTTAGCGCTTATAAACAAGGGAACAATTCGGATGCTGTGACCGCCCGACCGATTGTAACAAAAGTGAAGAATCGAAGATGATAAAACATCGCTCTAAGTAAGTGCCATTGCGACGCCCGCGGATATCTGATTGCTATGGGCTCTGGTCGTAGCCAATAATCAGGGAACAGTAGCCAATTTAATGGCCTCCGAATATGATATAGTTCCAGGACCTTACGTTATAGTATTCAGAATAAGTGAAAAGTTATACCTACCAAAGAAAGAGAATGTGTACCTACCTAAGAGAAAATGACACTGCGTAAAACTTTAATTTATCAATTTAGACCTATCACGTATTACTAATTTATCACTAAAACTATGTGTTGACACGTAGGTTAAATATTACAAAATTACTATTATAGTTTATTTTGGAAGCCATCACCGTCACGAACAATATTTTCTCATTTAATGGCATAAATCAACTTCCAAACTGAATATTATTGTGCCAAATACAAACTTCAGGTGGCACAAATTAAAAAAAAAAATCAATTACAAAATATATATAATAACATAATTAATTTATTATTAATTTATTGTTTTAATTAATGTGAGCGAACTTAGCAGATCATTGTCCAGCAGATCAAAAATAAATGTGAGTTCTTTCCGCATGTATCATACTCGTAGTTCTACAGTTCCTGATACTTTTCAAGAATAGTTTTGGGGGTTTTCTATGAAAAAAATAATTGACAAAATGATCTGCCAACTTCCCGTAGCAGATCATTGTCCAGCAGA
Source organism: Acronicta alni (assembly GCA_964056405.1). Taxonomy (NCBI): domain Eukaryota; kingdom Metazoa; phylum Arthropoda; class Insecta; order Lepidoptera; family Noctuidae; genus Acronicta; species Acronicta alni. Next base: position 22,565,218 of record OZ043913.1, on the reverse strand, counting down.
TCATAACCAAATGTGATTTTCGTGTGAATGCAGCTGAGTTCTACAGTTCCTAATACTTTTCAAGAATAGTTCTGGCATTTTTTTTTAAACTCAAGTGGCAGCATGATTTTCCAAGTTGTGTGGAAAAGTCGAAAAATATCTATTTCAATAGTTTCAACCCACTCTTGAGGCTAGAACTTTCTTGTTTCTCATAGATCCGTATCAGAACTACAACATAGAACCTGATTTGATTCCAGAACTCACAGCAGAGTCCCAGCAGATCATGGTCATATGAGTGAAAATTCGAAAAAAAATAATTTAATCGTTTAATACCACTCAAAAGCAGAGAAATCTCTTGTTTCTCATAGATCCGTATCAGAACTATAACATAGAACCTGATTTGATTCCAGAACTCACAGCGGAGTCCCAGCAGATCATGGTTATATGGTTGAAAATTCGATAAAAAATATTTTTATCGTTTATACCATTCAAAAGCATAGAACTCTCTTGTTTCTTATGGATCCGTATTAGAACTACATCATGGAACTAGAGATGAGATATACCTGCCATTCTCCATACCCGGCCTTTAAGGTATGGGTATCACTAAATACCTGGTACAAATACCACGTATCAAAATACTTCTAAGTATTTGGGTGTGGTAGGATTTCGATAAGTAAACGTATGCGATAAGTATGGTATGCCTCCAATATAATGCAGGTACGACGTTTCAAGTACCTATACGTAATTATGCATTATGAGATATGAAATCTTTCTTTCCTACTTTACCAGCCTTAGGACTGTCGGCTAAGAGTATGACGATGGTTATTAATGAATTCTAGTTATTTCTATATAAATTAATGCAAAATAATATTAATTATATTTAAACTGACTAACTAGCCGGCGTAGTTAAAAGATTTCAAATCAATTTATTTACAATCGTAACTTTAATTTGCAATATTTTTTTTAGTTTTGTCAGGTTTAGTTTTTTTTGTTTTTTTTGTTTTTTTTTGTTCTTTTTTTAATTATGCTATTATGTTCCTTATGTACGTAAAAATAAGTACCCATTTTGTCTCACTAAATTAAATCAACCGAATGTTCATAAAGCACGAATGACGTTTCGGGTCCCTTCGTAAGCTGTCGGGTAGCTTCGGGTTGCTTCGGCGTACCGAAGTACCGATAAAACTGGGCGCTACCTTGTGGTAGCGGTTCGTATTGTACTATGCGTCTGACGTCATACCTTCAAGGTATTTACCCAGTATTTCGGTCCGTACCCGGTCTATGTACTGGGAAGCACATACTTGGTATATATACCTCTACCAGTATATACGTCTCATCTCTACATGGAACCTTAATTTATTCCAGAACTTATAGCAGAGTGCCAGCAGATCATGGTTATATGAGTGAAAAATCGAAAAAAAATTTTTTTTTACATTTTTTACCATTTAAAAGCATAGAACTTTCTTGTTTCTCATAGATCCGTATCAGAACTACAACATAGAACCTGATTTGATTCCAGAACTCACAGCGGAGTCCCAGCAGATCATGGTTATATGAATGCAAAATCGAAAAACATAAATTTATTCAATTCATACTATTCAAAATCATAGAACTCTCTTGTTTCGTATACATCCGTATGAGAACTATGACATGGAACCTGATTTTATTCGAGAACTTACAGCCGAGTCCCAGCATATCATGTTTATATGGGTGAAAAATCGAAAAAAAATAATTTTAATCTTTTCACACTATTGAAAAGCATAGAACTCTCTGGTTTACATAAGGAGTACATAAGGAGTACATAAGGAGTACATAAGGAGTACATAAGGAGTACATAAGGAGTACATAAGGAGTACATAAGGAGTACATAAGGAGTACATAAGGAGTACATAAGGAGTACATAAGGAGTACATAAGGAGTACATAAGGAGTACATAAGGAGTACATAAGGAGTACATAAGGAGTACATAAGGAGTACATAAGGAGTACATAAGGAGTACATAAGGAGTACATAAGGAGTACATAAGGAGTACATAAGGAGTACATAAGGAGTACATAAGGAGTACATAAGGAGTACATAAGGAGTACATAAGGAGTACATAAGGAGTACATAAGGAGTACATAAGGAGTACATAAGGAGTACATAAGGAGTACATAAGGAGTACATAAGGAGTACATAAGGAGTACATAAGGAGTACATAAGGAGTACATAAGGAGTACATAAGGAGTACATAAGGAGTACATAAGGAGTACATAAGGAGTACATAAGGAGTACATAAGGAGTACATAAGGAGTACATAAGGAGTACATAAGGAGTACATAAGGAGTACATAAGGAGTACATAAGGAGTACATAAGGAGTACATAAGGAGTACATAAGGAGTACATAAGGAGCACATAAGGAGTACATAAGGAGTACATAAGGAGTACATAAGGAGTACATAAGGAGTACATAAGGAGTACATAAGGAGTACATAAAGAGTACATAAGGAGTAAGTACATAAGGAGTACATAAGGTGTATATAAGGAGTATATAAGGAGTATATAAGGAGTATATAAGGAGTACATAAGGAGTATATAAGGAGTACATAAAGAGTACATAAGAAGTAAGTACATAAGGAGTTCATAAGGAGTACATAAGGAGTACATAAGGAGTACATAAGGAGTACATAAGGAGTACATAAGGAGTACATAAGGAGTACATAAGGAGTACATAAGGAGTACATAAGGAGTACATAAGGAGTACATAAGGAGTACATAAGGAGTACATAAAGAGTACATAAGGAGTAAGTACATAAGGAGTAAGTACATAAGGAGTACATAAGGAGTATATAAGGAGTATATAAGGAGTACATAAGGAGTATATAAGGAGTACATAAAGAGTACATAAGAAGTAAGTACATAAGGAGTACATAAGGAGTATATAAGGAGTACATAAGGAGTACATAAGGAGTACATAAGGAGTACATAAGGAGTATATAAGGAGTATATAAGGAGTATATAAGGAGTACATAAGGAGTATATAAGGAGTACATAAAGAGTACATAAGGAGTAAGTACATAAGGAGTGCATAAGGAGTATATAAGGAGTACATAAGGAGTACATAAATAGTACATAAGGAGTACATAAGGAGTACATAAGGAGTACATAAGGAGTACATAAGGAGTACATAAGGAGTACATAAGGAGTATATAAGGAGTACATAAGGAGTACATAAGGAGTACATAAATAGTACATAAGGAATAAATACTTATGGAAAAAATATATTTTATCGAATTTTCACCCATATAACCATGATCTGCTGGAACTCCGCTGTGAGTTCTGGAATCAAATCAGGTTCTATGTTATAGTTCTGATACGGATCTATGAGAAACAAGAGATTTCTCTGCTTTTGAGTGATATTAAACGATTAAATTATTTTTTTTCGAATTTTCACTCATATGACCATGATCTGCTGGGACTCTGCTGTGAGTTCTGGAATCAAATCAGGTTGTCGTAGTTCTGATACGGATCTATACAAAACAAGAGAAGAGAATTCTATGGTTTTGAATAGTATGAAACGATTTAAATATTTTTTTCGAATTTTCACCCATATAACCATGATCTGCTGGGACTCTGCTGTGAGTTCTGGAATCAAATCAGGTTCTATGTTGTAGTTCTGATACGGATCTATGAGAAACAAAAAAGTAGCCTCAAGAGTGGGTTGAAACTATTGAAATAGATATTTTTAGACTTTTCCACACAACTTGCAAAAACATGCTGCCACTTGATTTTTTTAAAAAAAAAACGCCAGAAATATTCTTGAAAAGTATATCACGAACTGTAGATCTCAGTTGGATTCACAAGAAAATCACATTTGGTTATGATCTGCTGGATATTGATCTGCTACGGGAAGTTGGCAAATCATTTTATCTTTTAATTATTTTTTTCATAGAAAACCCACAGAACTATTCTTGAAAAGTATCAGGAACTGTAGAACTATGGTGTGCTAAGTTCTCTCACATATGCAAATGGCTATTGCTGACGTAGGTGGCTTTACTAATTTAATGATGGTTTGTTTGATCAGGTACAGACGCCAGCAGGTCAACTATCCAAAACCTGCAAATTCTCCCAATTAAAAATGAACCTTATCATGTTGTGTTAAAGTTGAAAATCTGTCAAAGAAATTTCAGAGACTATGGTAACTTGATGTGCTGGCCTCTGTTCATTGACCCGCACCGAGTTTTGTTCAAGTTAAGTTCAACTAGACCTCGGCCAATATTTATTTGCTTAATTACTGCCAATAAATTCGCACTAAAATGAATAAATACCGCAATATTACTATTTAAAACTACCTACTGTTTATATATTTTGTTTATAGTTAAATTTATGTGTTTGATTTCAAGAAAATAAGCGCTGCTTTAAAAATATTGTTAGAAATAAATTTCAATTATTTCCCCACAAATATCTGCTTAATTATGCACTTGGTTATTGGAAGCACCAGATGCATAATAAATTATGGTATTAAACTTCAAAAGACATTAAAAAAAACTAAATCTAACTCTATGGTTCGTTCATGTTGGTAGCATTTACTCTTAACTTGCTTGGCCTTTAGCGCTGTGAAGACTTCGTGCAGTTGGTAGAGTATTTCTACTAGGAACACATAAACAGAAACGAGTAACTCCCCAGATCGCGCGCGACCCCTATACTTATATTGATCCGGTGCCCACTGCGGCATGAGACAGAGAGATTTTGTTTATGGTTAAATGTTTGTCCTTAGTTTCAAGAAAATAAGCGCTGCTTTAAAAATGTTTTATGAAATATATTTTTAATTATTTTCCTACAAATTTCTGCTTAAGCATCTGGTGCTTTCAATAAATAATAAACTTCAAAAGAGTACTAACATTATATGCAGAGACAAAACATAAAGCTAAATCTCTACAATTCGTTCATCATGTAGCATTCACCGTGGCTGCGCCTCTAACGTTGTAACGACTAACTCGTTCAGTTGGTAGAGTATTTCTACTAGGATCACATAAACAGTAACGAGTAACTCCACAGATCGCGAT